>JAIVEN010000010.1:18750000-20000000 GCA_026686845.1 Adenanthera pavonina
AAGGAAGAGGAAGCACGGAAGAAAAAATGAGGAAGAAATTCCAAGAAAAATTGGTAAGAATTTTCTTCCTTAATCTCTTATAATTTCCTTCATGTTTCAAGTAGTTAACTATAGTTTGGGATGAGTTTCACCTGTCCTCCTATGCTGTAAATTTCATCCAAGACATAGGGATGAGGGATAAAGTATTTTTTTCACATGAAACTTGAGAGAAAGTGTGAAAAAATGCAAGAAAAGTATGTTTAAGTGTGATTTAAAGCAAGTTTTGAAAAACTCACTTTGTCTCCTCAAACCCCTAATTTCAATCAGCTTATTAGGGTAGGGAGGAGTTGTATTTTCAATGATTTGATGTTAAAAATTGATTCCTTTGGTCCAAACTAGTTAAGAACAAGTGTTGCACTCAAGAAAAACCCAAAGATAAAGAATATGAGTTTTTAGGGTTTGAGAAGTACTTTGTGAAGTAACCCCTTATTCTAGTTGATTTAGTTCATGTTTAATGTTTTAGGACTTGTAGGAGTTCAAGAATGTTGTGGAAGCTTTGGTTCAAAAAGGAAAAGCCAATATTACTCCAAGTGGTAGCTATGTTCATTTTATTGCTTTAAGTTTTGTAAATCGTTTCTATGATGCCATAACTAATCTTGATGCCATAATTTTCTTGTATTGCTTTATGATTAATTTTGGCTGTAAAATGAAGGGTTAGTTCCCCAGGATATCCATTTTGTAAGAGGAAACAATCAAAATTTTTATTGACAATATGGTTCTTTGATGACTTTATGTGATTACATGAGAATTTTGGGACACTTGTATGACATAAATGCATTGAATGAGCTACCTATTGAGATTTTCTCAAATCTCACTCCCCAAGCACTAACATGATAGGTTCAAGTGATGGTAAGGCCCCGAAGAAGACAAGAGGTAAGGAGAAGACTAATGATGATTAGATTTATAGTTCCCTAATTACTTGCTTTCTTGTAATTTAATGTAAAATTATATATGCTTTTATGAAGCTGTGCCTAGCTGCCATTATGTTCCTCTAGAGATATTGTAATGGTAGGAACATATTTTGGATGAATTTGGATCATGAAAACATGCTATGTAATTAGTTTTGAAAGTCAGTGTGTAAAACTGCCCATTTTGAGTACTGAAGGTTCATGTGATTACTGTTCATTCAAAATTTCATTTTCTATATAAGTTTTATATATTTCTGGAAACTAGACAAGTAGAGCTTTTGAGGAAGCAAATATCACTTTATTTGGATGTGTGCACTAGAAGTTATGAATTTTCCAAAATAGGTCAGGAAGCCTGTAAAAATAATTTTGACCAAAGGAATAGTGACAATTGGATGAATTTACCATATAAATTGGCTCAGTAAAGTTGAAGTTTCATATTTTTCTCATGTAGGAAATGTTATTAGTTATTTTTAGAGTCATGAATCATCCTTGTGCAATTTTTCTGGAATTAGTTATGATTTTTCAAATTTCAGCTTGAAAAATTGGATTCCCAAATGAATAGTATTTTAAAATTTTGAATTTTTCTCATTTGGTTTTAATTGATTCAAGCTTCTAAACTAGCTCATTTTAGCATCATATATGCTATTATACATGGGAAATAATATAAGAAAGTAAGGTATGACACAAATCATCACACTCGCTTCACGAAAATTGTTCTACTCCTCAAGTTCTTTACATCTATGGTGTTGCATGTTGGATAGGAGAGCATTGGTTGACCAGCCACTAGACTAAGTTTGGTGAATTGAAGATCAGGTACCATATGATTAAAGTGGTATATATAGGCTTTATTTTAATTAGTTTGGGTTTTTTAAAAAAATTACAGAACCTCCACCATGTATGACCTTGTTTTTCATGGAGAGAGAGAGAGAGAGAGAGTTGAGGGCTATATGTTGAATTGGGTTTCTCACATGCAAGAACAGTATTTTCCCTATGAGAATTTGAAGATATTGGTTTGTTTTTGCTAATGAAAATGACTGAAATTTATGTTATGTTATATGACTTGTTCGGTCAAGAGAGGAAGGAGGTAATTGATGATATTTGATGTTCATTTAATAGTAATAATCAATGAATTGGGATACCTTGCTATTAGTATAATTTAATTATGAAATTCGATTTCTGGAATTTTTGTTGAAATTGTTGACATATTTCAGTCAAGAGAGGGATTGAGATTTTGACAAATATGTTCATAAGTAATGGTGTAAATGAGTTAGTTGGTGTGATAATAGATGAGAACAAGCATAATTGTGAGACTTTGAAGCTTGTTAATTTTGTTCAAACTAGTGGTTATGTTCTGCCAAGATGATTGGGATATGATGGTGCTGAATTTTGAGAAAAGAATATTACCAATGAGTTTATCATGAAAATTGTGTAGTTTGGTTGGCAATTTAGAGGCCAAGGAATATAAAACTTGAATTTTTGACCAAGATGATCAAAGTTAGTGAGGAAGAGGTTATAAATATTTTTTTTTGGGTAATTGATTTATAGAAATTGTTATATTATTATGTTAGGATCAAATAGAAAAGGAGGAGCCCATTTGGGAAATTTGGATAAAGAGTACGAAGTTGAGGAAATTGATAAAGTACACTAAGGTAGCATGCTTATCATTTTCTATGCTTGTGATTTTATTCATGTGTTTCATTGTCGAATTTGTTATTTGAAATGTTATGATCTATTTGCACATGATGAATTGTTAGTAATGTTTATGTGTGTAACTTTTTCTGAAGTGTATATTTGCATAGATGCTCATTTAAGATCATAATTCATGTCACATCTTAGTGCACCAATATGTTCATGTTCTTTTGTCAACACTTGAGTAAGTCATTTGAGCATGTTAATGGTTTTTTTTTTTTGCTACTGAGATTCTTTGAATATCACCCCCATGACTATTTATATACTTGTGAATACCGTATTTTGTCCAGGTCCCTTTTAAAAAAATAATAATAAACACAAAAAGCAAAAATTTCATTTGATAAATTAATAAAAAATAATAATATTTCCCAAAGATTGTCATATCTTGAGCAATTATGATTTTCTCTTTTTTTAGATTTTCATAAAATTACAAAAGTAATAAAAATAAAAAGAAATAATGAAAAAAGAAAGCAAATCAATCAAGCTTAATGTGAATGTCAAAGAAAAATAATAAAAGAGATTTTTACAATTTTGGAGTACTGGTTGAATGATTTCCTTTTGGCATTACAAATAGATGTAAGATAGGAAGAGAGGGCATCAACAAGAATCAAAGAAAGAAGGAGAGACTAAGAGAAATGGAGTGGGTATGAGAGTGATTGAGAGAAGAAGAAAAAGAAAGAAAGGAAGAGAGAGTTGGAGAAAGTGTTGGTTTTTGTGAGAAGGCTTAAGGTAGGAAATTTATTTTCTTGTCATTCATTCTATCTAATTGCATAGTTGGAGTTTTTTTATGGGTAGAACCTTTTTAAAATATGATCTTATATCTTTTTTTCTTCTTGAATATTTTCATGGATCCCAAATTTGATATTTTGAGAGGTCCATGAAACAACTTATCCACATCAATGAATACCCCACAATAGGTGGAGGTATGCTTGTGATGTGTATATTTTATTCTATTTTCTTCTTTCATTTTGTTTCTATGGATCTCAAAGTATGATGTTTTGGTGAGGTCCTAGAGGCAAGTTATTCATATCCATGAATATCCTTAATAAGAATCGAAGCTTATTCTCATTGATGATGGATAAATTTGTCCTATTTTTTCATGATTTGTGTTCCATAAGTCAAAGTGTATAACTACATGATTATGGACATGCTTGCCAAACACGTTGGCTAAATTAGTGGAATGACATTTCGTGATATTCTTTGTAACTTAATCATTGTACTGAGTTTTTTTTTTAATTTCTTTCTTCTCATTTTTTTCTTCTTTTTTTATTTTTCTTCTTCTTTCTTCGCATTTTCTTTCTTTCTTTTGTTTTGTTTTGTTTTCTTTCCTTTCTTTTTCTTTTTTTTCTAAAGATTATGATATTAGATAGTTATATCTTATTTTTTAAGACCATAGTATTCAGTTGAAATATTTTTCCTACAAAGTTGTGGTAGAAGGCATATATAATTTTAAAGGTGGTAACTTTTATGTGCTTTATAATGGTGATAGTTAGGTGATTGATTATATTATTCTTATTCCCTCATGAGATTATGATAATGTGATATTTTCTCAATAAATATGCATATTTTTAAACTTTTACCTGGTGGGATTTATGGAACCACTGTGGATATTTATATTAATAAATTTAGCACGTGTTATGATGTGCCTCAATTGGTATACTAATCAAATTTTGCATTTTTATGGAAAATATTGTTGAAATCAAAATAATAAAGATTTTCTCAATTTGATAAAGTTTTGAATAAAAATATTTCTTTAAATATAATTTTATAAAATATTTTCAAGTTATTTTATGTGAGGTTTTTAGAAGTTTCCATAAGTATATAAATCAGTTTGTAAGCACATGAGATTTTGGGAATCTTCATGGATTTATTAATAAGTAATAAATAAATAGCTAAATAATTTATATATATATATAAAATATGCATAATTCAATTTTCAAAAATAACAAATATATATAATTTCTTTTAAAAAACACAAACCCATCGAAAATAACTTATATTAAGGCATGTAGGCCCTAGACTCTTATTCTAAATCAAGTCCATTTTTGTAAATAAATCCATTTTATTGATTTTTCATTTTATTTTTCTTGTTTCTCTATAAATGTTTTATAAAAGTAATAAAATAATTTTAAGACCACATTGATTTTATATAATCAACTTAAGGTAACTGTTCTTATTCCCCATAACGCAATCGATTCTCAAACCCTTTATATTTTATAGACTATTTTTTAAAAGGTTTTCCAAAATTTTCCTTTCAAAAATTTTGGTGGTGACTCTACTTTGTTTTTTGTTTTCTATTTTGGAAAATTAAAAATCAGGTGCAATAATTTGGCAACTTCAGCGGGGATTGTTTGAGACTTAAGCCTATATAAGTTGGTTCTACAAAATTTTGTGGCCTTAATTTTATTTTAATTACCTTTCCTTTTATTTATTTTCAATATTGTTTGTCTCATATGATTAGGATATATTGTTTTATTTTATAATTTTTTTCTTTACTATATGAATAATGTGCTTATAGTATCTTGTTTTATATATTTCTCTTATTGTTATCTGCTTAGCATATGAGGGTTATGTAGTTTGTAGGTCTTAGGTATGTACGCTCTTCTCACACATTGCGCAATTATACATTCCGTCATGCACGTTTTGGGCCTTATACCCGTGTTCGTGAGTACCATAGGTTAGTGAAGTTTATAATGGTTCCCCCATAAGGGTTTTGGAGCCCTAGGAGGTTACTGTCAAGACTTCATCCAAACAATTACCCATTTTGTAAAGTTGATCCCTGCGAAACTTTTGAGTTTTTAGTGGATCAAATTTGCTAATGGGGTCTTCATCTTTATAGTAGGGGTAGCTTGGAGACTATATTAGGATAATAGACCAACCTTGAAAACTGACACATTGATAGATAAACCCTAATAACCAACCATTTAGCTAATACTTAACTTTTTTAGTCCTAGATATCCCTATACCCTTGCGCTTAACCCATGATAGGACAAAAAGAAAGCATATTCTTCTCTTTCATAGCATATCATCATTAAAAAAAAAACATAGGAAATAGTGACACACTATTGCCTTGCCACCAGAGTGTGTATCAACATCTTTGTACAACTTAGTACAACACAATGATGGTGTTTGCATTAGTAGCCAAACCTTTGTCTATGGGTTCCCGATCATAATAAACCATGATTACATTACATTCATCATGTTCGAAATATCTCACAAAGAGATAACCTCATAGAGATTATGAAATTTCTTTTTTATAATAAATTATAAGCCCAAGGGACTGATTTTGATATGGAAGAGATTTTTTTTAACAAAAAAAACTTTAGCCATGTATTATTTTTCTTCTTCTCCTCTGGGTTAATTGGCCCTAGAAGAATTGAGAATTAGTTTTCTTCCTCAAGTCTCCCATACCAAAATCAGTTGCATTAAAAAGTAATCAATCATTTTAAAAAAATAGTAATGATTTTTTTCTGCATTTAAAGAAAAAAGAAATTTTAACCTAAAAATTGTCTTGTTGAATCAAGTGTTTTTATGATTCCAAACAACTAAAGTTTGGAAGAAGAATATTAAAGGAGTGCAAAAACATAGAAGTGAAGAAATCCAATGAAATACGTATGAAGATTTAGTTGTTAGGATTTCTCATAATGTACATAGGGCAAAAGGCATTGATTTTTACTTATTTATGTTCCCATAGCATTTAAACAAGTGTTTTCACAGTTATCCTATGTTAACATATGCTAGATTTGGAAAACACTGACTAACAGACAAACTTTGATATTAATTATTAAGTGTTTTTGTGCAAAATGAAAAACTTGCTTACTGAAATTCGAAGTTCCAAAGTTATCATCTCTAACAAACCAATTTCAACCATTGAAATTCAAATTTCGAGTTAAGCATAGTTAGTGAAATGTGCAAAATTTGTCTGAAGTCCGAGCAAAATTTGAATGATATTCAAGTACATAAGAAGTTCAAAGACGAATTTTAGATTTCAAAATTTGAATTTTGAAATGAGAACTTGTGAGTCTAATTAGAGCTTGCCTCTGATAGAAAAATTATTAAATGAAAAATTTGAATTTCATAGAGCAGAACTTTTGTGCCATGTTAAGGTAGCCACTGACAGACAAATTTTGACTTCTAAAATTCAAATTTCAAGCACATTGTAAAAAACATGAGATAACTTTTCATACTCAACAAATGTACTTGTGATATGAAAATTCATATGTTTCAACATGGGATATAGTTGACAAATTCTAAATTCGAATTTCACTCTCAAACAGACGAATTTTAGAGTTTAATGTTTAAGTCTTTAGCTTATGGTCTCTACAAAATTTGTCTGTTGATACTCAAAATTTAAATTTCTCCGTATCAGACGCATTAAATGCAATTGGCGAACGGTTAGTTTTGTAGAGTAACCATTGATTAACATCTCTAATAGCTAGATCATATGTCTAATGACTAGTTTAGTCACAAATCTATAAATAGAACTTTATTTGATGTTTTGGGAAACAATTTTATGCTATACATATTCAAACTTTGCTAAAATCACTAATCAAGGTGTTTTTTCTCTCACACTTTATTTACTGCACTTCAACTATCACATTTACTTGATTGAGAGAGTGTTTTTTCTGTATAAAATCTTTTCTTCATCTGGAAGAAGGATTTCTTATGAGGGGTTTCACAAGAGAATTTGGGAAACACTCTCTAAGAGTGCAGAGTGTAGATTTGAGAGCTCTTAGAACAGAGCACAAGCTTGTACTAAGGCATTGCAAGAAGCCCATTGAATTCTTACAAGATAGTAAAAAATCTCAAGTGGTAGCTTAGGGACTAAACGTAGGTGAAGTGGATCAGACCGAACCAGGATATATTTCTGTGTCCTTTTCTTGTTTACCTTGCATTTGCTTTATTCTTTTTGTACTCTATTTTCTGCAAACTTCTACCATCACTATTATATCACACTTTTGCAGAAAAATTTTGAACTTCCTAATTCACCCTCTCTTGGGAAGCTAGCAAACCTAATAAGTGGCATCAGAGTCTGAACTCCTAATTAAAGGATTTAACCATCCGGGAGAACATATGGCTGGCTTTGGAGAAAATATCTTACCTAAAGGAAATAGCACCAACAGACCTTCAGGCTTCAATACAGAACATTATGGGTATTAGAAGATAAGAATGCAGATATGTCTTCAGTCCATAGATCTAGACATCAGGTCAGTCATCCCAAAAGGTGACTTTATCCTAATAAAACTACATGATGATGGCAAATGTAGAGAGAATCCTGAGGAGGAGTGGAATAATAAAGATAGGAGAAATATTTTTCTCAACTACAAAGCAAAACACTGCCTGGTCAGTGCTTTTAACTAGGACAAATTTTACATAGTCTCTCAATGGTCCACAGCCAAAGGAATGTGGGACACTCTGGAAATTGCTCATGAAGGAACAACTGGAGTGAGAGAAAACAAATTAAATTCATACATTGGAGAATATGAAAGCTTTAGGATAAGGGAAGTAGAAAGTATTAAAGGTCTGCAGAAAAGGTTCACCCTCATTGTAAATTAGCTGAAGAGTCTTGGTAAGTAACATACTCAGCCAGAAAAAGTCAGGAAAATCGTCAGGGTCTTACCCATCGAATGACAACCAAAAGTGACTGCTATAGAGAAAGCCAGAGGAGAATCAATAGCCTCTATCATAGCACTCTTTGGCAACATTAAAGAATATAAGGGCAAGATGAAATCTCTTAAAGAGGCAGGATAAGAAAAGAAAATGAAAAGTCTAGCTCTCATAGTGGAATCAGAAGATGATGATTCTGAAGGAGATGCTGAGCTCGATGAAGAAACAATGGCTATGCTAGTAAAGAAATTTAGGAAAATGTATGGAAAGAAGAAATTCTTTAAGTTCTTAAGGAAGGATGGAGCCACCAACAGTGAGAAAGAAGCCAAAGACTCCATCATATATTATGAATGTAAGAAACATGGACACATCAAATGGGAGTGTCCTATGCTAGGCAAGAAGCAAGGAAAAGACAAGAAGACTAACAAAGGGAGAAAGAAGAAAACCTTTGTGTCATCCATCTGGAGAGATAGCTAAGATGAAAAAGAAGCAGCAAAAGATGATAAGATATCCAATCTATGCTTGATGGCTCATAAAGCAGCAGAAGATGAAAAGAATCATTATCCAGACAGTGATAGCGATTTTAAGGTAATTGATTCTAAATCTTCCTACAATGAACTACATGATACATTTAATGATTTAATGTCTGAGTTTGTCAAAGTATCTTAGCAGTTGCATCTGGCTAAAAAGAAAATAAGTAAATTCGAAAATAAATCTCATGCATCTTATACTGCAACACTACCTACTCCTTCTATCACCTATGTTTGCACCTCATGTAGTGAGTTGAGAGATAAGAATGCCTATCTCCATAACACCCTAACCATATTCACTAAAGGGCAAGATATGCTAAAGAAAATACTAGGAACACAAATAGTTTGTCAAAGTAAAGCTGGTCTAGGATATGATCCCTATGCTATTAAAGAGAAACTGAAACGCAACAAACAAAATCATTATCTAAGAAATTTTATGTGTGCTAATGGCATTCAATCAGCATAATACATAGATTTATTTCCTGCATGAAAAAGTCAAAAGGATAGATATTACCTACATTGCTTCTGACCTACATCTCTTTCATCAAGCCTATTTTCTACTTGTCACTTCCGTAATAAGAAGGATCACATATCCTCTCTTGTGTATAGAAGTGTTAGCAAGGCTGACTTCCCAAGAGGGGGGTGAATTGGGAAGATTGAAAGTTTTCTGCACAAAGTGAAATGGGTGAAGATAACACAGTGTGATGAAAGCAATGTACAAAGCAGAGCAAGCTGAAAAGTAAAGATAGGAAGTAGAAGACTCAGTAATTTATCTTGGTTCGGTCTATCCACTTGACCTACGTCCAGTCCTCAAGGCAACTCTTGAGATTTTTCCACTATACAGCAAGAATTCAATGGGCTTCTTGCTAATGCCACAGTACACGAGTATGCTCTGTTTCTAGAGCTCTCTCAAACACTCTAAGCACTTTCACAATGTGCTTCCCAATCCCCTTGTGATTTCCCCTCACAAGTAAATCTATCTTCCAGATGAATAGTATAAGGTTTACAATGATATAACTCTCTTGAATAGAGTAGATATGAAGATTAAAGTTCAGATATTGAAGTTGAGAGGGTAAGAGCTTTTGAGAAAAAGATTCAGCAGAAATTCGGTATATACAAGTTTTATATATTTTCCACAACTTCAAATGTTGATGTATTTATAGATTTAGGTCTCAAATGTCCATTAGAGACTTAATCTATCCGTTGGAAAAGTTATCCAACGGTTACTCTGAAAAACTATCCGTTAACCAACCGCATTTAATGCTTCTGACATACTGAAATTCGAATTTTGGTTGATCAACAGACGAATTTCAAAGGAACCGAAGGTTAAAGCTTTCAATGTTACAGCATGAAGTTCGTCTGTTCATGAAGTGAAATTCAAATTTTGAAACTTACAAAACATTTTCACAATGTGACATACGAATTTTCAAGAAGAAAGTTTTTCGGTTGAGTGTGAACAGTGTTTTCAATTTTCTACAGTGCCTTCGAAATTCGAATTTTGAAAGCCCAAAATTCGTCTGTTCCAAGTACGTGAAAAGGAGGCACAGTAGTTCACTTTCTTCGAAATTCGAATGTTGAAGAGTGAAGTTCGTCTGTCAAAGAGCAGTTTTGAAACTTAAATCATTCTTGATCTCAGATGAACTTTAACATTGTTTCAGATGAATTTCTTCTATTTTCTCAAGTTTTGTTTTATCTGAAATTCAAATTTTGAAGATCCAAAGTTTGTCTGTTTCAAGAAAACTTCTTTCAGACTTGGATGAAAATTCGAATGTTAGGAAGTCAAAATTCGTCTGTCAGAGAGCATTTATCAAACTCAATTTCGTTTGATTTCAGATGCATTTTATCATAGTTTTAGACGAATTTCTTTGGTTTTCACAAACTTCATTTTACTTGAAATTCGAATTTTGAAAGTGTGAAGTTCGTCTGTTACCAAAGAGACTTCTTTCAGATTTGTATGAAAATTCGAATTTTGAAAGACCAAAATTCATTTGACAGAGAGCCATCTCTTCAGACTTATTCAGTTTTAGCTCGAAATTTGAATTTCCCAAAGCAAAGTTCGAATTTCCAACTTGACAGTTAAGTTTAAACTTTCAAACTTCGTCTGTTTATGGGTGTTTTTCAAATAAGTCAAGATTTAACACAAAATCAAGGTTTGAAAACATCTTTTCTTCTAATCAAAATCTTTTACCCAATCATAACTAAAACTAAGAATCCTACAAAAGATTTAACAGCAAATACTCAGAAATCTCACTCAAAACAACTTTGATCTCCTTTGATATCTTCAATCCGAGCTCTTGAGTGTTGGTTTGGAATCATCAAAACTCTTGATTCAACATTCTCCCCCTTTTTGATGATGACAAAACAACTCACAAACTGGATTAGTACTTGGATTTGCTTTTACAAGCTCCCCCTCAACATATGCATTGCAGTTCATAAGATATCATTTTCAACAGATTAAGTGAAGAGATTCAAAACATTGCAACTAAGAAGTTCATTCATTCAATCAATGGTTGCAATACATACTTTTAATCAAGGATCAGTTCTTAAAACATAGAAAATAATCATCAAAACAAAATCATCAGTCACAACAAAATACAACAGGAAGATTCAGCCTAAGATCTAATCAGTCATTTCTTCTTTGGCTTAGACTTCTTGCTGTAGGTCTTTCCTTTCCCGGATGACTCAGCAGATCTAATAAGTCATTGCTTGGTCCCAGTTTGCTTTATCTTCTCCCCCTTTTTGGCATCATCAGAAAGCCCAACAAAATCCATTGGAGGAGGAATATGAGAGATAGGAACAGCACGGAGAGGGACAGGAGTAAAAGGAATCTCTGGCTGAACTGGTGCAGGGGGATCAGCAGGCTCAGGGCTATTTTCTTCATCACCATCATCATCAGAGACCTCAAGTAGCTCTTGCATTTCCTGCCTGGACAGAGCTAGCCAAGCTCTCTGTTCCTCTGATAGCCCATAAGTAGCAAGAGGATGGGAGGCTGGTTCAGCAGGAGCAAACATTTCTTCCAGCCTTCTCCTTTGAGCTTGCAGCAGAGCATTGTGAGCAATGGCAAGATAATCAATAACAGGTACAATGCTCCTTTCCTCATTGCTTGCTTCTCCCGGCATAGAAGAGGTTGAAATGGCTGCAACCAGTCTCTCAACTTGCTCTGATTCATGAATGGATAGAACTGAATCCAGAGTATCTTCTTGCATAGGCTCAAGAGGGCTTGTCTGCTGAAGTCCTTCTTCTTCCAATCCATAGTCCAGGGGTGGACCAGGACTTGGTGTCCTCATTGCACCAGCACCATCTGTATCATTATCATGGTCAATCTCGAAGGGGCTTGGAGGCTCAGGAGTTGGAGACAGAGTAGGCTCAGGGACACCAGGCTGAGGTGGAGCTGAAGTGGTAGGAATTGTATTTCTTATCACTTCATAAGCATCAGCCACCACCTTCATGTTCACAGCCAACTGATGGATCTGATCTTGTAGGTGAGCAAATTTGGCATTTTGCTCATCCCTAATATTGAGAATGAGTGTTGACAAACTGTCAAACAACTCAGTGATCTTGGTTGGCTTGGCCTGTGAAGAGGGAGTGAAAGGAGGGTGAGTAGGTCTGGAGGAAGATGGAATTGGCTGAGAAGGCTGAGGTATAGATTTGCCAGGGGCCTTAGAAGTGCCTTCTCGTTGGAGGGTAGCATCAGCAACAAAGAACAAATCTTCAGATTTCCCTGCTCCCTTTCCAACCCATCTGCCTTCATCTCTTTCAATACCCATCCTTTGCAGTTCCTCTTCTTTAAATGCCTCTGTGAGTTTTCCTTTCCCCTTTTCAATGTGTTGAATCCTGGCATACTGCAGGATTCTTGAAATAATTGCTGCATAGGGGAGTGTGGAATCCTTCCTCTGATCCCTTGCCTTTATCATTCGCTGGAGGATGATATGACCCAAATTAATCAGCTTCCCACATATGATAGCAGTCATCAGATGATCCTCTGCCCTTGTTATCAAATTGAAGCTACCATCCTTGTTGAATATGATCCTGGACACTATGTAGTGCAGGATCCTTACTTGTACACTGAGGTCTGTGGGCTTCAACTGATTGATGGTAGGCCTATTCTCCCTTCTCTTGAATAGGGTGTCCAAGATGGTGCTCTCCTTGTAGTTCAAAAAGGATCCACCTTCTTCATCAGCTGTGCTTGCCTCATCCATATACCTAGAGGCTGTCATGTCAACTTTCAGCCCATCTTGTCCTGGAATTTCCAGCACTTCATTGAAGGTTTCATCAGCAAGCCAAATGGTCCTTGATCTCAAGTTGACCTCCCATTTCATTTTCTTGTTGTTGTATTGAAGAGAGGCATACCAAGTCCTTACTACCTCATCATCATATTTTTCAGCAATTTCCAACAGATTCTTATATCTTAACAACCATATTCCAGCATCAAAGTTGTTAGATATTAAGAATTGTTCCATATTCACACAGTGAGGTTTGATTACCTTCTTGTTGGAAAACTTGATAGTGTATTCTTCTTGAATCTCAGGAGTGCTCCACAGTGGCAGTGTAGTCATTTCATACTCTCCAGATTCAATAGAAGAGGAGGAAGCAACAGCAGAGACAGAAGGAACAGGAACCAAAGGTTCTGCAGTTTTTGGTGAGGAGGGTCCTGCTTTCTGAGATTCTACTTTAGATGAAGGTTTCTGGCATTTGGAAGGGGTAGCTTTACTGGGTTCGGCCTTTCTCTTGGATTTCTCTCCTTCCTTTGTAGCATATTGAGATTTGACCGTTCTCTTTGGCCGAGCCTCAGCTTTTCCTGCTCCAGGATTTTTCACTCTCGCCATTTTTGTGTTGAATGATGCTGAATGTGGCTTAGATTTGATTTATAGGATGTAAATGGAAGTTTAAACGGTGAAGAATGACGGTTTTTGGACAGAAGTTAAGAGGATTGAAGAGAGGATCATAACAGACTTAGAGGAGTTTCAAATAGGGTTGCGTCTGTTCATTGGAAAATTGTCGGATTTAACGTATGTAACCGTCTGACAGACAAATTTTGAGGGGTCAAAATTCAAACTTCGGGCAGTTACAAGTTAAACCGTTCAGCAAAGCTTACTGACAGATGAATTTTCATCCTGAAAGTTCATCTGATAGTGGCTTGGAACAAGTAGAACAAACATAACAGACGAATTTTGTTCTAACAAAGTTCGAATGTTGATGAGCAAACAGCAGGCAACAAACAAAACCATAATCAACAGACGAATTAAGCATGCGTAACTTCATCTTTTAAGTATTTAACATGAAGAACATGATTCAACAGACGAATTTTGAACTGAAGGTTCGCATTTTTCAACTTTTGTAAAGGTTGTCCAACATTCGTATTTCAAGAAGTGATAATTCGTACAACAGTGATGGACAAACATGATTTTGAGATTTTTTGCTTTTTGAAAATTCAAATTTCAGAGATCCAACAAACGAATTTCGAGGCATCATCGAGAGCTGTTCCAAGGCTAATAGGCCGAAGTTCGTCTGTTGATCAACAAAAATTCGAATGTTGACCATGTTGACTAGTTCAAAGACACGGTTTATGCGGCAAAATACGTCAAACACTCATTAAAATACGAATTTCATCTTATTAAAAACTTACAGAGTGGATCCAGAACTCAGAATTTTCATCATTTACTTCACTTTCTGGTTATTCCATTCTGATGTGCTCCAATTTTCAAGTTTATTACCATTGAATCTTGTGAGGAGCACCTGCAGCTTAAATTAAACATACTCCGATACTAAAGTTAGAATTAATTTTAAAGTTCAAACCTTTGAAAACAAGATTGCATAAGAATAACTTACAGTTCACTGGGATTTACCATACCCAATTCTCTCCTTATTCTGCAATGCCTGTCTTCTGATAGAGGCTTTGTGAGCATGTCAGCAACTTGATTCTCTATTGGGATGTACTCCAGCTTAACTTCTCCTTTCAGAACATGATCCCTTATGAAGTGGTGCCTAACTTCAATATGTTTCGTCCTTGAATGCATGACAGGATTCTTGGTGATATTTATGGCACTTTGGTTGTCACACATGATTGGTATCTCTTTCATTTCAACCTCAAGATCTTCAAGCTGCTGCTTCATCCAGATGATTTGGGCACAACAGCTTCCAGCTGCAACATACTCAGCTTCTGCAGTGGATAGGGCTACACTGTTTTGCTTTTTGCTGAACCATGAAACCAGGGATCCTCCAAGAAACTGACAAGTTCCACTTGTGCTTTTTCTGTCAGTTTTGGATCCTGCAAAATCAGCATCAGTGTATCCTTTGAGATCTTCTCCATTGCCCTTTGGATACCAGAGACCCAACTATGATGTTCCAATGAGATATATGAAAATTCTCTTCACAGCTGTTGCATGGGTTTCCTTGGGACATGATTGGAACCTGGCATACATCCAGACACTGAACATAATGTCAGGTCTGCTGGCAGTTAAGTACAGCAGGGATCCAATCATTCTCCTGTACTGAGTAATGTCAAACATCTTCCCATTCCCATCCATGTCTAGTTTGGTTGCAGTAGCCATAGGTGTTCCCATTGGCTTGGCATTCTCCATTCCAAACTTCTTTAGCAGCTCCTTTAGATACTTGGATTGACTGAGAAAGATACCATCATCAAGCTGTCTGATTTGCAGTCCAAGGAAGAAGTTAAATTCACCCATCATGGACATCTCGAATTCTCCCTGCATTAACTCAGAAAATTTCCTGTAAAGAGTTTCATTAGTAGCACCGAAAATAATATCATCAACATAGATTTGAACAATCAGTAAATCTTTATTTTCTTTCTTAGTGAATAAGGTTGTGTCAACTTTGCCTCTATTAAACCCTTTTTTAGTTAGAAAATTGCTCAGTCTCTCATACCATGCTCTAGGGGCTTGTTTTAAACCATAAAGAGCCTTCTTCAGTTTATAAACATGGTTTGGTTTAGTAGAATCTTCAAAGCCTGGAGGTTGATCTACATAAACCTCTTCCATGATATATCCATTTAAAAAGGCACTCTTTACATCCATTTGATATAGTAAAATGTTTTTCATGCATGCGTATGCTAGCAGTATTCTTATAGCTTCTAGTCTAGCTACTGGTGCAAAGGTTTCTTCAAAATTAATACCTTCTTCCTGATTATACCCTTTAGCAACCAGTCTAGCCTTATTTCTAATTATTGTTCCAGATTCACCCAGTTTATTTCTGAAAACCCATTTGGTACCAATAACAGGATGATTTTTGGGCCTAGGCACTAAATCCCAAACATGATTTCTTTCAAACTGATTTAGTTCATCTTGCATAGCTAAAATCCAATAATCATCAGTTAAGGCTTCTTCAGCACATTTAGGTTCAATTTGAGAAATGAAAGCGCAGTTGAGCATTTGATCCCTTAACTGTTTTCTGGTTTTGACTCTCTCTTGAATATTCCCTATTACTTGATCAACAGGATGATTCCTTTGATATCTCCAAGCTCTAGGGAGTTCTTGAGATGTTTCTTCATTAATTTCTTCATCAAACTCTTGCTCCTGCATATCTTCTTCTGTGTTAACAGATTCAGATATCTTTGGAGGTTCAGTTTTACTTTTATCAGAAATACCCAGTTTTTCAAAGTTAAAAGCAAGATCATCCTCTTTGCTAACATGTTTTGAAACAGTTTCATTTTCAATGAAAACCACATGCACAGATTCTTCTACCACGTTTGATCTTTTATTATAAACTCTATATGCCTTACTCCTACTAGAATAGCCCAGAAATATACCTTCATCGAATTTGGCATCAAACTTACCCAGATTTTCTTTCCCATTGTTGTGAATGAAGCATTTGCATCCGAACACATGGAGATAGGACAGATTTGGCTTTCTTCCCTTGTAAAGCTCGTATGGAGTCTTCCCAAGGATTGGTCTGATGTAGGCTCTGTTTATGATGTAGCTTGCTGTATTTACTGCATCAGCCCAAAACACTTGAGAGAGTTCCTTCTCATTTAGCATAGCTCTAGCCATTTCTCCAATAGTTCTGTTCTTCCTTTCTACTACCCCATTCTGTTGAGGAGTCCTTGGAGCTGAGAAGTTGTGGTCAATTCCATGCTCATTGCAGTACTCCAGGAAGTATGCATTTTCAAACTCTCCTCCATGATCTGACCTGATTGACACAATAGAAATACCTTTCTCATTTTGCACTTTCTTAGCTAAGGTTGCAAATGCGTCAAAGGTATCACTTTTAGAGGAAAGAAATAATGTCCAAGTGAATCTAGAATAGTCATCCACAATTACAAGCACATACAGGTTACCACCTAGACTCTTTACCCTAGAAGGTCCAATTAAGTCCATATGCAGCAACTCAAGTGGTCTTGTTGTGGTAACTATATTTTTAGATTTAAAAGATGATTTAGTTTGTTTGCCTCTTAAGTATGCGTCACATTCTTTGTCTTTCTCAAAAGATATTTTTGGCAGGCCAGTTACTAGCTCATTTTTAACCAGTTTAGACAATTGATTCATGTTAACATGAGCTAATCTCCTATGCCACAACCAACTATCATTGTCCTGACTAATTAAGCACACAGAATCCAAGGGAGGAAGTTCATCAAGATCAATAGTATAACAGTTACCATCCCTTTGAGCTTTGAGGATTACTTTGTGATCACTTTTTCTGATGACCAGGCAAAACTTTGAGTCAAACAGCACCTAGTTTCCTCTGTCACACGTCTGACTCACGCTCAGCAAATTGTGGTTGAGGCCGATTACAAACAGCACCTCTTCAATGGATGTTTCTTGTCTCTAAGGGTGATGAACTTCTCCTTATCTCCAGTCATGTGGCTTGAGCAGGCACTGTCCATATACCATTTGTTGTTCTTCTTAGCTTTGAGACAGACCTGCAAAACAATGTTTATGTTTTCCTTTTAGGTACCCAAATTTGCTTGGGTCCTTTTTGGTCAGTAGATTTTTCCTTAGATGCAGATGCAACTTTGGGAACCCATTTAACTTTCCTGCCAAGTCCATTTTTCTTCAATGCACAAGAACTGGAAATACGTCTCTTTTTGTTACAGAAATGACAGGTAATGAAGGGACTGCTAGATTGAGTGGCAGGAAGAAAATAATGCAGATAATACTTTTGTTTAGCATGCCTTGGTTGATCATATGTTTCAATGTGAGGTGATGCATTATTTTTCTTTTTACTGCTCTGATCATGCACAAAATGTCTCATATATGCATTATGGTTTTTCATCCTAATCTTTTCCTTGACAGCACATGGATCATAGCCAAGACCAGCTTTTCCTTGTGATATTCTTTGGCTCCCCATCAAGGCAAACAACATATCTTTACCTCTAGTGAGCCTAGACATGCTTTTAACTAAATAATCATTAGTTTGCTTAAGTTCAGTGCATGAAGTGCAGCAAACAGATTCAGTAGGAGGTAAAGAGGCAATTTCAGAAACTATGGTTTGAGATTCCAGCTTATTTATCTTTTTCTTTGCCAATTTCAGTTCTTTAGCAACTCTAATGAATTCATCATGAAGCTCATGAAATGCATTAAGTAACTCAGAATAGGAAGGTTCAAATTCATGTACCTCTTCTTCATGATCACTGCTGCATGAGGGTGTGGCTTCTCAGAAGCAAGTTCCATCAGACAAATGTTGGCAATCTCATCCTCATCTTCTTCTTCCTCATCAGAGCTGTTGCCCCATATAGATGAAATGTAGGCTTTCTTCTTTTTTCCTTTGTCAGCAACTTTCTTTTCTTTTTCTTGCTTCTTGAGGAATTGGGGGCAGTCCCACTTTATATGTCCCTGCTTCTTGCACTCATAGCAAGTTACAGGTTCTTTTGTTACTTTCTTGCTTTCTCCAGCAGCTCCCTTCTTGAAGAATTTCCTGTTCTTCTTCTTGTTGTAGAATCTTCCAAATTTTCTTACCATCATAGCCAGAGTTTCTTCATCCAGCTCATCTCCTTCGTCAGATTCTTCTTCCTTTTCATCAGCAGCTTTGAGGGCAAGGCCTTTCTTCTTTCTGTCCAGCCCAGCTTCCTTGAGAGCTTTGATTTTTCCTTCATACTCCTCAAGGCTGCCAAAGAGAGCTGTGACAGAGGCCATTGATTCTCCTCTGGCTTCCTCTATTATTGTCACCTTAGGCTGCCATTCCAGACGGAGAGCTCTGAGTATCTTTCTTACTTTCTCAGATTGATTGTATTCCTTTCCCAGGCTCTTCAGCTGATTCACAATGAGAGTAAACCTCTTTTGGAGCTCCTTTACAGTTTCTCCTTCAGCCATTCTGAAGCTTTCATACTCTCCAATGCACGTGTTCAGTCTGTTCTCCCTGACTCCAGATGTTCCCTCATGTGCAATCTGCAGAGTATCCCACATTCCTTTTGCAGTGGTGCATTGCGAGACTCTGTAGAATTCATCCTGGTTCAGGGCACTGACTAAACAATGCTTTGCTTTGAAATTCAGTAGGACTCTCCTTCTGTCTTCGTCATTCCACTCTGCTTCCAGCTTCTCTTTGTGTCTTCCATCTTCAGTTAGAGTCATTGGGACGAAATCTCCTTTCTCAATGACTGGCCAGATGTCAAGATCAATTGATTGTAGGTAGATCTGCATCCTCATCTTCCAGTATCCATAATGCTCTCCACTGAAGCCTGGTGGTCTGTTAGTGTTATTCCCTTCGGGAAGTATACTCTCTCCAAAGCCAGCCATCTTTGTTCCCGGACTGTAAAATCCTTTGAGTGGGAATCCGGGCTCTGATACCACTTGTTAGCAAGGCTGACTTCCCAAGAGGGGGGTGAATTGGGAAGATTGAAAGTTTTCTGCACAAAGTAAAATATGTGAAGATAGCACAATGTAAAGGAAGCAGCGTGTAAAACAGAGCAAGCTGAAAAGTAAAGATAGGAAGTAGAAGACTCAGTAATTTATCCTGGTTCGGTCTATCCACTTGACCTACGTCCAGTCCTCAAGGCAACTCTTGAGATTTTTCCACTATACAGCAAGAATTCAACGCACTTTTTACTAATGCCACAGTACACGAGTATGCTCTGTTTCTGGAGCTCTCTCAAACACTCTAAGCACTTTCACAATCTGCTTCCCAATCCCCTTGTGATTTCCCCTCATAAGTAAATCTATCTTCTAGATGAATAGTAGAAGGTTTACAATGATATAACTCTCTTGAATAGAGTAGATATGAAGATTAAAGTTCAGATATTGAAGTTGAGAGGGTAAGAGCTTTTGAGAAAAAGATTCAGCAGAAATTCGGTATATACAAGTTTTATATATTTTCTACAACTTCAAATGTTGATGTATTTATAGATTTAGGTCTCAAATGTCCGTTAGAGACTTAATCTATCCGTTGGAAAAGTTATCCAACGGTTACTCTGAAAAACTATCCGTTAACCAACCGCATTTAATGCTTCTGACATACTGAAATTCAAATTTTGGTTGATCAACAGACGAATTTCGAAGGAACCGAAGGTTAAAGCTTTCAACGTTACAGCACGAAGTTCGTCTGTTCATGAAGTGAAATTCAAATTTTGAAACTTACAAAACATTTTCACAATGTGACATACGAATTTTCAAGAAGAAAGTTTTTTGGTTAAGTGTGAACAGTGTTTTCAATTTTCTGCAGTGCCTTCGAAATTCGAATTTTGAAAGCCCAAAATTCGTCTGTTCCAAGTACGTGAAAAGGAGGCACAGTAGTTCACTTTCTTCGAAATTCGAATGTTGAAGAGTGAAGTTCGTCTGTCAGAGAGCAGTTTTGAAACTTAAATCATTCTTGATCTCAGATGAACTTTAACATTGTTTCAGACGAATTTCTTCTATTTTCTCAAGTTTCGTTTTATCTGAAATTCGAATTTTGAAGTTCCAAAGTTCGTCTGTTTCAAGAAAACTTCTTTCAGACTTGGATGAAAATTCGAATGTTAGGAAGTCAAAATTCGTCTGTCAGAGAGCATTTATCAAACTCAATTTCGTTTGATTTCAGATGCATTTTATCATAGTTTCAGACGAATTTCTTTGGTTTTCACAAACTTCATTTTACTTGAAATTTGAATTTTAAAAGTGTGAAGTTCGTCTTTTACCAAAGAGACTTCTTTCAGATTTGTATGAAAATTCGAATTTTGAAAGACCAAAATTCGTCTGACAGAGAGCCATCTCTTCAGACTTATTCAGTTTTAGCTCGAAATTTGAATTTCCCAAAGCAAAGTTCGAATTTCCAACTTGACAGTTAAGTTTAAACTTTCAAACTTCGTCTGTTTATGGGTGTTTTTCAAATAAGTCAAGATTTAACACAAAATCAAGGTTTGAAAACATCTTTTCTTCTAATCAAAATCTTTTACCCAATCATAACTAAAACTAAGAATCCTACAAAAGATCTAACAGCAAATACTCAGAAATCTTCACTCAAAACAACTTTAATCTCCTTTGATATCTTGAATCCGAGCTCTTGAGTGTTGGTTTGGAATCATCAAAACTCTTGATTCAACAAGAAGAAGAAAGGAAATGTCAATGGAATGAAATGGGTTCCAAAATGTTCTTCAATACCCAAGGGAGAAACCAACAAGAAAGGACCCAAGCAAATACAGGTACATAAAGAAAAGAAATAAAATCTATTTTGCAGGTATGTCTTAAGGCCAAGAGAAGCAACAAATGGTATATGAATAATGCCTGCTCGAGACATATGACTGGAGACAAAGAAAAGTTCATTATGATGAGAGATAAGAAAGGAGGAAAAGTTACTTTTGGTGGTGACCAGTCTGGCAAGATAGTTGGCATTGAAATTGTGGAAAGAAACTGAGAAACATCAATAGAAGAAGCTCTATTTGTAATAGGACTCAACCACAACCTATTGAGTGTGAGCCAAACTTGTGATAAAGGTAAATGGGTTCTGTTCGATTTCAACTACTGCTTAGTCATCAGAAAAAGTGACCACAAAGTCATTCTCAAGGCACAAAGAGATGGTAATTGTTATACAGTTAATTTAGATGAATTACCTGCTCTAAACTCAATATGCTTAATTAGTGAAAATGATGTTAGTTGGCTATGGCATAGGAGACTAGCTCATTCTTGCATGCATTAATCAAACAAACTTGTTAAAAATGAACTTGTTCTTGGATTACCTAACATCACTTTTGAAAAAGATAGAGAATGTAATGCTTGCCTTAAGGGGAAACAAACAAAGTCCTTATTCAAATCTAAAAATGTTGTTTCTAGACCTATACCACTGCAGTTGCTTCACATGGATTTTATAAGTCTTAGTCGTATCAAGAGTATTAGTGGTAACTTGTTTGTATTTGTTATAGTAGATCATTATTCCAGATTTACCTGGACCTTATTTCTTTCCTCTAAAGATGAAGCATTTGAAGTATTCCTAATCTTAGCTAAGAAAGTCCAAAATGAGAAAGGTTGTTCTATTGTGTGTATTAGAATAAATCATGGTGGTGAGTTTAAAAATGCTCAATTTGCTTACTACTGCGAAGAGATTGGAATAGATCACAACTTCTTTGCCCTAAGAACACCTCAATATAATGGTGTTATGGAGCGGAAAAATAGAGTATTAGAAGAAATGGATCCTGCAATGCTGAATGAAAAAGGACTGCCAAAGTACTTCTGGACTGATGCAGTGAGCATAGCATGCTACTAGATGAACAGAGCCTAAATCAGACCCATTCTAGGCAAAACCCCCTATGAGCTATACAAGGGAAAAAAGCCCAACCTCTCTCATTTTCATGTCTTTGGATGCACCTGCTACATACATAACAATAGCAAGGACAACTTGGGTAAGTTTGATGCAAAGTCAGATGAAGGTATATTTCTTGGCTACTCAAACAGGTGTAAAGCATATAGAGTATTTAACAAAAGGTCTAAGATAGTGGAATAGTTTGTGCATGTTGTGTTCATAGAAAATGAAACTATTGCTAAACCTGAGTTAGAAAAGGATGAGCTAATCTCAAGTGTTAAAAATTTAAGTATCTCTAAAGAAAATAAAACTAAACCTTCAAAAATATCAAAATCTACTAATGTAGAGAAAGATTTTGAGGAGAAAGATATGGAACCTGAAGATAATGAAGAAAATTCTCAAGAACTCCCTAGAGCTTAGAGATATCAAAGGAGTCATCCTATTGATCCAGTGATTGGGAATGTTCAAGAGAATTTTAAAAGTAGAAGACAACTTAGGGATCAAATGAATAACTATGCATTTATTTCTCAGATTGAATCTAAGTGCACTAAAGAAGCTTTAACAAATAAATTATAGACTTTAGCTATGCAAAAAGAACTGAATCAATTTGAAATAAATCAAGTTTGGGACTTAGTGCCTAGGCCCAAGGATCACCCAATTATTGGAACTAAATGGTATTTAGAAATAAACTTGATAAGTCAGGAACAATAGTTAGAAACAAAGCTAGGTTGGTAGTTAAATGATATAATCAGATGGAAGGCATAGATTATGAGGAAAATTTTACACTAGTTGCAAGATTGGAAGCAATAAGAATTCTCTTAGCTTATGCACGTATAAAAGACATAATGTTATATCAAATGGATGTAAAGAGTGCTTTTTTGAATGGTTATATCATGGAAGAGGTTTATGTTAATCAATCTCCAAGTTCTGAGGACTCAACTAAACCAAATCATGTATATAAACTGAAGAAAGCTCTTTATGGCTTAAAATAGGCACCTAAAGCATGGTATGAAAGACTAAGCAATTTTTTGATTGAAGAAGGATTTAATAGGGGGAAAGTTGATACAACATTGTTCACTAAAATGGAAAGCAATGATTTACTTATTGTTCAAATTTATGTTAATGATATTATATTTGGTGCTACTAATAAATCTTTATGCGAGAATTTTTCTAAATTAATGCAGAGAGAATTTGAAATGTCAATGATGGGAGAGCTTAACTTTTTCCTTCGATTGCAAATTAAACAATATGGTGATGGAATCTTTCTCAATCAATCAAAGTATTTGAAAAAGCTACTGAAGAAATTTGGAATGGAAAACACCAAATCAATGGGAACTCTTATGGCCACTGCAATAAAGCTTGATATGGATGTAGTAGGAAAGTTATTCGATATAACTTAATGAAGGAGAATGATTAGTTCTTTAACTATACCTAAGAGCTAGTAAACTTGAATTATGCTCAGTGTTCGCATGTGTGCTAGGTTCCAATCATGTCCCAAAGAGTCCCATGCAACAACTGTGAAGACAATATTCAAATATCTGATTGAAACATAACATATGAGACTTTGGTATCCAAAGAGAATTGGAGAAGAGCTCGTAGGATACACCGATGCTAAATTTACTGGATCGAAAACTGACAGAAAGAGCATAAGTGGGATGTGCCAATTTTTAGGAGGATCTCTAGTTTTATAGTTCAGTAAGAAATAGAATAGTGTAGCTCTGTTCACAGTAGAAGCTGAATATATAGTAGCTGGAAGCGGCTATGCACAAGTTCTTTAGATAAAGCAGCAACTTGAAGATCTTGAGATTGAGATAAAGGAAATACAAATAAGATATGATAATCAAAGTGCCATAAACATCACAAAGAATCCAGTCATGCATTCAAGGATAAAACACATTGAAGTTAGACATCACTTCATACGAGACCATGCTTTGAAAAGAGATATCATGTTATAGTTTGTCACTACTGAAGATCAGAGTATAGATATATTGACCAAACTACTTCTAGAGGACAGATATTGTAAGATTAGAAGAGAATTGAGAATGGTAAATCCTAATGAACTATAACCAAGCCTCTAACTTAATCTATTTACTTTGTGAAGTTAAATTATTAAGATTTATACTGATTTAAGCTTTGGAGTATGTTTAAAATGTTTTGCAAGTACTCCTCATGTTTTGTAAGATTTTCGCTCTTTTTGGATCACAAACCAATTTCACTAATAGTGCAGCAAAACAGAGATAAATAGAGAGAGTTGTGTGCAGCAACTGAATAGAGAAGATGAAGAACAATATACAATAATTTATACTGGTTCAGCCTAACCACTTGGCCTACATCGAGTCCCCAAGGCACCACTTGAGATTTTCCACTATATCCTACAGGTTTGATCCGGGCACCTGTGAAGCCTCAGTACATTTCCACAAGTTTCAGTAGGCACTTGTGAAGCCACTCTCCTCACACCCTTACAAGTTGTGAAAATCCCTTAGTGTTTCCCCACACTAAGATTCTACCCAGAATATGTAGAAAGAAATGTTTACAGAATGAAAACTCTCTTAAAGAGTAGATAATACATTGAAAGTTCACTCTATTGAAGTGGGTTTTTCAAACAATGCTGAGATAGAAAGATTTTACAAATTGTTGCAGCATTTTCGCATAAACTCTCTTAAGATTGTTACCCATAAGTTCAAATGATGTTCTATTTATAGTTTTATGGTGTAATTAGACGTCAGATACAAGATCTAGTCATTACAGACGTTACCCAATGGTTATTCTGTAAAACTAGCAGTTTACCAACCACATTTAATGTTCTGACATTCTGAAATTTGAATTTTAGATGTCAACAGATGAATTTTGAAGAGACCATAAGTTAAAGTCTTTAGCGTTGAACTTTGAAGTTCGTCTATTCAAATTTCAAATTTGAATTTTCGTCTTGACAAATGTTTTTATGTTGGAACATACGAATTTTCAAGTTTAAAGTACTTCTGGTAAGTGGGAACAGTTGTTCTATATTGCTACAATGCCTTCGAAGTTTGAATTTTGATGCCCAAAATTCATTTGTCAGTGAGCAACTCAATATGGCACAAGTTCTTCCTTTCAAAATTCAAATTTTGGATGTGAAAATTCGTCTATTAGCTTATCTAGAAGTATTTTCACATTCTGGTGTTTCGAAATTCGAATTTTGAAAGCCAAAATTCATCTGTTAGTCCTGAAGTTCAAATTTTGGAAGCCAAAATTCATCTGTTAGTGGCAAGCTCAACTTAGCACAAAGGTTCTCTGTGAAATTCAAATTTCGGAGGCTCAAAATTCATTTATCGGACGCGAAACCTCCATAACTTCAAATTTTGCACTGTAGACAATTTTGTAAAAGCTATAACTCTCTCATTTTAACTCCAAATTAAGCAAATGACCTATGGTTGGAAAGATTTAAATGTCTACTTTCAAATTCAATAAGTTTCACTTCAAAAACAAACTTATTCTGTGATATATGATTGAAAAAATGATAAGAGGTCAAAACGGAAAATTCATATCTCACTACTCAAATTTAAATGACCATAGCTTTTTCATATGACCTTTATTTTGAGTGAAATAACCTTATTTGAAAAGATTATTAAGTCTAGTTTGATGTAAAATAAGTTTTACTTCAAAGTCATATGTATTTTGAGAGATGTATTAAAAAAACTAGTCAAAGGTTAAACTCTAGATTCTTGAAAAACTCATTTAAAACATATGGTAACAAGATTAAGTAATTTCAAAGATTAACCCCACCTCAAGACCTAAGTGAAAAGAAAATATACCTAGTGACTAGATCTTCAAATATTGAGTTCCACTTCCACTTGGTCATTTCCCTCTTGGCATGCTCCCCTCTGATCTTCCATTTTTGGAGCATCATTTCTTTTCTTCTTTCTTAAGTGAGGCATGATATTGATGTTCATTTCTGTATTCCAATGCTCACTCTTCTTACTTGGAGCATCATACATTTAATATATTACACTTACAAACCAAGTAATTAGTCCACTTTATATATCTAACTTATATTATTCATTGTAAAAGTACAATGGATATATTTGCACATAACATGATATATGCATTATAACTATAATTAAATACATGCTAATACATATTTTACTTCTATAAGGAACATTATATATGTTAGACACATATGATACTTTTGTTCCTTATTTCTCTATATTTGTCATCATCAAAACTTATGTTATACAAAACTTTACATAACAGACGTATTTCAGTGCCTGACATGCCGTCCTAGTATTTCTAATTCGTTCAAAATTCATATGTCGCTTGATGGAAATTCAAACTTTGAATGTTGGTATGAGAGTAGACTATGTTCGAGTGTTCAACATATAAACTTTAACAGTTCAAAATTCACATTTCAAAAATTTCCTCACAGAGTCTCAAAATTTGAATTTTGAATCCAAAAATTCGTCTGTTGAACACTCTTACTTGTTTGCCTTCAGATAAAGGACTTGACATTCGAACTTTAAGAACATAACATTTGTCCTTTGAAACATCTATTGAAGTTAAGTCTCTGTTAGATGAATTTTAGGGTTGAAATTCATCTGTTGAAGGTATTCCTCATATGACAAGTCTTTGACAGATGAACTTCAAGGATGAAAATTCATTTGTCATACAGCTTCTCTGAGTTGAACAAGCAACGTAACTACCCGAAATTCAAATTTTGGCCTCCACAATTTGTTGTTAAGTGGTTGCTTATGCTAAATAAAGGGCCACGCTCTTAATAGACATAACTTTATTCATCTCTCTCTTAAAGCTTTTCTTCTCCTCTCTTAATTTCTCATCAATTCCTTTGGTTAAACTTCATATCCCACCAATTAAACTCCTACCTAAACCTTATAAACCCCTTTTGAGTATCTCTTATCTCCAATCTATCACAAAAATGGCAAGCATTAAGAATACCAACATTGGAAAGAAAGAGTCCAGACCAAAACGAGTGGTGAAATTGCAATATGCTTCCAAAGAAGGAGAAACCAAGAAGAGAAAAGTGGAATCCAGCAAGGGAACTCCATCTAAGAAGCAAAGATCAACTCTAAAAGCAGAATCCAAAAAGCTAATCCCTATTGCTATCCCTTTGTCATCTACAAAGTCAGAGCAACTGCAACTGACAATTGAACCTCTGTGCAGCATTACTCAAATCTTGGAAGAATATACCACGAAATTTATGGCTGAGAAGGTAATAACCCCTTATTGTATGAACTTTGAAGATTTTCTTGTTCCCAATAACTTTGATGCTCAGTTCTAGATGGGTAAATATAAAATTTGTTGGAAATTTAGGAAAGGTATGATGATAAGGTAATTAAAATATGGTATGCTGCTTTAACATATAACAACAAGAAGAGAAAGTTCTAGGTGACACTTAGATCTAGAACTCTATGGTTATTTGATGAGACCATTAATGAAGTTCTGGAGTTCACTAGCCAAGAGGGATATAAAATTGATATCACCACCTCTAGATATATGGATGAGGATAAAGAAACAGATAAGGAAGGTGAAGAGTTCCTAAACTACAAAGAAAGCACAGTCCTAAACACTATATTCAGAAGACGTGAGAATAGGCCTCCTCTAAAGCTTGTAAAGCCCTCAAATTTAAGTGTCCAAGCCAGAATTGTACGCTACATAGTGTCAAGGATCATCTTTAATTTGATTACAAGGGCTGAGGCTCACATGATGACTGCCCTGATATAAGGGAAATTGCTGAATTTGGGTCACATCATCTTTCAAAGAATGATCAAGGCAAGGGATCAAAGAAAAGACTCCACCTTGCCCTATGCCTGCTCCTTACCAAAATGCTCCAATATGCTAAGATTCGGTACTTGGAAAAGGGAAAAGGAAAGCCTACTAAAATATTCAAAGAAGAAAAGTTAATGAAGATGGGAATAGAAAGAAAGGAAGGAATATGGATAGGGAAAGGAGTAGGCTAATCCAAAGATTTGTTCTAAAAGGAAGATAGTCACAATAGTAAGAGGGCACTTCTGTAGCTTTTCCAAATATCCAGCCCTCATTACAACCTGCTCAACTTGTCTTTCCTCTACCTTAGCCCACTCAGCCACCTCAAACCTCTACTCCATCTACTTGGGCCAAACCCACCACAGTTATTGAGTTGTATGATAGCTTGTCCTCATTAATGTTGAGCATCAGAGAGGAACAAAATCCCAAGTTTGCTCACTTGTAAGATCAAATTACTTACTTGGCCAAGAATATGAAGGTGATAACTGATGCATATGAAGAGATCAGAAATTTCATACCTATTACATCAGTACTACCTTAACCTGGACCCTCTGAACCCACTAAGTATGTCTCTCCTGAACCTCTAAGCCCTTTTGAATTATAATCCCTTAAGCCTATTGCTACAGATGTTGCTACTGAGGTTGTTGGCATTGTTGCTATCCTATATGCCTCAAGCAATAACACAGACCCTGGTCCACCTTTGGACTATGCCATGGAGGAAAAGCCCACTCAAGAAGAAGGCTCCCATGAGCTTGTGATGGAGGACATTGCTCAAGAATCAATTTTGTCATCTCAAGAGTTTGAGTAAATGGAAAAACTAGTTGAAACTATCACCTCTGCCCTAATCATCCAAGTTGTACTAAATGAAGAGAGAGGCATTGTACCCTATGTGGATATTATTGTCATTGCACATGATGTAATAGTGCAAGCTCAGAGGAGAAGGCTCAATGAAATGTTTGCTCTACCAACTCCTCCTCCATTACTCTTTGCATATGACCTCTCAGAGGTGAAAAGAGCTAGATTGGCAAACACTCAAAGGGAAATGCAGTAGCTCTTCATAGTGTCTGATGATGAAGAAGTTGGAGATGAAGAATTAGCACCTCTTCCTCAGATATGCTCTTTAGTGCCATTTATTCCTGTCCCATTTCAACCTATTCCCATCTCACAGATACCTCTTCCCTTAATGCATGCTCCAGCTCCTAATGATACCAAAAAGGGGGAGAAAAAAGATGAGCAAAAGTCTAAAGTAAGGCAATTTGGCAAAACTTATGGCAAGAGGTCAAAGCCAAAGAAGAAGTAACATGCTAGAAATCCTTAGGGCTTAGATCTTAGGGTTGTGTAATTCTGCATATTTTGCAGCATCTTTTGTACGTACATGTTAATCTTGCAATGTTATGTATTTCTATTGACTCTCTGTACTGAATTTTAATTGAATCAATGCAATATGTTTTTCATATTCCCTATTTTAATCTCCTATATTCTCAAGCCCTAAAACGTGTTATATTTATCTTTGAATTTTAATGCATATGTTGAAAGGGAGCTTTTAGAAGTAAACCTAAGTGTTAATCCAGTTTTCAAGTTATTTTATCATCATCAAAAAGGGAGAGAATGTTAGATCAAGTGTTTTGATGCTTCCAAAAAACTAAAGTTTGGAAGGAGAATATCAAAAGTAGTGTAAAAGCATAGAAGTGAAGAAATCTAATGAAATGCATATGAAGATTTAGTTGTTAGGATCTCTCACAATGTACATCAGGTAAAAGGCTTTGACTTTTACTTATTTATGTTCCCATAGCATTTAAACAAGTGTTTTCATAGTTATCCGATGTTAACATATGCTAGATTTGGAAAACACTAACTAACAGATGAACTTTGGCATTAATTCTTAAGTGTTTTTACGCAAAATGTGAACATTTCTTACTAAAATTTGAAGTTCTAGAGTTATCATCCCTAACAGATGAATTTCAAGGATTGAAATTTGAATTTTAAGCTAAGCATAGTTAGTGAAATGTGCAAAATTTGTTTGAGGTCTGATCAAAATTTGAATGATATTTAAGTGCATAAGAAGTTCAGAGTCACTCTCTCTGATAAACGAATTTTGGATTTCAAAATTCAAATTTTGAAATGAGAACTTATGAGTCTTGTTAGAGCTTGTCTCTGACAGACAAATTTTGAAATGCAAAATTTGAATTTCACAGAGCAGAACTTTTGTTCCATGTTAAGCTAGCCACTGTCAGACGAATTTTGACTTCTAAAATTTGAATTTCGAGTGGTTTGCAAAAATATAAGACAATTGTTCATACTCAACAAATGCACTTGTGATATGAAAATTCATATGTTTCCACATGGAATATATTTGACAAATTCAAAATTTGAATTTTACTCCTGAAAAGACGAATTTTGGAAGTTCAACATTGAAGTCTTTAGTTTATAGTCTTTGTGAAATTTGTCTATTAACACCCAAAAATTCAAATTTTAGTGTGTCAGATGCATTAAATGTGGTTGGTGAATGACTAGTTTTGCAGAGTAACTATTGATCAACATTTCTAATAGCTAGATATTGGGTCTAACGATTCATTTAGTTACAAATCTATAAATAGAACTTCATTTGAAGTTGTGGGAAAAAAATGTATTCTATACACACTGAAACTTTACTAAAACCACTAGTCAAAGCCTTTTCTCTTGCACACTCTATTTAATGCACTTCAATTATCACATTTACTCTAATTTAGAGAGTGTTCTTTTTGTATAAAATCTTTTCTTTATCTGGAAGAAGAATTTCTTGTGAGGGGTTTCACAAGGGAATTTAGGAAATACTTTGTAAGAGTGCAGAGTGTAAATTTGAGAGCTCTTAAAATAGTGCACAAGCTTGTATTTTGGCATTGTAAGGAGCCCACTGAATTATTGCAAGATAGTGAAAAATGTAACATTATGATTTTCACTAACTATAGAACTCATAACATAACTTGAACTTCACATGCTTTGTATCTATGTTTCTAGTTGGATTTTAGTTGAACTGTGAACATGCATTATATGACATGAAAACCATATGAAACCTTTAGCTATAATTAAATAAGTTGGATATACTGTTTAGAAACTACGACCATTTAAAATTTCATATGCCATTATATACAAATCTAGATAAAATTTAATTTAGTAATCAATTGTGAATGTGTGCTGTATGACATTAGAAATCTTGTGAAGCTATAGGTTGAGATTCTATACCTTGGGAAACATGGTAGTTGTAGTAATACTTAGGGAACAAATTCCAAAGAAAGTTAAGTCATGGGGTCAAAGTGAAAAGTGATTTAATAGACACTAAGACAAAATAATGGGACATAGATGTTAATTTTTCAAACAAATTATCTGCTTAGTGTTTGACTGTACCAGTTGTAGGAATAGAATCAAAAAATAATCGTAAAAAATTATCCTCTAATAAGCAAAACCAGAAAATGCATATATTAGATAGAAAAAAGGACCGAAGTTCTACAATTTAGAAATTTCTAAAAAATAGAAAATAAGTCCATATTAGGAAATCCAGATATATTATGACTTAGAATAAGACACTATATTTTTTTACGGAGTTTAAATAGTCATAGGATTAATCTATGAATAATTGGACTAATTGTCAAATTTGAAAACGTATGTAGCTTAATATCAAGTCTAGATTCATCAGAGACCGAATATGACTTAGTAACATGTCTAGATTCATTTTAGACAACCAGAATATTTTTTTAGCAATAGATAGCTGATATGACTCTAGTTTTGGCGGTAATAAACAAATAAACTTAGAAACTGACATTATGACCTAATTAACTTTGTATGAGGAAATTAGTCACTAATCAGGATATATTGAAATTCAAAAACAATGTTCTAAGTCCCAAAATATATAATTACATTATGGAATTAATTTTAGATCCTAAAACCCAGTATAAGGAAGATTGGACTCGAAATCGGTAGAATGCGTCTAAAAAATCGTATACCCTGAACTAAGGCCCAGAATGAGATATGTGAATCCAAAATTGCATAAAAATAGATTCCTTGGGCTGATTAGACAAGGAAGTGACGAAATTGAGAGGAGAAAAAGCAAAAATCAATTTAGACTCCAACAAACACATTGCACCATCTGAATTAGACATGTGATGGAACCAAATAAAAAATTTTTTTGGTCTAATTCATGTTGAAAATATCAGTTGGATACATCTAGAACAGGGCAAGGTGGTTGCCTGATAAAATTCTCATATGCTGTATTAAATAAATCGGTATGTAATAATTAGGATCCATTAGATCAAAATCTAATCTAAGGGCCATTATGTCTTCAACTCACCTATAAATAGAAGCTCCTCCTTCCTCATTTAGCCAATAAATTTCGTTCAAGGTAGAGAGAGGTTAGAGTGAGAAGCTCTGATTTAGGAAAGAAGGTGTAATATGATGTTCTAAAAAATATTTCTAGGTAATATGCTTTTTCTTTTCTTCTATTTATATTTTAGTTCATCTATTTGATTTATTAAGAGTAGTCATTATGCTAGTAAAATCATGTTTTTGTGAGTTGCCATGCTAAAATATTGGATCAAAGTTGAGGTTTTGCTATAATAATTCTTTGAATGTCATGAAGGTTGTTTGAACATTCATGATCATATAGAACATAATTTTAAGTTTGATTCTTAGTAATTATGGTTGTACTGTTATGCTGCTAAAATTAAGTGTTGGAAAATGAATTGTCATATTACTGAAGAATCTCACCTTAATATCTAACATTTTTAGGCCCCAGTTCTACCCAAGAAAATGAAATAACAAACTGATAAGGAAATGCTATCCAAATCATTTTAGAATCATATTATGTTTTGTATTACATTACGTGGGACTAGATGATATATTACATTATATATTGTAAATTACAATGTTCTGATAATGAATTATTATGTTCCTATACTTTGGTATTGAAATTTCCTTATTCTTTGTTTATAAAATTCAAAATAAACTGTAGCAGTAAAAGTTTGAATCAACATTTTTCCTTTAAAATAGACATCATAAGCTTTCCATAGAACTTGAAATCAGCTCAATACAATTTTTATAGAATTAGTTATAAATTTTTAAAATTTAGTAAAATTTTATAACTGAAGCTTAGTCTATGCGAAATTAAGGGCTCATTTGCTTTCAAATCACTTTATTTTAAACCTTAATAATGAAATTATGCATGTTTAATGGTTGTAAAGTAAGGTGTTACAAAAAATCTCAAGTGGTGGTTTAAGGACTGGACGTAAGCCAAGTGGATCAGACCGAACCGGGATAAATTTCTGTGTCTTCTCCTCCTTTACCTTGCATTTGCTTTATTCTTTTTGTGCTCTATTTTCTGCAAACTTCTACTATCACTGTTATATCACACTTTTGCAAAAAATTTTTGAACTTCCCAATTCACCGCCTCTTGGGAAGCTAGCAAACCTAACATGTCTAACATTTTACTTGTTTACAGTTCACTAATTAAAGAGAAATAATAAACGAAACAAATAAAATCTAACTATTTATTATTATGAATAAGGTAAAACAACATTGTGACTCCAAAGTATAAACAATCTAATCAGGTACCCCCGTACATTCATATAACACGCGTTTCTAAAATCACCAAATGGATTCCTCTAATGAGAATGAATCTACTGCCTTAAATGAACAAATAATTACTATGGAGGCTCAAATGGCAAAAATGACTGAAATGATGAAATTTGTTCTACTGTCTGGTAAAGTAGAAAGTAGTGATGATACTCCTCAAATAGAAAAGACAAAGGATATTGAGAAGGAGGCTCAGTCAATTCCAAAAGCGAATTCAACCCAGACTAAGATGAAAGATCTACAAGGTTAAGGAACATTTGGAATAGAATACCTTGGCGAAGACCATACATACACCTTCCAAATCCCTTCAATAATAGCTAAAAATGATGAATGTAAGGAAGAGTTAAGAGAGATAAAGGTTCAACAGAAGGCACTACAAGGAACAAATGGATGAGGGCGATTGGACTTGAAGGAGCTTTGCTTGATTTCCTCAATCACCATACCCAAGAAGTTCAAAGTCCCAGACTTTGACAAGTACAATGGAAGCGGTAACCTGATTTATCACCTAAAAGCTTATTGTACAAAAATGTCAATTTCATCACAAGATGAAAAGTTTCTTTTGATGTTCTTCCACGAGAGCTTAACTGGACCTGCCTTGGAGTAGTACATGTAATTGGACATGGCCAAAATCTGTAGGTGGAGGGATCTAATTGATGCCTTCATGAAACAGTACAAATTCAATATTGACACTGCTCCAACCAGGAAGCAATTGAAGGTAATGAGTAAAAGACTACAGAGTCATTCAAGGAATATGCCTAAAGATGGAGGATGGTTACTGTTGGGAATTTCGGTATACACACAGCAAAAACTCCATTGAATTCCCTCCTACATAACCGTTAGACCCCGGGAACTTATGCGTCTGATCAGCTCCCTTTACCGGTATCCACACGAATAGTGAGTCTAACTTGAAGGGCATGCTAGTACCTCTATTTCCAAATGTATGTAAATCCGTATAGTTCCGCTATTCATCCATACAGTTTTGATGTTCATTCGTACAGCCTCTGTTCATCTGTACACATTCTCTATGTGAATGTGCGGCTACTCAATCTCTAGGGTAAGTGGTGACTCTCTCTTGATTCTACATTTGATAACCTTAAACTATATAATTATATATATATGGTTTATTATTTGATTAATTTAAATCAATTATTTAAATTAAATCAAATCTTAATTAAATATATTAGTTTAGATTTAAATCTATGTAATAGAATAATATCTAAACCAACTATCTAATCTAAATCTAGAATCAAATTTAAATTATGACATTAGTTTAAATTTAAATATATCACATAGAATAAAATCTAAAACTAATTCATTTAAATTAATTTGAATAACATATATGTATATATATTTTGAAATAATATAATATATATATCAAATATCTAATATATCAAACATATATATACTTCAAATTTTGTAATATATATATCAAATATATATATAATTTAATCACCCTAAATTGAATGTTAAATTCATTGAATCTAACACATTTTAGATTCAATGAATCTGTACATTCTAGCTCGAGTTGATCCGTTCTTATGTGTGACCCAGTAGGCCTGTATGATGTTGGCAGTTGGCTAATAACACTATTGGACCCATAAGTTACAAGCGGCCGTTAGCAAGACATTATGACTATCCAAATCATATGAGATCGGTGATCCGATACAACCTATCATATAGCTTGATCACTTCCTTTTTGTCTCATGATATATAGGTCAAGTATGAGGCATGAAAACGTCATCTTTATTTTACTCAACCATCATTTTCTCGATCTCTATAATATCTCAAAATTTTACTGGATACTAAGTGAAAAAAGAGGACATAATTGATGATAATGTAAGATGTACAAGGAATTAACAAAAATAGACAGACACTGTTTTGAGTGAAAAAGGGTAAAAAGATAATTTTTTCTGGTTGAACGGAAAAATGAGAAAATTATATTTTTGCCCCTAAAGAAATATAAAAATGACATCCACATCCCAGAAGTATTAAAATTTACATTGAGAAAGAAATAGAAAAGCCTTGGGGAAACTTACACCTAATGACTTGAAAGTTTTAGAAATTATAATTTAACCCCGGGTCAAGGGCAATTTTGTAAATATACAAAATTACTATTAGAACGAAGCCCTTGATGAGAGAAGTTCAATGGTATATGGCACTGAGGGTTAATGTTCAAGAATAAGAAAATAATCAATACCGAGTGTCCAAAAGTATAGTAAATTGATAAAGCAAACTGTGGGCCCTACTGATGGGTAAAAAGAAACTGGGTCAGGGTATGAGCCATACATAGACACCATTTGGGACAGGATAATTATGGAAATATATAAATAAAATTAGAATAGTCCTGTAGCCCAAAAATGCTAAATTAGTATAAAAACGGTTTTATTGGTACGGTTAAAAAGTACCTGGATTAAGATACATCTGGATCAGAAAAATTGGGCAATTTTCTAGACATTCTCTTCCCTCTCTCACGTGTGAATTGCTGCAGCATATGAGGCAAAGAATATTTTATTATTTCTTGAGAAAACTCCTTAAAGAAGGAGACAAAAAAGTAACTTTAGTTAATTAAGTGATTAAGCCACTAAATTAAATCACTTAACCACATAATCCCTTCTCTTTCTTCTTCATTTCACGCATGAACCAGCAGCTGAAACAATGCAAGAAAATGTAAGAAAAGGATGGGGAAAAGAAGGGAGAAAAGGAAGTGAAAACCAAAGGAAAATTGAAGCACAAATTGGTAAGCTTTTATACTACCACCCTAAGCTTGCTATTATGTTTTTCAAAGCATGTTTTATGGTTTAGTTTTCTTCCTTTCCATCTTAGGGTTTTGGTCAAAATGTGATTTAGCAATAGGAATGAGTTTTGAACCATTAAACTTAGGGAAAAAGCTTAGATTAACCACTAGAAGCATGAATCCATGTATGGTTTTAAGTGATTTGAAGGAAATTTTTTTCAATCACTTGAGACAATTTCGGTCAGAACAGAGGGAGTATTTAGAGTTGGAATTTCATGATTTTGACCTCAAAAATGGATTCCCCATGGTCCAAAACCTTAAGAATAAGTGTGTTGTACAAAGAAAGATCAAAGGAAAGCTAAGTGAAAATTTTGGGTTTTAGTGAGTAATGTCTTATGTAATTCCGAAAATCAGTGGCTAAATGGATTAAATGATGATATGATTAGGTTCAAGGAAGTGTTAGAAGGCTCAAGAAGTGGCATACCAAGTTTGGAGAGCAAGGTAGCATCATAAGGTAGTTAATTTTCCATACTTGCATTATATTATCATGTTTGTTTTCAATGTGCTTTATGTGTTGTCATATGATTGCAATGATATTTTGAGATGATTAATGTGTATTGGTTCAGTTGATTGAGGGTAATTGAGACCCCGAGATGTATATTTTTCAAAATGAAACTCTGTCGAAAATTTTATGAATTCATATAACGTAAATATGTTAATGTATTCAAAATATGTTATCTTGATGTTTTCATGCTTAATGTGATGATGTGATGGCATGTTGGGTGTCAACTACTGAGATTCTTTGAATCTCACCCTCCAAAATATTAACCATGAATAGATAGCAATAATGGCAAGACCACCAAGGAAGAGAAAGGAAAGGAGAAAGAATTTGACCATTAACTTGATAATGCTAGCAATGGCCATATGCTTTGACCTTTTGTGTAAATTTGTAAATATGATGTTAAATATATTTCTTCAAGTTTTTATGATGCCTTAGGTCTTACCTAAAGTATGGTATAGTATGAAAATGATGTATGACCATGTCAATATTTTATGGCTTTTGTTTGGTAAAGTAGTAGGATATAAATGGTCATCTTGACCTATGTAGAGTAAACATGTCACTATTTGGAATTTTGATATATAAAGTATGAATGATGTATATGGTTTAAAAGTAGATAGGAAGAGATCTCCAATGGTCCAAAGAACACTCATATTGGATGTGTATGCAATATTTGGCGGATTTTTATATTTAATCCCAATTAAAATGATTATTTTGTAGTTTTTGTATAAATTATGAAAATTCACAGAGTTTGTTGTACAAATCAGTACAATCATTGCTCTTACTTATATTTTTCCCATGTTGATAAAGTTATAAGCTATCCATAGAGACTTGAATCACATGCATATGATTTTTATTGATTTAGTTATGATTTTTTTGAAAATCAGAATAAATAAATTCGATTAAATGAATAGTGCCCAAAATTGGAAAATTTTATTATGGCGTTTATTGTGATTCAAGATCCTACTATGATATAAATGGACTTTAGACTTGAATCACTTGGGAAATGGGCCTGGAAAGAGGTGTTACAATCTCTGAGCAAATTAACAAAACAAATAGAAACTCTTCCATTCGAGGACGGTTATGTATTTCTCAGTTTCCCTCATGGAGGGACCCAGATATATCTCTTCATTAATTAGAGGGACAAATTCTATCTTGACCATTCATCTTCCTTCACACGAGTTTCACTATACCCGATCATAGCCTTTATGATCTCCTGACTAAAGGAGACTTTTGACTATGCCAAAGTATAATATTCCCCATGAAGGATGCCATGGTGATCTTAGGTTTGAGAGCTTTGTGACATGGTTTTATATAAAATATGCTTATGACTTGATCCATACAGCTGTCTCATGATGGGTCGATTCAGCGCATATTCCCTAATAGGAGCTTATAATTATGATTTGTATCTTAATACATAATTATCAATCAAAATCATACTAGTCTTAATTCATCATTGTTCCCACAAAGATGATTAACTAGGGACATTTAGAATAAAATACTTTATCCAAGGATATTATTATAAAGATAAACATGCAAACAATATAATAATGTAATAAAAGGAAAACACCTTCTTTTTTCATAATGAAGTATAATGTTCATAATACAATGATTGACCTAGGGTACAATCTCCAACAACTCCCACTTGCACTAGGCCCAATCGTTGATGTATCTAGTACCCATTGACCCAACATGACGCTCATGCTTTATCTGTGCAAACGGCTCAGTAAGAGGATCGACAACATTGTCATTAGTTGGTATTTTGCATATCTTTATATCACCCCTATCAATAATTTCTCTGATGAAATGATATCGCCTGAGTATGTGTTTGATTCTTTCATGTGACCTAGGCTCTTTAGCCTGTGTGATTGCACCGTTATTGTCACAAAATAGATTTATCGAATTTGAGATGGTAGGCATCACTCCTAGCTCAGTGATGAACTTCTTAATCCAAAGAGATTCCTTAGCTACATCTGATGTTGCTAGGTGCTTAGCTTCTATTGTAGAATCAGCTATAGTGCTTTGCTTGGAACTCTTCCAACTAACAACTCCACCATTCAGATAGAAGAGAAATCCTAATTACGATCTAGAATTATCTTTGTCAAATTGGAAACTTGCATTTGTGTAATCATATACAACCAGCTTGTCTTCCAATCCTCCGTACACCAAGAATACATCCTTAGTCCTTCTTAAGTACTTCAGGATATTCTTGACAGCAGTCTAGTAATTCTCACCTGGATCCGACTGATATCTCTTGCTCAAGGCATATAAGACATTTGGTCGAGTGTACAACATGGCATGCATAATAGATCCAATTGCCGAGGCATATGGAATCTTGCTCATGCATTCTCGCTCACCTCGTCAACAAGGACACAGAGCTTTACTGATATTGATACCGTGAGACATGGGTATGTAACCCTTTTTTGAATCTTGCATACTGAACGTATGTAATACTTTGTCTATATAAGTGCACAAACTTAGGCTAATTAGCCTCTTGAATCTATCCCTATAGATCTTAATCCCTAGTATATAAGTGGCTTCTCCTAAGTCTTTCATTGAGAAACACTTTTCTAACCAAGTCTTGACATTCTGCAAGGTAGGAATGTCATTCCCAATGAGTAGGATGTCATTAACATAAAGACTAGAAATACAATTGTGCTTCCACTAACCTCTTGTAAACACGAGGTTCATCAACATTTTGGATAAATCCAAACTCTTTGACAACTTTGTCAAAACATTGATTCCAACTATGAGATGTTTGCTTCAATCCATAAATGGATCTTTGAAGCTTGTAAGCCTTCGTAAAATCTTTCGGATGTACAAAACCCTTAGGTTGTGTCATGTACACTTCCCCAAGCAGCTTTCCATTAAGGAATGCTGTTTTGACGTCCATCTGCCAAATCTCGTAATCATAGTGCGCTGTAATGGCAAGAAGGATCATGATTGACTTAATCATGGTGATTGGCAAAACGGTTTCATCATAGTCTATACCATGAGTTTGCTTGAATCCTTTTGCAACCAATTGTATTTTGAAGGTATGCACTTGGCCATCCATCTCGATTTTCTTCTTAAACCCAATGGTTTTTATAACTTCATGTGGATCAATCAAGGGCCATACCTAATTTTCATTCATGGATTGCATCTCTGACTTCATGGCATGTAGCCATTTTTCAGAGTCAGATCCTATTACGGCCTCTTGATAAGTGGCTGGCTCTTCTTGATCCAAGAGCAACATATCACGATTATCAGTTAAAAGAAATCCATATCTTTGAGGCTGATATTTTGTTCTATCAAACCTTCTTGGGCCTTGTGTTACTTGAGTAGGCTCATCAACTTGTTGTGAGTATTTTCATTCTTCTATCTTTGGCTTAATGCGATTTTGTGGGTCTCAAACTTCAAGATTTATCTTACTCCCACTAGTTCTCTTAGAAACAAACTCTTTTTCTAGAAAGATACCATTCCGAGTAATAAACATTCTATGCTCAGTGGAATTGTAGAAGTAGTATCCCTTAGTTTCCTTGGGATACCCCACAAAAAAGCATTTTTCGGATTTGGGTGTTAACTTATCTGAGATTTGTTACTTAACATATGCCTTGTATCCCCAAATCTTGAGAAAAGACAAATTGGGCTTCTTTCTAGTCCATATCTGATATGGGGTCATTTCAACCACCTTAGATGGAACATGGTTTAGTGTGAACGTAGCTGTTTCTAATGCATAGCTGCAAAAGAATAGTGGAAGATCAATTTGACTCATCATAGATCAAACCATATCTAATAAGGTTCGATTCATTTGTTCAGAAACACTATTCCATTGTGGTTGTTAGATATGCTGGCTTCCCAAGAGGGGGGTGAATTGGGAAGATTAAAATTTTCTACAAAACTTTAAGAGAGTGAGGAAAGAAAAGGTGACAGTAAAACAGAGTATAAATGAATAATCAGTAAAAGTAGTAATAGAGAAGAGAAGACACAGATGTTTATCCTGGTTCGGCCTCTCAATCTTGACCTACGTCCAGTCCCCAAGCCACCACTTGAGATTTTCCACTCTCTTGCAAGAATTCAGTGGGCTTCTTGCAAATGCCACAGTACAACATTGATGCTCTATTTTCAAAGCTCACACTTTCTCTCTCTTTGCACTCTAGCTAAGTGCTTCCTTAATCCCTTGTGATGTCCCCTCACAAGAAAATCTTTCTTCTAGATGAAGATAAGAAAATTTACAATGAATAAACTCTCTTAATCAGAGTGTATATGAAAGTTGGAGTACAAAGAATGAAGTATGTGAGAGTAAGAGACTTTGAGTAGATGATTTGGCAGAGTTTCAGTATATACAGAATTAAAATCGTTACCCACAACTTCAAATGATATTATATTGATAGATTTAGGTCTTAACTATACGTTAGAGACAAAATCTATCGATTGGAGAAGTTACCCAACGGTTACTCTTAGAAACTATCCATTCACCAACCGCATTTAATGCTTCTGACACTTAAAGTTTGAAATTTGGTGAGCCAACAGATGAATTTCGCAGAGATCGAAAGCTAAAGACTTCAACATTTGAACATTCAAAGTTCATCTGTCATGAAGCAAAGTTCAAATTTTGATTTTTGGAAAATGTTTCTATGTTGGAACATACGAATTTTCAAGTTTAAAGTACTTCTGGAAAGTATGGACAGTTGTTCCATTTTACTATAGTGCCTTCAAAATTCGAACTCAAAATTCATCTATCAGAGGACAGTTCAATAAGGCACAATAATTCATCTATTCAAAATTTGAATTTTCAAAATGCAAAGTTTGTCTATCAAAGAGGCTTCTTTTCAGACTTAATACAAAGTTTGAATTTCTGATTACTATCATTCGTATGTCAACATATCATTATAACAGACTCACAAGCTTTGTTTTTGAAATTTGAATTTTCATGTTCAAAGTTCATCTGTCAATGAGCCATTTTGATGTTCTTTTCAAACTCAGTTTTCACATGAACTTTCACATATCTTCAGACGAATTTTTTATTTTTCTTAAGTTGTATTTTGTCTGAAATTCAAATTTTCAAAAGCCAAAGTTCGTCTGTCAGAGAAGGCTCTTTTCAGAGTTGTTCATTTTCAATACGAAATTTAAATTTCCAAAGCCAAAGTTTGAATTTTCAAAACAGCATATCAGTATAAATGTTTCAAACTTCGTCTGTTAGTGGGTGTTTTTCAAATGTTCCATGGATTAATATAGAATCATAGTTTAAAAACATCTTTTTGCCAATTCAAAGTCTTTTACTCAATTTAAACATGGCTGTAGATTCTACATCTATTCTTGTGCTGGTTTTTCCTGAATTCCTCCACTTGAGATCATTTGTGCACCTTTGATATCTTCTCTCCAAGCTCTAGAAAGTTGGTTTGGAATCATCAAAACACTTGATTCAACAGTGGTGTTCCTGGTGGAGTTAATTGTTACACAATTCCGCAATTTATAAGATGGTTAATAAATTCTTGGCTCAAAAATTTACCACCTCGATCAGATCTAAGTGCTTTAATAGATTTTCCAAGTTGATTCTGTACCTCATTTTGGAAAGTTTTGAACATTTCAAAAGATTCAGATTTATGTCTCATTAGATAGATATATCCATAACTACTAAAGTCATCTATAAAAGTAATAAAGTACAGGTGACCACTTCTGGCAGTTGTACTTAACGGACCACATATATTAGGCCCAATAAGTCAGTGGCCCTTTCACTATGTCCAGTAAAATATGCCTTTGTCATCTTTCCCAATAAACAAGATTCACAAGTGTAAAATGATTCAAAATCAAATGAATTGAGAAGTCCATCTTGATGGAGCTTTGAAATGTGTTTCTCATTTATGTGGCCTAGACGACAGTACCATATGTAGGTCGAATTCAAATCGTTTGACTTGATCCTCTTGGTAGATATGTTATGGATATAATCCTTATTATTAGGAGCTTCAAGGTTCAAATAGTAATGACCACCATGTAAATCTCCATCCGCATAAAAGATGTCATTAAAATAAATAGAACATTTTTTATTCCCAATAATTGAAGTAAAACCTTCCTTATCTAAATAAGAAAGTGAAACAATGTTCAGACTCAAAGCAGGAACATAATAGCAATTGTTCAAAATTAACAAAAGCCTACTAAGCAAAACTAATTTATAAGTGCTTACGGCTAAAGCAGCAACTCTTGCTCTTTTTCTAACTTGTAGGTGTATTTCTCCTTTTTTCAGCTTCTTACTTCTTTTGAGACCCTGCATATTTGTACAAATGTGAGTTCCACATGCAATACTAATACCCATATAGGAGAAGTAGAAAGATTAATTTCTATGACATAAATACCTGAAGTAATAGCCCCGTTATTCTTCTTTTTCTTTAGGTCTTCCTTGTAGAGCTCACTGTTCCTCTTCCAATGACTAGGTTCATTGCAAAAGAAATAGAGTCCTTCCATAGGAGGCTTTACCTTCTTGGCTTCAGGCTTGGGTTTAGGGTTGGGCTTGGGCCTGTCTTGCTCGTTGGACTTATTATCCAGGCCTTTTCCTTTTCCCTTACCCTTGCCTTTCCTTTTTATTCCTTTTCCTTTCTGAACCATTAAAACACTGCTTAGCTTTTTCTTGGTGTTTTACTTAGCAGTTTTAAGCATCACATGCAATTCAAAAATTGATTTCTCCATGTTGTTCATATTGTAGTTCATGACAAACTAGTCATAACTCTCTGGGAGTGAATTTAAGATCAAATTTGTAGCTAGCTCCTAGGTTGTGGGAAATATGAACCTTTCAAGGTGATCAATGTAGCCTTTCATCTTCAAAACACGAGAGCTAACAAATGCACCCTCAATCATTTTCGAGGAATATGAGGCTTTTGTAGTTTCAAACCTTTCTTGCCTAGCTTGTTGTTGGAATATTTCCTTGAGATAAATAATCATCTCATAAGCCTCCATATGTTCCAGATCTCTTTGAAGGATCATGGTGGCTAGCATTAGGCATCCTACATCCATAGAGTCATTGAGATGTTTATTATGGGCATCCTTTTTGGCTCTTGGAGCATTGGCTACAGGCTCTTTGGGAATAGGTTCATTGAGGACATATGACTTTCTTTCCTGCTTGAGAACAATTCTCAAGTTCCTAAACCAATCAAGAAAGTTGGTCACATTGAGTTTGTCCTTCTCAAGGATAGATCGCAATATGCAATATCAAATTAATAATTTCCTACTAAAAATTAACCCTCAATTCAATTTAGTAGGCTAAGACCCATATTTCACTTAATTCTATGTCCATTTTGGCAAGATGCTTAAAATTATGTTATTTATGTAGGTAACTTATTTACCAATTCATCACATATAACTCTTAGATCTTTATGGGATCCTATCATCATATGACTCGGCATGTTTAATCCTATCTAATGCCTTGAGACCTAAAACTGTTTTGATAATCTCAATTAAGTCATACCATCATGAACCTTTATGAGTATCACTGTAACCCAAACTGCATCACTAAGATAACCTAAGTGTATCCCACTTTGGTGGATCTTATATTTAGGCGATCAAAGCCTTAACAGGTGTTCATAAATGGGTGGCATTTATACTAAAAATTTAAGTCGAAAGATTTTATTATGTTGTTATTATTCATACATCTAGTTATCACATGAACATATATAATGGTGGCATCCCATACATGCACATGATCTCATCATAAAGCATAAAATAAATGTATCATAATAAGGCCCATCTAACCTATATCCTCCCATGCCAGTGAAAGGATTCTTTAAATATAACACTTATATAAATAAAGAAACCTCGATTGAACATCCGAGGGGAGTAAGGTGAGAAGAGAATGTACATCCATAATATAGAGAGAGGCATGACACGCAGGTCGTAATTAAAAAATACAATTTTGTCCTAGGGCCATATCATGCACCATACCCATCCAATTTAAATAATTCACATCATGTATATCACAAACATCTCATCTAATATGAAAAACTGTAAACTTTGTGATTTTGGTGTTAAATTAGATTATGTTGCGCTAGGATTAGATAGCCATGGTGGTCCCACTAATATTGATTCTAATCGTATTGATTCTAATCGCATCTGCCAAACATGTTTCACATCAAATACAAAATATATTTGAAAACATATAACATACAGAACAGATTTGAAAAACATATCACATATGAAACAAATTTGAATCACATCATATTCGAAACAAAGATAGATTTTAATCTAACCATGTAATATATGAAAATAGAAATAGATTCATAATCGATTCTAAAATCCGTAGTTCGCATGCATATAGATTTAGATTCAGACGAATTAGACAAAACATAATTCACACACATATTACATATATGCAATCATATTCACTCAAGAACTCAATTTAAACAACCATTGATATGACTTTAATGCCATTGTTGGGAATTTTGGCATACACGCAATGAAAACTCCACTGAATTCCCTCCCATGGATCGGTTAATGTTGTTTCGATTGAAATATAGAAAAGAATCTTACCTCTGGTGCATCCCATTAGCATTCTTTTTCTAACATTAGACCCCTAGAACTGATGCGTTTGATCAGCTCCCCCTACCGGTGTACACACGAACAGTGAGTCCAACTCAAACAACATGCTAGCATCTTTGTTTGTGAATGTCCGTATGTCTGTACAGTCTCATTGTTTGTTCGTATAGTTTGTCATTTGTCTGTACAGTCCTGCTGTTCGTCCAAACAATTCTGCTATTCCTTTGTACACTTTCTTTGCGTGAGTGTGCGGCCGCTCAATCTATAGCGTAAGTGGAGGCTCTCTCTTGATTCTATACTTAATAACCCTAAACTATATAATTATATAGATAAGATTTATTATTTGATTAATTTAAATCAATTATTTAAATTAAATCAAATCTTAGTTAAATAGATTAGTTTAGATTTAAATCTATCTAATAGAATGATATCTAAACCAACTATATAATCTAAACCCAGAATCAAATCTAAATCAAATTTAGATTATGACATTAGTTTAAATTTAAATCTATCATATAGAATTAAATCTAAAACTAATTTATTTAAATTAGTTTGAATAATATATATATATATTTCGAACTAATATAATATATATCAAATATATAATATATCAAACATATATATATACTTCGAATTTTATAATACATATATCAAATATATATATAATTCAATCACACTAAATTAAACGTTAAATTCATTAAATCTAGACATATTTTAGATTCAATGAATCTGGACATTCTAGCTTGAGTTGGCTCGTTCTTATGTGCGACCCTGTAGGCCTATATGATGTTGGTAGTGGGCTAATAACACTGTTGGACCCACAAGTCATAAGTGGCATCTAGCAAGACATTATGAGTACCAAAATCATATGAGATCGGTGATCCAATACAACCTATCATATAGCCTGATCACATCTCTTTTGTCTCATGATATATAGGTTAAGTATGAGGCATGGAAACGTCACCCTCATCTTACTCGACCATCATTTTCTCAATCTCTGAACTGACTGATAAAACAAATGGAAACACTTCCATTTGAGCACGATCATGTATTTCTCAGTCTCACTCATCGAGGGGCCCAGATATATCTCTCCATTAATTAGAAGGACAAATTCTATCTTGACCATTCTTCTTCCTCCACATGAGTTCAACTATGCCCGATCATAGCCTTTATGATCTCTCAACTAAATGTGACTTTTGACTATGCTAAAGTATAGTATTCCCCATGTAGGAAGCCGTAGTGATCTTAGGTCTGAGGGTTTAGTGACACGGTTATATATGAGATATACTTATGACTTGATCTATACAGCTATCTCATGATGGGTCGATCCAGCGCCTATTCTCTAACAGGAGCTTATTATAATATCTCTATTTTTATCGGATGTTATAAAATGAATAAAAGATGATAAACGAAGCAAGATGAAAAGGCTATATATAATTGGGCTTTAAAAGGAATTAATTTCTCATCTAATTTTCAAAAGAAGTTATGTTTCATTATTAATTAGAATTAATTTTTCATAAGGTTCTTTGTAGAAATTAATTTCAGAACTTACCCCGGAAAATATGCAATATACCACTTAAATGAAAGTCCGCTCCAAGTTGAGCACAACGATATAAGTATTGCGCTCTTAGGAGGTCCAGGTTAAGAGATGGACCAATTTGAAGTTAATATGAATAATGAAAAAGAAATAATAAAAAATTAGTCTTTGGGTAAAATTACAAGAAATTGCCCAAAAAAAAGGAATAATTACATTTTGACCCAGTTTAGGGGCAAAACAGTCATTTCCCATATTAGAAGAAAAATGTGAATATTGTATTTAAACCGCAAGGAAAAAATGTTGATATCATTAAATGCATGAGTAATTGGGAAAAACTGAGAAACATTATTAAGCGTGAAGAAGAGTAAAGATCATTTTTTCTAAGTTAAATAGAAAAATGAGAAAATTATATATTGGCCCCAAGAACTAAGAATTCTTGCAATTTACTCCATGAATGAAGAAAATCACGTGGAGAGGAAGTGGAAATAAGTTTAGGGAAAATTACAGTTAATGACTCAAAAGTTTCAAAAATTGTAAATTTGTCCTGGGTCAAGGGTATTTTTGGAAATATAAAAAATTATAGTCAAAATAAATCTCTCAAGGAGCTAATCCCAATGGAATATGTCAAGAAATCTATTAAGATCAAAATAATATTTATTGGGCAATTAGGGTTTAATATTAATATTTTACCCAATAAAGGTCATTCGGATTGTAGAAAAAGACTGTTTTAATTCAAGAAAAGTGAAAGGGTCTTGGTAAAATATATTTTGGATCAAAATAATGATTTTGGATAAAAAATAATTGTTGGATAATCCTGTACCAATTTAATGACAATTTTGGCAAAAATACTTAATCGATATGCGTAAATTTAATCTGTAAAGGGTATTTTGGTCCATTAAATTTTATGAAGCAATTTTTGGTCGAAAAAGGAGTGAATCACGTCTAAAATGCTGAGTGGGATACAAAGGAAATTTTTGAAAAGTTTTATTAAAATTAAAGTAACTAAGATTAGTTTATGACTTAAATCACTTAACCACCCCAAGTCAGCCACTAAACTAATCTCCCTCAGCCTTAAACACATCTAAACCAGTGGAAGAAGAGGGAGAGAAAATGTGGAAAAGAGAAGGAGAAAAGAGAAGGCTATAGGACTTGGTTTGGTTCCAAACTTCCAAGGTAAGCTTCTTTGGTTACTATCTTGGTTATGTCTAAGTTTTGTAAAGCTTTATGGAGTATTTCTCTTTATTTTACCTCTGAAAATTTCTTCCTAGAGAGAGAGAGGAGAGAGAAAGTGAAGCCATGGAAAACCCAAACCATAAAAAATGATGTATAGGTCTTAAGCAACAAGCTTATGCCATTAGATTGCAAATTAATCAGGTAGATATTTTTCTAAAAATGTTTGAAATTTTTTTCCTATTTAGGGTTTGAAAAGGAAAGGAAATTTCATGATTTTGACCCCAAAAATTGATTCTTTGGGTCTAAATTATGTAAGAACAAGGGTGTTGTACAAGAAATTCTAAGTGGTTTGCAAAATAAAATTTTATGGTTCAAGTGAGCACTTTGTGAAGTGAATCATAAAACCAGTGGCTAATGGCCTTGTTTTGTGATGCTATAGGGCTCCAAGAAGTGTTAGAAGTTCAAAGAAAAGGTGTGCAAAGTTTGGAAGGGATTTGAAAGCTAAAAGGTAGTTTACTAACATAATCTTGCATTATATGGTTATATAGTTGCAATGGTTTTAATATTATACCAAATGTTTGCATTGATGTTATGTGATGATTTGTTGATATTGGCTGAGTTATTTGAGGGGTTTTGTGACCCCGAGATGTCCAAAATGGAAGGGAAAAGTCTGTCCAATTTTCTATAAAATATTTAAATATAAATGATTCTAAATGTTTGAATCATGATTTGATGAAGTGTGCTTGCATTATATGATTATATATTTGCTTGATTAGTGGTAACTACTGAGATTCTTTGAATCTCATCCCTTCTAAATGCTTATTATGTTTAGGCCAAGCAATGCAAAAAGTTCATGACGAGCCAAAAGAGAGGAGGAAGAAATTGGTGAAAATTATGTTCTTGCAAGGATTGATGTTCATTTTTTATAATATGTATAAATTTGTATGCAAAGGATGAATTATGTATATTGATGCAAGTATGTTCCTTGAGATACCTTTTGATATTATGTATGAATATGGTACAATGAATGATGATGTATATATGATATGAAGCTTGTTTTGCCAAGACATGAATGGAGATATACAATTTGGACTCCCTGACTGTAACATCCTCTATTTAAACACCTCCAAATTTAACCAAAATCTTTATAAAACAAATAAACATAGCCCCAAACATCACAAGGGAACTTTCCAATTCTTTAGAGTAACAGAAACACACCAGAAAGGCACCTGAACAGGACGAGGCCGCAGCCTACTACAGTGATGCCGCGGCTCCAACCCTTCACAGACTCACTGGTGCTCACTGTCTTGCTGGTGCCGCGGCCTGGATTTATGGCGCCGTGGCCCCAGCATCAGAACTCATATCAGCAAAATGCTGATTTGCCGGGCCAACTTCAGATGGGCATAACTTCTTGCTCCGAACTCCGATTGACGTGATTCCAACTCCTACAGGTCTCTCTCGTCATTATCTAACCATGGATACCAATTTGAACCAAACTTAACTCCATTTGCAGATTCTATACATCCAATACCGTTTTGACCACTTCTTGACCAAAACTCATAACCTACTACCTCCAATTGCCACCAAAGGCAACTAGACACCCTAAGACCCTTCACACAGATCATATTTGGCTAGACTAACATGTCCAAGGAGGTTTTACCCCAAAGAAACCTTTCCTTAAAGAATTGACCCCCTTGAAACCCCAAAACTGCATAATGGGCTATATGCCCACACTCACATTCATGGCCCAAAACCACACTTGGGCTCGCATTCAATCATTCTAGCATACAAATACCTGCTTATACATTACAGACTTATACCGAGGTCCACCATCAATCTCACACATCATACATCACGTACACATCTTGCATAACATTCTTCAACACTACTATCATCCCATGATATAATATGCAAATAGTACTCCCAGGACTCTCATTCAGGCAACCAACTACAACAACCTACTTGGCACTGAATTACATAAACTAAATTATAACCACCAAATATACTTGGAATTCCCGAAGACCAAATGACTACTAACTCCTTGATCTCCTCCAAACTAGCACCACCAGAGTCTTCACCTGAAAGGTTAGTCATGGAGGGGAGGGGTATTAGACAATGTCTCAGTAACCGGGATCAACAACACATAAACATATATATATATATACAAATATGAATCATATAACATATGAATGCAATATAAAATGCATGATATGCATGTTGTCCTCTTCAGAACTTCCATCCTTATCCTCTCTAACACACGTATACATAAATCCCATCCTTATCCTCTCTAACACATACAATCCACCCTTATCCTCCCTAACATATACAATCCATCCTTATGCTCCCTAACATATACATATACACATATCCCATCTTTATCCTCCCTAACAAATACATCTATCATCATATGTTATATATATATACATATCATCATATCGTCACCACTCCGTCCACCGTATAACATTGTCTCACAATATCATATGGTGATGCTAATGGATCATCATATAATCATCATCATGTATGCACCATTTCACATCATATCAATGTCAACATCATATGTATCATCATCACAATCATCACAATGTCATGTATACATCATATCATAGCATATCAATGTCACCCTGACGTATCTCATCATCGTAACTATACTCATCATCTACTCTACTCATACCACGATATATAAAAACGATACACACAAACACATCAATATCGTGGTATGAAAGAGACATGCATATATATATACATAACTATACGTACCATCATACAATATCGACAAAACAAACACCCAGTTACCTCAGGTTATCAACGCCTCGCACGTAGGGTTTAAGCAAGCCTCCAGAGCACCCCAATCACGAACTATGTGCCTCCAATAGCCAATCTACCATTATAACAACATAATACCTTTAATTAATATAACTCCCATAACATTACAATCCATATTCTAGTCGTCCAAGCTTAACCCAGAGTTCTAACAATATCCACACATACCAATAAACCTTAAACAACCATTCAAACACACACCAACACACACCATTTCGAATTTCCACTTCTTTTCTCAAATTCCAACCTAGGGTTTTACTCAAACTCAACATAACCCAACCAAAACTCATACCTAAGCTTCAATAATACTAAATCACACTTCAATAATCCCTTTAGGCACCATTTAATTGGTGGGAAATCAACCAAACATGGACTCCCACACAAACCCCCGAAAATCAACTCCAAATCGAAGAGAAAAACAAAGAGGGAGAGAGTAGATCCACTTACCAACTAAGAAACAAGCTTTTATGGCCCAGAAAACATCCCCCCAGGTTGGATTTGGCGTGCCCTAGCAGAGCTTCTCCGTCGTTCCCTCCGTTTCTCTCTTTTCTGTTCATCTAAAATGATTCTGATTTAAACCAAATTCGCGACTCTTGCCGCGGCTCCAGATAAGTCCGCCACGGCGTCAACAATTTCAGCAAGGAAATTGTTGAATCAAGAGTTTTGATGATTTTAAACCAACTCTCAAGAGCTTGGATTGAAGATATCAAAGAAGAACAAAGCTGTTTCAAGTGAAGATTTACTGAGTATTTGCTGTTAGATCTCTTGTAGGATCTTTAGTTTTTGGTATAATTGGGTAAAAGATTTTGATTTAAAGAAAAGATGTTTTCAAACTTTGATTTTGTGTTAAATCTTTTAATATTTGAAAAACACCTTTGAACAGACGAAGGTTGAGAGTTTAAACTGAACTGTCAAGTTAGAAATTCGAATTTTGCCTTTGGAAATTCAAATTTCGAGCTAAAACTGAATAAGTCTGAAGAGACTGCTCTCTGTCAGACGAATTTTGGTTGTTCAAAATTCGAATTTTCATCTAGTCTGAAAAGAGGCCTTTTGTAACAGACGAACTTCACACTTTCAAAATTCGAATTTCAAGTAAAATGAAGTTTGTGAAAATCAAAGAAATTCGTCTGAAACTATGATAAAGTGCATCTGAAATCAAAATGAAATTAAGTTTGATAAATGCTCTCTGACAGACGAATTTTGAAGTTCCAACATTCGAATTTTCATATAAGTCTGAAAGATGCTTCTTTACAACAGACGAACTTTGGGTTTTCAAAATTCGAATTTCAAACAAAACAAAACTTGAGAAAATCAAAGAAATTCGTCTGAAACTATGTTAAAGTTCACCTGAGATCAAGAGTGATTTCAGTTTCAAAACTGCTCTCTGACAGACGAACTTTGAGCATTAAAATTCGAATTTTAGAAGCTAAGTTCTTGAGTCTATTGAAATGAAACATTGACATACGAATGATAAGAACTTGCAACATTCGAATGATGAAATGAGTCTGAAAAGAGTTTCTCTGATAGACGAATTTCACCTTTCCAAAATTCGAATTTCGAAGAAAGTTATCTACTGTGTCTCTTTAAACATTCAATGAACAGACGAATTTTGGGGATCCAAAATTCAAATTTCGAAGGCACTGTAGAAAATTGAAAACACTATTCATACTTAACTGAAAACTTTCTTCTTGAAAATTCGTATGTCACATTGTGAAAATGTTTTGTAAGTTTCAAAATTCGAATTTCACTTTATGAACAGACGAACTTCGTGCTGTAATGTTGGAAGCTTTAATCTTCGGTTCCTTCGAAATTCGTCTGTTGGCCAACCAAAATTCGAATTTCAGTATGTCAGAAACATTAAATGCGGTTGGTAAACGGATAGTTTTTCAGAGTAACCGTTGGATAACTTCCCCAACGGATAGATTTAGTCTCTAACGGATATTTGAGACCTAAATCTATAAATACAACATCATTTGAAGTTGTGGGTAACGAATCAAACTTGTATATACCGAATTTCTGCTGAATCTTCTTCTCAAAAGCTTTTACCCTCTTAACTTCAAAACTTGTACTTAAACTTTCATATCCACTCTTTACAAGAGAGTTACTTCATTGTAATCAATCTATTCTTCATCTGGAAGATAGGTTTACTTGTGAGGGGTATTCACAAGGGGATTGGGAAGCACATAGTGAAAGTGCTTGAAGAGTTTGAGAGAGCTCAGAAACAGAGCAAACCTATGTACTGTGGCTTTAGCAAGAAGCCCACTGAAATTCTTGCTGTATAGTGGATAAATCTCAAGAGGTGTCTTGGGGACTGGATGTAGGTCAAGTGAATAGACCGAACCAGGATAAATCTCTGACTTCATTTCTTCTTATCTTTATTTTTCACCTTACTCTGTTTTACTCATTGCTTTCATTATACTGTGATATCTTCACTTACTTCACTTTGTGCAGAAAAATTTCAAACTTCCCAATTCACCCCCCCTCTTGGGAAGTCAGCCTTGCTAATAGAAATGTCACTGGAATTGGCTCTCACCGCGGCTGCCCTGCTTCTCGCCGCGGCGTGGAGCTCATTTCTTCTCCACTTGAACCTTCCTCCATCTTGTTTCCTTCGATCCTGCATACAATGCCAAAGACAAGCATCATGAGGGGTGTTACACTGACAAATACATAGGTATTGTTGATGTAAGATAGGGTAACTAGTTTAAGTAGTATATATGCTCTTAAAGTACACAAGTAGAGCTTTAAAATGGTCAAAAGAGCACTTCATTTAAAGATATGTATAAATTATAGTGATTTTTCAAAGTTAGGGTTCAGAATAGGGAAAGATTGGGAAAATTGGAAACTGAAAGTTAGGTACTGGAAAATTAAAAAGATAATATAAAATCTTGTAGACATCCAAAAATTTAGTGGTTTATATTTGTAGGCTATGTTTGAAGTTCATATGCCACTGATTTGGAGGTCATTGGAGTTATATGATAGGAGATATGGAGGTTTTCCCCAAAATATTACAGCAAAAGTGGAATTTTGACCCTTTATAATTTAAGTTAACATCATGCCCTGTACAAGTAAAATAAATATACAAAAAAAATTTGTCTAAAAATTTACATTCAAGGCTTTCATATGACATAAAGAATGTATGATTTGGCTCTGGATATAATGAGATATGAATTTTTAATATAAGGCCAAAATCCTGGGAAAGAGAAAATGACCAAATGTATAGTAAATATTTGAGAAATAAACTATATGAATTGGTCAAGATAATGCTCTGTTTCATATTTTTCCCATGTATAAAAAGTTTTGATCTATTTTTAGAGACTTTAATCACTATGAAATGATTTTTTTAGAATTAGTTATGAATTTTCAAAATTCATCGGGTAAAATCGAAATGACACAATGAACAGTACATGGAATTTTAGAAAAATATGCTTCAATATGTTGTGCAATCAAGTCTCTAATCATACAATAATGGACATAATTGAAGTCTAAAACATGAGAAATGAACTTAAGTATAAGGTGTTTCACTTATGATAATGATTTGTATCTTAATAAATAATTATCACATAATTTTCAATTAAAATCATTCTAGCTTTAATTCATCATTGTTCTCACAAAGATGATTGACTAGGGACATTTAGGATAAAATGATTTTTCTAAAGATATTATAAAGATAAACATTCAAAAAATATAATAATGTAATAAAAGGAAAAACAACTTCTTTTTTCATAATGAAGTACAATGTTCATAATACAATGATTGACCTAGGGCATAATCTCCAATAGTTACATCACAGATTTGACCTACTTTAACATAGGATGAGCTTTGCTCATATTTTATACGCACATTGTAAGAACCTTTCTACCAGTATATGGTAGGTACGCAAGTCACAAAATTTGATAATTTGATTAAAATTGGAGAAAGAATTGACTATAAGGTACGTAATGGAAAGATTGTTGTTTCCCCGAGCTAAAAGTAGTGCAAACAGACATCAAAATCCTTAGAAGATGGAAGATGATATGAATTACATCCAATCTACAAAACCATTTTCTGCAGGACAATATGCACCATAACAAATAAGTGGGGAGAATCCAAGGCAAGCCCAAATTAAGACAACACTTAGTAGACAAGGACAAGTGGAAGGCAAAGAAATATGTAGTAAAGACATAATTGTCCATGGCCTAGTTTCAGCATAACGAATGCCAAACTCTATCACCAGCTCTTAGAGACTCGATTGCTAGGCCCATAGTCTTACATGTAACCTCTTCCTCCATATCCTACTTGGTATAATCCCAATGCAACTTGGGAATACCATGTGGGTGCTCAGGGACACTCAATAGAGGATTGTGTCACATTCAAGAAGAATGTATTGGACCTAATTAACTCTAATCATATACAACTTAAAGGGAGTGAAAATTGTACTATCAATACTAATCCACTCCCTAACCATGAAAGGTATATTAATGCTATTGAAAGAGGGATTGGGTTTTCCAAGGATCTTATAGATATCAAGGTTTCTATGTTATGCTCATTTAAAGATGTCAAGTTATTTGTCCCAAATGTTGAGGGTGATGACTAAAAAGGACAGCACTATAGGTTGTTGTTTTATGAATACCATGAGAAAATGACATGCCATGATATTGTAGGTTGCCTTCAATTCAAGAAAATGATTAGAAGAATCATGAGACTAGGGGTTGTGAAAACTCTAATCATATACAATTTAAAGGGAGTGAAAACTCTACTATCAATACTAATACACTCCCTAACCATGAAAGGTGTATTAATGCTATTGAAAGAGTGATTGGGTTTTCCTAGGATCTTATAGATATCAAGGTTTCTATGTTATGCTCATTTAAAGATGTTAGGTTATTTGTCCCAAAATCTTAAGGGTGATGACTAAAAAGGATAGCACTATAGGTTGTTGTTTTATGAATACCATGAGAAAATGACAGGCCATGATATTGTAGGTTGCCTTTAATTCAAGAAAATGATTAGAAGAATCATGAGACTAGGGGTTGTGATAGTAGGAAGAACTGACAAAGAGATATGCATGGTAGAGAAAAGGCACATTGAACTTGTTGTCGAAATTCTCGCTCCAAGGGGAAATATTGATGTTGTCTCTATTACCATTAATAAGTAACCACATCAAGCTAGTATACCTCTTATCACTAATTTGAGGCAATTATCATTGAACATAAGCATGCCAACCCCTTTTACATATGAAAGTAATAAGGCTATGCCTTGGAGATATGATGCAATCATTGAAGGACCTTAGAATCAAAAAATTGTAGTAAAAGTAAGTAAAGATGTAGCTGCCAATATAACAATTTCATCTAGAGTTACTTAAAGTAGAAGGATTTATCTCCTAGCAGATATCAAAAAGGTGAAAAAAGGAAAAGAATTGAGTGATGAAGGATCGAAAGAAGTTGACCATAAAGAGATAGAAAAGAAAGATAAGAAATTCTTGCAAATCATAAAGCAAAGTAAGTTCAGTGTAATTGATCATCTAAAAAACATGCCAGCACGGATCTCACTTCTTTCTATGATTTTATCTTCTAAACCACATTGTCAAACTTCGTAAAAAGTCTTAAATGAAGCATATGTGCAGCCTAGCATAACCCCTGAAAAGGTAGCTAGCGTCATGACCATTACATCTACTATCTCATTCTTAGAGGAAGAGATTGTAAAATATATTGCCCATCAATCCAAGGCTATACATGTTAAGTTAAAGTGCAAAGGGTTTGTAGTGGCTAGGGTATTGACTGATGGAGGGTTTGCTTTGAATGTTTTGCCATTGACCAAGTTTGAGCATTTATCACTAGAAGCTTCAGACATTGAAAGCGGTGATATGGTGGCTAAAGCATTTGATGAACCCCATAAGGAGGTATTAGACATTGTTCATTTACCTTTGGAGATTAGACCAAGCTAGTTTATGGTAGATTTTCAACTCATGGACATAGACTCATCTTACACAATACTACTTGGGATGCCATGGATACATTCTGCTGGGGCTGTGCCTTCTACCTTGCATAAAAAAGTTAAGTTCACCCATGATGGGAGAATTGTCACAGTAAGAGGGGAAGGGTGATTCTAGTGAGCAAGCCAAGGTCTCTTCCATACATAGAAGTTTATGAGCAGGACAAAAGATTAGCATTTAGGAGCCTAGAAATGGAAAAGCTTGAGTGTAGTACTAAAAATATTAACTCAATTATAGCAAAGATAATGGAGGAAAATGGGTTTGGACAAGGAAAAGGGTTAGGTGCACAACTGCAAAGTATTAAATGCCTAATTAATATATCACAGAACCATAAGCGACAAGGGTTAGGGTACGAGCCTTCTATAGAAGTACAGATGAAAGAGCAAGCTAGGTTGACTAAGAAGAAAGGAGCTAAAGAGCAAGAAATCCCTCACATCACAAAAACATTCCTATCTTCTACTGAGGTTGTCAACCAGTCAACGATTACAATGGTTTCTCCTAGCATTGACAAAATTAATGCTTAGATCTTAGTTGATAGCTCAAAGAAGCATAGACAAATTGGGAATTCGAGAATGCTTCGAATATTATTATTTTAGAGTAACTTATTTTGATTATGTTATCTCTCTTTTTATCTTGTCATTTCATATAATACCCTTAGGAGTTAGATTTTAGAGCAAACTCTTATTTGAATAAAGACAATCATGCGAATAAAATTTAACTTTTTTTCTTTTCTTTTCTTTTCCATTTTTTCTTCTATTTATTTATTATTCATTTTTGTCCTTCAGGAATTTGGTTTCCTCAAAACTTCTATCCAATGCAGAGGTTTCTGAGCCAAACAATGATATGTGTGTTGCCTTTAATGTGCATAATTGTGAGTCAAATAAGGGAGAGTTAATTCAAATATATACAAAACTCCTCGATTTAGAAGAAAAAAGAATGTGCCCACACAAAGAAGTAAATGAGATAATAAATATGGGAACTGAAGAAGACAAAAAGGATCTTAAAATAGTTGATAATCAAGAAAGGGAGCAAATGATTCAACTTTTTAAGGAGTACATGGATGTGTTTGCATGGTCTTATAATGACATGCTTGGGCTTGATCTAGGGATTACTGTTCATAGGATCCCTTTGTTCCCAGATATTAAACCAAAAAAGTATAAATTAAGAAGGGTGACTACATAAATGTCTCTAATAATTCAAGAAGAGGTGATGAAGCAATTAGAGGCAGGTTTCTTAGAAGTAGCTATATCCTCAATGGATAGCAAACATCATCCTCATCCCAAAGAAAGATGGGAAAATATGAATGTATGTGATTATCATGATTTAAACAAGGCTAGCACTAAGGATGATTTTCCACTGCCTCACATTGATGTCTTAGTTGATAGTACTGCATGAAACCACCGATACTCATTCATGGATGGATATTCAGGGTACAACCAAATTCCCATGCATGAAGATGTTAAAGTGAAAAGCACTTTCACTACACAATAGGGAACCTATTATTATTGAGTAATGCCCTTTAGTTTGAAGAATGCTAGGGCGACATATCAACAAGCTATGGTGGCGCTATTTCATGATATGATGCATAAGGAGATTAAGGTATATGTTAATAATATGATGCAAATATAAACTCAGATTGAACCCCAATAAATGTGCCTTCGGAGCTCTATCTAGAAAATTATTGGGATTCATTGTAAGCCAAAAGGGTATAGAAGTAGATCCCAATAAAGTAAAAGCAATTCGAGAAATGTGACCTCCTCAGATAGAAAAAAGTTTGAAGTTTCCTAGGACGGCTAAATTATATTGCCAGATTATTGCAAACTTGATTGTAACTTGTGAGCATTTGACAAAATTAAGGATTATCTGCTAAATCCCCTAATTTTGGTTCCTTCTACACCAAGATGACTTTTAATCCTTTATTTGACAATATGCTCTAGATCAATGAGAGATGTACTAGTACAACATGATGACCCTAGGCGAAAGGAACAGGTAATCTATTATCTAATGAAGAATGAATATAAATCACATTACCAGACAATTGAACAAACTTGTTGTGGGCTAGTATGCACTACAAGGAGAATAAGGCAATATATGCTCTACTACACCACCTAGTTAATCTTTATAATGGATCCATTAAACTATATATTCGAGAGCCCACATGTAGCTTGTAGAGTCTCTAAATGACACGTGATATTGTCTGAGTATGACATAAAATTCATGACTCGAAAGTCTGTAAAAGGAAGCGTGCTTGCTGACCGTTTAGCAGAAAATCTTTCCAAAGATTACCATCCGTTGGACTTTTAGTTCCCTATTGAAGATATATGTGACATAGAAGAAAGTAAAGAAGATGGTAAATGGGAGATGTATTTTGATGGCTCTGGTAACATATTTGGAAATGGGGTTAGAGTAATAATTATGTCACCAGAAGGGAAATGATTTCTGGTAGCTGTCAAGTTGGAATTTCATTGCACTAACAACAAAGCGGAATATGAAGCTTGTGTTAGTGGACTTCAAGCAGCCATTGACCTTGGGTAAGAAGTCTAGAAGTCTTTGGCGATTCAGCTCTTATAATTTACCAAGTTAAGGGGGAATTGAGGACTAAGGATTCAAAATTGATTCCTTACCAAGAGCTTTTAACACAGTTGATCAAGCAATTCAAGGTCATTAATTTTCATCATATGACTCGAGATAAGAATCATTTTGCCGATGCTTTAGCTACATTAGCAGTAATGATTCAACTTGACACTAGTGTCCATGTTCAGTTAATCTGAATTGAAATTAGAAGTTATCCAGCATATTGCTCAAATATTGAAGAGGAAAATAATGGTCAGCCATGGAACTGTGATATTGAGGCTTATATAGCATATGCCCAATGGATGCCATTGAAAATGATAAAAAGATCATTCACTGATTGGCTATGAGCTTCTTTATCAACAATGGTATTCTATATAAGAGAGAAGTTACAATGGTACCTTGCTACGTTGCGTGGATTCAAAAGAAGCACAAAAGGTCATGAAAGAAATTCATGAAGGCATATGTGGCACACATGCAAATTGGCATGCAATGGCTAAGCAAATCCAAAGATGTGGCTATTTTTGGCTAACGATGGAGAAGGACTGCATTAACTATGTTAGGAAATGCCACAAGTATCAAATATACTCGACAAGATAAATGTTCCTCCATCCTCATTACATAATATGGTTTCCCCTTGGGTATTCTCCACGTGGGGCATTGATGTTATTGGAACAATCAATCCTAAATCTTTTAATAGGCATTGTTTCATCCTTGTTGCCATTGATTATTATTTCACCAAATGGATTGAGGCTATTTCTTTCTCCAACATTACCCAAAAAGCATTCATCAAGTTCTTAAAAACAAATACCATTTGTCGTTATGGACTACCTGAAAGAATCATCACGGACAATGCATCTTATTTAAATGGAATAGTAGTTAAGGGCTTCTATGAACAATTCAAGATCAAACATCACAATTCAGCACCATATAGGCCATAAATGAATGGAGCAGTTGAAGTAGCAAATAAGAACATTGAGAAGATCATTAGCAAAATGACTATAACTTACAAGGGCTGGCATGAAATGCTCCTATATTCCATACATGGTTAATGTACCACTGTATGCACCTTGATAGGGGTAACCCCTTATTCCTAAGTATGTTGGATGAAGCTGTCACCCCTATTGAAGTGGAAATCCCATCTTTAAGAGTATTTACTGAAGTTGATCTAGAAGAGAATGAGTGGAAATAAACTCAGTTTGAACAACTAAAATGATTGAAGGAAGAGGACTAACGGTGATATGCCATGGGCAATTATGCCAGAAGAGGATGGCAAGAGCCTTCAATAAGAAAGATCGATTGAGAGAATTTAAAGCTGGTAATTTGGTTATAAAGAAGGTTTTACCAAATCAAGAAGATAACAGGGGCAAGTGGGCCCCAACTTATGAAGGTCCTTATGTTGTCAAGCATGCGTTCTCAGGAGGTGCATTAATCTTGACTAACATGGATGGCCAAGAATTATCAAGACCTATTAACGCAGATGCTGTCAAGAAATATTATGCCTAAAAGAGGCTAGAAACTCCATTTTGAACAAACTAATTTATTTCTCATGAAATGCATATCTTTGGCAACATAACTAAGTCCTTAAAGGGCATGCATAAAACCACTTACAAAGGACATTCTAAAGGAAGACTATTCATACTATGTATTTTTTTATTCACATGATATCTCGACTGTTGCCATTGTACTTCATCTCTTCAATAAAAATGCCTTTTTTACAAGTCATTATATATATATATCTCCCTTTCCAAATTACACATTTATCAATGTTTTCATAAAGGGTCAACATTTATTAAAATAATTGCTTAATGTGATATATTCGATGTGATCTGCTCCAAGTTAACCTTCGCAATTTTAGTACCATTGATGAATCATTTTGATGACAAATTTCAAGGATGGATCATTGAGAATCAAAAGTAACATCTCCCTCATATATCAAGTGCTTGCTCCACTACTATCATCAAAATGCACATTGTAATAAGGGTTCCTAGTTAGATGCTTTCCAAAAAAGGCACTATAATACTTTCATGGATTTTCTTCCTTTTCCAAAAACTAGCAAAATTAAGAAATCCTCATACACAACTAGAAAAACAAAACATAATCTCTACTCATGTACTTATTCAACAAGATTGGGGCAAAAAAAAAATCTTGCTCCTTTCATATAATGCATTACATTCATCCCCTCTTAAATTGGGGCAAGCAAAGAACATACCGCCAAATCAAAAGAAAAATTTCACAATCTTCACTCATCTTTCGAGGCAAATAAAGAAAAGATATATTTATCATTGCAAGCCTAGCATCATTTCTCATGTATCTAACATTTCTCATGCCTTGCATAATATAATGGAATTCATCATGCTAGGCACCTCTTTAAAAGCCATGTAATGGCAGACATCTTCCAAAGCCCTGTAATAGCAGGCCCCGTCAAAGCCTACTTCATGCTGGCCCCTCTTTTCCAAAGCCAAGTTTTGGCTAGTCCCTCTCTTCCAAAGCCTAGTTTCGACTGGCACCTCTTTTTCAAAGCCCTATAATGGCAGACCCCCTTAAAGCCCAGTTCTGGCTGGCCCCTTTTTTCCAAAACCTTGTAATGGCAGGCCCTTTCAAAGCCCAGTTCTGGGTGGCCACTCTTTTCCAAGGCCTTGTAATGGCATGCCTCTTCCAAGTTTAGTTCTAGCTAGTCCTTCTTTTCAAAAGCCCTGTAACGGCAAGTCCCCTCAAAGCTCAGTTCTAGCCGGCCCCTCTTTTTCAAAGCCCAATTTTTGCTGGCTGCTCTTTTCTCAATGCCCAGTTCCAACTGGCCCCTATTTTCCAAAGCTTAGTTTCTACTCGCACCTCTTTTTCAAAACCCTATAACAATAGGCCCCCTCAAAGCCTAGTTTTGGTCGGCCTTTCTTTTTCAAAAGCCCAATAACAGTAGGCCTCCATTAAATTCCTATAAAAATAGGCATTTCACTACTACCAAAGTCCAGTTTCGGCTGGCACTTAAAGCCCTGTAATAGCAAGCATTCACCAAAGTCCTATAAAAATAGGCACTTTACTACCATCAAAGTCCAAGTTTTGGTTGGCACCCAAAGCCCTATAACGGTAGGCATTTATCAAAGTCCTATGAAAATAGACATTTCACTTCCATATAACATTGCATTTCATTTTTTATGCCTAAACAAAATACATGTTTTCATTTTTACTTGTTCTTAAGTTGCGATGCATCTCATCAACATGTTATTTTGTTTGGTCACTCCATTCACATCCATATAGTCTAGTCTGGTCTTGATTGCATTGCATGCATAGAGGTTCATCCTTGTCCTTGTTGTGTTTGATCCACAATTTTAAATGCACATTTTTTAAAACCACTAAGGCATTGCTTTGGTTATCTCTTTAATATCGGGGCAATGAACTAAGTCAAAAGTCACATGCAAAACCTTTTTTGAATTGCATGACGCAGTTTATGGGAAATGGGAATAGTTGGCTAAGTGAACGAAATAGTATTTCTAGAGAAAACTCCATTAGTTATTGTATGAACTTAATGAGACATGAGTCAGAAGGATTTGAAAATAAAATATAAAGAAAATAACAACCAAGAAAGAACTTAGAGAATGTACCATCACTACTAGTCAAATAAAGTAGAGATCTTTTATATGGTTTAAAATTCTAGTTAATTTTGGTGTGCCAAATTAAGTCAAGGATTCTTAAACTTAATGGAGCATAATCAAATCCATAGGGGTTAACCAACAAAGTTTGACACAGTTGGCAGATAGTTAGGTCCCTTAAGCATGCTATGCAGGATTTGATTACAAGTCATGTGTATGGAAAGACCTTGTTGAGAGAGGCAAAGCCCACTTTAGTGATCTCAATGCCTCGAAAAAGCTATAAGAGTTAGGAAAAAAAGAGTGGAATTTTATATACCCATGTTAGAACTATAGTAGAATTCCCTATCTAGACCCATAAAAATTTACATTAAGGAAAATGAATCAGGTTGGAAAAATCCAAAAGGGAAATAAATGCATAAAAATATCAACTCCACTAGCTCAAGTTGTGCTTAGTAATCAGGGGGTTTCACCAAAAAGTGATATCCTTTGCGTTAAATAGTGTAGTACAAGCTATAGGTGTGCTAATAACATCTTGGTGTAGTAGGTTATGTAAGCTTGACTAACCGGGGTTCTGTATCACCAATGTTTGATCCTTGCATTAAAAGAGTGCATAACGGCCCAAGAAAGAAAATGTCCCTATAAAAGTGAACCACAAAATGTGCAGGAAAATTAAGAGAATGACTGATGATTCCATTGCACTAGAATATGGGTCCAGATAAGGTGGAATTTACTTACTGCTTTGAGTGGGTATGCATTATTTTATTCTTGCTACCTAATTTTAAAACAATTAAGAATGTATAAATAAGAAGTTGACTTACTGATTTATTTGGACTCACTAAAGATACTAGAAACCATTCAATAATGTTAAGGACTCATGGGCTTAAGTAAAGTGATGGAAAGTTCTAGATTTTGGTCCAATTTGATAACTAGGAGGGTTAATCTCAAATAATAATAATAAAAAAGAGGACTCCTAATGACCACAAATTGTTCATTCATAACCAATAGGAATGCCTTTTAATATTAAAATTTTCAATTTGGTTGGCTAGCTATTTTCGTTCACCATATTCTGGGTACTCACACATGCCACAATTTATGACAAAATAGCTAGATACCAAATCTCGAATGATCCTATGGCTTTTCACTTTAGTGGCAAACAATCATATGGCGAAAAATGAACAAAGTGAGGCCTCAAGTGACTCTTTTTCTTCAAAAAAAAAATGAATTGAATGGACCAAACTGGCATGCATATAGGTTGATCATTGTAGCTTAGTCAGGTTAGGGGGCAATCTAGTTGCCTGATTCTATTTCATGCATGGGAGCTTTAAATTCGAACGAAGGCTAAGTCTAGTAGATTCTAGTGTTATCTTTACATTACATGTATAGAAAAAATACATGTTCTTATCTGTACTTGTTCCTTATGTGAGAACTTCAAAACACACATCTTTTCTCTTTCTCACCTAAGAAATAAGTAAAGAAGGGCAACTGTAAATACCGTATTTTGTTCAGGTCCCTTTTAAAAATAATAATAATAAATATGAAAAGAAAAAATTTTTTCATAAGATAAAATAATAAAAATTAATAATATCTCCCAAAGATTGTCATATCTTGAGTAGTTATGATTTTCTCCTTTTTGAGATTTTCATAAAGTCACAAAAGTAATAAAAACAAAAAAGAAAATTAAAAAAATCAAGGATTGAGATTTGATATCAGAGTAATAATGAAAAAAAAAGGAAGCAAATTAATTAATCTTAATGTGAATATCAAAGAAAAATAATAAAAGAGATTTTTATGATTTTGGAGGATTAATTGAATAATTTCCTTTTGGCATTATAAATAGAGGCAAGAGATGAAGAAAGGGCATCAACAAGAATCAAAGGATGAAGGAGAGACTAAGAGAAAGGGAGTGGGCACGAGAGTGATTGAGAGAAGAAAAAGAAAGAAAGAAAGAGAGAGTTGGAGAAAGTGTTGGTTTTTATGAGAGGGCTTAAGGTACGAAATTTATTTTCTTGTCATTCATTCTATCTAATTACATAGTTGGGGTTTTTTTATGGATAGAACATTTTTAGAATATGATTTTATATCTTCTTCTCTTCTTGAATATTTTCATGGATCCTAAATTTGATATCTTGAGAGGTCCATGAAACAACTTATTCACATCAATGAACACCTCACAATAGGTGTAGGTATGCTTGTGATGTGTATGTTTTATTATGTTTTCTTTTCTTTAATTTATTTCTATGGAACCCAAAGTATGATATTTTGGTGAGGTCCTCGAGGCAAATTACTCATATCCATGAATATCCTTAGCAAGAATGGAAGCGTATTCTCGTTGATAATGGATAGATTTATCTTATTTTATCATGATTTGTGTTCCATAAGCCAAGGTGTATAACTACATGATTATGGCCATGCTTGCCAAACACATTGGCTAAATTAATGGAATGACACTCCATGTTTTTCTTTCTAGCATAACCATTGTACTAAGTTTTTTTTATTTCTTTCTTCTCCTTTATTCTTCTTTTTTTTTTATTTTGTTTTCTTCCTTCTCATTTTTTTTCTTTTTTTTTCTTCCTTCATCTCGTTTTCTTTCTTTCTTTCTTTCCTTTCTTTTTCTTTTTTTTCTAAAGATTATGATATTAGATAATTACATATTTTCTTTCAAGAGCATGGAATTTAGTTGAAATATCTATCCTTCAAAGTTGTAGTAGAAGGCAAATATAGCTTTAAAGGAAGTAACTTTTATGTGCTTTATAATGATGATAGTTCGGTGATTGATTACATTATTCTTATTCCCTCGTGCAATTATGAAAATGTGATAATTTCTCATTATATATATATATTTTTAAATTTTTGCCTGATGGGGCGGAACCTTCGTGGATATTTGGACTAATAAATTTACTGTATGTTACGATGTGCTTCCGCTAGTACACTAATCAAATTATGCATTTGTTTATGGAAACTATTTTTAAAATCAAAATAATAAAGATTTTCTCAAATTTGATAAAGTTTTAAATAAAAATATTTCTCTAAATATACTTTTATAATATATTTTCAAGTTATTTTATGTGAGGTTTTTAGAAGCTTTCATAGGTATATAAATCAGTTAGTGGGCATGTGGGATTTTGGGAATCTCCGTGGATTTATTAATAAGTAATAAATAAATAGCTAAATAATTTTTATATATAAAATATGTATAATTCATTTTTCGAAAATAACAAATATATATAATTTTTCTTAAGAACACAAACCCATTGAGATGATTTTTTATATTCGAACCATGTGGATTTTGATCCCTATATTAGGATATGTTTGCCCTAGACTCTTATTCTAGGTCAAGTATATCTTTGTAAATAAATCTATTTATTTATTTAATTATTTTTCTTGTTTCTCTTTACATGTTTTATAAAAGTAATTGAAATAATTTTAAGACCACATTGATTTTGTATAATCAACCTAAGGTAACTGTTCTTATGAATGAGTGTTATGGGTGCCTAATACCTTCTCCATGATGCATTCAATTCCCAAACCTTTTATATTTTGTAGAACATTTTTTTAAAGGTTTTCCAAAATTTTCCTTTCAAAAAATTTTGTTGGCAATTCTACTTTGTTTTTTATTTTCTATCTTGGAAAATTAAAACTTGGGTGCGACAATACTAGGTATAAGCACAAGAGAAGAGCAAGAATGTGCTCAATGATTGAGCAAGTTTGTAACCTTTATGGCCATTATGTACAAGTACAAATTTATTATCATATTTTGGAGATTTATATGCTTAATTTGATGTATCTTTTGGTAATGTATGTATAAACATGTATGGGTATATGAAGTTGTTTGATGTTAATTTTATACAAGTAATGTTGGAAGGCTTTGTTACCTGTGGTAACTGTTCATTAATGGAAGGAAAGGTAAGTATCTATTAACGGAAGGAAAGTTCATGACATCATGTGTATAAGGTAAGGAATAATCTTCAAAGATTAAATATGTTATCGTGTTTAAGATAGCTAACTTTAAGTATAGTAACTAATTGGCTGGGGCGAAAATCTTTTTAAGGCATGGAATACAAAATTTAAGAAGCAGTTCTCGAAATTAATTAAACTATACTCTTTGGCTCTACTAAATTATATGAGGATAATTTTTCTAAGAAGAGGACATTTCAAGATTTAAAATTATCCAAGAATCAAGTCGAAATGATTTTTATAGAATTAGTTATGAATTTACCAAATTTAAGCATGGAATTTAAGATTTATTCAAGTTCTTAAATAGAGATGATTTGTTCATGGACTTTTCTGTATGAATTGAGCTAGTCAAAAGACATATGAATATTTTTTCTTAAAGAGGACTCTATGCTTTCTAACGAGACTAAGATCATTACCATATGATTTTTGTAGAAATAGATATGAATTTTCAAAGTCTAGTCAAAATTTGCCAAAATGGAGAAAAGGCCAAATGAATAGTAAAATAAGAAATGAAATTTTTATTTTTAAGAATTCAGTTCATTATGGCCTAATTAACATGTGAAAGGCCCAATTTCATGTACTAAATGTAGTATAAAAGGAGTTTTGACACTATGCCTTCCACCGATCATCCAGGTAACTCTTCAAATATGTGGAGTACTAAGCCAAATCAAGGAAACTATCGATAAATTCATCCCAACTAAATTTCCCTACTTAAAAGCAAGGTACTCCACCTCCTTTTGCACCATCTAGGTCTGGGGAAAATAGTGAGCAAAGAACCTTTCCTTAAATTGCTTCCCATTCAAACTGGCTCCAATGGTCTCTACTCTAAGCCTTGCACTCTTCCACCATTGTTTAGTTTTTTTCTCCAGCATGAAAGTAGCTGACTACACCTTTTGCTTGGGGGTGCAACCCATGACATTGATGATAGTCTCCAGTTGATTAATCTGATCCTTAGTGACTACAAGATCCATCTTGCCTTTAAAGGCTAGAGGATTGAACTTTTTGAAATCTTTTAGCTACTCGGAAATGCCCCTTTCATCCATCTTTAGGGATGGATTTTGATTCCAAACACCCCCAACATTGCTAGCATTCAATTCACAAACATCTCCACTTCCTCATTCATATCATCCTATTCTTGCTAATCTAGTCATTCTTGAACACAAACCAATGTCACCTCTTGATTGTGCATGCGGTCATCCAATTGTTTAAGCATCTCAAGCACCTTCCTCAAGAGATCATTTTTGTTGGACCTCCCTCGATGAGCCATAATCCCTTATACACCATAGCAAAACAATTCAATTACAAGGTCCTCAAGTAGCATTAAAACATGGGATATATGAATACACATGTAGTGGCAATGTGCCAAGTATATATACACACAAAATAACAATGAATACAATGATCTAAACCATTGCTTTGACACCAAAATGTAGCATTCTATGTATAGAAAACCAAAAACTGGGGCTAATGGTCTTCGACATTGAAATTGAACCTTGTCACGAGGTTAATTTCAATTAAATTTGGATGCAAAGGAATGTAGTATAGGGATGATCCTTGGTTGCTTCTCATGAGGATAACTAAGAATAATGATTAACTAGGGTTTAGTTATGAAAATACAACCTAACTAGATGCAATTCAATGTCTAAAACAAAAACTGTAAGGGGGTTTTTGTTCAATTAAAATGCAACAGGACAATGAACTATAACTAAGGGAATGATAATATAAACCTCAGAGAAGAATTCAAAATCTAAAGAAAAGGGAGTGTTTTAGTAATGCAAATGAATGTGATGATCTTCAACTTCACTTCGAAAGATATTAATCACAAGGCTCTTGAAAATTCTCCAAGGGGATTTCAAAGGAATGGCTTAATAAAGAAAAAGAACATGTAATCCTATTAAAATCCTTCATCACAAGTGTTTAATTTCGTCAAATTAATGTATCAATTTCACCCAAGTATTTAGTCAAACACTTGGAAGACATTCTTCATTACCAAGCTTTAGGTTTACCAAGTGAATTCCTTTTAGTTCCCTTGACATGCTTTGATCAATTCAGTACAATTCCATTAACAACCAACCATACAACTCATCTAAAACATCAATGAAGCATCCTAATTCACTAACCATGCCTTAAAGATAACTAAAAACAAAGCTAGAGACAAGAGTATAGTAAGATGAAAATTTACCGTGACATTAATGTAACACCCTACCATCAAACACCTCCAGATTTGACCAAAAAGTTCAAAAAAATCCAACCAAATGCAACATAAACAACTCAAAACAACTTCCCAAAACTTTTTAACACAGCGGAAATGGAACAAACAGCACTAAAAACTGGGCTAGGGTCGCGGCTGCTACAGTACTACCGGGGCTCTAGTCTCCCCTGTTTTTACTCGCTACTGGCCTCTCTGGCACCACGGCCTAATACTTGGCACTGCGGCGCCCCATGCTGGTTTCCACACCAGCAAAAATCCAACATCGGCATGAACTTCCGACTCATATAACTTTATGCTCCGACCTCTGATTGACTTGATTCTAACTCCTACAAGTCAATCTAGTCCCAATCTATCCATAGACACCACTTTCACCTTAATCCAACTCGATATGGAGATTTTGGAGCCCTAACACCGTTTTGACCACTTATTGATCAAAATTCACCACTAACCACCTCCAATTGCCACCAAAGGCAAAGGGTCACTCAAGACCATTTATATAGGTCCAAAAACCCCTAAACTAACTTGTCCGAAGAGGTTTTACCTCAAAGAAACCACTCCACTAAGATTTGACCCCTTTGAACCCCAATTCGACAAAATGGGCTACAAGCCCAATTCCGCCTTTCTTCAAACATAACACATATAACACCATCCATACAATCCTTACAATATCTTATATTCATTACAAAACCTTCTATCCTACTTGGCATAAGATACATATCCAAATTACACACACAAAACTACATAGACCTAGTATTCCCATGTTTACTACTACTCCCTTGGCTTCTCAGGACTAGTGCCAGAACCATCACCGAAAAGGTTAGTTCATGGGAGAAGGGTGTGAGACAATGTCTCAATAACCGGGAACAACCACACACACACATATATATACATATATCTCATACAACTCATGAATGCAAATGTGAAATGAATGGAATACATGTCTCTCTCGTGCATAGCTAGAACCACGGGCTGTCGTCATAACTGGACATTTTGTATAGGTAGTTCACTTCCAACAGTCAGTGAAGACTGATTCTGGGACACTACCAAGCTCACCTCCCATTAGTGCACCCAGCTAAAGGCAACACTAATGTTCGAACCGTACCTCTCCTTCCTTTTTCCCACCACAAATTGGCAACGATTTAGGGAAGGAGCAGTCCGTTGCGCTCCTTTCCCCTCCTAGCCATAGTAGGCAATTTAGCCACAGGGATCCCATCCTTATCCTCCCTAACATATATATATATTCCATCCTTATCCTCCCTAACATATATCATCATATATCATATCATCATCACCTCCTAATCCACCATATATCACAATCTCACAATGTCATGTGGTGATGCTCATGTATCATCATATAGTCATCATCATTATATCACAATGTCATGTATGCATCATGTCATGTCATGTCAATATCATCATCATAATCATCATAGTCATTATAATCATCATCTAGTTGTGTGCATAGCATGATATATATAGAAAATAGTATCCACAACACATCTATATCGTGGTATGAAAGAAATATGCATATATATACAGATATACATACTATCATACAATACAAATAATACAATATAAACAAACACCCGATTACCTTAGGTTGTCAATACTACGTTCACACGAGTTCCACAAGCTTTCTTGAATGCCAATCCCACAACTAGCCTTCTCCAAGTAGTCCAACAACCTTACAATACCATAATACCTTGATTAACATCACATACCAAATATCCAAATTCTACAATTCAACCACTTTAGCCTAACCCAATGTTCCAACACCCCTTCCATGCATTATTAAGCTCCTAGGAATCATTCAAACACTACTCAACCATATACACTTCGGATTCCCAAGAGTCCTAGCTGAAAAACATCCTAGGGTTAAGCTCAAATAATGCATAAACCCTTCAAAACTCATATCCAAGAAACAAGAACACTAAAACACACTTCCTTAACCAATTTCATCCATTTCAATCAGTGGATTTCAGCCCAAACCAAAGATCCAAACTTATAACCAAAAAACCCCAAATTCCAATTGAAGAAAATGGAGAGCAAGAAGTAGAAATCACTTACCAACTTGAATCCAAGCTTCCAGAGGTGAAAAACGACTCCCAATCACCGAAAATGGCAAACCCTAGTAGTACTCATCATTTCTCCTCCGTCGCTCCCTTCGTTTCTTTCTTTCTGTTCGTCTGAAATAATTCCGATTTAAACAAGATTCTCAATTCCCACCGCGGTGAGAAGCAGGGTCGCCATGGCATGGAGTTCTTTCAGACTCCACTTGAACCTTCCTCAGTCCTGTTTTCCTTCGGTCCTATACACCATGCTAAAACAAAGTCGTGAGGGGTGTTACAATTAACATAAAGATATCAATCAAATTATATCAACTAAAGTACTCTCAATGGAATAAGTCTCATATATCAAATTTGGATGCTTGGGAGTCTGAATGAGAAGTCCCTTGATCAATTTTTCAGCTTAGGTTAAGGGCATGAAGTGTTGGAAATGATCACACCCCTTGGTCTCATACTTAGTGGCTTAGGATTTGAGAAAAATGAAAAAAAATATGGAAATAATAAATTTAATTCCTCCAAATCTTCCATCCTTGCCCTTTTAAATTATCAATAAGGTCTTCTGTGTCCTTTCCTATGGCCCTTGACCTACACATAAAATATGACATATTAAAGTACCTATGTAAAAGAATATAACAATGTAACATTATTTGCATAAAACCTTGTCCAAATGAAATAAATTCAATAATTCAACATTAGAGAATATTTATGTATGAATTTTAACATGAAAATTAAGAGGAAATCACTCAAAAAATGATGCAAAAGAAAGCAAGAAAAGTCCCTAGGAAAATAGCTAGAAAATAGGTTTCATAGGAAAGTTGATTAAAATACCCTTATTTGACCAAACTTTGACCAGCTCAATCCCTAGAGATTTTTGGTGCCACAAAAATTGGTTTTTATATTGGTTAAAAAAACCGATATAAAATGATGGCTGATGATAATTTTGTAAATAAATTTTTCAATTTATATCTTTTTACATTGGTTTTATTTCAAAACCAATGTAATTTTTTTATCATGTTAAAACCCATATTAATGGAACTAAATAAAAATATAATTATATAAATTAATCAATTACAATATATCCTAATATATTTTTTAATATGTAGTTTTACTATTTATATCGGTTTTTATATTATATTACTTGTAAATAGGTATAATTTAATATATTTTTAATGGTATTCATATGAGTTTTTCAATAAAGAATGGATGTAATTTATTTATATCATTTTTAAAAGAAAACCAGTGTAAACTTGAATTCCCACCCTCCCGTGCATAGATTTGACTACACTTACATTTATGTTACAATATATTAATTCTTTAATTAATATAATTAAATAAAAATATGTAAGTAATATAATAATATATTATTGATATAACTAAATTCTATAATTAATATAACTGAACAAAAATATGTAAATAAAATTATATAATTGTAATATAAAAATATGATATTTAGTTTATTGAAGTATGATTTATTTTTTTAATGGTTTTATCAGTTTTATAATAAAAACCCATGTAACTTAAGTGTAAAAAAAAATTTACTCCCTCAACAAATTATCTTAAACCCCGCTTCTTTCTTCCACATCTAGTCAATGAAATTTACTCTGCCGCTCACTCAAAAAGCTAGTGCATTTCTTGCTCCTTCCCACGCATCCTCCATCATCCCTCTCTCTTTGAAAGTTGCTTCTTTTCTTTCTCCCTCCACTCCAAAACCCACAGCCATAGTCGTCAATCATCAGTTTCACCCTCCCTCTTTCTTTATAGTGTTGCGCCATTATGTTATGCTTTGTAATTATGCCTTTTGTTTTCATCGTCCCTCTCTTTCTCTAAAAATTGCATCCTAACATCCCTTTGTCTTTGTCTTTAAGCCTAGAGACTGAAGTGCACCCTCCGTTCCCTTCACTGAAACATGTTCTTCATTACAGGTGCATGGGTTTTTTCCCCCTTTTTTTCTATAAATTCTGGTTTGTATTTGAGACATACCTGGATTCTGACTATTTTGTTAAGGCTTCAAACATCAGTTTATCCTTCCCTCTATCTTCATCATGTCGTACCATTACACCATGCTCTACAATTATGCCTCTATTTTCATGGATCGTCTTTCTCTCTCTTTGAAAATTGCGTCCTATCATCCCTCCATCTTTGTCTTTAAGCCCAAAGACTAAAACACGACCATTCATTCCCTTCACTAAAATGCATTCATCATTACAAGTGTGTGGGTTTTTTATTCCCTTCTTTTTTTCTATAAATTCTGGTTTGTATTTGAGACGTACGTAGATTCTAACTATTTTGTTAACACTTTGAATAAATTAAAAGAAGGTGTTCTCTGATATGAAACTAATGTACAGATTTTCTCACACAAAGGTTCAATGAAACTTTATTTCTAGGTAGGATATATGGGTAACCAATGAGGCCTGAGGAAGTAGCTTTTATGCAAGTTATAAGGCAGTATTGTAGTGTTATGTGATCAAGTGGTGCAATTGGTGAAATTTTTACATAACTAATAGGATACTAACATATTTTATGGAAATTATAGAACCATCCAATGATTTATTTTTATTGATTAAATTTTGGAGCTCGACTTTCCTTGAATATGGAAATTATAATATAGCTCTTTATAATTAAAGATAACTTATGGACTCCAATCTCTTTTAAGTAATCATGGATTGTTTCCTGTATTTGGTGTTTCAATTTTGGCCATCGTAGAATTATGGGGAGGTCCAATTTTTTAGGGAGACTTTGCCGAAATTTATATAACTCATAGGATAATAACGTATTTTATGGAAATTATGGAACAAAGCAAGTGATATATTTTTATTGATTAAATTTTAGAGCTTGACTTTTCTTGAATATGGAACTTATAATATAGCTCTTTATAATTAAAAGATAACTTGTGGACTCCAATCTCCTTTAGGTAATCATGGATTGTAGTTAGATAAATGCTAGACGTGCAACTAACGAATATGAGAATAGAGTTGAGCAATTTCTAGAATTTGCTAAAAGAAATGTTCTTGATAATAATGGGAGGTTTTATTGTCCATGTATGCAATGTTTGAATGGGAGGCAATTGAGTATTGCAGAAATAAGAGAACATCTATTTTGTAATGGAATTAATAAGAACTATACATAATGGAAATGACATGGTGAAATAGAAATGCCAAGTGTGACTGAAAGGGAGGAAGTTGATGTGGATTTGAATGATTAACTAGAGGATATGATTCGTGATGTTGAAGTAGAATTTTTTTGAGTGAGCACATATATGTGATAGGTTGTGCACTGATGTAGCGAAACCTTTGTACCCAAGGTGTACTAAATACACACAATTGTTAGCAGTGTGGAGATTGATCAATTTGAAAGCAAGAAATAGTTATAGTGACAATGGTTTCACCAATTTGATTGAGTTGTTAAAAGATATGGTTCTGGAAGGTAATGAACTTCCGAATTGTAACTATAAGGCAAAGAAAATCATATGCTTAATGGGTTTAGAGTTTAAAAAGATACATGCTTGCTCCAATGATTGTTAATTATATAGAAATGAGTACAAAGAGTTGCATGTATGTCCAAAATATGGGGCATCATGTTACAAAGTAAGGGAGAATGATGATAAGATCATTAAGGGGTCTCTTTTGAAGGTGTTATGGCACCTCCCGATAATACCAAGGTTCAAGTGCTTATTTACTAATGCCAAGGATACAAAGAACTTAAGATAGCATGCAGATAAGAGAAATTCTAATGGAAATCTATGACATACATCTGATACTCCCTAATGGAAAACAATTATTTCCTGAATTTGGTCATGAGAATCTAATGCTTGGACTTTGTATAGATGAAATGGTATGGCAACCTTAGCTATAAAGATGGTCCATGGCCTATTCTCCTCGTGGTTTGCAATGTGCCTCCTTAACTGTGTATGAAATACAAGTACATCATGTTGTCTATGATGATCTTGGGCCCAAAACAACTAGGAAACGACATTGATATCTACTTGGGACCTTTGGTTAAGGAATTGAAGATGTTGTGGGAGAAAGGTGTGGATGTGTTTGTTGCATCACAAAGAGTCTTTTATGTTGCATGCCATGATCTTCTGCACGATCAATGACTTCCCTGAATATGGAAACTCGTCTGAATATCATGTTAAGGGCCACAAAGCATGCCCTATATGTGAAGAAGGGACATGCTACCATCAACTTTAACATGGTAAGAAGACTGCTACCTTGGTCATTGAAAATTTTTGAAATGGCACCACCCTTATCATAGATTAAAGAAAGCTTTCAATGACCTGCAAGACCATGAACATGCTCCAAAGGCAATAACTATAAAGTAAGTTTATCAATGGGTGAATGACATTAATGTGATCTTTAGTAAGACCTAAAAGCTTGCAACTGAGAATACTTTGTGGAAAAAAAGGTCTATCTTCTTTGATCTTCCATATTGGCATAGTCTTGAGGTGATGCATAATTTTGATGTGATGCATGTGGAGAAAAACATGTATGATAGTCTTATTGGAACACTTTTGAACATAAAGGGGAAGAGTAAGGATGGTGTGAATATGAGATTGGACTTGGTTGAAATAGGAATACGAGCAAACTTAGCTCTACAGCTAGTAGAAAAGAGGACTTATTTGGCCCCAGCTTGTTATACATTATCCAAAATAGAGAAAAGAAGTTTTAGTGAGTGTTTACATGGTATCAAAGTGCCATAAGGGTATTCTTCAAACATCAAGAGGCTTGTGTCAATGAAAGATTTGAAATTAGTAGGCTTGAAGCCTCATGATCGTCATATCTTGATGAAACAACTATTACTAGTGGCTGTTCATGACATATTGCCAAAAAATGTAAGACACACTATAACTAAAATATGTCTCTTCTTTAATGCTATAAGTAGCAAAGTGATAGACCCTCAGAAGTTCGATGAATTGGAGAATGATGTAATTGTTATTTTGTGCCAACTTGAGATGTACCTTCCTTTTTGTGAAATTATGATTCATTTAATTGTTCATTCGGTTAGCAAGATAAGGCTTTGTGGCCTAATTTATTTGAGATGGATGTACCCATTTGAGCAATACATGAAAATCCTAAAAGGATATGTCAAGAATCCACACTCTGAAGTATCTGTTATTGAAAGATATGTTGCCAAAGAGGCTATTAAGTTTTGTACTAAATACTTGTCAACAGTAGATGTTGTTGGACTTCTAAAGCCTCATCACGAGGGAAGAGGTAAAGGTAAGGGTACACGAGCGGAAAAAGTGAAAGCATGGGTCATGAAGAAGTGTTGCAACATTTATACATCTTGAATAACACTGATAAAGTTCAGCCTTGCTTGACTTTGCATAAAAACATTATCAAGGAAGAGTAATAATTGGTTGGAATGAGTGTTAGGTTTAATATAATATTAGTTTTGATGATAGACAAATTTCAGTCTCTGAAATTTGAATTTCGGCATCTGATAGATAACTTTTGGTCTTTGAAATTCAAATTCCAGTCTCTAAAATTCTAATTTTGGTTTTTGGAATTCTAATTTCGAAAAACTATGTGAAAACTTGAGACAATTGTTCAATCTTTTCAAACGCACTTCTGATATGAAAAATCACACAAATTAACATGGGATATCTTTTGCAAACTCAAAATTCAAATGTCACATAGATGAATTTTAAAGTTTAACGCTAAATACATAATTTTGCTGACTCTGCGAAATTCATCTATTGAGCCTCAAAATTGAAATTTTGGTATGCCAGACACATTTAATGTGGTTGCTGAATGCTTCTTTTGCAGAGTAACAGCTAGAACTTGTGTCTAACGAATAGTTAAGCCACAAATCTATAAATAAAATCTCATTTATATTTATAGGTAACGAACTTAAGTGAGTTATGCCAAAATACTGCTTCAATACATAAAATCTTTTTGTACCAACATTCATAGTTAAACCCACCTCATTAAAGTGAGCTTTCAATGTATCATCCACTCTAAAAGAGAGTTTCAATTTTATATTCATTTATCTCTACTATTTTTTGGATAGAATTTTAGTGTGGAAATAACACTAAAGGAAATACACATCTTGTAAAGGTGTGGGGAGAGTAGCTTCACAAGTGCTTACTAAAATTTTTAGGATGTATTTAGGCTTTACAAGTGTCCAGATCAAACTTGTGGGATATAGTGAAAATCTCTAGTGGTAGCATAAGGACTGGACATAGGCCAAGCGGATTGGGCTGAACCAGGATAAATTCTTGTGTCTAATCCTTCAATTTATTATTTCATCTATATCCTTTATCACTCTCTATTCATCCTTGTTCTACTACATCTCTTGGTGAAATTAGCTTATACTCAAAAAGGGTGAAAATCTTGTGTCACCCAATTCACTCCCTCTTGGGTGACCATCCAAGTTAACAATAAGCATAACAAGATTTTTAGATTATGGTTTAATGAATGAATTATGAATGATGATAATGTATCTAATACATTAAGATGGTTAGTCGGTGGGCCTTGCTTTGATGTCATATGCTGGAGTGGATATTACATCAATGGGTATTCATTCTTCACAAAAGCCCAGGATGACAAGAGCACCATGCAAAATAGTGGGTTATGGTAGTAGCTGAAGTGATGCATTTTTGTAGTTCAAAAGATAGAAACCCTATTTTGGCAGCCACATCATATTTTGGGGTTATTAATGAGATATGGGAGGTTGACTACATAGCATTTAGAGTTTGTGTTTTGAAATGCAAGTGGGTTGACAGTAACATTGGTGTTTGAATAGATGAATTAAGATTTACCTTGGTGGATCTTCGTAGGATAGTATACAAGGAGGGGCCCTTTATCATGGCAAACCAAGGAAAACCAATTTTTTATGTCATCAATATAGATGATAAAAAATAGTCCATTGTTCTCCAAGGGAAGAGACAGACTGCTAGTATTGAGGATAATGAATCTACTTTCGATATTGATGAAAGCCCTCATTTTTCTTCAAGGCTACCTCAACTAAATGAAGATGAAATATATGATGTATATGCCATAAGACATAATCATCATGAAGGGATTTTAGAGAATATATTTATATAAAATAATTTCTCCAGAGGTTATTTTTCCAATTCACGCACACATTCAAAGTTTAATTTTGCATACACATAAGGTTAATTTCATTTATTATTTTAATTTCATTTATTAATTTCATTTTATTTCATTTCAATGTACTTACATTTCTTATCTTATTGTCTAAGCAAGGATATGGATTCCTCTAGCAACTTTAGCGAATATAGGCAACCTACCACAAGAGCTAGCAAGAGTACTACTAGTAAAGGTACCACTAGTAGACATACCCTAACTATGAGTTCATTAACCAAATCTCGAGGTAGTAAATAGAGATTACATGTTGACCTCAATAAGTTAGATTATGAAAGACGCCATGAAATGACTCAGTTTAAGCATTATTTTGGAGATTTGGCTCACAGTAAAGTCAACATCTTGCTCCCTATGTGGAAAAAAGTTCTATATTCTATCAAAGACCATATTTGGAAAGATATCTTGCTATAAACCTTTGTATTGATATTTTTTCTACATGTTTTAATATAATATTACTCATTAATTGCTAACTTAATTATACATGTGTTAAATTGTAGATTACTTATGACATTGCTCCTACTATAGCAATGAGGAAACAATGTTTAACAATTGCAGTAGAGTGGTGGAGGGGATTTAAAATAAGTCTCACTAGTAGATACATTTATGGTAAATTGAAGGGACAAAATCTATGTATCAAGTATCCGTACTTAGATAAAGAGACATGGAAGAAGTTTGTTCAGATTCGACTATCTCCTGAATGTTAGGTAATTAAATTTATTATTTTCCTTATTTAATTTATAATTATGAGTGCTTACTTAAAAAGCTTATTGGATTTATATCTAACAGAAACTAAGAAAAGAAAATAAAGAGCAGCAAAAACAAAATGTGTATCCTCCCAACTTATCTCATGGAGGATATGAGTTGGAGCATAAGATGATAGATGAGAAGTTGCGAGAAAGACAAGAAGCTGCAAAGTCAGACCCCCAAATCATGCAAAAAATGGAAGAGTGCAAGTTGAATAAGCATGGACAATATATAACCCTTGAAGTTAGAGTGGTTGGCGAAAAGATTGTAAGTAAATTATAATCAATCATAGTGGTTATGTGACCTCAATAGTGTAATTGATAATTATATATATTTGCTACTTGAATGTTATAGAATTCTCTTAAGAAGCAAGCCTCTAAAGGATCATTCACTTCATGTGGAAGGCAAGATATCTTGGCTACTACTTTAAGTAAAGATGAGCACCCAGGCCATGTTAGGGGTGTAAGAGGAGGAGTAGGAATTAAATAATACTTTTTATCATCTTTGTGTCATCACGGGGGAATGGTGTCCAAGCATAAGATGCAACAAATGTTAGATAAGGTTAAACAGGACACAGAAGCTTGAATGCAACTAATGTTTCAAGTTGAGATCGATGCTAAGATGGAAGCTATGTGACAAGAGCATATGTCTATGCTCTTTTCCAAGTATATTCAAATGCAACCCACTGAGATAACCCTTTCTCTTGTGCTTCAAAGCACGAAAGCTAGTTGTACATCTCCACTTGACATTAACAATGAGCAAGATATAGGAGCGGTGTGTGATCTATATTTGGATCTTCCCATGAGGCGTATTATAGCTCACGGTAGAGTTTATAAGACAGCATCAACCCTCTACCACCAACAAATACTGGAGTATAAAGTAAGGGTGTTAGTTGACAATGCCATTGAGCCTTATGCACATGTGCCATTCCAAAATGATGAGGTTGAGATGGTAGCCTAAGCTTAAGGATATTATATTTTGTGGCTGAAAAGACACGTCACATTGGCTATGCCTGGGGTATCCAAAATTTCATAATCCTCTTGATTTCTTATTGATTTCATTTGTAGTTATAATGCATTGTTATTTTCTTGATTAGGGAAAGGATTCAATGAACTCAATGCCCAAGTCTCAATCCCCAAACTCACAAGCTATCACGAGCATGGGATTTTTGTCATGTCTAAAGATTGTAGTTTCATAATTAAAAAATTCTGGTGAAGTTGCCATGACTCCTGGATTGTGAGATCTTAATCATATCCCTTTTATCTTAATAAGCATGATGTCCAAGATTTCATAGATATGAAGGAGTTGGACATATCCATTCTCCAACTTAGTATCATGTAAGTTTCTTTTCATTGCTATGCATCTTTTCAATTATTTGTGTTTCTAAACATTTAGTGTTTTATTTGCATTTATTTTTAGTTGTTTCTCTAACAGGTTTCTCCACCAATATTGCATCCAGTTGGGATGCAATGTTAGATTTGGATTCCTTTGTCCAAATGCCCTTCAAGGTATGGGGAACTCAGAAGAAGATAAATCAAGCTATGAAGGAAATACTATTGAAAAAAATCGTAAGCCAAGTTGGTGTGTGCCAATACATAAAGGGTAACAAGTTTGAAATTCATATACAAATCAGTAGTTGCAATTAGGCTTTATATATCTAAGATGATATTATCAATAACTTATATAATGCAGCATTCATTGGACATTATATGTGGTATGCCCTAAGCAAACTACCGTCTATTGGTTTGACTTCCTTTGGAAAAAGAATAAAAAAGCACCCAAAGAATTTCATCAAGTAATTGATTTGTAAGTATGTTTGTGTAAAACTTTGGCTTGTCATAACATGTGACTTCATTAATCTATAATATGATTTTTCTATAATAAACTGATGTAAATGCAACTTTTCTACATCCATTTTTTAACCGATGTAAATAGTTAGATTTTTTATATTGCCAACTTTTACATCACTTTCAAAACCAATTTAGAAAGGCTAAACTAACCAATGAAAATGGGGGTTTTGTATAGGATTGGATAACACCACAAGGTAACACAGGAAAAGATAGTTACAAAGCATAAGGGCACACAGTAGTGAGCAACAAATCTGACTTAATGCTGGGGATGAACAAAGAGCTATGACACCATGGCCAGGAACCTAGGCTCCATGGTGCCAATGACAATTATAGTTTCAGCTTTTTGCTAATACAATTGGTGAATTTTGGACACACATAACTCTCTGCTAGGACTTCCGATTGACATGATTCCAAAACCCATGTGTCACATTAGACATTTTCTAAATATTGGTGCAAGCATCACCTCAAAATTCCTTTGTGTGAAAGATTTGAGACTCGGAGAGCAAAATGGTTGTTTTGACTCAGATTTTGGCATTTGTGCCCCTCAATCTTGAACCACAAACAATCTAACTAGTAATCCTATCCACGTAAGTCATAAACAACACAATAGCTTGATCCAAGGCCTTGAACCCTAAACTCAACTAGTGGTTTAACTACCTATTTTCCATACAATTGACCTATAAACCAAAACAAACACAAAAGTCAACTATACTCGTCAAAACGTATATGACACACTTGATATCCAACCTAGAACCAATCATGAGGAAAGTTGGGCCATACACCTAGATACTGATAAAGCAAACAACATCATACCCATTATAGGCCTAGCCAAATAACATTCAGCTAAAGGCATAAATGAACAAGGATACGAAGTTCCAAACAAGTTTGAATAAGTAAAATACATCAATACATATGGTATCTAACGAATGCACTCTACCTGGCACAATATTACTAGAAAAATAAGTGTTATACAAAACACTACCAATACAATGATCTCAAATATTCCTTATCTCAAAGGAAGAGATTAAGACTCTTAGTCTTTTCCTTGCTTGTGCTAAAATCTTCACCTGAAAATGTTAGCAACAAGGGTTATGAGTCAGAGTCCCAGTAACCAAGGTACTTCAAAATAAACAAGCCATCCATAAAGCATAAATATTCATGCAAAATAGATGCAACGATGAAATGCACATGATATGCAAAGAATTCCCACAGTATACACGGCTAAAACCATAGGATAGCTATCATCACAAGGTTTTCCCAACAAGTGGGCCCCATCTAATAGCCAGTTAAGGCTGATTTCAAGGTAACCACTAAACTCTTTGCTCACTAGTCATCACTTAGCCAAAGGCCATTACACTAGTGATTGGACCATGGCTCTCCTTCCTCTAGACCACCCAAATTGATGGTGATTTAGGGAAGATGCATCCCCAATCCATAGCCACTTGGTTCTCCTAACCAAAGGACAATAATTTCATGATAGGGATATAACATCTCTCCACTTGGACACAAGGCATTGTGTGCCATTTAGTGAATCAGTATACCATATGGTATTTTAATGACATCATCACCCAACCATATATGCTAAACATGCATAACCATTATGACAATGTCATCATATTCCATGTAGCATCATGTTAGACAATTATTAATATATCAAGTCTAAGCATAAGGATGCACAATAAATCATATAGCAACTACTAATCTCACGCTTTCTCATTTACATACATACATTCTCTTATATTAGCCATCACATGTTATACTTACATACAAGGAAGAGAAATGAGTTACCATAACCTAACTAGACGTGCCAAGTGTATATCACAATATAAAAAGTGTCAAACATATATTCAATTATAAAATAGTAAGAATTATATCCTAATTACCTCGAGTTGCTGGCAACCATAAAAAAGGAACAATAGGTCGTCAGAGGACCAATTACACAAGTACAAGAGAGATTTCCACCAAGTCAACATGCACTCCCCCAGCATGATTTCAAACCCAAATCAAGTATTAAGACACTATTAAGACCAATTAACTGTGCATTGCCACATAAAGCTTCAAGTCCCAATTCCTTCATACCAAAGAGTAGCTACTTAACAATAGATCTAGTGCCATCCAAATGACTTCTCGAAGAGCAAGAACCTCAACTAGGTATGCTTATTATCAACAAAGTCACAAAATACCCAAATCATGAAATAATCTCCAATGACCTTTAACTTGATAAACCAATAATAACTTTCGCATGAATCCAATACCACACTCACACAAAAGAGAACCCAAAACAACCATTCAAAGAGGAATCAAGCCCCAAAAATTCATAAACAACCAAAATCCATTACCTAAACATTGAAGACAACAAATAACCTTTCAATAACACATTTACACTCATTTTAATCGGTGGAATCCCACCCAAAATGAAATCCAACCTTGAATTGTAACATCCCTAAATGCTAAGATAATAGAAAATGCATAAAGAATTCAAGAAAATAGAGAAACACCATTATGCGTGAAAAAAGATAAAAAAGTCATTTTCAGATTAGATGGAAAAATAAGAAAATTATATTTTAGTTCTAAGAAATAAAATTTCTTTTCAATTTAGTCCCTTAAGGTTGGAAAGTCACTCTGATTATCAGCCTTTAAGGAAATTACAGCTAATGACCCCAAAGAATGAAAAAATATAATTTTACCTTGGGTCAGGGGTAATTTTTTAACTATACAAAATTACTGTCAAAACTAAGCTTACAATGAGATGAATCCAATGGTATATAGCACAGAGGTTAACTAATTAAGAAGAAAAAATTAGTAGAAAAATTAAAATGTAATTTTATACTGAAAAAATTACTTTTAGCTATGCAAACAGTAAAAATGTAGATAATAAAGCAGATGGACACCACAAAAAGAGCATTTAGGAGACAAGATAATAAAGTAATTTCATATACAAGTTTACTTTAATCATATACTCATAAAGTGATTTGATACTACAAAAAGTAACTTTACTGGTTCGGATAAAAGTAATCAATACAAGACATAACTAGATTAGGAAAAATATGCAGTATTTGTGAGATGTTCTCCTCCCACATGGTGCCACCTAAGCATGCACATGGGAGAATTAGAATTAAATAATATTTATTTACAAAGCTTAATGGTTAAGAATGGGATTAACTTGAACAAAGTTGGAAATTAACCATGATTTAGTGTTTTATCTAATCCCTCCTTCATTTGGTTGACTTACTTATTGAGGAAAAGAGAAGGAATGATAAAAAATGGTAACAAGAGAGGAAGCTACGTGAGAGAAAGAAAGCATAAGGAAAAAGAGGAAGAAAAATCCAAGAAATTGGTAAGTATGCTCCTTTCAATTTCCAAGTGTTCTAGCTTAGTTTCTTGGCAGTTTGAGATGGTTTTCTTGAAATTTCTTCTCTTCCACTTTCTATCTAATTTTGACCTAAGGATGCTTAAGGGAGGGAAGTTGTTTTTATAACATAAAATTAAGAGAAAGCATAAGTTTTTGCTAAAAAAGCAAGTTGTAGTATGGTTGAAGCAAGTTTTATGAAAAATCAAGTCTTCCTTCTTCACGGTAGATTTTGGCTAGACCATTAGGGTTAGAAGTGTTAGATAAGCTGGCTTCCCAAGAGGGGGGTGAATTGGGAAGATTAAAACTTTTTCTGCAAAACGTAAAGAAAGTGAAGAAAGTAAAGTGTGATGGTAAAATAGAGTATAAATGAATAAACTGTAAAGATAGTAGTAAGGAAGAGAAAAACTTAGATATTTATCCTAATTTGGTCTCTCAAGTTGACCTACGTCCAGTCCACAAGTCACCACTTGAGATTTTCCACTATTCTGTAAGAATTCAGTGGGCTTCTTGCAAATGCCTCAGTAAGAAGTTGATGCTCTGTTTCTAGAGCTCACACTTTCACTCTTTGCACTCTCACTAGGTGCTTCCCCAATCCCTTGTGATATCCCCTCACAAGAAAATCTTTCTTCCACATGAAGATAAGATTGTTTACAATGAATAAACTCTCTTAATCAGAGTGTATATGAAAGTTGAAGTATAAATATTGAAGTATGTGAGAGTAGGAGACTTTAAGTAGATGATTTGACAGAGTTTCAATATTTACAAGGAAAAAATCGTTACTCACATCTTCAAATGAAGTTCTATTCATAGATTTCTGCCCCAACTATATGTTAGAGACAAGATCTAGCCGTTAGAGATGTTACCCAATGGTTACTCTGAGAAACTATCCGTTTACCAACCGCATTTAATGCTTCTGACACTCAAAGTTTGAATTTCAGTTAGTCAATAGACGAATTTCGTAGAAACCAAAAGTTACAGTCTTTAACGTTGAACTTCCAAAGTTCGTCTATTATGAATCAAAATTCGAATTTTCATCTTTAGAAAATGATTCTATGTTGGAACATACGAATTTTCATGTTTAAAGTTATTCTGTCCAGTGTGAACAGTACATTCAATTTGCTACAGTGCCTTCGAAATTTGAATTTTGGAACCCCAAAATTCGTCTGTCAGAAGCTAGTTTAATGAGGCACAATAGTTCATAAATTCAAAATTCAAATTTCCAAAGGGCAAAGTTTGTCTGTCAGAGAGACCTCTTTTCAGACATACTTTAAAATTTGAAGTTTTGAATATTGTCATTCATATGTCAACATATGAACACAACAGACTCATAGGCTTTGTTTCTGAAATTCAAATTTTCAAGTTCAAAGTTCGTTTGTTAGTGAGCAATTTTAAAGCTCTTTTTGAACTTGTTTTCAAATGAACTTTGACATGTTCTTAGACGAATTTTTCAATTTTTATAAGTTGCATTTTATCTGAAATTCAAATTTTCAAAAGCCAAAGTTCATCTGTCATTGAAAGTTCTTTTCAGACACGTATCAAAATTCGAATGTCTCAAGTCAAAATTCGTCTGTCAGAGAAACCTCTTTTTAGACTTGTTCATTTTCAATATGAAATTCAAATTTCCAAAGGCAAAGTTCGAATTTTCAAAACAGCAGATCAGTATAAACCTTTCAAACTTCATCTGTTGCTGAGTGTTTTTCAAATATTCCATAAATTAACATAGAATTAAGTTTTTAAAATATCTTTTCACCAAATCAAAGTCTTCTACTCAAATTAAAACATTACTAAACATTTTACATCTATTCTTGCACTAATTTCTTCAGAATTTCTTCACTTTGAATGTGCACCTTTGATATATTTACTCCAAGCTCTTGAAGGTTGGTTTGGAGTCATCAAAACACTTGATTCAACAAGAAGGAGTTGGATTTTTATTAATTTGATGACAAAAATAAGTTCCCCATCATAAAAAACCTTAAAAAAAGTATTGGGTAAAAAATTAAGCTTAAGACAAAGAAATTGAGTTTTTATGGTTTTAAATGGGACTTTGTGAAGTAGTTACTTGTTCTAGTTAATTGAGTAAGCATTTGATGATGCCTAGGGACTTAAGGAATTTTGAAAAAGCAAGTGGGATCATTGGAAGCAAAGAATATAGCTAAGGATATCACCAAAGTTAGTTAAGTCCTTTTTGTTGCTTTATGTTATCTCAATATGTTTCTATGATGAAATTGTGTTGCCATATTGTGAATTATATTTTCTTTGATTGGTTTTGGCTGTAAAATAAGGAGTTTTATTCCCCAGAATGCCCTTTTTATAAGCTGTTATACTGCTAAAATTTTTATGACCAATATGACATTTTGTTGATTAATGTGATTAAATGTGAATTTTATGTGAAATGAATGACATAATTGCATGAAATGTGACTTGCTATTGAGATTGTCTCAATCTCTTCCCCTCAGGTGTCCTAAATGGAGGCAAAGAGCATGGAGAATGATTTCAATGATTAGATTATTGTTGATATATGTCTCTTTGCTATTTTATGTAAAATTGTATGAGAATTCATGAGGCTATGCATTGCTGTAATTATATTCTCATAGCTCTCTTATAATGTTAAGAATATGTTTTGGACAAATGTCAAACTTGTATGTTATGAAAGACAATGATTTAAAGTTAGAAGTGCGAATTTGTCCAAGATGACTAGATGTAAAAGAAATAGAAGTATACTATTTAAGACATGGTAATTGGGATAAGTATTGTAAATGCTCAAAAAGTGGATAAAGCAAGCTTTCTAGAGAGCTAAAGAATACTTAATTTGGTTAAATGTATGATTTATAATGTATTTTTGAAGTTGGGGGGTCAAAACTAGACAGTAGTGTGAAAACTGTGAATTTTACTATAAGTATCACTCAATTTAAAAGATAGTATAAAATTGTATAGAGCCCAAAAAATTAACTGGTCTACATATATGAAAAGATTCATGTCTTAATTTTAAAATACCACTAGTTTGGATGCAATTAGAGCTATAAAATGAGAGATATGCATGTTTTCCTTAAATAGTTCAAGTAAAAGTGATGTTTTGATCCTTAGTGGTTTAAATTCGTGTCATGCCTTGCACGAGTTAAATGAATGTATAGAAAAATATAACTATGAAGTACATAAAAAATGCATGATCTAAGTTAGTATAGAATAAGAAATAAATTTTTCAAGTTAAGGCCAAAATATTAGGAATTTTTAAAATGACCATTTGAATAGTAATTTTTGTGCTAAATACTATATGAATTGGCATGATTAAAATCCCATTTCATATTTTTCCCATGTACAAAACATTTAAATCTATTTACAAGGACTTGAATTGCCTCCATATAAATTTTCTAGATTTAGTTATGAATTTTTGAATTTCAGCCTAGAAAATAAAGTGACCAAATGAATAATAACCAAAAGTTTAAAATTTTCTATTTTGGTCTCTCATGTGATTCAAGCTTTTAAACATCTTTAAATAGACTTAATTGAGGTCCAAAGGAAGATGGTCTATAGTTAAGGTATTAGATTTTTTGTTTCAGAGCAAGGATCTGGGTAAATCTTTGCAATGAGAAATCCCCTTTGTTATAATTTCCCCTTTGAAAAAGAAGAATTATTCCTTGTAAGAATTTGGCTTGAGAATGTTATAATGGGACAAGAGATTAGTCTTGAGAATAGCTTATGATAGTTGCTGTATTAGTTGAGGATGTTTTACAAAATTTGTTTTCCGTATGTCGTGAATTCTTTTAGAGTTAGATCATAATTAGATCCCATTAGTAAAGAGATATAGTAGGGTCACATAGGATCCTAGTAAGGCTTAGAGAACACAATAGATTTCATGGTTAGAGTAAACCAATTATAAGGTTGCAATAGACCTCTAAAGAGAATGAGATGATGAGAACGATTAATGAGCCCTACAATTTTGATAATTCTCTGCAGGAGGATTACTTAGAATGATTTTTAGAAAGATATGAAACCTCATGAATCTACAAATAATGTAAATGTCTATCTAACACTTTTCTCCGATGCCAAGCCACTGACTAAAAAGTAGCTACGAATTGTGAAGGTAGGTGAGGACAATGAGCATAAAGTACATGTATCCTGCCCACAAAATAATATTAGTGGCAAAATGTTTCTAGTAATGAATGAAAGAGTCCAGTAAGGAATGAATGATAACAACGAACAGAAGTAGTTATGAAACGGTTCAATGGGGCAAAACTAATGTAAAATCCAAAAGAAGGTAAGTCAGATAAGAGAAATGGGTAGCAACCCAAAAGCAGGAATTTGGCCTCAACGTAATCAAAGTCCCATGAAGAAGAACCTAAGATCTAGCATAATTTTTAGTGATAACAGCCATATAAGGATTACTAATTAAAATAATTAACAAAATCTAGAAAGCGACCCTATAGCATTGATCCTTTTTAGGAGTAGTTCTTACAGAGCAAGCAAATACACCTCTAGGTAAAGAGATAGACCAGCCCATAAGTTATGATAAGTGAGTCTAGGCTAGCTATATTATTTGGATTAAGGAGATGGATTTCTCTAACTAAACCAAGAACTCCAAATTCAAATGATTGTTAAAGCTATCTACCATGAATATCATGCTAGATTTGGAGTATATGTTCAAGTTTTTCTTAGTGCTACATTTTAAGCAAAGAAATTCTTAGAATGGCATTATCATTATAAGCTCCCTATAAGTGTATGGGTTGAGCAAGTACTTGATATCATATGAAGTCAAGAGTTCTCGAACTATATCTAGGATTTACCTCAAGGTCAAGTGTTCCATAATCTAGAAGACCGTGTCATTGCCTACATGCTGCAAGCCAAGTGCTATTATAAAGAAACAAATCTCAAATGGAAATGATAAGTCAGACACTAATACTTAAGCCCCATAAGACCGTATCATAATAACAAAATATAAATGAAAATATAGTAATGTATAGGCAGCAAGATAAAGATTTATCAGTAGCAAAAGACTAGGGGTTAAGGCATGATGATATATCATGACTAGTGATGATATGATGAAAGTAGTAGCTAATGTATTTGCAGAGTTTAGCTTATTATTTTTCGCAATTATTCATTGCAAGATAAGAGTTGTTAAGATATGAAGAGGTGCTCAACGAAGATTGATAGTACAAGTACAAACCTCTCAAATTACTTTAATAGTAGTAAATGAATGTATTTCTGGTCTAGATCCTTTACAAATGATGCTTAATTGTCTAGATTAATAGAAAAGGATTATTAAGCTACTACAAGGGAGATTTAATGCTTAAAGATAATAAGGGGAAAAGTTAGAGCCCTTAAGGTTCTACCTATACCTCAGCAGCCTCAAGCAAGTCACTAAGTTCTTGCGAGACAAGCTGCAAGGCCACTAGATGAGTTCACCAACCACCAAAATATAATTGCACAATCTAGAAAATATTAGCTTCCATCCTTTTATGGTAAATTTGACATACAAGTTGCCAAAAAGTAGACTTTAAGCCTAAAAAAGATTTCCAAGATAATGAGATGCACATCAAAAATTGAGGCCTTAATGGTAACTTATATGTTAAAAAGGAGGCTAACCAATGGCAATAGAACACAGAGCAAATTATTTAGACAAGAGTTCTTTATTAACTTGGAAAATATTCTTAGAACAATTCTGTAAGATGTATTTTTCCTAATCAGAAAGAGGTGAAAAAAAGCGGAGTTTGTAATGATCTGCTAATATAAAAATGAGTTAGTCGATGAATATGTAGCAAGGTATAGAGAAGCTGGAAAGGGGCCTAAAGCTAGCAATAAGAGATAAGTTTCGCTGATGTGGTTTCAAACTTTCAATTAAGTGATTAAAGTGAACAGGATCACTAATGATAGCTTGAATCACAAGTATACTGCACCGGCACCTCCGACCAATATGATAAGAAAATTATGGAGGAATGAGTAATAGTAAGAGTAAATAACCTTAGAATAACAGGGAATTCAAGAAGCAAGGCAAAAAGGGCAAAGAAGACAATTTAGTAAGGCGGCTCCTATTTTTAAGAATGAGGAAAGGCTTATAGTGAAAGGATATTCTTAGCAAAGAAGAATGTGAGCTTTAAGTGTAAAGGACTAGAACATTATACCCGTGATGATACTTTGGAGGTGGCAAACACCAAACCACAATCACAGTAAGGTATGATTCAAGTGCAAGCAATTCTTTTATATTCTATAACCGTGCTAAGAGGTTAGGTTTGGAAATTTCTCTTGTATAGTTTACATGTGAATGTCTTATTTAGACATTGGATCATGACCTCAATTGTCTATCTAAATAAACACCATAGCATTATAAAGATTTGTATGCCTTTTCCTGGCAGTGATGTGAGTATTGGCATAAATAAGCTTTTTACAAAATAAGCTCCTCTCAGATTGTAAGAGCAAGATTATAATTTTTCCTACCCGTGAAGGTGTTCCATATGTTAAGATTAAGTTAAATGTTATTTTAACAACTCAAGTTGGGAAATGCTTGAAAGTAATGTTAAGGTATGAAGTGTGAGCCAAGAAAGGTGAAAATAGTGATAGGTAGTTAGGGAATTGCAAAATCATAAGATAGTTGATTGCTGGGCTTAGTATGAAAACTAGTTATAAAATAGTTCTTGGCTGGAAGATCTCATAATGAATGAAATCCTCCATTCGATGCTAAGGTGAGATAAAAGGGATGCAGCTCTTAGCGAGAAGCCCACTTGAGCAAAGATAAAAAATCCTCCATCAAATGGAAGTCACCAATGTAAAGCAAAGGGAGGTGGCTCTTAGGGTGATGGGCAATTGTGCAAGAATAAGTAATGGTGATAGACCAAAGGCTAGGTTCTAATTAGGCTAGCAAGAGACTTTTGAAGGGCTAAGAAGTTTCCTTAAGTTATCAAATCACTAAGTAACCTTGGCTAAATAACTAAAAAAGTTATGTAGAAGAACAAATAAAAGCAGAGATGTTGTAAGAATAAAGAGTTAGTGACAACTGCCTTAATATTATTTAGACCCTAACTCACAAAAAGACAAAGATTTCAAAGGCTATGAGAAGATAAGCAATGTATAGGGTTTTATGTTTATACATAAAGGCATAGTGATAAATGAAATCTCTAAGCTAGCAAAAGCTATAGTGAAAGAAAGGAGTATGAGTATAGGGATTGAATGCCATAAAATTAAAGTGTAAGTTATCTAGAGGTCACATAAAAGAGTTATGGCTTAAAAGGAAGCGCATTACTGCATTCTCTACATCTAGTATGGCAAGAGTACAACAGAGCCTCTCAGTATTTTATAGTTAATTATGCTCAAGTGAGGGAAATTTCAGGATGAGATACCTATTGAGATGTTTGTGAAAGATGTAAAAATCAAGAAGAAGAGATGTGTCAATAGTTAAATGTGGGTACTATGAATTATGATAATGCCAATTAGTCTTACTAAGGCACCTATTAGGTTACATGAATAAAAGAATGAATAATTTATTGTATCTCTAATAATGATACTCTGAATCTTTAGAAGAGCATGAAAGACAACTAAGAATTTTTGAAATGTTATAAAAGCAAAAGCTTGCTAAACTTAGTAGATAGAAGCTAGGTTCCAAGAAGTACGATTAGTAGGTCATAGAATCTCCTATAAGGATCACAGTAGATCCTAGTAAAGCAAGTAAAGTTATGAAATGAGAGAGACTGAATACTATAATAAAGATGAGAGGTCTCTAAGTTAGCAAGATGTTATGAAAAATTTCTCTCAGTTTGTCTTACCGCTTGATTAAAGAAGAAAGCTTTTGTGGGAAAAGGATTATGAAATGAATTTTTAAGAACTAAAGCAGCTAAACCTCCTTCCCTGAGATGATTAGTCTTGATTTGATGATAACCAAGGGGGTCTATGACAATAAAAGTAAGCATGGATTAGGGTATGAGTAATGTGACAAGGTTGAGTTGAGGATACTAGCCTATGTTCTCAAAGATAAAATTTTATGAAAAGCCTATTCCTACTCATAGCAGCGATAATTAATGCTCTCAAGACACAGAGTTAATATAAGTTATTATAACTATGGTACTACCATAGAAGTACTTGAGATCACAATAGCCTTAAGTGGATAAGAGATAAGAGAAAAATTGAGCTTGAGGTACAGAAAGTAGAATGAAAAAAAAAAAGATGATATGACTTTATAAGTGTCATCGAGGCAAAATTGATATGATGAGCTTATGTCTTAGCAGAAAGATTGTTCATGTAAATTGCTTCAAGTTATGAAAAGTAAAGAAAGGAATGATATTAGATGCCAATGAAAAGACTATAGTATGAATAAGATAAGAGAGTTATGCAAGTGAGGATGATGATTAAGAATGTGTATGTTATGTGAAAATTTTCAATACCCCTAAAGTAAAGCCAGTTGAAGATGTTCTCACAGTCCCAGTTTAAAGAATAGAAACTAGACCTTTCAAATGTCATAAATGAATAAATGATACTAGAGTAAGATATTGACTATTAAGTCAAGCAAATAAAAAATGAAAATATTCCTTAGATAAAAAAAGTCTAGAAATTGGGAAATAAATAGAAGAAATAATGAGCTACAAGTGTGTATCTAAATTTCGAGGATGAAATTTATTTTAAGAGGGAAAGAATTGTAACATCCCTAAATGCTAATATAGTAAAAAATGCATAAAGAATTTGAGAAAATGGAGGGACACCATCATACATGAAAAATGGCAAAGAGGTCATTTTTCCAGGTTAGATGAAAAATGAGAAAATTATATTTTTACCCTAAGAAATAAAATCTCTTTTTAATTTAGATCGTAGTTAGATCCTATCGATAAAGAGATATAGTAAGCTCACATAGGATCATAGTAGGGCTTAAAAATTGTAGTAGATCTCATGATCACAATAGACCAATTATGAGGTTGTAGTAGACCTTCAAAGAGAATAAGATGATGAGAAACATAGTCCATCATGTGATTCAAGCTTCTAAATATTTTTAAATGGACTTAAATGAGGTTCAATATATGCAAAACATGGTCTATAGTTAAGGTGTTACATGAATCATGAAAATCATACCTGAACTTCTAAAAAGTAGAGGCAGGGTGGATAAAAATATGACATACGATTAGAGCCTCAAAAACCCAAAAAACCCATCCTTCTTGCTGGAAATAGTAAACCCTAGTAGAGTTGTCGTGGTCTCCTCCAAATAGCAAACCTTAGTTTTGTGTCCTATTTATGCAACTTTCGTGACTGGCAGCATGACGTTGGTCGCTATTGTCCTTAAAACTCAAAGCTACCAACTTGATTCTTGCTACAACTCTGACTAGTCTGTCATGGCGTGCACAACTTCTGCTTTTCTACTCTCACTTACTTCAATTTTACAATCCTCCTTAGGTCCTAACTATTAATATGGCTAAGCACCGAAGAGAGGGGTGAATTGGGTAAGTTATAATTTTTGCCGAAACTAAAAAAAATAATAGAATAGTAATAATAACAGCAAAACAAGGTTAAACAACGTATAATAGATATAATGAACTAAATAACTAAATAAAGAAGGGACACAAGAAATTTATCCTAGCCTGGCCTACACCATTTGGCCTACATCTAGTCCTCAAGGAATCACTTGAGATTTTTACTATCTCCACAAGTTTTGAATGGGCAATTCTGAGCCTTGTTAGGTTTGTTGGCTTCCTAATAGGGGGTGAATTGGGAAGTTTGAAGTTTTCTACAAAATTGAAATACAACAGTGATAATAAAAGTTGCTAAAAAATAGAGTATAGAATATAAAGAACAATTGCAAAGTAAATGAGGAAAGGACATAAAGATTTAATCTGATTCGGTCTACTCCACTTAACCTATATCTAGTCCACAAATCACCACTTAGGATTTCCCCATTATATCTTGCAAGATTTAAATGGGTTCTTGCAAAAGCCGCAGTACAACTGCAGCTCGTACTTTGAGCCTAACAGAAAACTCTCACACTTCTCACTCATGAGTAAGAACAAATCTCTTAGCATCTTTTTACACTAAGTACTATCTATAAGCGTGTAGAAGTATATAAATCATGATATGATACTCTCTCTAAAAAGAGCGCATATGAAAGTTTAAGAGCAATGAATGAGCTAAGCATAGGGTAGGTAAGTTTTAAATAAATCAGTAATCAATTCTGCAGAGTTTGGGCATTTATATGTTTTTCCTCATTACCCAACAAATTAAATGAGGTCCTATTTATAGTTTTAGAGTAAAACTATCCATTAAAAGCAAGAATTAGCTGTTACTCATAGAAAAATAGTCATTCATCTACCGCATTAAATGCGTCTGATAGAGGTTATGCTGATAACCTCCTCAGGTTATGCGAATAATGGGTGATCGTTAGCTCTTAGTTTTAACATTAAACTTCCGTTATGTGAATAACCTAGCTAGGTTATGCAGATAATGTTCATTCCAGAATGACTAAGTTTTAGCTGAAGAACATTTTCATGAAAACCTACTTAGTTGTTTGAATAACGTCTTACAAACTTGGATACCTTTGAGGATTATTAGAATAACCTCTTGGGATGTTATTCCTTGTTCGGATAATATTAAATCTTTACAAACTGAGCTTTTAAAAAATGTAGGTTATCAGGATATCCTCTCAAGGTTATGGGGATAAACCATTTACCAGAGGAAGGTCCAAGAGCTCTGTAACATACTTTGTGTAGATAACCTCCCTAGGTTATGAGAATAACAGGCAACATAGTACAAGTAGCCTTTACTGTTCACTCCCTTATGCGAATAATGTAAGCACCTTATTAGGATAACGAGCTAGACAAAATTGAAGATATGGTATACACCTTAGTTATGCAGATAACCTCAACCCTTTTCATGAAAATGAAGAGTGAACACTTAGAAAAACATTAAAGTTGAGATCTTGTCCCCATAACCACTAAGTGTTATGTGCATAAGGTAAACCTTTTCATGAAAATGATTTTGAAAACATGAGTTAATCATTAATCATTAAAAATAGATCCCTCATTTAATATTAGAATCAGCAGAATATATGGTATTTAAAGCTTAACTACCTTCTTTTACAAATGGATTCTTAAAAATGTGTGTAAGGGTAGACAATGATCACAAAAAGAGATTATGCATTAAGGACAATCATTGTAGTACAAAGTTTACATAACAACAATATAAGGACTGTAACACTTTACTTTACAACCATTAAACATTCATGATTTCATGATTAAGGTTTAAAATAAAGTGATTTGAAAGCAAATGAGCCCTTAATTTCGCATAAACTAAGTTTAACTTATAAAATTTTGCTAAACTTTGAAAATTCATAACTAATTCTATAAACATCCTATTGAGGTGATTTCAAGTTCTATGGAAAGCTTATGATGTCTATTTTAAAGCAAAATGTTGATTCACACATTTAATGCTACAATAAATTTTGAATTTTATAAAATCTATCATGTTAGTAATGAAGCATAAACAAAGAATAAGAAAATTTCAACGCCAAAATATAGGAACATAATAATTCATTATCAGAATGTTGTAATTTACAATATATAATGTAATATATCATCTAGTCCTACGTAATATAATACAAAACATAATATGATTCTAAAATGACTTGGACAACGTTTCCTTATCAGTTTTTCGTTTCATTTCCTTGGGTAGAACAGGGGCCTAAAAATGTTAGATATTGGGGTAAAATTCGAACAGAATCTCAGTAATATGACAATTCATTTTCCAACACTTAATTTCAGCAACATAACAGTACAACCATAATTACTAAGAATCAAACTTAAAATTATGTTCTATATGATCATGCATGTTCAAATAACCTTCATGACATTCAAAGCATTATTATAGCAAAAGCTCAACTTTGATCCAATATTTCAGCATGGCAACTCTTAAAAACGTGTTTCTACTAGCATAATGACTACTCTTAATAAATCAAATAGCTGAACTAAAATATGAATGAAAGAAAAGGAAAAACATATTACCCAGAAATATTTTTCAAAACTTCATATTACAACTTCTTTCCTAAATTAGAGCTTCTCACTCTAACCAATCTCTACCTTGAACGAAATTTGATGGCTAAATGGGGAAGGAGGAGCTTCTATTTATAGGTGAGCTGCAGACATAATGGCCCTTAGATTAGATTTTGATCCAATGGCTCCTAATTATTCCATAAAAATTTATTTGATTCAGCATGTGAGGATTTTATGAGGCCACCACATTGCCCTGTTCTAGATGCATCCAGCTGATATTTTCAGCATGAATTAGACCCAAATAAATATTTTATTTGGTTCTATCACATGTTGTAACACCTATATTTAGGACCATTTCCCATGTATTAGGCCTTATTAGAGACCAATTATACTTAATTAGAAGCTTGAATCACATAAATGTTACAATAAAATTTTCCAAATTTTGGGTACTATTCAATAATCAAATTTCTTTTTCTCGACTGAATTTCAAAAAATTATAACTAATTCAATAAAAATCATATGAAAGTGATTCAAGTCTCTATGTATAGCTTAAAAACATTATTTACACAGGAAAAATATCAACCATAGCAATTACTTGGCCAATTTGCACAATAAATTTCGTGAATTTCTACTGTTCATATGGTCAATTTCAGAAATTCCAGTTTTCTGAGCTAAATTTTAAAATTCACTATAAATTGTACACTTATCCAAATTGAGTGATCTTTGGACCATATGAAAAATATTTCTGTCTAGTTTTTAAGAATACATAACATTCATATTTTATACATCAAAAAACCCATACTGTAGCACAATCATTCGGTAGTAGTCAGAATGATCATTTGTATCCTAATACTTACAATACAAAAATTGCAAGATATTCACATGACTATATTCCATTTTCATATCATGACATACATTAGATAGAACTTAACGGGACATAAAAACTTGGAGAAACATATTTATCATCACATTTACAAATTTATACAAAAGCTCGAAATTCATGGCTAACACTAGGTTTATCAATTTAAATACCAAATTCTTTTTCCTTTCCCTTCTCTTCCTTGGAGGTCTTGCCATTGTTGTTACCTAATTATGGATGAAATTCAAAGAATCTCAATAGATAAATCCTATACATGCCGTCATATCATCACATTTTTCATAAAAACGTCACATAAACCTTAATTCATCATATAGGCATATTTGAACATATAAATTTTATAAAAATTTTGGCATAGTTTCATTTTGTAAAATAGATATCCCGGGGCTCCAAACGCCTCATACAACTCATCCAAAAACATAGAAATATCACAAATCAACATTTCATATATATATGCCATAGTGTCAAATATCAAAGGAACAATAATGATAATGTGTTGTTAGTAAAGAGGATTATCTACCTTATAGTACTTCCTTGCTTCCCACACTTTGTCCAACATTTCTTGGACCTTCTAACACTTCACCAAGCTTTTTTAGGCTTCCTCAAATCTAAACATATCATGAAACAATTACTCAAGCTAATGGTTCCAAGACTTTCTTTCAAAAATGTTCATGAAACCCTAATTCTTCAAAAATTCATCAAAAATTCATTCCTAGCTCAAAAATGATGAATTATACATCTATTCCATGTAATTTTTCATGGGCAATCCAAATATGGCCTTAGAATTACCAAATTAAGCTTCATGAAATCCATCTCTAGGCATGGTTACTGTTTATTTCAAATTAAGCTTCAAAAACCTAAAAATTTCACTTTCTTCATCGTAAGCTTTTTCATGAAATTATCACTTGTTTCTAAGGTTTTGGACCATGGGGAACCCATTTTTGAGGTCCAATTTATGAAATTCCAACTCTAATTATGAACAGTAGCTCATAAAAAATTAGGAGAATTCAAGAAAAATTGCTACACTTTGTTATACAACAAACTACTTGCATATTCAAGCTTTAAATGAATATTCTATCATTTCCCCTATGATTTATGGTTGGAAAACTCCATTTCTTGCTAAATCATGTCATGGATAGAACTCTAAGATAAGGAGGAAGGAAATACAATCCATGGATCATGCTTTAAAGACCATATACTGCAAGCTTGAAGTGGTAGAAGTTAACTTACCAACTTGAACCTTTGATTTCCTTGAGCTTTTTTTTTTTTCCTTCTCTCTTTTCTCTCTTCTCTCTTTGTGTTTTTCAGCCTTTGTTTTGATACTGCTTGCACGTGAAAATGAAGTGGAAAAGAGAGTGATTAAGTGGTTAATTATGTAGCTTAATCATAATTAACCCTTAATTAAACTTATATTACTTTTTGGTCAAAATGTGACAACTTCTTGAGGAAGTTTTCAAACAAAAACATGCTGTCCAAGCTGCCCCAAACATGCAAGAAATGAGTGGTTTAAATGTCCAAGATTGCTTAATTTTTCCTGGTCCAGATATGTCTTGAATCGGGTAATTTTAACCGTGCCGATGAAACTGTTTTTTACAGTAATTTTACATTTTAGGGCTACAAGACTATTCTAATTTTATTTTCATATTTCCATAATTTTCATGTGCCAAATAATATCTATGTATGACTCATATCCTATCCAGGTTACCTTTTAACCATCGGTAGATCCCACAGTTTACATTATTGGTTTATTATTACTTTTAGATACACGACACTGATTATTTCTTTATTCTTGAACATTAACCTTCAGTGCCATATACCTTTGGAATTCTCTCATCGAGGGTTTATTTTTTATAGTAATTTTTTATATTTACAAAATTACCCCTGACCCGGGGTTAAATTATAATTTTTGAAACTTTTGGGTCATTAACTGTAAATTTTCCCAAAGGCTTTTTAACTTCCTTCTCCCCGTGGATTTAATATATTTTGGGATATGGATATCATTTTTGAATTTTTTTAGGGACAAAAATATAATTTCTCATTTTTTGGTCTAACTAGAAAAATGATTTCTTTGTCCTTTTTCACCCAAAACGATGTCGGTCTGTTTTTGTGAATTTCTTGTACATTTCATGTTATTTATTTCTTCCTCTTTTATTACTTTATATCTAGTAAAATTTTGAGATATTACACATGTCTAATTCAAATGATGCCATATGTGTGTTGGAGTCCAAATTGATTTTTGCTTCTTCTCCTCTCAATTTTATCACTTCCTTGTCTAATCAGCTTAAGGAATATATTTTTATGCAATTTGAGCTTTACATATTTTGGGCCTTAGTTCAGGTTATACGGGATTTTGGGCTCATTCTACCAATTTCAGGTCCAATCTTCCTTATATTGGGTTTTTGGATCTAAAATTAATTCAATAATGTAATTATATATTTTGGGACTTAGAACATTATTTTTAATTTCAATATATCCTGATTAGTGACTAATTTCCTCATATAGAGTTAATTAGGTCATAATGTCGGTTTCTAAGTTCATTTATTTATTATTGTCGAAACAAGAGTCATATCAGTTATCTATTGCTAAAAAAATATTCTAGTTGTTTAAAATAAATCTAGACATGTTACTGAGTCATATTCGGTATCTGATGAATCTAGACTTGATATTTAGCTACATACGTTTTCTAATTCGCTGATTAGTCCAATTATTCATAAACTGATCCTATGGCTATTTAAACTCCGCAGAAAAATCTAATGTCTTATTCTGAGTCATAATATATCTAGATTTCCTAATATAGACTTATTTTCTATTTTTTAGAAATTTCTAAACTGTAGAACTTCAGTCCTCTTTTTTGTCTAATATATGCATTTTCTGGTTCTGCTTATTAGAAGATAATTTCTGACGATTATTTTTCTGATTCTATTCCTACAACTGGTACTGTCAAACACTGAGCAAATAATTTGTTTGGACAAAGGACATCTATGTCCCATTATTTTGTCTTTTAGTGTCTACTACATCAATTTTCACTTTGACCCCATGACTTAACTTTCTTTGCAATTTGATCCCTAAGTACTACTACTACTACGATGTTTCCCAAGGTATAGAATCTCAACCTATAGCTTCATAGGATTTCTGATGTCATACAGCACACATTCACAGTTGATTACTAAGTCAAATTTTATCTAGATTTGTATATAATGGCATATGAAATTTTAAATGGTCGTTGCTTCTAAACAACATATCTAACTTATTTAGTTCTAGCTAAAAGTTCCAAATGGTTTTGATGTCATATAATGCATGTTCACAGTTCAATTAAAATCCAACTAGAAACATAGATACAAAGCATGTGAAGTTTAAGTTATGTTATGAGTTCTATAGTTAGTGAAAATTAGAATGATACAAGGATAAGGGCAATAACTGATGAAAAACATAAGAACACACAGAAAAACAACAACTCATTACAATAACAGATTCAATTTAGTTAAATCTTTTTCTTCTTTGGGGTGGACTTCCTTCCTTTTTGCAGATTTTTTCTTTTTCTTATTTTTCTTTTTCTTAGTCTTCTTTTCTTTTTCTTTTTCTTCTTTATCTTCTTTCTCCCTCCTTTTTGTCATCAGCAATTGGAGAGTATTGAGCTGCTTCCACTTATGGGAGAAGGAGCTAGGATTGAGGACACGGGGATAGGCTGGAGTGGCACATCAGTATGAGTTGGTGGTGCAGAAGGAAATACTGGATAAATGAGATATCTAGCATGACTAGAGGTGGTACAAGAGGATTAAGGGTAGGGGAAGGATCAGTATATGAGGCAATGCTTATCACCTCTTGTATAGTGACCTCAGCTAGATGGCCAATGCCCTCAAATAAAGCTGGATCATGTAGAGGAGGGACGAGAGCATTATGTTCTTGTCTGCAATAATGAAGAAAAATGTGGTGAAGGAAGTCTCCTACAACTGTAGGGACTAAAGCCCTTTCCAAATTTTGGTCTGTGTCTACCATTTAATGTGATAAAGTTGGAGTAAAATCCTTATCCTCAAGTTTATAGTCCAAGTTAGGGCCCAGACCCTCTAATAAAGCAGAGGATTTAGGAGTAGAGGAACCAGTTACACCAGCAAGTGGAGACTTTATAGATATTTTAGGAAATGCAGTAATACCAACAAATATAGGAGGTAAGGGTAAGAGAGGTGAAGAAGGTGGTCGTGATACACCATAAGCCATTTGTTCATGTAGGAGTTTGACTTCTTGAGTTAGATTTCTATTTTGGTTTCAAGCCTTTCTAGCAATTCAGCAATGAGGTACCTAAGGTTTAGAGAATCTTCTCTATGTTCTCTCCTAGCCGCTATCAGTATTTGATATAGGTTCTGATATAAGGCAGGGATGTCAGTGAGTGTAGGTAGGTCAGAGGTTGGAATGCCTTCAGGTTCATACGAAGTAGGAATGAGGTTTAGGGTGCGAAGGCTGTGGTGGATCAACAGGTGATGAGGAAAATGAGCTGGAATTACTACCTTTATGACTTTTTATTGCATCTGCGGATTCAGAACCTACTTTCCCTTCTCTAGTTTCCTTTTTGTTATCAACCCATCTACTATTTGTTAGAATCATTCCCTTCTTCTGTAGTGTCTTCTCATAGAACTCCTCTGGAAGCAATGTAGGTCCTCTCTCAAGATGTATAATGTTTTAGTACTTCAGGATTCTAGAGATGAGATGCCCATATGGCAATTGTGAATCCTGCCTATAAGTTCTTACCTTCCACATTCTCTGCAAGATGATGTCAATCAAGTTTATTGGTTTTCATTTCACTAGTAGCACCATAATTTGGAATTCTCCTATAAATAGTGTTAGATATGCTGGCTTCCCAAGGGGGTAAATTGGGAAGATTAAAATTTTCTGCAAACGTGTAAAAGAGTAATGATAGCAGAAGTGACAATAAAATAGAGTATAAAATATATCCAAGTGAAAAACAAGATAAGGGAAGAGAAGACACAAATATTTATCCTGGTTCGGTCTCTTTCTCTTGACCTACGTCCAGTCCTCAATCTACCATTTGAGATTTTCCACTATCTTGCAAGAATTCGGTAGGCTTCTTGCAATACCTTAGTACAGATTGATGCTTTGTTCCAAGAGCTTATAATCTCACTTTCTACACTAAATGCTTCCTAAATCCCTTGTGAAATTCCCTCATAAGAAAATCTTTCTTCTAGATGAAAATAAGATTAATTACAGCAAATGAACTCTCTAATTTAGAGTGTATATGAAAGTTAAAGCACAAGATATGAAGTGTGTGAGGGCAGAAGACTTGACTCAAGAATTTTGCAGAGTTTCAATATGTACAATGTAAAATCATTACCCACACTTTCAAATGAAGTTCTATTTATAAATTTATGTCTTAACTATTCGTTAGAGACAAAATCTAGCCAATAGAGACGTTACCTAATGGTTACACTATAAGTGTTTCTATCTTGGAACATATGAATTTTCAAGTTTAAAGTACTTTTGATAAGTGTGAACAGTTGTTCCATTTTCCTATAGTGCCTTTGAAGTTCAAATTTTGGTGCCCAAAATTCACCTGTCAATGAGCAGCTCAATATGGTATAAAAGTTCTTTTCAAAATTTGAATTTTCAAATTCCAAAGTTTGTCTGTCAGAGAGATCTCTTATTAGACTTAATTCAAAGTTCAAATTTCTAAAGACTGAAGTTTGTCTATCATAAGAGCATTTAAACAAACTTATAAACTATCTTTCCAAAGTTCAAATTTTTCAAAATCAAAGTTCATCTGTTAGAGGACTCACTTGGAACTCCTTTCAAGCTTTACTTTCAGATGAACTTTGACATATCTTCAGACGAATTTTTCATTTTGCATAGTTTTTGTTTTACTCGAAATTCAAAATTTCTAAAATGAAATTCATTTGTCAGAGGGACCTCTTTGTAGACTAACATATTTTCAATCCGAAGTTCAAATTTTAGATATTAAAATTTGAATTTTCAAAGTAACATATCAAGTTTAACACTCCAAAATTCATCTGATAGTGGGTATTTTTCAAATACTTAATGAGTTATTGTAAAAACACATTTTTAGAACATTTGTGTGCAATATTAAAGCCTTTTACTTATATGAATACAATAGGAAATCCTACATCTAATCTTAAACTCATTTTTCTTGGATTTATTCACTTGAGATCTTTTATACACCTTTGATATCTTCCTTCCAAGCTCCAGTTGGCTTGGAATCATTAAAATACTTGATTCAACATTCTCCCCATTTTTGATGATGACAAAACGACTTACAAACTGGATTAGTACTTAGGTTTGCTTCTAAGAGCTCCCGCTCAACATATGCATTAAAATTCAAAGATAAGTGAGACATGTACAACAGATCAAAATAGAGAATCTCATTGATTTATTCAAAGTTTCAGTACAGAGATATGACATTGCAAACACATAATTCAAAGGCAAGAATATCATTCATTAAAAAAAATATAACAGTCAATACAAGAAAGACTAAGCAATCCTAAGATCTAATCACTTCTTCTTGGCCTTAGACTTCTTGCTATGGGACTTGCCAGATGGTTTTGTAGTAGTTTTCATAGTTTGCTGAGATGACTTCTCCCCCCTTTTTGCATCATCAGGTATTTGAACATGTATAGCATGAGGAGGTATCTGGGATACTGGAATTGCTCAAAGAGGCACAGGGACAAAATGTAGAGCAGGATTAATCTTAGGAAGAGGCACAGGAGGAGAGGATATAGGTAGATCATCTTTAGGTTGATTATCCTCAGCATCTTCAATTATTTCCTGAACTTCCTTCTGAAGATTGGAAAATCTGACCCTTCGTGCTAAGGTCATGCCATATTGAGGAAATGAGAGTTGAGGAGTAGGAGGAGGGAACATCTCATCAAGCCTTTGTTTTTGAGCTTGCACAATAGCTGCAAGATTCATGTAAGGTACAATGCTTTCCTCCTCATTCAAGGCAGCTTGTATGAATGGTGCGGTAAAGATGGTTGCCACCAGTTTCTCCACTTGCTCAGATTCTTGAATAGAAAGAATTGAATCCTGAGTGTCTTTAGTAATAGGCTCTAGGGAACCTGCTTCTTGAGGAGCCTCTTTCTCTATGCCATAGTCCAAGGGTGGACCAGGGCTTGCCTCATTGCTGGAGGCTTATAGTATGGCTAAAGTGCCAGCAGCCTTAGTAGCATGTACTTCATCATCCAGTTCAGGGGAGGCTAGCACAAAAGGACTTGGAGATTCAGGAGTAGGAGACCTGATAGGCTTAAAGAATCCTGGTTGAGGTGGAGTTGATGTGGAGGGAATGACACTCTTGATGTCCTCATAAGTATCAGCAACCACTTTCATATTCTTTGCCAACTGATGAATCTGATCTTACAGATGAGCAAATATGACATTTTACTCATCCCTAATGCTCAACATGAGTGCAAACAGGCTGTAATACAACTTAGTGATCTTGGTTGGCTTAGCCCAGGTAGAAGGAGTAGATAGCCTCGGTGTCTGAGTAAGCTGAGATGGAGTAGATACAAGCTAAGGGGGCTGAGGTGAGGACTGTGAAGGTAGAGCAGCCCCAGAGGTTCCTACTTGTTATTGTTGGGAGCCATCTTCTTCAAAGAAAAGATCTTCTTTCTTCCCAGTTCCCTTGCCAATCAATCCTCCATCCTTACTTCTATCTCTATCCTTTGTAGTTCTTCCTCTTTAAAGATTTTAGTAGGCTTGCCCTTTCTTTTCTCCAGGTGTTGGATGCTGGTATACTGAAGTATCTTAGAGATGATTGAGGCATATGGTAAGGTAGAATCTTTCCTCTGATCTCTTACCTTGATTTTGTGCTGGAGGATGATATGTCCCATATTAATCAACTTACCATGCATGAGTGCTGTCATCATATGTGTTTCAGCCCTTGTGATCAAATTGAGACTGCCTTATTTGTTGAATATAATCCTGGACACAATGCAGTGTAGGATTCTGACTTGGGCACTAAGGTTAGTAGGCTTCAGCAAACTCAGAGGTGGCATATTCTCTTTTCTTCTTAACAATGTGTTCAGTACAGTGCTTTCTTTGTAATTTAAGAAAGGACTTCCTCCCTCTTCTACAGCCTCATCTTCATTCATGTATTTCGAGGTAGAAATGTCAATTTTCAATCTATCTTGCCAAGGAATCTCCAGCACCTCATTGAAGGCCTCATCTGTTAGCCAAATGGTTCTAGACCTTAGATTTACTTCCCATTTTTCCTTCTTACCATTGTACTTCAGGGAGGTATACCAGGTCTTAACAACCTCATCATCATATCTTTCCAATGTTTCTAACAAATTCTTGTATTTAATGAACCATATCCTGGCATCAAAGTTATTAGAAATGAGGAATCCTTCCAAATTTACACAATGAGACTTAATTACCTTTTTGTTGACAAACTTGGTAGTATATTCTCTCAGAATATAGGTATTGCTCCATAATGGCAGCGTGGTCAACTGGTATTCTCCAGACTTAGTGTTGGAGGAGGAAGAAGAAGCAAGAGGAATAGAAGCAACAAGAACAACAAGCTCAGGTTTCTTCGAGGGAGTAGGAGCAAATTTCTCTGAGTCTGCTTTAGGGGTTATTTTCTGCTTCTTGGACGGAGTTCCCTTGCTATATTCACCCTTCCTTTTCTGAGTTTTACCCTCCTTGGAGGTATATCCCAATTTAATAGCTTTCTTTGTTCAAGACTCTCTATTCCTAACTTCTGGATTTTTAACTCTCGCTATTCTCATAGATGAATGATATAGGAAGATGCTAGGAATGGATTTATAAGGTGTGAAAAGAAGTTTACACAATAAGAAATAAAGATTCATGGACGGAGTTAATGAGAATTAAAGAGAGAATTTGAACAGACTTGAGAAAGAGATGAATAGGGTTACATCTGCTTAGAGGGAAACCTTTGGTTTTAACAACTGTAACTGTTCAACAAAAGAATTTTGAGGGGTCAAAGTTTGAACTTTGAGCAGTTATAAGTTAACCCACAAGGAAAGACTCACTGACAGATGAATTTTCATCTTGAAGTTTGTCTGTCATAAGCTTAGTTCAGAGATCAAGAAACAAACAGACGAACTTTGATTAAACAAAGTTCAAATTTCACAGATTCACATAATAGCCAAATATGGGCAAAACAAGCAACAGATGAATTTTACCTGTGAAAGTCCATCTTACAGAGACTTATCATGAAAGCAAATTTCAATAGACGAATTTTGATTCAAAAATTCAAATTTCAAATTTTTTGTAAAAGAGTTTCCAAAGTATGAATTTTGAGATATGGAAATTCATATGATAAGCATTTTGAACAAAGTTAGTATTCCCATTTTATTTCTAAAATTCGAATTTCTACTATCCAATAGACGAATTTTGAGGGTTATGAAAGTACTGTTACAGTGTGCCATCAATTGAAATTCATCTGATAAGCATCTAAGTTCGAATGTTGAGCATGCTAATTCATTCAACAACACAATTCAACAAGGAAATTCATCTAATAATCATTTAAAATGCAAATTTCAAATTTCTAAACTTATAGATATGGTTTAGAAGTTTGAATTTTCAGCTTCCTTCAGCATCTTTTGATTATGCAAGTCTGATTAGCTCTATTATATAGATTTGTTATCATTTAAACTCATGTGGAGCACTTGCAACCTATCTCAAACATACTTTGATGCTAAAGTTAGTATTAATCCAAAGTCAAAAACTTTAAATAGATGTATATAAGGGCTTACTTACAGCTTATTGGGATTTGTCATACCCAATTCCCTTCTAAATTTACAGTGTCTATCTTCTGTAAGAGGCTTAGTCAGAATATCTGTAACTTGTTCTTTAGTAGGAATGTATTCCAATCTGATGTCTCCTTTCAGAACATGATCCCTTATAAAGTGATGCCTTACTTCAATATGCTTTGTTCTTGAATGCATGATAGGATTCTTTGTGATGTTGATAGCACTTTGATTATCACACATTATTGGAATTTCCTTTATCTTAATCTCAAGATCTTTAAGTTGCTGCTTTATCCAAAGGACTTGAGCACAACAGCTGCTAGCTGCAACATATTCAGCTTCTGTAGTAGAGAGAGCCACACTGTTCTGCTTCTTGCTAAACCATGAAACCAAGGATCCTCTAAGAAATTGATATATTCCACTTGTGCTTTTTCTGTCAGTCTTGGATCCAGTGAAGTTAGCATCAGTATATCCCATGAGTTCCTCTCCATTGCCTTTTGGATACCAAAGTCCTATTTGTGATGTTCCAATTAGATATCTGAAAATTCTTTTCACAGTTGTTGCATAGGATTCATTAGGACATGATTGGAACCTTACACACATACAGACACTGAATGTAATGCCAGGTCTACTAGCTATTAGATATAGCAAGGAGCCAATCATTCTCCTAAATTGAGTAATGTCAAAGGTCTTTCGTCCTTCATCCATATCAAGCTTTGTTGTAGTAGCCATAAGAGTCCCCATTAACTTGGCATTTTCCATGCCAAACTTTTTTAGCAACTCTTTCAAATATTTTGACTGATTGAGGAAGATGCCATTATCACATTGCTTAATTTGCAATCCAAGGAAGAAATTGAGCTCACCCATCATTGACATTTCGAATGTACCCTACATTAGTTTAGAGAAATTCTTGCAAAGAGATTCATTAGTAGCACCAAATATAATATCATCAACATAAATTTGAACAATAAGTAAATCTTTATTTTCTTTCTTGGTGAACAGAGTTGTATCTAATTTTTCTCTATTGAATCCTTGTTCCGATAGAAAATTACTTAGCCTTTCATACCATGCTCTAGGAACTTGTTTTAAGCCATAAAGGGCTTTCTTCAGTCTATAAACATGGTTTGGTTTGGTTGAGTCCTCAAAGCTTGGAGGTTGATCAACATAAACCTCTTCTATGATATATCCATTCAGAAAAGCACTTTTCACATCCATTTGATACAACATTATGTTTTTCGTGCATGCATAGGCCAAGAGGATTCTTATAGCTTCCAATCTTGCAACTAGAGCAAAAGTTTCTTCATAATCAATACCTTCTTCTTGATTGTATCCTTTAGCAACTAATCTTGCTTTATTTCTAATAATTGTTCCTGATTCATCAAGTTTATTTTTAAAAATTCATTTAGTGCCAATAATAAGTTGGTCTTTAGGTCTAGGCACTAAATCTCAAACTTGATTTCTTTCAAACTAATATATTTGATTTGCATAGCTAGTATATAGTATTCATTAGTTAAGGCTTCTTCAGTATACTTAGGTTCAATTTTGAAGATAAAAGCACAATTGTTCATTTGATCCATAAGTTGTCTTTTAGTTTTAACTGTCTCTTAAACATACCCAATCACTTGATCAACTGGATGATTCCTTTGATATCTCCAAGCTCTAGGGAGTTCTTGAGACATTTCCTCATTGTGTTCAAATTCAAGATCTGTCTCCTAAATATCTTCCTTTACGTTAGTAGATTCAAATATTTTTGGAGGTTCAATTTTATCTTCTTCAGAAAGATTCAAGTTCTTAAAGTTGGAGATAAGATCATCTTCATCAAAGACATGCCTGGAAACAATTTCATTCTCAATAAACACAATATGCACAGATTCTTCTATATTTCTTCTCTTTTTATTAAAAACTCTATAAGCTTTACTCATACTAGAATAGCCCAAAAATATACTTTCATCGGATTTGGTGTCAAACTTACCCAGATTCTCCTTTTCATTATTGTGGATGAAATATTTATAGTCGAATACATGTAAGTGTGAGAGATTTGGCTTCCTTCCTTTATACAACTCATAAGGTGTCTTCCCCAGAATTGATTTAATGTAAGCTCAGTTAATAACATAGCTTGTTGTGTTTATTGCATCAGCCCAGAAAACTTGAGATAGCTCTTTTTCGTTTCGCATTGCTCTTGACATTTTTCCAATTACTCTGTTCTCCTCTCCACCACTCCATTTTGCTGAGGAGTACTTGGTGCTGAAAAGTTGTGATCAATTCCATGCTCTTCACAGTACTCCAGAAAGCTTAAATTTTCAAATTTTCCTTTATGATCAGACCTGATAGGCATAATAGAAATATCTTTCTCATTTTGCACTTTCTTGGCCAAGGTTACAAATGCATCAAATATTTCACTTTTGGAAGAAAGAAACAAAGTCCAGGTAAATCTAGAGTAATCATCTACAATCACAAGTACATATAGGTTTCCACCAATGCTTTTTACACTAGATGGACCTATCAAATCCATATGCAATAGTTGCAGTAGTCTAGATGTGGTGATTACATTTTTAGATTTGAAAGATGATTTGGTTTGTTTTCCTTTGAGGTATGCATCACATTCTTTATCTTTTTCAAAAGAGATTTTCGGTAGACCAGTGACTAAATTATTCGTAATCAATTTTGACAGCTAGTTCATGTTAACATGTGCCATTCTTCTATGCCACAATCAACTATCATTATCTTTACTAATTAAACAGACAGAATCTAAGGAAGGAAGTTCATCAAGATCAATGGTATAGCAGTTACCATCCCTTTGAGCCTTGAGAATTACTTTACAATCACTTTTTTGGATGACTAGGCAGAACTTTGGGTCAAACAGTACTCAGTTTGTAACATCCTACCTCCATTAACACCCAGAATCTTGAAATACAATCAAACACAAACCAATCAACACCAAAACAACATCTCACAACCTCAAACCCGCGGAAACGAACCCCAAATTACCAAATTTTAGGCTGGGGCCGCGGCCTCTACAGTACCGCCGTGGCTCCGGCTCCCTCTGAAACATACCTCGCCACTGGACGTCTGGCGCCGCGGCCTGGACTTCTAGCGCCGCGGCGCCCCCTTCTGATGTCCCACATCAGCACTTCAACACTTGGGATGAACTTCCGACGCGCATAACTTTATGCTCCGACCTCCGATTGACTCGAATCCAACTCCTACAAGTCAATCTAGTCCCCATCTATCCAAGGACACCACTTTTACCTCAATCCAACTCCGTATGGAGATTCTGGACCCTTAACACCGTTTTGGCCACTTATTGACCAAAACTCACCACTAGCCACCTCCAATTGCCACCAAAGGCAACTGGTCGCTCAGAGACCATTCATACAGGTCGTAAATCTCCAAACCAACCTGTCCAAAGAGGTTTCACCTCAAAGGAACCCCTCCTCTGAGTTTTGACCCCCTTGAACCTCAACATGACAAGATGGGCTACATGCCCTAACACACAACAACCAGGCCCAAGCCACTCCGGGCTTACAAATATTACCATATAAACTTCCACACACCTAACACTCTTAGCACACCAACATAACACATTCCATAAAACATAATCAACATACATTCATCCGTAACAATCCTGTCAATCTCATACATTCAATACACACTTTCTACCCTACTTGGCACATAATACATTAACCAAAAATACAAACACTACATAGACTTCCCACGTACACAGCTACTCTCTTTGCTTCACCGGACTAGAGCCAGAACCTTCACCTGAAAGGGTTAGTCATGGGAGAGGGTGGGGTGAGACAAAGTCTCAGTAACCGGGATTAACAACACATAACCATATAGATATGTATATATATACATACAAATATGAATCAAGTAACATATGAATACAATGTAAAATGCATGATATGCATGTCGTCCTCTCTGGGACTTCCATCCTTATTCTCCCTAACACAAGTATACACATAACCCATCCTTATCCTCCCTAACACACATATACCAATATCTCATCCTTATCCTCCCTAACACACGTATACATATAATCCATCCTTATCCTCCCTAACCCATACAATCTACCCTTATCCTCCCTAACATATACAATATCACATACTCCAACCTTATTCTCCCTAACAATTTCATTTATCATCATATATCATACATCATCACATCATCACCACTTTATCCGTCATATATCTCAGTGTAACAGTAACATGTGGTGATACTAATGTATCATCATAAACATCATGATCATCACATCATATCACATCAATGTCCTCATCACATATCTCATCACAATACTCATAAACATTATCTACTATACACATACCACGATATATAATAACAACACACAAACATATCACTATCGTGGTATGAAAGAGATATGCATATATATATATATATAGATACATACTATCGTATAAAACCACATAAACAAACCCCCGGTTACCTCAGGTTGTCAATACCGCGCTCATCAAGAACAAAAACCCGTATATGCATAGATATATATTCCTAAGAGTTTTAACCGAAGACAACCCAGGGTTAAGCTCAAATCACACATAAACCCTTCCAAACTCGAATCCAATCATCAAGAACATCAAAACACACTTTATTATCCTCATTTAAACCATTTCAATCGGTGGATTTTGTCATAAACCGAAAACCCAACCTCAAAACCAAAAACCCCATATTTCCACCGAACAAAAACAGAGAGGGAGGTGTAGAAGTAACTTACCAACTTAGATCCAAGCTTCCTCGGTCTGAAATCACCCCTGGACGCCGGAGATTCGAACCCTAGCTCAGCTCTCTCACGATCTCCCTCGGTTTCCTTTTGTTTCTTTTCCGTCCGAGCGTCCGAAAAGATTCGGTTTTAAGCAAAAATCTCAACTCTCGCCATGGCTTCATACATCACGCCGCGGCTCCTCCATAGAATTTTGGAAAACGCTTCTGGGAGCCTCTCGCCGCGGCGGCTCTGCTCCTCGCTGCGGCACGAAGTCCTTTCCTGTTTCCTCTTCAATCATATCCGTCCCTGATCCTGAACACAAAACCAATAAAGATATCATGAGGGGCATTACACAGTTCCCTTAGTCACATGTCTAACTCACACTCAGTAGGTTGTGGTTGAGTCCAACTACAAATTGCACCTATTCTATAGATATTTTAGGATTTTGCCCACAATACCAATGCCAACTATTCTGCCATATTAATCACATCCAAAGGTCACCTTTCCACCTTTCTTGTCTTTATGGGTGATGAACTTCTCCTTATCACCAGTCATATGGCTTAAGCAAGTACTGTCCATATACCATTTGTTGCTTTTTCTTGCTCTATGACAAACCTACAAAACAGGGTTTAGATTTTCCTTTTAGTTACCCAAATCTGCTTGGGTCCTTTTCTGTCAGTGGCATTTTCCCTAAATACAAATGTACCTTTAGGAACCCATTCTACCTTCCTGTCAAGTCCATTTTTCTTCAATAAACATGAACTGGAAACATGTCCCTTCTTGTTACAAAAGTGACAAGTGGTAAAGGGACTGCTAGATTGTGATGTAGGAAGAAAGCAATGTAGATAATATTTTTGTTTCACATATTTCGGTTGGATATAGAATTCAATACATTTTGAAGTGTGATTTTTCTTTTCATGTCCATTAGCATGTACAAAATACCTCATATACATATTTTGATTTTTCTTTTTCTTCTTTTTCTTTAACTGCACAAGGATCATAGTCAAGTCCAGCTTTTCCTTGTGCAATTCTTTGACTTTCCATTAAAGCAAACAACATATCTTTGCCCCTAGTAAGTCTAGCCATACTCTTCAAAATATATTTATTAGTCTACTTCAGTTCAATACATGATGTACAACACGCAGATTCGGCTTTACGCGGAGATGCAATGTTAGAGATTTTTGTAATTAGATTCTAACTTGCTAATCTTTTTCTTAGCCTATTTTAGTTCTTAGCAGTTTTAATAACTCATCATGCAGATCATGAATGCATCAAGCAATTCAGAATAGGAAGGTTCAGATTCATATACCTCATCTTCATAATCACTATTGGATGAGCTTGGAGTCTCTTCAGATGCGAGTGCCATCAAGCAGATATTGGCAATTTCTTCCTCCTCATCTTCTTATTCATCTGAGTTGTTACCCCTAGATTGATGAGATGTATACCCTCTTCTTCTTGCCCTTGTCAGTGGCTTTCTTTTCCTTCTCTTGCTTCTTTAGGAATTGTGGACAATCCCATTTGATGTACCCTTACTTTTTGCATTCATAACATGTGACAGGCTCTTCGCTTTGTTTTTTCTTATTTCCAACTGCTTCTTTCTTGAAGAATCATTTATTTCTCTTCTTATTGTAGAACCTTCTGAATTTTTTGACCATCACACCCAGAATTTCTTCATCTAGTTCTTCGCCATCATTAGATTCTGCTTCCTGTCTTGACATGCTTCCTTGAGAGCTTTCATTTTTTTATATAGATATATCCAGGACCAGTTTGAACAAATAAAGCTAATTTAGCAGTATATTTTACTATTATTGGGATATCGTTATAACTATATTGGGATAAAAAATTATCATAATATCCTATCTTGATTGGTCCAAAATGTGGAGTCCACATATCTTTTTCTATGCACTTTACACTTTTTGACGCACAGCATCAAATTTTTCCTCACACAAATTCCATTAACCTAATGCATTATACCTTTAGGTTCAGCTTGTCGCAAGCTTAATTTTGTCATAAATTTTACATAATTTCGAAATTACCCTCAATTGGGAAAAATGTAATTTGTAAAACTTTCTAGCACTTTTCTATAATTTTCCCCAGGGACTAAAATGCAATAAATTCTGTTTTCATGGGCTAAAATATAAATTTCATATTTTATTTCTTTGACCCAAAAATTGATCTTTTTGTCTTTTTTTCACTTTATTTATGTGTTTCATATTTTCTCCTTTCCTTATGCATTTTATACTATTCAAAAAATTTTAGGATACTACAAAATTACACAAGAAAACTAAGATAATCAATTAGTGAGGAATATAACAGGTCAAGTTGGGGAAAATTTTAAATGAAAGCTCGAGATAATGGATCAGGTACTAACAAATAATCCGTTAGAATTCAAACAAAATGGATGCAACTCGTTGATGTAGTATAATGGATTATATAAGGATGTAATTGGTTAGACAAATCAATATAATCGATTATATATGGTGGTAATCAATTAAGATGCGAAGCAAAGAGTAATAGGAATGGATTGGACCATGATAATCTATTGCTCTAAGGGGGCTAATCAATTATATTAGATAGAAATTAAACTTGACAGGAGGGATAGCTGATATAATCAGTTATTTCAGAATATAAAAAATTAAGATGTATATTTGAAGTGTACAAAACAGTTAGAAGGAATGATAATTGATCGTTTTCAAGGTAATCAATTGTTTTGCCCATCAAAACTTGAAAATCAAACTGAAAGGGCTAAAATAACATGTTATAACACAAACTAATTAGTTAGCTAAGAAGAGTTCAAAACAGATGAGTTGTGAAGCTATTTTTAGACTTGAAATCTTCCAAAATATCTAAGTTTGAGGTTTAGAAAAAATTCCAAAAATTTTCCAAATATCATTTTCCTCATAAACTCAACCACTTACAATAATTAGCTAGAAAAATATTCTTTAGTTATCTTGACCTGAACATTACTTTGATTTTAGTATGAGATCCGAATATTCCTACAAAACAACTTCTTCTCTAATTTTGTTATCATCAAAACATAGGATTATTAACTCTAACCCCTCTAGTCCCACAAAATTCCAAGAATACCCTTCTGTGAGTCCACTTACATGTCCAATTGATTAAGAGTGAAAGAGTGTCGAATGTGTGTTTTCAAGTGGATGCATGCGTGTGGCAATTTCAAGTTAGCTAGAAAAGAACACAAATTATGATACTCTAATGATTCTAAAAGAGAATGATGCAAAACTTAGTGAGATTTAGTGCCAATTCAATGAACAAATCAATCCTTAGATGTAGATGAATGATAACATGACATAGGATAAGAATATTCTAGCTTTTGCATTTGATCATACACCTAGTAGGAATAGCACAAGTTCTAACCAAAATAAATGCAACTGAATTGTATAGTAACTCCATAGGCAAATCAACTTCAAAACAACCTATAACCAAGCAAAATACCACTCCAATCATCAAGAATTAAATCTTAAACATCAATTACAATGTAATTAAGAAGCTAACACAAGATAATAGGAAAGTATAGGTTGCCTGAAAATGATCCATGACTTCAATAAAGTAAATTCAATTCAATTACATAATCCTCAATCATCCATCAAGAGTTTCATCATTACAAAATATTATTCAACAAGAATCCAAGCTATAAACTACAATTCAACCTAGATCCTAGCACTTATACAAGCCTAAAACTTAAGGTAGAAAATTAGAGATGCAAAATTGAGAATAGGAAGACGACATTCCTGATGTGGCCATATTTTACCATGTTTTTATCTCCTAAATATAGCATTTTTATCACTTTATTTTGGCTATGTTGTAGTTTTAAGTGCATTTTCATGTTATAGTAGGTTTTGAGTGATTTGTGGAAAAATGTGTTAAATTCTTGGTTTTATACTTATTTGTGATATTTTATTACATTCCATGAATTTTATGGTTAATTCTTTCCATTGGTATATTTTCCCCATGGTTTGTTGAATAAGAGCTTAATTGCCATTTACTAGGTGATTCAACTAAGGTTTTCTATGTGATTTCAGGTGAAATTTTTTTGGGGAATTTCCAATCTATCATCCATTTAATGTCATTGATTATTCCATGTCATTAGATTTCTATCCATGTTGTAACCATTTTCATATACTATTAATCTATTTCTTACTTTCTTGAATTACCCCTAATTACAGTCTTACTTGAAATTAATTTTAATTCTCCTTATGATTTAGGATTTAATTACCCAATCATTAATTATATAGTGCACTTAATTAGACTTAATTAGAGCCACTAAACTTGACCAAATTGATTAAGGTTCGCATTCTAGAGCCAGTGAAAGCTTGGTCAACAAAGGGCAATTTTGTCAATTTTCCTATAAAGCTTATTTTCTTTCTATTTTCTTAGCCTTTTTGATTCCTTTCTATTTCATCATTTTTAGAGTAACTTTCCCTTGATTATCATTATTAAATTTGTGATTATAGTCCTCAAATATGGAAGAAATAAACTATTTCATTTTACCATGGTATTATGTCACATATGTGCATTATTTCACTCGTCCTAAGTTTTATATACATGCGATATCTTTTGTTTAGGTCATGGTAACATGAGATAGGACATGAAAGACATTAGGAACATTTTAGAAGGGCACTCTTGGAAGCCTAGATGAATTATTATTTTTTATTTCCATTGCTTTGCAATTATCTTGAACTTTAGGTCACTTAACATTGAATCAAGGGCTAGGAACACATCTAACACCTCATGCCCTTGTGCTAATATTAGAAAAGAATGAAGAGGCACCCATTTCAGATCTAGAACATCATCCATTTCATTCCCATCTAGCTTCTCTCATTTCTATGATTTGTTCTTCACCCATTCCTTAAATCTAGCTCAATTCTTCCATTTTGCCACCGAATAAATCAGTTCCACAACTTAGATCCTTACTCCTACCATTATTTCATCCCTTTCTCTCCATCAAAATCCACTCAAATTCATCTCCCTCTCATCATTTCAGATCTAGACAAGAGCTCAATCAAGGATGGTTGCTGAAATTTGCATCAAACTAATACAAAGATAAGTTGAAGGCATTACATTGTTCAATCAATTTCTTGCTTGATTCTCCTACATGGCTGAGTTTTTACCCATCACTTTTTTGGTGTTGAATTCATGTTCAAGATTCTGTTAGGGTGACCTTGAAGTGGCCTCTTCAATGGAGCTAGTAAAGATGTTATGAAGATATATTGGTTTGGTAAGACTACAAGGGAACTATCTCTCAAACTCTCTTTTATCTTTCTACCTAGATTAATCATTGGTTTATCCTTTTATCCTAGGCTAGTTTGATGGATTAGAATTGATATTTTTATGGACATTAGATTGTATTTGACCAATTCTATTAGAGAGTTTTTGGATTGATGTAATTGACTTGATATTTCTACATTACTATCATGAGCAATTTTCAACCAACATAAGTTCTTGTCTTTATCCTTGATTCAGTTGCTTTAATTGCATGGTAAATGGAATAGAGTAGTTGGATTTTGGTTATCGATGGATTGTATGGTTGGTTGCTTATGAGTTCGAGCTTAATTGACTAATTCATGGCAATGGATTTAATTGCAATTCAATTCCCAATCTATGGCTTGATAATCTGCGATGCCTTTTAAGCATTTGACAATTTGCCTAGTGAAATTGATGCATTAAATGGACTAAGTATTACATTTAAATGAATGATTGAAATTAGTTTAATGGTTTGCACATTATAAAGCTATCCTTTGCATTGATCCCTAGAAGAATTAATAAATGTCTTACAATTAGTGTCTTCCCTAGTGAAATTAAGGGTTGTCACACTCATTTCTATTCTTCAAAACACTTTCCTTTCACTATTTTTGAATTCATTTCGAACCTTTTCATGATCATTCTCTTAGTTTTAGTTCTTTAGTTATTTGCATTTGCCTTCAAAAGCCAAAAACCCCCTTTTCCATGGTCTTAGTTTTAGAACATTGCATTAAATATATTTTAGAGTGTATTCTACAATTCAAAACATTTCTAAACTCACATATAAGCCAATCTTTCCATCAACTATATATTCATTATGTAGTTCATTAGTCTTACATGTAGAAAGTTTAGATTAGTTTCATTTTTGCATTTAGTTTTACCTCTAGATTAGTTTGTATTCTCATTTCCATAGCTTAAACTTAAAAGATCATTGTAAATTGTTACCTCTGGTGTGAAACAATCTCAGTTCACCAACTAGACTGCATTCTTTAAGAACCTAGTTTTAATTGAAATTCTCTCACAAAAAGGGCGGTTTCAATCCCATTGTGGACTAGCCAAATCATAGAATCTTCATTGCATTCTCCTAGCTCCATTGAAGCTGCCACCTAAAGAGCTTACTCTACAGCCATGAATACGTGATAAATAGCCAAGAATTGAGTGCTCATGTCAACCATAATCCAAGGACATGAGTAGAAAGAATTCTCACTTTGACATTGCTTGTAGATTCCATAGTCAACAAATAAATTAGCACATTTACAAGATGTGGGCCATGGCTAGGACTGTATAAGCAAGTCAAATGTATTGTTAGGTTACTAGTAACCCAAGAGAGGGGTGAATTGGATGATACAAGATTTTCACCCTTTTTGAAGAATAGCCCAATTTCACCAAGAGATGCAATAGAACATGGATGAACAAAGAGTATTAAGTGAGGTAATTGAAGATAGAAGATGAAAAGCAATACACAAGGATTTATATTGGTTCAGCTCAACCACTTGGCTTACGTCCAATTTTCAAGCCATCACTTGAGATTTTCTACTATATCCCACAGATTTGATCTGAACACATGTAAAGCCTCCGTACACCCCACAAGCTTTAGTAAGCACCTGTGAAGCCACTCTCCCCACACCCTTACAAGATGTGTAATTCCCTTAGTATTTTCCTATACTAAGATTCTATCCAAAAGTTATAGAAAGAAGGATTACAAAACTGAAACTTTCTTTGAGAGTAGATAATACATTGAAGCCAACTCTAATGAGATAGGTTTAACTCTCAATGCTAACACAGAAAGATTTTATATATTGCAGCAGTATTTTGGCATATAAGTGCTTAACTTTGTTCCCAAAGTTTTAATGAAGTTCTATAAATAGATTTGTGGCTTAATTAGTTGTTAGATACAAGATCTACTTATTAGACACAAGTTCTAGCCATTACTCTACAGAAAGAGTCATTCAACAACTGCATTAAATGTGTCTCACATACCAGTATTTGAATTTTGGGGCTCAAAAGATGAATTTCACAGAGTAACCATAGTTATGTGTTTCATGATGAACTTCAAAATTCGTTTGTTACAATGTGATATTCGACTTTTGAATTCACCAAAGATATCCTATGTTGGTTAGTGCGAATTTTTCATATTGAAAGTGCATCTGTCAAGTTTAAACAGTTGCTTCAATTTTTCACAATACACTTCAAAATTTAAATTTCAGAAACCAAACTTTGAATTTCAGAGACCAAAATTAGGATTTCATAAACTGAAATTCGTCCATTAAAGGCATGTTCAACATGACACAAATGTACTCATTTCAAATTTCACACTTTGAACCTCAAAGTTTGTCTGTCAAATGAAGTGACTTTGAACTTTACCAATATTTAAATTTTGACTAAGCTTCATGTGAATTTTGTACACTTTCACTAACAATGTTTAGCTTGAAATTCAAATTTCAAAACCAAAATTAGTTTATTAGAGAAAAAGCCTTTTCAACTTCGAATTTTAAGCAAAGTACAAATTTTACACAAAATAAACATGAGTCAAATACCAAAATTTGTCGGTTAACCAATATTTTTCAATTCTAACATATGCTAACATCAGATTTTCTTAATCTAACTCATTTAAAACATATGGTAACAAGATTAAGTAAACTTTAAAGATTAAACCACCTCAAGACCAAAGTGAAAACAAAATATACCTAATAGTTAAGTCTTCAAAAGTTAAGCTTCACTTTCACTTGGTCATTCCCATGCTTGGTATGTTCCCTTTTGATTTCCTATTTTTGGAGCATCCCTTTCTTTTCTTCTTTGAGTAAGACATGATGTTGATTTTCCTTTCTTTAGTCTAATGCTCACTCTTCCTTGTTGGATAATCCTACATTTAATGTATTACACTTACAAACCAAGTAATTAGCCTAATTCATATGTCAAACTTTTATTATAAAGTATAAAAGTACAATAGATATATTTGTACTTAGCATAATATATGTATTTTAAACACAATTAGACACATGCTAATGCACATTTTACTTCTTTTTGGAATAAAATATATGTTAGACAAATATGATGCATTTTTCCTTATTATTCTACATTTGTCATCATCAAAAAGTATATTATATTAAACCTAAGATGTCTAAGAAATAATATAAAATTATTTGGTGGAAAAATGAAGGAGCATCATGTTGGAGAGAAATGTAATATCCCTTTACTTTTACATGCATTGAATGATTTAATGATGTTAAGAAATGATATGAATTTATTCTAGAATGTTACGCATTATTTAGGGATGTATATATCACATCTCATCTTTAGACATTTTTCCCATGAATTCTGCCTCAATTAGATGAAATAGAAAGGCTCCGTAGAACTTGAATGTGTGGAAAACTTAAAACTAAAACTTTCTATTTTTGTACAATGTTCATCCTATGACACATCAAATTTGAAAATTCATAACTAAATGCATAAAAATACTTTCACTATGATTTAAGTCTAATAATCACAAACATCTTGAATTTCATGGGAACAATACAAAACTAGAATTTGGACGAGTCAATTATTCATCCAAGTTTACTGTTCATTTTTTGCTTCTAGTTTCTGTCCAGGTTTTGACCCATAACTTTTAAAAATTTATTTCTCACAATTCATAAGGCTATTTCTTGTTTTATTAATCATTTGAAAGCTCTACATGTCTACTTTTTATAAATATTTGTTTTGTATATTTATTCAACTTGCATAAGACATAGGAAAACCATCATGGGATCAAAATAATCTTTTACTAGAACAATTTTAGGAAAACATATATATCGTTCATTCTATACTTCAAATATATTCAAATCAATAGTATATCAAACTTAAGACATAGTTATATCCATACATATAAAACACCGAATTTATGGAGTACTACATGATTTTATACAACTTTTCAAAGTAAACAGTTTTTATTATAAATTTACAATTTTCCTGTAACTGTCTAGTTTTAACTCTTAATTTCTTTGAACCATAACTAACATCATTCTTAGCCAATTCATTCAAAATCTATCTTGGCCTAAAACTTAACATGTCCTTTAACTAGAGGAATCATATTTGGCTCATTCCCTTTTATATAACGTAGTTAAATATTTCTAAAGGTTTACCATTCATGAATTCCAATCAAAGGAACTTACATATTTCTTTTAAATCTTTAACTTCATTCCATTGTTCAAAATCATCGAACATGCTTCATATACATCATAAAACTTCACTAGTCATCATTTATACATAAATTACATATATCATGATATACAAGCATGAATCATCAACATTATAACATAATCATTTGCTTTGCATACTTAGCATGGTTAGAATTTGGGACAATGAGATTGGACATCTCAATAGTATGTTTGCACATAATATTACATCATTACATAACATTGAACAATTCATTAAAAATGCATAAAAATACCATGTTGTCTATAAAATTTTTGGCAGCATAACAACTTAAAAACAGGGTATCCCAAGCAATAACATGGCAACATTTACATATCATCAAACATGCATAAAATATAATTGTGCAATAACATAAAACATCAACATAAACATGCTAAATCATCTTAATCTTAATGAACTCATTTAAGGTTCACATGAACCTTAACTTTTCTCATTTTGCATACTAGTATTTAACTTTAATCCCTTGGCCTTTCTTGACTAATTTGAACCCTAGAAGCTCATTAGAATCATCAAAATCCAAACCTAAGGTCGTCTTTCTCTTTAAGGTGAAACATAACCCTTAAAATTTCATATTTTATATTCTTGGTTCTTTCTTAAAACTATAACTTGTCTTCAGCTATTTTGGGCTTGAGGAATCCATTTCTACCATTAGTTGCTTGAAATTCCAACTCTTTAATCCCTATATTCCATGGATGAAATCATCATCTAAAGAGAGAGAAGGGAATTTTTATTGCAACTTACTTAATACTCATGGTAACATGCTTTCATATACTAATTCATGCTTTCCTGTGGATTTATACCATGAAAATACCCTCCCTTTGCTAATCCTTATCTTGGCTGAAACATAAAGGATCATGGGAGGAGGAGAAGAACTTCAAACCTTAACCAAACTTACACCTAAAGAGAAGGAAATGTAAGAGAATAGGAAGAAAACTCTTACCTTTGCCTTGTCTTCTTGTCTTCAAGCTTTTCTCCTTCTTCTTCCTCTCGTTTCTCTCACTAGTTTTCTTTCTCCCTCTTGCTCTTGGGTGTTGGCCGAAATTGAGGGACTTGGGGGAGGGGAGTTGGCTTGATTTTTGTAGATATTAAGTTTGCATAAAAGTCAACCAAGTGTCCCATGATATTTTTGCCAAAAGTAATGCCTTCTTAAATAAGTTTTACCAAAAACATTAAAATAATGCTTTCTAACACATGCATAAAAATTAGCCAATAGGAGGAGAGAGAGTATCATTCATACAGTATACTTTTCTTAGTCCAGATACATCTTGTATTAGTTACTTTTTATTTGGACAATCAAAGGTATTTTACAATATTTTATAATATTGTATATTCTTTTAAGTATGTAGAAATAATCTAATTTGGGATTTGCATTTAACTTAATATCCTATCCTAAACTGTACTAATGTTGGGCCCACATACCTTTCCTTTTTAGTTTTTCTCTATTTGTGGGGCTTATAGTACTTTGTTTTTTTTTTGTATAATTTCTATTACATTCTGTAGTCTTTCTTTTCAACATGATTCATTTGGGCTCAATACATTATTTTATTGGTTCAGTATGTCATAAGGCCCATTTTGGCATTTACACTAAATTTTCAAATTTTCTAGAAATTACCGGAACATACCCCAAATGTTGGATAATTAGACTTAAGGGATTTTGAATTAATTACAATTAAGGCCCAATGTAAAAAATGGCCATTTTACTTCTTGTGTTATTTGTTTATCATTTTAATGCCCATCTTTTCCAACCATTCTTTTCTCATATTTATGCAATGCACATCATAATCATCATTTTGCACAACCTTAAAAATCTGGATTCTACAATATAAGTATAATTAAATGGGTTCAGGGTTTAAAAGGGCATAAAAGACCAAAAAGGAGCTAAATAGGGCAAACTAGTAATTTTAGTAAAATTAAGGTTAAAATAGTAATTTTTGAAAGTAAGAGAAAGGAAATAATATTTTAATACTCTTGCCTAGGAAAGAAAGATACACTGGATATAGGATATATGGGCCCGAAAGGAAAAAGTACATGTACAACATTATGCGACTCCCATATGAATAGAAAATGCCAACCATGTAAATGAATAGTGAAAAGTAATCATAACAAGTGGACTCCACATGAAAAGTAAAGTAAAAAAGTCATGGGCTACACAAATAAAGTAAATACAATGGATATAAAATTTAGAATGAAATCCAAATGAAAGTACACAACCCGGAGTTAATTGGATTTGCAAAATTATAAGATAGTAATTTATCCTTCCTCTTTCCTTTTTGACCCAAAAGGTAAAGGCAAGGAGAGAAAATTTCTCTCTCTCTTCTCTCTCTCATAAAGGCCTAAAAAGCAAGGGGTATTAAGGAAAAATTATGTGGGGAAAGATAATTTAATGAAGGATGTAACATCCTCAATTTTTGGGATATGTTAAAGAGAGATTAAGATGTGCCTAGCATGAAGGCTCTAAAAAGCATGATTGGAAAAGATGTCATATGCGATATATTGTGTAAATATTATAAAGGGCAAAATGGTAAATTCACAAGTTTGGTCCTTAATTGGTGTAAATTCATTTTAAGGTCCTTGGTAGGAATTAATTCTAGAATTAAAGTTATACAAAACACTTGTCAAATTGAAGCTCTTGACGTGTTGAATCCAATGATTTCAGTATCAAATGACCAGGAGGTCTAGATTGAAAAATAAGCAAATTTGAAAATACAGGATACCAAAGAGATATGTGAGGCCCATAAGAGTCAAAAGTAAATAGTAAAAGGATATGGGCTTATATATAAATACTTTCTAATAGTTGAAATAGATAGTTATAAATCTTAAACCTGGTATAATTTATATTGCATATAGAATTGTAAATAGTTCCAATTGATATGGAAAAGTTCTACCCTATCTAAAAATTTTGATCAAAATTATCAAGTACCATCCAAAAAATTAATGTTATAGCTGATACAATAAGATGAAAAGCTATTTATGTAGCTAATATGGTGATGAAATAGAAAATGTTAATAGGAGATTATAGAAATTTAGATCTCTCTAGTTGCATGAGACTAAAGGAATTATAGAAAGAGAAAGAAAAGCCCAGTAAGAGATAAGTATGTGGAAAAAAAATTAAAGAAAGGATGATTCTAGGAGGAGTTGAAAAGCTGATAAAAGTTTGATGAGATTATGAAGAGAGTATATCAAGGAAAATACAAGCTTAAGGGTAAAAGGTATTATTCATATAGGAATTGTGAAAATATACTGTGATTCAACGTAATATGATAATTGTTGAATATTAGTGTGTCAAGATAGTGAAAATAAGATGTACAAAGGTTATAAAGTTATTTTGACCCATGAAAGTTGCTGGTAAAATAGGATAAAGATTCAGAAAATCTATACCCATAAAATGTCATATGGGTAAGTATAATATTAATGAAGTTACCATATTTATGCTAGTAAAGTTAGTATATATGCATGAGACTTCACAAAATGTCAAGCAATGTTATAACAAATAAAGAAAATAAACAAAGAAGAAATGCATTTAAACAAAGAATTAGTAGCCACTACCTTAATATTATGTAGACCCCATCCTATAGAGGGCAAAGATTTCGAAAAGGCCTATTATAGTATAAGCAAAATACTGGGTTTTGGGGCTAAGCAAAAGCATAAAGGCATAGTGGTAAATGTGACTTCTTGATTAGTAAAGACTAAAGTAAATAATGATTGACCTTAGTGTTAGGTTGGTTGGTCACCCAAGAGGAGGTGAATTGGATGATACAAGATTTTTGCCCTTTTTTTATGAACAGCCTAGTTTCACCAAGAGATGTAGTGGAATAGCGATGAATAGAGTATGATGAAGTAGATAGATGAAATGAGAAGATGAAGTACAACATACAAAGATTTATCCTGATTTAGCCCAAACCACTTGGTCTACATTCAGTTCTTAAGCCACCACTTGAGATTTTCTACTATATACTACAAGTTTGATCTGGGCACTTACGAAGCCTCAGTACATCTCACAAGTTTCACTAGGCATTTGTGAAGCCACTCTCCCTATGCCCTTACAAGATGTATAATTCCTTTAGTGTTTTCTTACACTAAGATTCTACCCAGAAGTTGTAGAAAAAATATTACATAATACAAACTCTCTTTAAGAGTGGATAAGACATTGAAACTCACTCTAATGAGGTAAGTTTAGCTTTAAAAGCTCACACATAATGATTTAATCCATTGTAGCAGCATTTTGGCACATAACTCATTTAAAATTGTTACCCATAAGTTCAAATAAAGTTATATTTATATATTTGTGGCTTAACTTCATTAGACACAAGATCTATTCATTAGACACAAGTTTTTGCTGTTACTCTGCAAAAAAAGCCTTTCAACAACCGCATTAAATGTATTTGACATACAAAGTTTAAATTTTAGGGCTCAGCAGATGAGCCAGCATAGTTATGTGTTTACTTCAAAATTCATCTATTACTCAATAACATTCGAATTTTGAGTTTGCAAAAGATACCCCATGTTAGTTTGTCTGAATTTCATATTGGAAGTGTTTTATTTATGTTTCAATAGTTGCTTCAAGTTTTCACAGTGCACGTCGAAATTCAAATTTTAGAAACCAAAATTTGTTTGTCAGAGGCTTATTCCAATAAGACACAAAAGTTCCCACTTCGAAGTTCACACTTTGAAGCTCAAAGTTTGTCTATCAGAGGTTATGACTTTGAACTCACTTTGTGTTGGAGATTGTGCCCTAGGCTAATCATTATATTATGAACATTATACTTCATTATGGAAAAGAAGGTGTTTTTTCTTACATTATTATATTGTTTGCATGTTTTTCTTTATAATAATATCCTTGGATAAATTATTTTATCCTTAATGTCCCTAGTCAATCATCTTTGTGGGAATAATGATGAATTAAGGCTAGTATGATTTTAATTGATAATTATGTATGAAGATACAAATCAAAATCATAAGCTCCTGTTATAGAAAAGGAGCTAGATTGACTCGTCATGATATAGCTACATGGATCAAGTCATAAGCTCCTATTATAGAAAAGGAGCTAGATCGACTCGTCATGATATAGCTGCATGGATCAAGTCATAAGCATATGTCATATATAACCGTGTCACTAAGCCCTCAGACATATGATCACCATGGCTTCCTATATGGGAAATACTATACTTTCACATAGTCAAAAGTCACCTTTAATCGGGAGATCATAAAGGCTATGATCAGGCATAGTGGAATTCGTGTGGACGAAGATGAATGGTGAAGATGGAATTTGTCCCTCAAATTAATGGAGAGAAATATCTAGACCCCTCGATGAGTGAGACTAAGAAATGCATGGGCGTGCTCGAATGGAACAGTTTCGATTTGTTCTATCACTCTGCTCAGAGATCGAGAAAGCGATGGTTAAGTAAAATGAGGATGACGTTTCCATGTCTCATAATTGACCTATATATCATGAGACAAAAAGGGATGTAATGGGGTTATATGATAGGTTACATCGGATCACCGATTTCATATGATTTAGGTAGTCACAATGTCTTGCTAGAGGCCACTTGTGACTTATGAGTCTAATAGTGTTATTAGCCAACTGCCAACATTATATGAGCCTACAAGGTCACACACAAGAATGGGCTAACTTGAGCTAGAATGTCCAGATTCATTGAATCTAAAATATGTCTAGATTCAATGAATTTAATGTTCAATTTCTGGTGATTGAATTATATATATATATATATATTATAAAATTCAAATATATATATGTTTGATATATTATATATTTCATATATATTATATTACTTTGAAATATATATTGTCAAATTAATTTAAATGAATTAGTTTTAAATTCAATTCTATATGATAGATTTAAATTTAAACTAATGTCATAACTAAATTTGATTTATATGATAAATTAAATCTAGATTTGATTATGGATATAGATTAGATAGTTAGTTTAAATTTAATCTATTAGATAGATTTAAATTCAAACTAATATATTTAATTAATATTTGATTTAGTTTAAATTATTGATTTAAATTAAACAAATACCAAATCCTATCTATATATTGATATAGACTAGGATTATTTGATACATAATCAACACAATTTCGAATCACCCTAGAGAGAGAGTGATCGTACACTTAGAGAGTGAGATAGTACGGACGAATGACAAACAGTGAATGTATGAATGAATGATGAACACTGACTATACGGACGAACAGTGAGGACGTACAAATGTATGAACATTCATAAACAGAGGTGCTAGTATGCCATTCGAGTTAGACTCACCGTTCGTGTCGATACCAGTAGAGGGAGCTAATTAGTCACGTCAGTTCCTGGGGCCTGACGAAATGAAAAAGAACACCAAAGGACGCACCGGAGGTAAATTCTTTTTCTACATCTCAATCTAAACAACATTGACGGATCCATGGGAGAGAATTTCTTGATTGTTTTCAGCTGCGTGTGTGTGGAAATTCCCAACACTTTGAACTTAACTAAAAGTCAAATTTCAACTAAGTTTTATGTGAATTTTCTACACTCTTACTAACTATACTTTAGTCTATCAGAGATTAAACCTTTGTAACTTTAAACTTCAACAAGCAAAGTGCAAATTTTGCACAAAATAAATATGAATCATGAGCAAAATTTGTCTGTTAGCCTAGAATGTTCAGATCTAACAAGCTTAAACTCATGCTAACATTCAGATTTACTTAATCTAACTCATTTAAAGCATATGGTAACAGGATTAAGTAAATTTCAAATGCTAAACCACCTCAAGACCTAGGTGAAAATAAAATATACCTAATAGTTAGGTCATAAAAAATTAAACTCCACTTTCACTTAGTTATTCCCATTCTTGGTGTGCTCCCTTCTGATCTTCCATTCTTGGAGTATCATTTCTCTTCTTCTTCTTTGAGTGAGATATGATGTTGATTTTCCTTTCTTTATTCCAATGCTCACTCTTCCTCGCTAGATAATCCTACATTTAATGTATTACACTTACAAACCAAGTAGTTAGTCAAATTTATATATCAAACTTATATTATAAAATATAAGAGTACAGTGGGTATATTAGTACATAGTATGATATATGCATTATAAACACAATTAAACATATGCTAATGCATATTTTACTTCTTTTAGGAACAATATATATGTAGATAAATATCATGCATTTGTTTCTTATTACTCTATATTTGTCATTATCAAAACTTATATTATATTATACCTAACACTTTGAGTAATCAGTAATAGTGGAAGCCCTTGAATAATGAAGTAGTATAAGAATAAGAAAAGATAGATGTGCTGGAATTGAATGAGGCATTATGACTTTTTGATTATGCCAATCAATTTTATCAAGGCACTTGATACTACTTGAATAAAAATATGAGCAGCTTATTGTGGTTCTCAATGATGATGTTTATAGTACTCTAAATCTCTAGAGGAGCATGAAAGACAACTAGAATTTTATAAAGCATTGTGAATGAAAGCAATAACTTGCTAAATTAGTGAATGTAACTGATGAAAGTATGGTTTATAGGCCATAAAATCACCCATCAGATCACAGCAAATCCTAATAAAGTAAAAGAGGTAATGAAGTGGGAGAAATTGAAAACCGGAATGAAGTGATAAGTTTTACAACTTTAACAAAGATGTTATATAGATTTTTCTCAAATTGTCTTACCGCTTGATTAAAAAATGAAAGCTTCTTGTGGTATCAAGACCATGAAATGAGTTTTTATGAACTAAATATGCTAAAGCTCATCCCCTGAGTTCATTACTCTTGATCCAAAGATGATTCATGTAGCAGCAAAAGTGAACAGGGATTAGGAAATAACTAATGTAACAGGATTGAGTTGTAAGTAGGAGCCTATTTTTTATATGACTGAATTTTATGAGAAATTTATCCCACTCACAACAGCAATAATAAATGCCCTTCAAATATGGAGTTACTATCTCTATGGTATAACCATAGAAGCATTTGAGATTACAAAAGCGTCAAGTAATCATTAGGTAGGAAAGTGTTGAACTTGAGATAGAATGATAGAATGAAATTTTTAAGAGATTATGATAGTTGTTGAATCAAGTGTTTTGATGATTCCAAACCAACTAGAACTTGGAAGGAAGATATCAAAGGTGTACAAAAGATCTCAAGTGAAGAAATCCAAGAAAAACAAGTATAAGATTAGATATAGGATTTCTTATTGAATTCAAATGAGTAAAAGACTTTGATCTTATAAGAGAATGTGTTAAAAATGTGTTTTTATGATAACTCATTAAGTATTTGAAAAATACCCAATATCAGATGAATTTTGAAAGTGTTAAACTTGATTTGTTACTTTGAAAATTTAAATTTTGGTATCTGAAATTCGAACTTCGGAGTGAAAATATGTTAGTTAGAAAAGAGTTTCCTCTGACACACAAATTTCATCTTTGAAAATTCGAATTTCTAGTAAAATACAAACTATGAAAAAAGAAAAATTCTTTTGAAGATATGTCAAAGTTCATCTGAAAATAAAGTGTAAAAAAAGTTCTAAGTTAGTCCTCTGACAGATGAACTTTGATTTTGAAAATTCAAACTTTGGAAAGATAGTTTGCAAGTCTGTTATGATAGTCTTTTAACATATGAATTTTAGTATTCAGAAATTCAAAATTTGAATTAGTTCTGATAAGAGATCTCTCTGATAGACGAACTTTGGTATTTGAAAATTTGAATTTCAAACAGAAGAACTATTGTACCATATTGAGCTACCTACTGATAGATGAATTTTGGACACTAAAATTCGAACTTCAAAGGTATTGTAGCAATATGGAACAACTATTCACACTTACCAGAAGAACTTTAAACTTAAAAATTCATATGTTCCAACATAGAGACATTTGCCACAGATGAAAACTTGAACTTTGCTTTAGAACAGACAAACTTCGAGGTTCAACGTTAAAGTCTTTAGCTTACAGTCACTGCAAAATTCATCTGTTAACACACCAAAATTTGAACTTTGAATAAATGTGTTTAGTGAACAGATAGTTTTTCAGAATAACCATTGGGTAATGTCTCTAATGGCTAGATCTTGTCTCTAACGTATAGTTAAGACATAAATCTATAAATAGAACATCATTTGAAGATGTGGGTAACGATTTTACATTGTATATACAGAAACTCTGCAAAATTCTTGAGTAAAAGTCTTTAACACTCACATACTTCATATCTTGTACTTCAACTTTCATATACACTCTAAATTAGAGAGTTCATTTATTGTAATCAATCTTATCTTCATCTAGAAGAAAAAAATTTTTTTAAGGGAATTTCACAAAGGATTTGGGAATTACTTAGCTAGAGTGCAGAGAGTGAGGTTATAAGCTCTTGGAATAGAGTATCAAGTTGTACTGAGACATTGCAAGAAGCCCACTGAATTCTTGTAAGATAGTGGAAAATCTCTCAAGTGGTAGCTTGAGGACTAGACATAGGTCAAGAGAAAGAGACCGAACTAGGATAATTATTTCTGTCTTCTCTTCCCTTATCTTGTTTTTCACTTGGTTATATTTTATACTCTACTTTTACTGTCACTCTTGCTTTCACTACTCTCTTACACTTTTGTAAAAAAATTTTAATCTTCCCAATTATTCCCCCTCTTGGGAAGCCTGCATATCTAACAATAGTATTGTAAGTACTATCCAAACAAAGCCAATGTAGCAAACTTATGCCTCAGCAAGAAGACTATTCATGTAGTTAGCCGAAAAATACGAAAAGTAGAGAAAAGAATGTTATCAGGTGCCAATAAAAAGACTCTAATTTGGACAAATTAAGAGAGTTAACGATGGCTCTATTACAAATAAGCTCTCTATACCCATTATTAAGGCAAATTATAATGTCATCCACATTTCCCAATTCAAGAAGTACTAGCCAAGCCCTTTCAATGCTAAAGATTAGTGAATAATGCCATAGAGAAACGATCATATTCCTCTGGTAAAACATGGTTTGGAAAGAAAAAGATTATATGGGAAATGGAAGAAAGCATGAAATGGAAATGTTAAAGGTATACAGTTAAGGAAAATTTTCAAAATTTCAAGGACAAAATGTTTTAAAGGAAAAAAAGGATTCACAATAATGGCATGTTTATGATGTGCCTTGCAAAAATGTGTTAAAAGCATAGTTGGAAAATATACAGTATAACAAGCATTGTTTAAATGCTCTGAAGCGCAAAAGGGTAATTTTCCATATTGGGTCCTTAATTATACTTAATTCAAAAAAGGATCCTTAAATGTAATAAAATAAAAATTTGGGTCCTTTCCTAGTAATTTTAAAAAAATTTGTAAATTCAACAATGATGTCAAAATAGACCTTATGACATTTTGGACCCAATGAAATAATGTAATGAGCCCAAAAGAATCAATTTGAAAAGAAATAAGACTGCAAAATGTAGTAGAAATTATACAAAAAAAAGAAAAAATATTGTGGGCCCCACAATACTGATAAAGTGAAAAAAGAAAAAAATTTGGGCCCCACATAAAATACAGTATGATAAAAAATTAAACGCAAATCCCAATCTACTTTATTTCCTGTATGAAATAAAATATAAATAGTATTAGAAATACTGTGAAAGTACCTTTAACTGTTTAGATAAAAAGTAACCAATATAGGATATATCTGGACTAGGAAAAATATATAATATAAAAGACATTCCTTCTCCTATCATTAACCAAAAATTTTAGCACATGTTGTGGGGATTATTTTATCATTTTTGGTAGCTAACTCAAGGAAGTAAGTGATGTCATGGCTTATACAAGCTTGACGACACATAGAGGAAATTTGTGAAGCTTCCAAGTCTACAAATACCCCTCCCTCTTGGATAACATATGCATAGGAAAAAGAGGGAAAACTATGGTGAAATATTGAGAGAAAAAGAGAGAAGGAAAAGAAAGAAGCAAGTTTGAGGTAAGTTCAAATCTGAACTACTTTTCACAAGTTTGGATTATGTTTAGATCAGATTCTTCCTCTCCTTCTAGGGTTTATGGTTTTGGCCAAGACGAGTATTGGGTGAGAAAAGTGTTTTGTTGAAAGTAAAGCTAGACAAAACATGCATAATGTAAGGTAAATTGCATTGAAATTCATTCTCTTGCTCACTAAGAGGTTAGTTTCGACCTTAAAAGATAGCAGGGAAGGAGTTGGAATTTTAGAAATCCAATGTAGAAATAGACTCCTCATGCAAAAATAAGTAAAGAAGAGGTTATGGTTTCAAGAGAAAATCTAGTATAAGAAATATGAAAATTTAAGGCATATGGTTCAGCCTAGAGGAAAGTAAACCTTAGGTTTGGAATTTGATGATTCTTATGATTCCAATGAGTTCCTAGAGTAATACCATAACTTATGACCATATTAGCCAAGTATGAGACCTTATTGTGGCTCATTGGATATGTTTAAAAGCTTGAATCTCCTGAGAGACCAAAATAGAAAAATTTAAGATTTCAAGTTCCTGTTCATTTAGCCAACCCTTGTTTCTATCTAAACTTTGAAAAAATTGTAATTGAATCTAAAAAAATCGTATAAGGGTGATTCAAGCTCTAAAAATAGCCTAAAACATTCTCTACAAGGGAAAAATATAGAATAACACTTTAGTTGTGCCAATTGATATAGTATTTTACACGAAATTTATTGTTCTAATGGCCATTTTATAGTTTTCCTAGGATTTGTGCCTTAATTTTAAAAATTCATATATGCTTTTATCCTTAGTCAATTCTTGCATTCTTGCATTCTTGATGTCATGCTCTGGCATGACATCCACTTGAATTGTTAAGCGTCAAAACTCAACTTTAACTGGAATAGTTTCAGAAAAACTTACATATCTTTTATTATATAGTTCAATTACCTCCAAATTAGTGGCATATTGAAGTTAAGACATCGAACTTTCTACACATATTAACTACTGAATTTTTAGAGCTTTGCATGATTTTATAGTACCTTCTAAATTAAGCAACACTTATAATCAAAACTTCCAGTTTTTTATCTTTGATTAGTTATGAACCCTAACTTTAAAAATCTATTATAAATCATCCCCTTAACCAAATTGAGTTTCTTTGTCTCTTTAAAAAGCTTGTCATGTCTACTTTAAGAGCATATACAACACCTAAATGTATTAACTATTTCGAATAGAGTGTCCTTGTTCTAATAACACTTGCTCATCTTGGACAAAATTATACCATAACTTATATGATAATAAACTTCATAAACACATCACATCATCATTCATTGTTCCAATTCCATACTCAACATCAATAGAAAACTCAGGGAACATGGTTGCATCATCATACATGATTTAACCTTCATATATGTATTTGTACATTTTATCAAAACATAGCATGATAATTTGCAAAATGAGATTATCTATCACCATCTTCTTCTTCTCCCTTTGCTTTTCTTTGATCCTTTACATTGCTTGGCCTAATCATGGCTAGCATTTTGAAGGATGAGATTCAAAGAATATCAGTAGTAATTACCATTCAAGCATACATATCATCACATTTATCATAAAAGCTGTTGAATCAAGTGTTTTGATAATTCCAAACCAACCTTCTAGAGCTTGGAAATAATATATCAAAGGTGCATGGAAGATCCAAATGGAGAAATCCAAGTAAAATCAGTGCAAGATTAGATATAGGATTTCTTACTATATTTAATTTGAGTAAAAGACTTTGAACTTGCAAAAAAATGATTTAGAAATATGATTCTATGATAATTCATGGAATATTTGAAAAATACCTACTAACAGATGAACTTTTCAGTGTTAAAACTGATCTATTGCTTTGAAAATTCATACTTTGGCTTCTGAAATTTAAATTTCAAATTGAAAGTAAGTTAGTCAGAAAAGAAATTCCTCTGACAGACAAACTTTGAGTGCAGAAATTGAAACTTTAGATTAAGTCTGATAAGAGCCTTCTCTGACAGATGAACTTTGGGCTTTGAAAATTTGAATTTTTGATAAAACACAATTCATGAAAAATGAAAAATTCATCAGAGGTTATGTCAAAGTTCATCTAAAAGTAAAGTTTCAAAAGAGTTCCGAGTTAGCTCACTAATAGACGAACTTTGATTTTCAAAATCTGAATTTTAGAAACAAAGCTTGCAAGTCTGTTATGATAATCTATTGACATACGAATGTTAGTATTCAGAAATTTGAACTTTGAATTAAGTTTGATAAGAGCTCTCTCTGACAGATGAACTTTCGATCTTGAAAATTCAAATTTTGAAAAGATGAACTACTGTGCCTCATTGAGCTGCCCACTGACAAACAAATTTTGGGCACCAAAATTTGAACTTCGAAGGTACTGCAGCAATATGGAACAACTGTTCACACTTTCCAGAAGTACTTTAAACTTGAAAATTCGTATGTTCCAACATAGAAACATTTTTTCAAAGATGAAAATTTGAACTTTGCTTTATATCAGATGAACTTTGAAGTTCAACATTGAAGTCTTTAGCTTTCGGTATCTACGAAATTTGTCTATTGACCAACCAAAATTCGAACTTTGAGTGTTAGAAGCATTAAATGCGATTGGTGAACGGATAGTTTTTCAGAATAACCATTGGGTAACGTCTCTAATGGCTAGATCTTGTCTCTAATGTATAGTTAAGACATAAATCTATAAATAAAACTTCATTTAAAGTTGTGGATAATGATTTTACATCGTATATATTGAAACTCTATCAAATTCTTAAGTCAAAGTCTCTTACTCTCACAGACTTCATTCTTCTGCACTTCAACTTTTATATAGACTCTAAATTAGAGAGTTCATTCATTGTAATCAATCTTATCTTCATCTAAAAAAAAGATTTTCTTGTGAGGGGATATCACAAGGGATTTGGGAAGTACTTAGCTAGAGTGCAAAGAGTAAGATTGTAAGCTCTAAGAACAGAGTATCAAGTTGTACTAAGGTAATTACATTATGCCCATTGAATTCTTGCAAGATAATGGAAAATCTCAAGTAGTTGCTTGGGGACTGGACGTAGGTCAATATAGAGAGACTGAACCAGGATAAACATATGTGTCTTCCCTTCTCTTTTACTGCTTTTACATTGCTATTCCTTTATACTCTTTTACTGTCACTTTTGTCTTCATCACACTCTTGACTTTTGTAGAAAATTTTAATCTTCCCAATTCAGCCCCCCTCTTGAGAAGCCAGCATATCTAACAAAAGCTTCATGAAAACAATTATCAAAACACTAGGACATATTAAGTCATACAATTATATAAAAATTTTGGTAGAGTTCCAATTTGTAAAATGGACATCTATAGGTCATAAACATCATCAATCAACTCAGCCAAGCATCATAATCATCAATACAATCATATGACAAATGATTAAACTCATAGAAATCATAAAGACAATATAATGCAAGCATAGGCAAACTTACTACCTTTGTGATTTTCCTTGCCTTCCAAACCTTGTGAACCCTTCCTTTAGTCTTCCACAACTTTCTTGAACCTAAATACATCACCACTTAAAGTCATAAGCCACTATTTCATGCACTTGCTTCATATGCTCAAACTAACCCTAGAATTCTATCTTGTTTTACTTTTGGTTTTTGTTAAAATCAACACATATTCTTAGTTAACTTAGACACAAGAGATCTATTTTTAGGGTTAAAATCATGAAATTCTGTCTCTCAAAAGAAACCCAAGCTTGCTAAAATTTAGGGGAAAAGAAAGAAAATGATTTACTTCATAATATTTCAAACTACTATCATATTCATGGTTTAGGTTACTAATCAAGCATTTCTCCTAAGTTTGATGGATAAACACACATTTTCCCATGGCCTAGGGTTTGACTGAAATCCTTAGAGAGAGTGGCGTTGAAACAACTCCATGAAACATCCACTAAATACTAAAAACAACAAGTTTAAGGTAGTAAAATAACTTACCAACAACTTGTGCCTTGAACTTCTTGAAGCTTTCTGTTCTTCTTCCTCTCTTTTCTCTCATATTTTGGAGCCCTCTCTCTCTCTCTCTTGTATTCAGTTTCAAAAAACATCTAAATATGGGAGGAAAGAGAGGTTAAATGGCTTAATAACACTTTACTAACTATAATTACTTTTTGGGACAAAAAGCCTTGCTACTTGAGGAAGTTTGGAGACAAATATCAAATGCATTCTATACTAAAAAGTGATGCCAATTAGAGAGGGAGGAGTATCCAATTACTACACATTTTCTCAATCGACATATATCTAGTACTAGTAAATTTTTAATTGTACCGATAAAGTTACTTTTTATAGTAAATTAGCATTTTAGGGATACAAAACTATTATAAATTTATATTTGTGTTTTGTTAATTGTCTTTTCCTAAACAATATCTATGTCGAGCCATTACACTAATCCATTTCCATTTTTCTGACCTGTGAGGCCCATAAACTTACTTATCGGTATATAGTTACTTTTTCACACTTAGTGTAACAACTCTATCTAGGACTATTTTCCATGTATTAGAACTCATTAGAGACCAGCTATACTTAATTAGAAGCTTGAATCACAATAAAATATTATAATAAATTTTATCAATTTAAATGGTACTATTCATTTAATCCCATTTTTCTTCTTTTTTGGCAAACTTCAGAAAATTGTAACTAATTCAATAAAAATCATATGAGAGTGATTCAAGTCTCTATGGATAGATTAAAATATTACTATATGGGGAAAATATCAATCAAAGTAATTACTTAGCCAATTAGTACAGTAAATTTCATGAATGTTTCACTGTTCATATGGTAAATTCCTAAAATTCCAGTTTTTTGGGCTAAATTTGAAAAATCACCATAATTCATATACACATCCGAATTGAGTAATCTTTAGATCATTTTAAAGCCCTGTCTATATAATTTTCAACCATATATAATATTCATACTTTATACATCAAAAAGTCTAAGTAGTGGCATGTTCACTATGCTTAGGTCAGAATGACCATTTGTATCCTATTACTTTGCCAAACAAAAGCTGTAAAATATTTACATGGCCATATATCATCTTCATATTATACCATACTTTCACTAAGTCCTAAATCAACATAAAAACTTGAAGAAACATGTTTGTCATCACATTTACAAATTTATACAATAGCTGAAATTCATGGCCAATCCTAGCATTATCAAGCTAATGATCAAATGCTTTCTCCTTTCCTTTCTCTTCCTTGGTGGTCTTGCCATTGTTACAACCTAATCATGGTTAATATGTGGGAGGGTAAGATTCAAAGAATCTCAGTAGATAAATCCCATACATGCCATCATATCATCACATTGAGCATGCAAACATAAAAAAAACATAGTTCATCACATAGGCACATTCTAAACATATACATTTTATAAAAATTTTGGCAGAGTTTCATTTTGTAAAATGGACATCCCAGGGCTCCAAACCCCTCATACAACTCATCCAACTACATAGAAACATCACAAATGAACATTTCATACATATGTTATAGTATCAAATATCAAAGAAACAATAATGACAATGTAAGGTTAGTAATGAGGATTATCTACCTTTATGTGTCCCAATGGTTCCCACACTTGGTATGTTACTTCTTGGGCCTCCTAACACTTCCTTAAACCTATCCATATCATCATTTAATCAATTTAGCAACTAATTTTCGGAATTACACAATACTATGTTCACTAAACTCTAAATTTTTCACTTAACTTTCCTTTAATCTTTCTTTGTACAACACACTTATTTTTAAGGTTTTGGACTATGGGGAATCTATTTTTGAGGTCAAAATCATGAAATTACAACTCTAAATACTCCCCTTATTCAGACAAAAAATGACATAAAATGAAAGAAAAATATTTTCTTCAAAACACTTCAAACTAGCCATGGATTCTTACTTCTAGTGATTAGTCTAAGCTTTTCCCTAAGTTTAATGGTTGACTAGCCCATTTTCTTGCTAAATCCATGACATGGCTAAAACCATAAGGTAAGGAAGAAGAAAAACTAAACCATAAACCATGCTTTAAAGTCCATAGGTAGCAAGCTTAGAGTGATAGAAGATAACCTTACCAACTTAAGCTTTCAATTTTACCTTGAACTTCCTCTTCTCCAGTCTCCCTTTCTCTCTTCTTTCTTTACATTTTTTCCCTTCCGTTTGCTGCTCGAAATGGTCATGAATGTGCAGAATAAATAGGGTAATTAGATGACTTAATTAGGTGGTTAATGATGTGGCTAATCATGGTTAATTAGCTAAACCAACTGAAGTTACTTTTTGGCCAAAAAATCAACTACTTCTTCAGGAAGTTTTCCAAAAAAATTTGCTACCCATGCTGCCCCAATTTCACATCCAATGAGAGGGCTTTGAGTGTCCAGCCTGCTCAATTTTTCCTGGTGCAGATATATCTTGAACCGGGTAATTTTTAACCGTACCGATAACACTACTTTATATAATAAATTAGCATTTTTAGGCTACTAGACTATTCCAATTTTATTTTTATATTTCACTAATTATCTTGTCCCAAATGGTATTTGTGTATGGAACATATCCTATCCCGGTTACCTTGTTATCATCGATAGGGCCCACAATTTACTTTATTGATTTACTGTTACTTTTGGACACTTGACGCTGATTATTTTCTTATTCTTGAACATTAACCCTCCATGCTATATACCATTGGACTTCTCTCATCGAGGGATTTGTTCTGAAAGTAATTTTACATATTTACAAAATTGCCCATGATCTGTGGTTAAATTATAATGTCTAAAACTTTCATGTCTTAGGTGTAATTTTTCCGAAGGAATTTTCTATATCTTCTCCCCTTATTTTTTTATATATTTTGGGATGTGAATGTCATCTTTATAATTCTTTAGGGAAAAAATATAATTTTCTCACTTTTCCTCCTAACCAAGAAAAATGACCTCTTTGCCTTTATTCAAGTAAAATGGTGTCTGTCCGTTTTCACAAATTCCTTGTATATTTTACACTATCAGTGATTATGTCATTTTTCATTACTTAGTATCCAGTGAAATTTTGGGATCTTACACTTGACACTGATTATTTCTTTATTTTTAATCAATTAACCCCCATGCTATATATCATTAGACTTAACTCATCCAAGGCTTTGATTTGACAGCAATTTTTAATATTTACAAAGGTTTTAAATTATAATTTTTAATTCTTTTAGGTCCCTTCTTATAATTTCTTCCAAGGACTAAAGTGCATAAAATTCTTCCTTTTGGAGGCTATATTGCATAGAATTTTTCATTTCTAGGGTTGAAATATAATTTTCTCATTCTTCCTTCCAAATTGGAAAAATGACTTTTTTACCCTTTTTTCATATTTAGCTATGTCTCTTGGTTTTGTCTAATTCTTAGTCAATAAACCTCTATGCAATATACCACTGGATCCGGCATGTTGAAAGCCTGGCTTTGATAGTACTTTTTCATATTTATGAAATTGATCTTGAGTCAGGTCAAAAACACAAATATTTACTCTTCTAGGTAGTTTCTCATAATTTTTCCTAGGGACTAAACTTTAAATAATTATTTTCATACTTTCATATTGATCTATCTTTTCAACCCAAGCCTCTTGACTACACAATATTTATACCATTACACTTAGCTTGACATGAACTTCAATTGAACAAGTGTATTGCATATTTTTCAGCTCAGTTTTGGAATTCCAATTAAGGACCAAGCACAATTTCTTTTGAGGACCATTTAGAAAATTAATTTCATTTAGAGACCGAGCATGTAACATTGTCAACTCACTTCTTATCACATCTTTTTGTGCAAATTTGGAATGTTACACCTAGGATCCAAAATAGTTAAGAAAGACCAAGGGATTAAAGCTAACAGCTACCTTGCTAAATATGAAAGTTTAGGATTCAAATTGAGTTTTAAGACCAAGGGTTTTAATGTTATTTTTAGGCTTTGGAAGTTGCAAAGAAGGGATTAGGAAATGATTCAAGCAAGAGAAATCCAAGTTTAAAGAGGAAAGGGTGAAGCTCCAAAGTAATATTACTTGCATTGCTTTTATATCATTACATGATTATGTTTTATGCATGTTTTATAATATAATTATGTTACCAAGTTGTTGCAATAAATGTTTTCTATTTTCTTGACTAGCTGGTTGTTTATTTGATGAGGGCTTACCCTGGGATCTTCTACTTTTAAACCGTTATGCTATCGAAGTTCATCTAATCAACATGGTATTTTCATGCAGTTTTAATGAATTATGCAATTTTATGAATGTTTTAATGTTATGCAATGATATATTAGCATGTGTAAGTATACTACTAAGGTGTCCAATCTCATCCTCCCAAATACTCCGCAATGTAATGGAAATGCATTGAATGATGGCTTAAGGAAAAGAGAAATTCATGGAAGCAAGGGAATAATCATAAATTACAAATGGAGTGATGATCTTGAAGCATACTTGCAAATTATGATATAATTGTTGTAACTAATGTATTTGGATCCTATATGATGGATAAGAAAGCATGATAGAGGATGTTAAGTGATAAAATGACGTTAAGAATTAGAAAGAATATGCATGCCCTTTTAATGGGAATTTATGATATGTAATGTTTGAGATAGTTTAAGTATTTTATGTTAAAAGAAATAACCCAAGGATAGATGCCTCTAGTTAGAGGATATGATAAGTTGTATGCCAAATAGAGTTCTAGCTAATGTGGAATATGTCATATAGCTCAAATAATTTAATGATGTAAAAATAGTTTACTGGAGAAGACTATAACTATTGTTGATTCTAGAACAGTGTATGAAATCGTACAATACTCCTAAAATTTACTGGTATTCTATGGGAAGAACTATGTCTTATGAACAATAGGCCATTGCTTTGAATGTATTTAGAGCTATATAATAAGAGATATGCATGTTTTTTCTAAAACTATTATAGTCAAGTATTATTCTGACCCCTGATGGTTTATGATAATATTTCATTCTATACATATGAAATAAATGTACCAAATAAATATGTTTAGGAAGAAGACATGTAGATCTTTCCGGTGACATAAAGAATGCATGAATTGTCTCTGTGTCTAATGAGATATGAATTTTTAAAGTTAAGTAGAATCTTGATAGAAACTAGAAGCAGAAAATAAATAGTAAATTTGGACAGATAAACTATACTAATTGATGTGTCCAAATTCTAGTTTAATATTTTTCCCATGAAATTCAAGATTTCAGTGATTTTTAGAGATTAATCCATAATGAAATGAATTTTATCCATTTAGCTATAATTTTTCCAAATTCCCTGTGCAATTGAGTGAATAATGTCCAAAAACAAAATTTTACAGTTTTAAGATTTTAACTGGTTCAAGATCTTAAGAGCTTCTTCACTGCATTCAATGAGGCAATATTCATGGGAATGTTTCTAAAGATAAGATGTGACATAGGGATTGCTATACTTTGTCTCACCACCTCCTACATAAGGCCTTATGTGGGGACAAGTTGACTTTTAACAATTACCATGTGATAATAAAGGACCAAACTACTCAATTCCAACTAATGCATGATCAATTGCAATCACATAACTAATATTAGATCTACACAACATATCCATGGGTATTTCATCATTAATCTCATTATCAACATCATTATATATAATCATGCACATGCATCTAGCAATAGGCTATAGTACATACCATTTATGGCTTTCTTTCATTAATGCCAATTATCATATCAAGGGGTTATATTGTGCTTGTACATACTTAAGCTAAAATAAGCATATCAAGGTTAGAATGAGCAAAATATAATGTGTGAATCATTATCTTATGCCATGCATCATGTTATAAAGGAACTTAACCTTGTTACCTCTACTCTTAAAAAAACAACATAATTGAAGGCAGCCAAGAGATTCAACCCAAGCTTAAGTCCTAAGAGCCAGAAAGTTACCACACTCAAGGACATCTACAATGCACAAACACATAATTCAACTATCCTTGGTGTTACCTATTGGGAATTTTAGCATACGCGTAGCAGAAAACTATCAAGAAATTCCCTCCCATGGATCCGTTAATGTTGTTTAGATTGAAATGTAGAAAAAGAATTTACCTCTGGTGCATCCCTTGGTGTTCTTTCTCGTTTTGTCAGACCCCAGGAATTAACACTACTGGTCAGCTCCCTCTATTGGTATCCACACAAATGGTGAGTCCAACTTGAATGGCGTGCTAGTACCTCTATTTGTAAACATCTGTACGCCCGTATGCCCTCACTATTCATCTGTACAGCCACCGTTCATCGTTTGTCCATACAGTCTCTCACTCTGAGTGTATGGCCGCTCTCTCTTTAGGGTGATTCGAAATTGTGTTGATTCTATATCCTAGTCTATATCAATAAATAGATAGGATTTAATATTTGTTTAATTTAAATCAATAATTTAAACTAAATCAAATATTAATTAAATAGATTAGTTTTAATTTAAATATATCTAATAGATTAATTTTAAACTAACTATGTAATCTATATCCAAAATGAAATCTAGATTTAATTTATGACATTAGTTTAACTTTAAATATATCATGTAGGATTGAATTTAAAACCAATTCATTTAAATTAATTTGAACAATATGTATATATATTTCAAAATAATATAATATATATTAAATATATAATATATCAAGCATATATATTTTTTGAATTTTTTATAATATATATTAAATATATATAATTCAATCATCCTAAATTGAACATTAAATTCATTGAATCCAGACACATTTTAGATTCAATGAATCTGAAAATTCTAGCTCAAGTTAGCCCATTCTTATGTGCGACCCTATAGGCCCATATGATGTTGGTAGTAAGCTAATAATACTATTTGACCCACAAGTCACAAGTGGCCTCTAGCAAGACATTGTGACTACCCAAATCATAAGAGATCGGTGATCTGATGTAACTTATCATATAATCCGATCACATCCTTTTTGTCTCATGATATATAGGTCAAGTATGAGGTATGGAATCATCATCCTCGTTTTACTCAACCATCACTTTCTCGATCTCCGAGCAGACTAACAGAACAAATGGAAATTCTTTCATTCTTGCACGGCCATGCATTTCTTAGTCTTACTCATCAAGGGGCCCAAATATATCTCTCAATTAATTAGAGAGATGAATTTCATTTCAACCATTCATCTTCCTTCACACGAGTTCCACTATGCTCGATCATAACCTTTATGATCTCTCGATTAAAGGTGACTTTTGACTATGCTAAAGTATAGTGTTCTCCATGTAGGAAGCCATGGTGATCTCAGGTCTAAGGGTTTAGTGACATGGTTATATATGAGATATGCTTATGACTTGATCCATGTTGCTATCTTATAATGGGTCGATCCAGCGCCTATTCCCTAATAGGAGCTTATGATTTTGATTTGTATCTTCATTCATAATTATCATATAGTCAATCAAAATCATACTATCCTTAGTTCATGATTATTCCCACAAAGATGATTAGGTAGGGACAATTAGGATAAAATAATTTATCCAAGGATATTATTATAAAGAAAAACATGCATACAATATAATAATGTAAGAAAAAACACCTTCTTTTTCATAATAAAATACAATGTTCATAATACAATGATTGGCCTATGGCACAATCTCAAACATTACCAAGTGCTCAATAAGGGTGAAACCACAAAAACCTAACTTTCTCTTAAAGGAAAACAAAGCTATAGAGGGGATTCTTACCAAAATTAGAGAATCAAAGAGTTGTTGCAGCTCCCACAAGCTTCATTTCACTCCCCAACATAAGTTCAAACCGCTTCCACAAAAAAAATCCAACAAGTCATTACACATTCATAGGGTTATAGGTCAAGGGTTTATCACATACCACCAAGATCTTAGGTCTAGGGTCTAATACCTTGTTATTCCTTACTTAAAATCATGATCTTTAATGTATTTTTAGTATCCATACATTGGGTGTATGAACACCTATGAATTGTAACCTCAATCTTGGGTGAAATCCCAAAATAAACTCATGAACCAAAGAAAAAGATGATGGGGTAGTGTTTTTGGGTCATTACCTTGAGTTTAATCATTGTCACATCACCCTACAAAGATCCCAAGGTTGAAACCCTAGTAGGGCCTCCTCAGCATTCTTGGAAACCCCAAGCTTTTCAATTGGGTTCGTTATTGTCACTATTTATAGATGTTGTAGTGTTGGTTCAAAAGTTTTTGAATAATGGTTCAAGTTGGCATAACCATGAACGCTCAAGTGTTTCTGAATGATGATTTATTGAGCTTGCTAGAAATGATTTCGTTACTAGTAGGTACGATGAATGATTAAGCACCTCTATATATTCGTTCATTGCATTTCACTTTATCCTACTCATCATTCCTAAAAGCTTAATTGATCATGATAAAACTCTTGAACAATCATTGACTTTCCAACACTTCTAAACCCCTTGAAAATCATTCCAAAATGTACCTTAACATTCATTAACACTTTTGAACATCATCTAAATGATCCTTAGCAAGGTTTAAGGATGAGGGGTGTTATAATTTTTTTTTTCTTTTCTCTATATTGAAGAAATAAGATATAATAATCATGTCAAGCCTAATAAGTTATGACAAGCCCAAACAAATCTTCCTTTAGTACAAGGTTATTATTATACCAAACTTCCTAGTAGATCACTTATCATAATATTACTCTTACCCAGACACACTTAACTAGGGGGCTTTGAGGGACTTAGCATATTAATTCTGACATTAGACTTAGAGAGTATAAGCATTGGATTTTTTTTCTAACCCATAACATATCTCTCCAACCTCCGGGTAATATAACATCCATATTCCAAGTTAATTGACCTCAACTTTCATGTTGCTTCTTTATTTTCCTTGAGCTTAAGAATGATGAGTCATAGTTTTTATAACACCTTAAATTATCACCACATTACCCATGTATTAGACCTTATTATGTGTAACACTTTATTTTAATATACTTTTTTCTCAAGTACTACAACAAGTTTAATGTCCAATTGATTCATATTAGAAGTTTGAACTATTAGTGGAACCAAATATATAAAATAAAAAAGACAAAGATACTATTTATTTGGCTTCCAACTTTTCTGGATGAACATTGAAAATTCATAACTAATTTTAGAAAAACCATATCAATATGATTCAAGTCTCTAAATGAAGCTAAAACACACTTTGCAAGAGAAAAATATGAATCTCATGTTTGACCATGCCAATTTATACAGTTTAATGCTTGAAGATGTATTTTACAAAATGGTCAAAATTCCATGTTTTAGGTTTTCTAGCATAACTTCAAAAATTCATAACAATTCATACAAATATCCAAATCATGCACTCTTTAGTTTATTGAAAAGCCCTGTATGTCTATTTTTTGGAAATATATAAAACTTATAAACACATTTCGTATGAACAGTGATCATGAAATCATCAAATGCGCAAATTGGATAGAATATGCTATTATGCTGCAAAAGTGTATATTTACATTACATTCATCCTCCAAACTTGTCCATTATTGATCATACCATATTCATAACATCATAAAAGACCTAAAATAGTATAATGGCAGTAAGGCATAGCTTTACAAACTCATATATGGTTTTACACAAAATCACATAAATACAAATAGCAAAGGTAATAACAATGTTAATCATCAAGCATCTTCTCTTTGTCCTTTGCCTTCTTGGGGGTCTTACTACTATTTGAACCTATATTATGGGATACTTGAGGGAATTAGATTCGGATAATCTCAATAGCAAGTTATATACATGCATCATGTTATTATATTCACATAATAATCACTTTAAATCACTTAAAATCACATTTAATCATAATAATCATTAAATTGTCATATAAGTCATAAAAATTTTGGAAGTACAATGACTTAAAAATTGGAGGGTAATAAAACCACTCATATTGCAGCCAAAATCAATCAAGAAATCACTATTCATAATATGGCAACCAATTTGCATCATTACAAAACAATGAAATAACATAAGCAAGTATATATAAACTTAGCTACCTTGATGACTTCCTTTGGCTATACTCTATACTTCCAATGACTGCTCAAGCTTCTTCAAGCATCCTCAAGTCCCTAGACAATATTAAACAATGACTCAAGCCACCGATTTATTAACATAAAGCATATGATTCAAATGAAACCCTTGAAAATTCACTTTTGTTATCTTAGCTTATATCATGAAGTATATGCATGTTCTTAAGGTTTTTAACCATATGGAATCCATTTTTGGCATCAAAACAATGAAATTCCCACTCTAAGATAGTCTAATACTCTGACCAAAATTCTGCTTAAAAGAGGAAAAATGAGATTTTCTCAAAACTTGCTTAAATTATACCTAGTTTGTTTCTCTTGCTAAATCTCATGCTTAATCATGATTTTAAAACATCATTCCATCCTTAAACAAGCTTTGCTCAAAACTAAACAGTGGTTGGGATGGAAGAAATTCCATAAAAACTAACTCATACAACCCAACAATGAGGCTAAAACACTTGAAGGTTGCAAGAGAATCACTTACCAATTTTTCTTATAATTTTCTTCCTATTTTTCTCTGATTTTTCTTCACCTTCAGGTGCTGCTCTCTCCCTCTAAAATGGTAGACCACTCTTCTCTCTTTCTTTACCAAAATTTTTAGCCAAAATGTGTGGAGAAAGGGTATTGATAATGCCAACTAAGTATGCTTACTTTTACTAATCACTTTAATTAATATTAATCAAAACGTAGCCTTTAAGTTAACTTAACCACTAAGGCTTCCAATTTTGTCATATGTAAGCTGCCAAGTGGCACCAACTTGAGGGCATAACATCTCCAAAATGCTGCATAATTTTCCTTTTCATTAATACCTTGTATTGGTTACTTTGTACTTGAATCGATAAAATTACTTTTTGTGGTAGAAAAATACTTTATGAGTACAAGATTAAAGTAAACTTGTATATGAAATTACTTTATTATCCTATATCTAAAAAGCTCCTTTTGTGGTGTCCAATTGCTTTCCTTTTTACCCTTTTAGCTTTTACAGATAAAAAAGTAGCTTTATTGGTAAAAAGTAACTTTTTAAACTTTGTCACTGATTATTTCTCATTCCATTGGCAAAATTATAATATTTAATTCTATCGGATCATTAGTTATAATTTTCTCCAAGAACTTTTTAACTCTCTTCTCCATGTGATTTTTATTGCTTCCGGACTAAAATGCAATTATCTTAATTTCTAGGGGTAAAAATGTAACTTTCACATTTTTTCATTTATCTGCGAAAAATGACCTCTTTACCTTATTTCACGCAAAATGGTGAATATCCATTTTCACAAATTTCACAAATTCTGTGTGACCCATTGATTGTGTTTAGAAGCTTGAATTATGTGATAGATTAAGATAGAAAATATTCATTTCCCAGGTTACAATTCATATAGTAATCCCTTTTCGCTAAGCAAAACTTGAAAATTCATACTTAATTAAAAAAAATCATATTAGGGTGATTCAACACTCTAAAAATAGTTTAAAGTCTTATCTACTTCAAAAAACTATCGAATAGGACTTTAATTATGCCAATTGATACAGTATTTAGCACAAAATTTACAGTTCATATAGTCAATTTACAACTTCTTAGGCATTTGGCCTTAAATATAAAAATTTATATCACATTCTATCCTAAACCAATTTGTGCATTCTTTATGTCATTTGAAGACCCTACGTGTCTAATTTCTAGAAAAATTATCTTATACATTTATTTAACTTGAATAAAGCATAACATTATCTTAAACCATTAAGGGTTATAACTTCACTTTTACTAGAACAGTTTTAGGAAAACTTACTTATCTCTTATTATATTGCTCTAATTTCTTGGCATCAATGGCATATTGAACTTAAGAGATAAATCTTTCCGTGCATGTAAATGACTAAAATTTTTGAAGCTCTATACAATTTTATGCTACTTTTCTAAATAACCAGCACATATGGTGAGAATTCTAGTGTTTTCTACATTATCTAGTTTCGACACCCAAATTTAGAAATTCATTATAAATCATATACTAAGCCAAATTGAGTGATCTTTCACTTTTTGGAAAGAAAATTCCATTTATTTTCAAAGCATATATACTACTCATACATATTACCTTGTTTCATGTGAACAGTACCTAGGTTTCTATTAGAATGTTCAAAAGAAGCCTTTCCATTCATAACTTGGCAAAATAAGCCTCATAACATGTTTACATCATTATTCATTGCTCCAAATCCAAATATAATATTTCATAGTGCTTTAAAGAACATAGTAGCATAGAGGTACAGATCTCAAAGTTTGTACACAATTTTACATAATATTTCAAAAGTATAACATCATTACTTGAATCATCAAAACAATCATAAACTCCCTCTTCTTCATCTTAGCTCACTTGACTCCCTTGTATTACTTGATCCTAACATAATTGTCATTTTGGGAGAGTGAGATTCCAAGAATCTCAATATTATTACCTAACATGCAAATATATAATCACATTTAATATGGAAACATCAAGAAAACATCATCAAACACTTTAGAACATATTATACCATATAATTTCATAAATATTTTGGCAGAGTATCCCTCTGTAAATTGGACATCCAAGGGTCACAAACCGCTTCAATTAACTCAGCCAATAATCACCAAACATCAAAACAATTATATGGCAAAGCAACCAGTTCATAGAAATTTCATAAGACAATATAATGTAATGTTGGGCAAATACTACCTTAATGACTTCCTTGGCTTTTCACCCTTGGTACACCTCTTCCAAAGTCTTCTACAACTTTCTTGAACCTAAATACAACATCATTTAAGGAAATAAGCCACCAATTCATGGTGTTGGTTCATAAAGTCTCAAACTAGACCCTAGAATTTCATTTTCTTCATCTTAAGCTTTTTCTTGAATCTTCACTAGTCCTCAAGGTTTTGCACGTAGGAAACTCATTTTTCACATCATATCCATGAAATTCCCACTCTAACTTACTTCCCTATTCTGGCAAAAATCACGTTTGAAGGAGGAAAGAATGATTTTCCATGTAACTTGCTTTAAACTCTTGAAAACCTTACTTTTCCAACTGGTTCATAGATTCTATCATATTTTTTGCATGAAAACACACTTCTTTCCACTTTCCTTGCTTAGGCTAGAATTGAACTTGAGAGGGAGGAGAAGAGAAGTCCATGGATTCATGCTAAACAACTCAAGAAACAAGCTTAGTATGATAGAGAGCTCTTACTAGCTCTTGAAATAGAGTTCTTCAAGTTTTTGTTAGATAAGCTGACTTCCTAAGAGGGGGTGAATTGGGAAGATTGAAAATTTTCTACAAAATGTCAAGAAAGTGAAGAAAGCAAAGAGTGATGGTAAAGCAGAGTATGAATGAATAAACAGTAAAAATAATAGTAGGGAAGAGAAGACTCTGATATTTATCTTGGTTCGGTCTCTCAACTTGACCTACGTCCAGTCCCTAAGTTACCACTTGAGATTTTCCACTATTCTGCAAGAATTCAGTGGGCTTCTTGCAAATGCCAGTACAAAGTTGACACTCTGTTTCTAGAGCTCACACTTTCACTCTTTGTACTCTCACTAAGTACTTCCCCAATCCCTTGTGATATCCCCTCACAAGAAAATCTTTCTTCCATATGAAGATAAGATTGTGTATAACTAATAAACTCTCTTAGATAGAGTGAATATGAAAGTTGGAGTACAAATATTGAAGTGTGAGAGTAAGGGACTTTGAGTAGATGATTTGGCAGAGTTTTAGTATTTACAAAGTAAAAATCATTACCCACATCTTCAAATGAAGTTCGATTTATAGATTTCTGCCCCAACTATACGTTAGAGACAAGATCTAGCCGTTAGAGATGTTACCCAATGGTTACTTTGAGAAACTATCCATTTACTAACCATATTTAATGCTTCTGACATTCCAAGTTTGAATTTTAGCTGGTCAACAGACGAATTTCATAGAAACCGAAAGTTATAGCCTTTAACATTGAACTTCCGAAGTTCATTTGTTATGAATCAAAATTCAAATTTTCATCTTTAGAAAATGATTGTATGTTGGAACATACGAATTTCCATGTGTAAAGTTGTTCTGTCAAGTGTGAATAGTGAATTCAATTTGCTACAGTGCCTTCGAAATTTGAATTTTGGAACCTCAAAATTCGTCTATCAGAAGCTGGTTCAATGAGGCACAATAGTTCATAAACTCAAAATTCAAATTTTCAAACCGCAAAGTTCGTCTGTTAGAGAGACCTCTTTTCAGACTTACTTGAAAATTTGAATTTATGAGTATAGTCATTTGTATGTCAACATATCAACACAATAGACTTACAAGCTTTATTTCTGAAATTTGAATTTTCATGTTCAAAGTTCATCTGTCAGTGGGCAATTTTAAAGCTCTTTTAAAACTTGTTTTCAGATAAACTTTGACACATTCTCAGACGAATTTTTCAATTTTCATAAGTTACATTTTGTCTGAAATTCAAATTTTTAACATTAAAGTTCGTCTGTCAGAGGAGGGCTCTTTTCAGACTTGTTCATTTTCAATACGAAATTTAAATTTTCAAAGGCAAAATTCAAATTTTCAAAATAGCATACCAATGTAAACCTTTCAAACTTCATCTGTTGGTGGGTGTTTTTCAAATATTCCATGAATTAACATAGAATTAAGGTTTAAAACATCTTTTCACCAAATCAAAGTCTTTTACTCAAATTAAAACATTACTAAACATTCTATATCTATTCTTGCACTGATTTCTCCAAAATTCTTTTACTTGAAACCTTTTGTGCACCTTTGATATCTTTACTCCAAGCTCTTAAAGGTTGGTTTGGAATCATCAAAACACTTGATTCAACTGTTTTGCTTTTCCTTTTCTCTTCCTCCTTTGTCACGCTACTCTCCTTCTTTCTTCAGCAAATTTTCAGCTTCTAAACTCAGTTTGAACACTTAGTCATTGTCTTTTGGAGGAAAGAGATGTAATGAAAGCATAAATCATGGTTAACTTGCGTAACTTTGGTTACTTTGTTGGAAAAAACCTATGCCTTCTTTAGTAAGTATTTGGGCTAAAAATCACATGCTTCTCATGCACAAAATGATGCCACCAAAGAGAGAGTAAGTGTCAAAACACAACATATTTTTCCTAGTTCAGTTATATCCTGTATTGGTAAATTTTTAATTATACTGACAAAATTACTTTTTATGATATTTTGGTCACTTAAGTTATACAAAATTATTCCAAATTTGTATATGTATTAAATTTATTATCCTATCCCAAAATATATTTATGTAGAGTTCACATACTATTCCTGCAACCTTATTGCTTTTTGTGGGGCCCGTAATCTCCCATTTTCCTGTGAATTATTACTTTTGGCATTCAACACAAATTACAATTCACACTAACTTAGTCAACCTCTAAGCTGTATTTCATTGGGTTCGGCTCATTGCGACCTTTGTTTTAATAGAAATTTTAAGAATTGCAAAATTGCCCTTGATCCAGGTTAAATTATAATTTTTAATTCTTTCGAGTCATTTCTTGTAATTTCTCTTAAGGACTAATTTGCATAGAATTCTTCTTTCCAGTGACAAATATAGTTTTCTTATTTCTTCTTCTATTCTAGAAAAATAAGCTTTTTACCCTTTTCCACATTTACTATATCTCTTAGTTTTTTCTAATTCTTTGTGCATTATATTATGATATTCAATAAAATTAGGGATATTACACTTAATATTTATATCGTTTTACTCAGCACGTTATGAGCTTTCATTCAACAAATAGATTGCATAATTTTCAATTAAGACCAAACATAATTCCTTCTCAGGATCAAGTAGGAAATTAATTCCAATTAAAGATTAAGCATGTGAAATTATAATCTTACTTCTTTTTCTACCTTTTCATACATGCCATACCGTATTCCTATATCTCTATACATATAGTGGCATTTTTCATACAATTTAGGAAGTTACTTCTCCTTCCTCCTCAAATAAAATTTTCTCCTCGAAATTTTGTTTAATACTTACATATCATTCTCTATTTCTCTTCATTTCCCAATTTTCAGACTATAATTTATCAGAGGAATACTTTCTCTCTTACTTGTTTGACATAATAGTCAATACTTCACTCTAGTATCATTAATTCATTCATAACTTTGAAAGGTTTGGCTAATACTTATGACATTGGAAAAATGTCGAGAGCATTATATGTGTACCTTACTTTAGGGGAGGTTTTCCCATAACATACTCATTGTTACTTTCATAACTTCCTTATTTTATCAGTACTTTAGTCCTTTGGTTGGCATCTGCCGCCATTTCTTTTCTTTTACTTTTCATAACCTTTGACTAATTACTTATATAAATAGTCTTTCTGCCAAGGCATAATCATATCTCATTAGCTTTGCATAGATGATACTTACTAGGTCATCTCAATTTTCCTTTCATTTTACTTTCTATACCTCAACTCTAGCTTTTCTCTTATTTTATGATCACCTTGAAGTTACTATGGTCTTAGTACCTCTATTGTGGTACTATAAACATAGTAGCTCGTATTAACTCCATATCTTGAGAGCATTCATTATCACTGCTATAAGTGAGAATACATTTTCATACAAATTTTATCATATAACACATAGGCTACTACCTCAACTCAACCCTGATACATTATTCATATCCTGATCCATTCTTACTTACATTGTCCTAGATGCCCTAGGTCATCATTGGATCAAGAATATTTAACTTAGAGGAGGAGGTCTAGCCTCTTTCATTCATAAAAACTCATTTCATAATTCCTCTCCCACAAAAACTTTCTTTCTAACTAAGTAGAAGGATAGTTTGAGAGAAATTTTTCATAACATCTTGCTAAACTCTTAAAAATTTCCATTTCACTCTGAGGTTTAGACTCGCCCACATTATAACTTTATTTGCTTTATTAGGATCTACTACAACCCCACAAGAGATTTTATAACCTACTAACTGTACTTTTGTGAGTCCAACTCAACTTTTCTAGGTTTAGCAAGTAATTTATTTCTTTCACAATGCTTTAAAAATTCTTAGTTGTCTTTCATGTTCTTCTAAAGATTTGAAGTTCTTTAAACATTATCATCACTCTCATTATCATCATCTGAGACCACTATAATCTATTCATACTTATATTCATGTAGCCTAGTAGGTGCCTTGGTAAGACTTATAGTGCCCACATATAACTATTGGCACATCTTACCCTTTATACTTCTTGCATCTCTATTACTTCCCAGTAAGTCACCCATCTTGAAAATTTCCCCACTTGAGCACACTTAACTGTGAAATGCTGAGATGTTCTACTGCACTCATGCTACTACTGAACTTAAAGAATGCGACACTAGGCTTCCTTCTAACCTATAACTCATCTGTGGGAATTCCAGATAACTTATTGCTTTATTTCTAAGGCGTTCAATCCCAATTTCATATTCTTTTAACATCTGGCATAATATCCCATAATAATGTTTCTTTATCATTCTTATTTTCACTCATTACTCATACTTGAAATGCTTCTTTAATCTTTACTTTAGCTTTTATTAGCTTAGAGGTTTAATTTACCACTATGCCTTTCCATGTAAACATACCCCCAAACCCTACATTCTGTGAGGTTTAGTATAATATAAGTTTTGATGATGACAAATATAGAGTAATAAGGAACAGATGCATTATATGTATCTGACATATATAATGTTCCTTAAAGAAGTAAAATACATATTAGCATATATTTAATTATGGTTATAATACATATATCATGCTATGTGTAAATATATCCACTATACTTTTACAATAAATAATATAAGTTGGATATATAAACTGGACTAACTACTTGATTTGTAAGTGTAATATGTTACATGTAGGTTGGTCTAAGTAAGAAGAGTGAGCATTGGAATACAGAAATGAAAATCAATATCATGCCTCACTCAAGAAAGAAGAAAAGAAAGGATGCTCCAAAAATGGAAGATCAGAAGGGAGCATGCTAAGAAGGAAATGACCAAGTGGAAGTGGAACTCAATATTTGAAGACCTAGTCACTGGCATATTTTATTTTCACTTAGGTCTTGAGGTGGGATTAATCTTTGAAAATTACTTAATCTTGTTACCATATGTTTTAAATGAGTTAGATTAAGTAAGTCTAATGTTAGCATAAGTTAGATTTGAAAAACTCTGATGACAGATGAATTTTGAGAAGTTAAACTTCATATACTTTGTGAAAATATGAACTTTGCTGACTGAAATTTGAAGTTCCAGAGATATTACCTATGACAGATGAATTTCAAGTGTTAAAATTCGAATTTTGAGTCAAGCATAGTTAGTGAAATCTGGTTTTCAAGAATCTAGAGTTTGACCTTTGATTAGTGTTTTTAATATATCTCTCAAAATACATATGTCTTTGATGTGAAACTTATTTCATATGAAACTAGACTTAATAAGATTTTCAAAGAAGGTTATTTCACTCAAAACAAAGATCATATGAAAAAGCTATGGTTATTTAAAGTTGAGTAGTGAGATATGAATTTTCAGTTTTGCCCTCTTAACATTTTTTTGATCATATCTCACAGAATAAATTTTATTTTGAAGTGAAATTTGTTTTATTTAAAAGTAAACATTGAGAGCTTTCCAACCATAGGTCATTTGCTTAATTTGGAGTTAAAATGATAGAGTTATAGCTTCTTCAAAACTGTCCACAGTGTAAAGTTCGAACCTCCATGCAAAGTTGAGCTTGCCACTGACAGACAAATTTTGGCTTTCAAAATTTGAGCTTCAAGTATAACAGACAAATTTTAACTTTGAAAATTTGAATTTCAAATATCCAGAAACACAGAAATACTTCTGGAACAACTAGCAGACAAATTTTAACTTTGAAAATTTGAATTTTGAATATCCAGAAACACAGAAATACTTCTGGAACAACCAACAGATGAATTTTCACATCCAAAATTTGAATTTTGAAAGGAACAACTTGTGCCATATTAAGTTGCTCACTATCAGACGAATTTTGGGAACCAAAATCGAACTTCGAAGGCACTATAACAATTTGGAATAACTATTTACACTTACCAGAAGAACTTTAAACTTGAAAATTCGTATGTTCCAACATACAAACATTTGTCAAGACGAAAATTCAAATTTCAGCTTTGAACAGACGAACTTCGAAGTTCAACGCTAAAAACTTTAACTTACAGTCTCTTCGAAATTCGTCTGTTGATATCCAAAATTTGAATTTCAGAATGTCAGAAACATTAAATGAGGTTGGTAAATGGCTAGTTTTGTAGAGTAAACCATTGGGTAACATCTCTAACGGCTAGATCTTGTGTCTAACGTCTAATTACACTACAAAACTATAAATATAACATCATTTGAACTCATGGGTAACAATCTTAAGAGAGCTTATGTGAAAATGCTGCTACAACTTGTAAAATTTTTCTGTCTCAGTATAGTTTGAAAAACCCACCTCAATAGAGTAAACTTTTAATGTATTATCTACTCTTCAAGAGAGTTTTCATTCTGTAAATATTTCTTTCTACATTTTCTGGGTAGAATCGTAGTGTGGGGAAACACTAAGGGATTTACACATCTTGTAAGGGTGTGAGGAGAGTTGCTTCACAAGTGCCTACTGAAACTTGTGGGAATGTACTGAGGCTTCACAGGTGCCCAGATCAAACCTGTGGGATATAGTGGAAAATCTCAAGTGGTGGTTTGGGGACTGGATGTAGGTCAAGTGGTTGGGATGAACCAATATAAATCATTGTGTATTGTTCTTCATCTTCTCTACTCAGCTACTGCACACAACCATCTCTGTTTATCCCTGTTTTGCTGCACTCTTAGTGAAATTGGGTTGTGATCCGAAAGAGCAAAAATCTTGCATCACCTAATTCACCCCCCTCTTGGGTGACCAGTCAACCTAACACATTCTGCTTATCTGTTCATAGCCTTTGAAATCTTTTGACTTTCTATGGGTTAGGGTCTAAATAATAGTAAAACAGTGGTTACTAATTCTTTGTTCATCAACATTTTGCTTTATCTATTCTCATACATAACCTTCTTAACTTGCTTAGCTAAGGTTACTTGGTTGTGTGACAATTTAAGTGAAACTTCTTAACCATTATTCATTTTAGCTCAATTAGGCTTCTCCCCAAAAACTACCTTTCATTTGCCTTGGCTAAGCAATTTTCATCATATGGAGGATTTCATCTATCTTAGCTCAATTGGGCTTCTCCTTAAGAGCTACCTCCTTCTGACCTCACCTCGATAGTTGATGGAGGATTCTTTCATTGTGAGGCCTTCCAGCTAAGAACTTTATTTTTCAAGCTAGATTTTATACTAAGCTCAGCAATTAATTATCTAAAGGTTTTGTAGTTCCCTAATTGCCTGCCACCCATTAAATGCCTTAGGCTCATAATTTGTATCTTGGATTCATACCTTATGCCTTTATCATCATAAATACATTACTAACCTTCTATTATAGGGGTATTAAATTTTCATCAAACTTTCTCATTGAAATTGTACATCAGTTTTCATATCTATCATTAACATCATTTTTTAAGCATTTCTCAGCTTGAACAGTCAATATAATATTTAACTTAATCTGAATACATGGAATACTTCTAGGAGTGGGCAAAATTCAAGATTTTATTATTATAACTTAGGAGGAGAATATTTGTAAAAAGCCATATCATATCAATAATTACGTCAATGTCAATGAAAAGCATACAAATCAGTGCTATTGTAGTACATGGTGTTTATTTAGATAGGCAATGGAGATTATGGCTCTGTTTCTTGTTAAGGAATTCTTATGTAAGTTATACAACAATAATTTCTAGACCTAGCCTCTTAGCACCATTATAAAATATAGAAGAATGATTTGCACCTGAATCATACCTTTAGTGAAGTCAGGTGACTTACTAGCCTCATATTGGGAGAGTACAAAGACTCTCTCTTGTGCTTGTGGTTTGGTGTTGGTCACCTTCATAGTATTGTCATGGGTATAACATCCCAACTTTCCATACCTGAGCACATGTTCTGTCTTGCTAAATATGGCTTTCTGCCATGAGCCTTTCTGTATTTAAAAAAGATTGGCTTGCTTTATCGACCTCCTCCACTCTTTTGCCTTACTTTTTAAATCCCTTGTTATTCTGAGACTTCTTACCCTTATTATTACTTATTTTCCCTTTCTTTGCAGTTTTATTACTAATGGCAGCCGTAGATGTTGGTAGAGTATACTTATGGTTCAAACTATCCTCAATGATTTTGCTCACTTAGTCTATTGAGTCAAAAGCCCAAATATGCATCAAGGCAACCTTTCCTTTAACAGTTGGCTTTGGGCCCTCTTTCCAGCTTTTCTATCTTTCCTACTCATCATTAAAATATGAGAAGTAAACTAAGTGTCAAGCCAGTTGGTTTTACCTTACTACACATTCATTGACTAGCTTGTTCTTATCATGGCAGATCGTTATAAATTCCACTTCCTTTGATCAGCCTCAATTTTCCGTATATATGTTTCCAATGTGCCACCCATTATCTTGGAAATCCTTTTAAGGCTTGTAGTCCAGCTCTCAACAATTTGCACATCAAATTCACCACCAATAGATGGAAATTGGTACTTTCTAAATTGTACAAAACTATATGTTGATGGTTGATGAACTCTACCATTTACCATGTAGCTTGTCTCATAGGAATATACTAGTTTGCTTGAGGCTACAACAATATAAGCTCGGTACCATGGGTTCTAACTTCCTTCTATTGTCCCTGAGCATTAACCATTTCTTGTAATTGCTTAATAGTTCTTTGTTGCTAATCCAAAATATCAAGGATCATTCATCAAGAATTTGGACCAGGAGTACCTTTATTTATTGCTACAAGAGTCATTCAAGAAGTTTATTATTGTCCTGTCTATCTCTACTGAATGCCTTTTTAGGTCTTAACTATTCTTATCTTTCATCTTACTAATCGTAATAATCAATAATTGTACTCAGCCAATACCATTAACTACTTCCATAATCATTTTCCTTTGACCCTTGGTCTTCTTATTAATTTAATACTTTGCTACATTCATGCTTGGTTCAAAAATCACCGTCATACATCACTTCTACATATACATTTCTTCTACACATACATTATCATCAAATTGTACTTATCAAGTTTTCGTACTAACATCAAACTTACCTTTGCCATTTGTTATTTCCATTGAATCCTTCTTTGAATCATCCTCTAAGACTTCCATAGCTTATGATCAAGTACTAGTTCAATCCATTCACTTCCAGGGACCCAATGGTTATGATGCCCTTCAAAGCAGTCTTTTACTTCTAACATAGCACTCAGGAGATCTAGAACTTGAACTTATCTTCCAAATCTATCCTGGAATTCCTTAAAACTACTCTATCAATCATTTGGATTTGAAGTCAATCCTTGGTTTAGTTGGAAGGAGCTACAATTCTCTCCAAATGATTCTGTTAGCCCAAACTTACTCAACATGGCTTATAGACCGATTAACCTCTTTACCTTGTGGTGAAACTTGTAACACCTTACTTTCATATACTATTTCCCATGTATCAAAACATCTTTAATGTCCAAATGATTTGTATTAGAGGCTTGAATCATCATAAGGTCTAAAATAAAGAAATTTAAAAAAATGGATTTACTGATCATTTGGCACCCAACCTTTCTTGATAAATCTTGAAAAATCATAACTAAATCCAAAGAAATTGTATCAATATGATTCGAGTTTCTAAAAATAGCTAATGATATGCTTTACAAGGGAAAAATACGAAAATTATGTTTAATTACACCACTTGGTACAATTTAATGCTCAAAGATATAATCTATAAATGGTCAAAAATTTTGTTCTAGGCTTTTTGGCCTATATTCAAAAATTCATAACAATTCACACAAATGTGCAATTCATGTGTTCTTTAGGTTGTTCAAAAGCTCTGTCTGTCTAGCTTTTGAAAATATATAACCTTATGTTACATTATGTTGGAAATTGTGCCCCAGGTCAATCATTGTATTATGATTATGAACATTATACTTCATTATAAAAAAAGTTGTTTTTTTTATTACATTATTATATTGTTTGCATGTTTTGCTTTATAATAATATTATTGGATAAATTATTTTATCCTAAACATCCTTAGTCAATCATTTTTGTGGGAACAATGATGAACTAAGGCTAGTATGATTTTGATTAATAATTATGGATTAATTATATATGTAGATACAAATCACAAGCACCTATTAGGGAAAAGGCGCTGGATTGACTTGTCATGAGATAGTTATATGGATAAAGCTATAAGCATATATTTCATATATATAACTGTGTCACTAAGCTCTCAGACCTGAGATCACCATGGCTTCCTACATGGGGAATATAGTACTTTTGGATAGTCAAAAGTCACCTTTAATTAGGAGATCATAAAGTCTATGATCAGGTAGGGTGGAATTTATGTAGAGGAAGATAAATGGTCAAGATGGAATTTGTCCATCTAATTAATTGAGAGATATATCTAGGCCGCTCAATCATTGAGACTGAAAAATGCATGGCCGTGCTTGAATGTAAGGGTTTCCATTTGTTCAGTCAATTTGCTCGGAGATCGAGAAAGTTATAATCGAGTAAAATGAGGATGATGTTTCATCCCTCATACTTGACTTATATATCGTGAGACAAAAGAGATGTGATAAGGTTGTATAATAGGTTGCATCAAATCACCAATCTCATATGATTTGGGTAGTCACGATGTCTTCCTAGAGGCCACTTGTGACTTGTGAGTATAATAGTGTCATTGGCCCACTACCAACATCATATGGGCCTATAGGGTCATAGACAAGAACAAACTAATTCGATCTATAATGTCTAGATTCATTGAACCTAAAATGTGTCTAAATTTGATGAATTTAACGTTTACTTTAGGGTGGATGAATTTTATAAATATATTTGATATATCTTATAAAATTTGAAATATATATATGTTTAACATATATTATATATATTTGATATATTAAATATATATTTTGAAATATACAAATATCATATAATCAATTTAAATGAATTAGTTTTAAATTTAATTCTATGTGATAGATTTAAATTTAAACTAATCTATTTAATTAAGATTTGATGTAATTTAAATAATTGATTCAAATTAATCAAATAATAAACTCTATCTATATATGATGGAGACTAGGGTTATCTGAAATAGAATTAAGAGAAGAATCTCCACCCACCCTAGAGAGAGAGCGGCCACACACTTAGAGAAAGAAGGTGTACGGACGCATAGAGAGAAAAACATACAGACGTTCATGAATAGTGGTGCTAGCACACCATTCAAGTTAGATTGATTGCTCATGTGGATACTGGCAGAGGGTGCTGATCAGAAGTATTAGTTCCTAAGGTCCGACGGTACAGGAAGAATCTGAAAAGACATGCGTCAAAGGTAAAATTCTTCCCTACATCTCGATTTAAGCAATATTGACTGATCCATAAGAGGAATTTCGGTTATGTTATTCCACTATGCATGTACCGAGATTCTGAACACATTATATTTTGAATGAATAGTAGCTATATAAGTACCAGGTGCACATAATGGCCAGATTATATCATATCTTGCAAAAGTAATGATTTACATCATTCCTATTATTCATACTTGTTCATGCCACATCTATAACATCTCCAAAGACTCAAAAGAGCATAATGGCAGCAAGACATAGCTTCACAAACTCATATGATTTTACTTAAAATCACAAATATACAAGCAGCAAAGGCAATAACAAAGTTAATCATCAATAGATTTCTCTTTGCCCTTTGCCTTCTTGGTGGTCTTGCCATCTTTAGAACCTATAATTTGGAATACTTGAGGGAATGAGATTTGGGATAATCTCAATAGCAAGTTATATTCACGCATCAGCTATTCATTTCTCATAATAAACACTTTAAATCACTTAAAATCATATTAATTAATAAATTGCCATATAAATCATAAAAATTTTGACAACATAATGGTTTAGAAAATGGATATCTCAAGGAATAAAACATCTCATATTATAGCCAAAACTAATCAATAAATCACAATTCACAATATGGAAACCACTTTTCATCATTGCAAGACAATGAATTAGCATAAGCAAGAATATATATACACTTAGCTACCTTGATGACTTCTCTTGACTACACCCTTCAATTCCAATGATTTCATAAGCTTCCTCAAGCTTCCTCAAGTCCCTAGTCAATATTAAACAGTGGTTCAAATCACTAATTTCATAGCATAAAACATAAAACTCACATAAAACCCTAAAATTCCCAATAGTTTATCTTAGGCTTAATCTTGAACCATATACTTGTCTTTAAGGTTTTTGACCACTGGGAATTTAGTTTTGGTATCAAACTAATGAAATTCCTACTCTAAGAACCATTTTTAGTGTAGGTAAAATTCAACATAAAAGAGAAAAAATGGGATTTTCACAAAACTTGCTCAAATCATACCTCATTTGCTTTCTCTTGTTAAATCTGATGCTTAATCACAATTTTGTGGTTTTAAAACATCATTTCTTCCTTAAACAAGATTTGGCCAAATTCTTACAGAGGTTAGGAAGGAAGAAACTCCATAAAAACCAAGCTATACAAGCATGAAACTATGATAAAATACTTAAGAGTTGCAAGAAGTACACATACCAATTTTATTAGGATTTTCTTTCCTCATCACATGGCTGCCTTCTATTTTCTCAATTTGAAAACTTCTCTCTCTCTTTCTCTCACCAAAGTTTGAGCCAAATGGTGCTATGAGGGACTATTTATAATGGACACTTAATCACTCTTATTTTTACTAATCATTTTCATTAACTTTTAACCAAAATTAGCCTTTAAGTTGTCTTAACAATTAAGTCATCCAATTTGAGCATATGGCTAATGAGTTGCCACCACTTTGATAGGGAATTATCTCCAAAATACTGCATATTTTTACTAGTTCAGTAATACCCTATATTGGTTACTTTATACTTGGACTGGTAAAGTTCTTTTTTTCAGTAGAAAATCACTTTATGAGTACATGATTTTAGTAAACTTCTATCTAATATTACTTTATTATCTTGCCTCCTAAAAGCTTTTTTTGTGATGCCCAACTGCTTTTCTTTTTTCCTTTTTAACTTTTACAAATCAAAAAGTAACTTTATCAGTAAAAATAATTTTTTAACCTTTAGCACTGATTATTTCTTTATTCTTAGTTAATAAACATCAGTACTATATACCATTAGGTTCCTCTCCTTGAAAGCTTTGTTTTGATAATAATTTTACATATTTATAAAATTACCCTTGACTTGGGGCAAAATTACAATTTTTAATTCTTTCAGGTCATTAACTAAAATTGTCATCAAAATATATATTCACATGCTTTGCCACGTGTTTATCATACTTAGGGGACTAAAATGCAAAATATTTTATTTCTAGGGGCCAAATGTAATTTTCTTATTTTTCTAACTAACTTGAAAAAATAACCTATTTGTCTAGTTTTACGCAAAATAGTGTATGTCTGTTTTCTCGAATTCCTTATTCATCTTTAGGTATTTGAGCTTTTAGGGATGTTACACAATTATTTGTTCTGGAGAGATTATTGTTAAAGAACCACTACTATAGAATTATTTCCTAGGTTCAGGTAATCCTTTCAATCAGCGATCATCATGTGAGTATCTTCTCTAGAAATCTTGTTAAATCCTACGTTTTCCTTCATAGGATTCTGATTAGGCTCAAGCCAATATGCTACATCTGGTTGTTAGCCATTTCATTATACTATCTTACCTTCCTTTAAATCTTACATTAATTTTCTCCATTGATTCAGTTCATAACTACCATCCTTCATTACTCACATTTATTCCTTTTTGGCCTTTTTCATTTATTACTGGAAACATTTTTCCACTGATATTACTTTATAGGTGGAATCTTACTTCTCATTCTCATTATCACCACCTACGATCACCTTTCTCAGCTACTTTCTAATTAGTGGCCTGGCATTAGAGAAAAATCTTATGAAAATTTCTATATCAGTTGCTAATTAATGAGGTTAAGTGTCTTCTTAAATTCATCCTAGGTCATCCTCTTTCATAGAACTATCAAAATTATAGGGTCCTGTATCTTTTCATATCTTCTCATTCATTCTAGAAGTCTACTATATCAGTCAACTGTGACCGTGAGATTTACTGCGATCTCTGAGCCCTACTAAGATTATCTATGATCTTACATCATTACTTGACTGATAGGATCTACTACAATCTAACTCTGAAAAAATCTCAAGACCTAAGGAAAATACATCTATAAATCATCCTTATCTATTTCAGCAACTACCTTAGCCTATTATCAAGCCTAATCTCTTATGCCACTAAAATATTTATGGGTCGGTGTCTTATGAGAAATAATACTTTACATAAAAAGGGGAATTTTTTTTTACTTAAAAGGTACATTTTCTTGCAAAAAGTTACCTAAATCTTTACTCTAAGAACCTAAACCTTCGACTCTAATACCAAAAATACAACACCTTGAATTATGACCCCATTAACCATGTATTAGACCTTATTATTGCCCATTCATCATGTTTAAAAGCTTGAATCACATGATAGATTAAGATAGAAAATTTTCATTTCGTGAGTTACTATTCGTATGGTAAACCATTTTTCCCAAGTGAAATTTTGAAAATTCATAACTAATTCTACAAAAATTGTATCTAGGTGATTCTAATATCTAGAAATAGCTTAAAATCTTATATACATGAGAAAAATATGAAACATGACTTTAATCATGCCATTGATACAATATATAGCACTAAATTTACTATTCATATAGTTAATTCACAACTTCCCAATAATTTAGCCTTAAATTTAAAAATTTATATCTCATTCTATCCTGAGCAATTTGTGAATGCTTTGCGTCATTTGAAAGCACTACATGTTTACTTTCTAGACAAATTTATCTTGTACATTTATTTAACTTGAACAGAACATAGAATTACCTTAAACTATTAAGGGTTAGAATATAACTTTTACTAGAATAGTTTTAGGAAAACTTACTTATCTCTCATTATATAGCTCCAATTACTTAGCAATAGTAGCATATTAAACTTAAGACATAGATAATTCCATGCATGTATATCATATAATTTTTGGAGCTCTGTACAATTTTCTACTACCTGTTTAATTAACCAGTACTTGTGGTGAGAATTCTAGTGTATCCTACACTGTCCAATTTTGGCCCTTAAATTTAGAAATTCATTATAAATCGTGTGACTAACCAAATTAAGTGATCTTTAGCTCTTTAGAAAGATTATTCCATCTACTTTTAGATCATATATACTACTTATACATCTTACCTTGTTTCATGTGAATAGTATCTACATATCTATTAGAATGTTCAAAATGAGTCTTTCCATTCGTAACTTAGAAAAATAAGCCTCATAACATGTTTACATCATTATTCATTGTTCCAAATCCATACATAACATTTCATAGTGGTTTAAAGAACATAGTGGTCTAGAGGTACAGATCTCAAAGTATGTACATGATTTTACATAATATTTCAAAGTATAATATCATTACTTGAATCATCAAAACAAGCGACAACTCCCTCCTCTTCATCTTAGCTCACTTTACTCCCTTGCATTGCTTAACCCTAACATAATTGTCATTTTGGAAGATTGAGATGCAAAGAGTCTCAATAGCATTACCCAGCATGCAAACATATCATCACATTTAATGTGGAAATGTCAAGAAAACATAATCAAACACCACTAGTACAAAATATCCTTTCAACATATGTAATTTAGATCGGCTATTTAAAGAACCAATCTAGAAAATATGACCAGTGGCATAATTATAAATAAGTGCTTTAGTTTTTAAATTCTAGATTGGCTATATTAATTCCCAGTCAAGAAAGTTTTACCTTACCACCTCCCTGTACACATTTTTCATTCCACGCGTGCTCTCTCGGCTCTGATTTAAAAAAGAAAAATTGCACTTATCTTCAACAAACCCATGACCTCTACTGGCATGAAGCTCCTCATTGTTCCCTTTACAAATTGACTCCTCCTTATTCAATGCCGCACAAATCCAGTTGACAATACTCAAACCCGCCATCCTCAGTAACTTCAATGAACCCATGTGATGTTTGTTTCAACATTCCCTTCATAAATTGACTCCTCCCTATTTTGCTTGCTCTCTATTTGTTATAGGTGGCTATTTCAATTAGCTACTATCACTTTTGCTAAAACATATGATGGTTAAGATCAAGGCATGATTTCTTGGATTGCATTAGATATCTCCAAATGAATGCTTGCTAGAGAACCAATCACTCAAGTTGTCTAATTTTGTTTCTTTGACAAGGTAAGGGGATTTCCATCTAGCTAAACCTATCCTAATCTCTAGCTAAATTTCCTATCTAACAATCTATTCTTAGGTTTCTTACCTGAATAAACGAGAGAAGAGAAGAGAATAAAATAGAAGTAAAGAAGAAGATTTTGCAGAAATTGAAAGTGAAAAGAAGAGAAAGAGAAGGGACGTCCAAAATCAGGATCAAAGGTATCAAACATGCAATCTTTTTGAGGTTTTCTATTGCCTCGCATGTAAGGATCACATGCTAATGGTAGAAACTACTTAGGTACATGTCTAGTTACTGGATTTAATTAATCCAATTAAACTTATAAATATATATGTATTTATTGAAAAGTTCACCTGTTATATTTTCATTTCACGGATGAACAAGACTTGTCCTTCTCTGTTTCTTCTAAGCATTACTATTCTAATTTAATTAACACTCCAATTTCATACCTGCATCATTTGATAATCACTTGTATCTTCTGCAATAAATTACAATGCTTTGCTTTTCTATTTTACATTCATGTCTGTGAATTGACATGCCTCTTTAGTTTGTTTCAACCATTGTCTACAATTTTTCAGCCACTGAATTCACCCATTCTTTTTCCCCGTGTTAATCTTTTTTCCCTTATTTAACTCTTCCAGCTCACTCACTTACATTAAGCAGTGTGAGCATTCAACACTCTCCTTTCTCATAGTACACATACTACATTTTTTCTATTATTCAATTATATATCTCCCTCCCTCAAATAATCCCTCTTAATGGATCTGATTAAGTAGCAACATAGAGTTATTCTATTTTTATTGTTTCATTTTGCTCGATTAGTAGCAACTCTTCAAGTACTTCATAATTATATATTATCACTACGCCAAGAATGGCTTTTTATGGCAATCAATAGATGACATTTTCAATAAAATGCTAATAAAAATTGAATGTAGAACACTTTAGTTGGCATTTAATATAAAAGCACCAACTAAAGTTAAGAATTGTTGCTAGCATTTCATTTTAACATGCCAACCAATATTTTTATAAGAAATTTAAAAATACAAAAAATAGCGAGAAATAATTTAATTGGCATTTCTGTTGGAAATGCCAACTATATTCATATATTATAAGTCAATGTTTAAGCCAGAAACACCAACTGAATATCTAGAAATGCAAATTGAAAAATATTGAAAAATATTTGGTGGCATTTACAAATTAAATGCCAACTAAGTTTTAAATAGGAATTAAAATAAAGAAATAAAATTTGAAAATTTAGTTAGCATTTATGTCTTAAACGCCAACTAAATTGAATTAAAAGAAATAAAGAAATAAAAAATTATGAGACTTGGTTGGCATTTATACTTGAAACGCCAACAAAAGTTAATTTCAGGGGTATTTTAATGGTGTTTCTGGTACAAACGTCATATAATGTTGGCGTTTGGTTCTAAAACACCATCTAAAGTTAGGTTTACTTGGCGTTTAGGTTGGAAACTCCTAGTAATGTTATTTAATAATTTAAAAAAAGTAGATATACAAGGGTTCATTTTCCTCGACTGCGTCACTTCTATTGTGAATAGAAAACAGAGGCTGATAGCTAGCAAGCTTTATCTTCCACAGCATCCCTTCATTCTCAAGCCCACCAAAGCTCACTGTCAGTGTCTCTTTGTTGAAGTGTTGTGCTCACCGACAAGGATTCATGGTCTCCGTCAAAGCTTGGTCTTGATCTCCATCGAAGCTAAACCCCAAATCATCAATACACTCCTATCTTCTCTCTCTCCTACACTTTAGTTTCTTAAATTGATTTTCGTAGTACACTTTGCTTCTTACTTCTCATCTGAAATTGATTTTTGTGCTATCCATTTTGTTCCTCCCACGGCCTCCTTCCCTCCGTGGTTGTGAGCTGTGACTCCAACTTAAACTCTGTGACCACAAGCTACATTTAGGTATGTGGTCGTAGCCGGTATCGTGACCAATTGCAAAGCTGTGCCAAAACTTCAACTCTGTGACTCCTACGCTTCGGTTTGAAGAAGGTCAATTTGCATTCACACTATTATGATAAACTATGAGGCCAAAATATACTTGTTTTCCATGAATACACTTGCTTTCTATGAAGCATGGACTCTTAAGAAAGATCTATGTTTGTGTTCAACACTGTATTCCCTTGAATTTCATTAAATTAGATTAGGCTGGGAAACTTGCCTTGTAACTATTAGGGCTGTGCCAATTTGATTTGAAGGCATTTGGTCATTTGATACAACAACACTTGAACTTTCTCATGGTCATGCCCCATTTTCAAAGTATCCACCAATGAAAATAATTATAGGTTTTCTGAATCCTTTATCATAAATTTATCTTCCTTCAATGCACCTCTACTTGGTCCACTTCATTTATATTCTCCAACAATGTATTAGGCATTTCTTTTCATTGTACAGAAGGAAATGGTGGCATTAATATGAATCACTTTTTTCGGTCAAGAGTCAAGACATTCAGTAATAGCAATCTTCACCTTTCTTTCTAAAACTCTTTAGTACTGTGTCTTGATTAGGACTGTGGTGCCTAAAGCACTTTGAATTTAGTTATGTGTCTTGATTATTTAGTCTAACCACTCCTAATCTTATATTAGAGATTGCTAAGATTAGAACGAGTCCTTTTGCCTTTGCCTTGACAAAGAAACTGAGTTTGGCAATTATGTGATCTACACCTCACCCATGTGACTTGTTGGCCTCATATGCCCTCATGCATTTCACCCCTTCCAATCCAATCCTCCTTCCCCAAACTCTTCACTGATCCCTTACCAATACCCATCCATACTATAATTTAATTCCTTCAAGTCCCTTGTTTCTCTTTTATGTGTGCCTATTTCCCACTGAAGGTACATTTCCTTTCTACGTCTTGATTTTTTTCCATGAGAAAGCCTACACACTTTGTTAAATTATTATTATTATTATTATTATTATCCATTTCTCACAAATTTTTACATGAGAATAATTGCTATGTTTCTCTATGAATAAGCCATGAAAAAGCTTGGTGCCAAGTTCTCACCACTTTCGTACCAAGAGACATGATGTTTCTCATGGACATTCTCTCAATCCTTGTTTTCCATGAAAAATTTCCACAAGAAACTCCATTTGGGAGAATTTTCATGAGAAATTCTAGGAATTTTTTTACTAATTTTTTTCCGTGAGAAAAATCTATAAGAAAATTATTATTTTCCTATAGTGTTAATATAAAAGAATATATATATATTTGTAAGTTTGATAAATTCATTAAATTCAGTAGATTCAAACTATTAAAATTTTATCAACAACTTTGGCCTTGATGATAGAGTCATTGAAGATTAATTAACCTTGAGGTCCTATGTTCTAGTGTTGGTATAAAAAAATATTTAAGCTTTATCCTATATATATACATGTAGATTTTAAAAAGTTAAGGGGGATAATTATTCGCCCCTGGCTAAGTATAGACAAAGAAATAATTTGATGGTATCATTTACAAATCGTAACCAACATATTTTGGGTAAGGAATCTCTCACAACCAATAACAAATTAGACTTGGATGAGAAACGTGAAATGAGTGGAAGCAGGAGTTAAACAAATCAATGTCACCTTTCTATATCTTTCTTCTTTCAGAAATCTCAGTGATCCATATTCCAAATGTAACACCTTACTTTGCAACCATTAAACATGCATGATTTCATGATTAAGGTCCAAAATAAAGTGATCTGAAAGCAAATGAGCCCTTAATTTTGCATAGACTAAGCTTAGGTTGTAAAATATTACTGAAATTTGAAAATTCATAACTAATTCTACAAAAATTGTGTTTAGGTGATTCCAAGTTCTATGAAAAGATTATGATGTCTATTTTCAGGTAAAAATGTTGATTCACACTTTTACTGCTACAGTAAATTTCAAATTTTATAGACTCTATCCTGTTAATAATGAAGCATAAACAAAGAATAGGGAAAATCTCAACACCAAAGCATAGGGACATAATATTTCATTATCATAATGTTGTAATTTACATTATATAATGTAATATATCATCTAATCCTATGTAATGTAATAGAAAATGTAATATGATTCTAAAATGTCTAGGACAACATTTCCTCATCAGTTTGTCATTTCATTTCCTTGGGCAGAACCGGGGCCTAAAATTGTTAGATATTGGGGTGAGATTATGATAGAATCTCAGTAATATGACAATTTATTTTTCCACACTTAATTTCAGCAGCATAACAGTACAACCATAATTACTAAGAATCGAACTTAAAATCATGTTCTATATGATCATGTATGTTCAAACAACCTTCATGACATTCAAAGCATTATTGTAGCAAAACCTCAACTTTGATCCAATATTTCATCATGGCAAATCCCAAAAACATGTTTCTACTAGCATAATGACTACTCTTAATAAATCAAATAGTTGAACTAAAATATAAATGGAAGCAAAGGAAAAGCATATTACCTAGAAATATTTTTCAGAACTTCAGAACCTCATATCACATCTTCTTTCCTAGAGCTTCTTACTCTAACCTCTTTACCTTGAATGAAATTTGATGGCTAAATGGAGGAAGGAGGAGCTTCTATTTATAGGTGAGTTGAAGACATAATGGCCCTTGGATTAGATCTTGATCCAATGGCTCTTAATTATTCCATATTAATTTATTTAATTCATCATGTGAGGAATCAATGAGGCTGCCACCTTGCCCTATTCTAGAAGTTTTAAGTTGATATTTCTAACGCAAAAAAATTTATTTTATTTGGTTCTATCATGTGTCTTCTTCAAATGGTGCCATGTGTGTGTTGGAGTTTAATTTGATTTTTGCTTCTTTTTCCTCTTAATTTTCATCACTCTCTTGTCTAATAAGCCCAAGGAATATACTTTTATGCAATTTGAGCTTTACATATCTCATTCTGGGCCTTAGTTCAAGGTATATGAGTTTTTGGGCTCCTTCTACCGATTTCGAGTCCAATTCTTCCTTATTCTGGGTTTTTAGGATCTAAAATTAATTCAGCAATGTAATTATATATTTTGGAACTTAGAACATTGTTTTTGAATTTCAATATATTCTGATTAGTGACTAATTTCCTCATATAGAGTTAATTAGATCGTAATGTCAGTTTCTAAGTTCATTTGTATATTATTGTCGAAACTAGAGTCATATCAGTTATCTATTGCTAAAAATATTCTAGTTGTCTAAAATGAATCTAGATATGTTACTAAGTCATATTCAATCTTTGATGAATCTAGACTTGATATTAAGCATTATACGTTTTCTAATTCGCCAATTAATCCAATTATTCATAGACTGATCCTATGGCTAATTAAACTTCATAGAAAAATCCAATGTCTTATTCTGAGTCATCATATATATGGGTTTTCTAATACAGACTTATTTTCTATTTTTTAGAAATTTCTAAATTATAGAACTTTGGTAATCTTTTCTATCTAATATACGCATTTTCTAGTTCTGCTTATTAAAGGATAATTTCTACCGATTATTTTTCTGACTCTATTCCTACAACTGGTACTGTCAAATACTGAGTAGATAATTTGTTTGGAAAAATGACATCTATGTCCCATTATTTTGTCTTTTAGTGCCTACTACATCAATTTTTACTTTGACCCCATGATTTAACTTTCTTTGCAATTTGGTCCCTAAGTACTACTACTACCATGTTTCCCAAGATATAGAATCTCAACCTATAGCTTCACAGGATTTCTAATGTCATACAGTATACATTCATAGTTGACTACTAAGTCAAATTTTATCTAGATTTGTATATAATGGCATATGAAATTTTAAATGTTTGTAGTTTCTAAATAGTATATCCAACAGATTTAGTTCTTGCTAAAAGTTCCATACGGTTTCTAATGTCATATAATATATGTTCATAGTTCAACCAAAATCCAACTAGAAATATAGATACAAAACATGTGAAATTCAAGTTATATTATGAGTTCTATAGTTAGTGAGAATTAGAATGTTAAACCAAACTTTTTGTTCTAGCAAACTTCGGACTGAAATGGGGTCCTCATTTCATGGCTGCATACCAAAAACTCTCACCTAGAGGTAGTCGATTGGATTTATGGGACTTGCCTGTGAGCAATTTTTCCCACTCACATACATGCTTATAAGTGGCAGATATGTAAGACAATTTGTTAGTGGGGCCAAAATTAAATATATGGAACTTTAACTTATGATCATGTTCTCAAATATGAAAGAGAAAATGCATGATCCTAAATGTTCAATTTAAATATGAAAAGTAGAGAGAAGGATTTCAGGGTCAAGGGATGGGAAAAACTAGTTGCTCTCATGATGCTGGCTTTAATATTTAGACATTGATATCTGCATGATGAGTCAAGAATTCAATTACTTCCTCGTCATGTGAAAAGAATAAGTTAAAACACAAAACTTAAATTTTTTTTTCAAACATAAGATATGGTATTTCTTACAATCTTTGATGTCTTTTTATGCCCACCCAGAAATATATTTCATATATATATCGATGCAATAGTAACAACTTCTCATTATGTGCATGGTTGTCTAAATCTTAGCTAATATAGTTATTTCTCTCTAATTATAAGGTTACTTCTAGAAGATTTTCATTTTTCTTAATACAAGACCCTTTACAAAATTTGTGAACCTAGCATAATTTATTATCATTTTCTGGACTTATGTGATAATAAATCACTTGTAAGTTTCAAATTTGATCTCTAGTGGCTGGCTCATTCTGATTTTATGATTATCTTAAAAAGAGAAGTGGAATCCTAATATTTCTAATGATTTTGTGTCTATTCTTGAGAATCTTAAGTCCTTTCTTGTAAAGTGAAGAAAAAAAGAATTTTAGAATTGTAATGGAGTGATTAATAAATGTTAAGTGAAATTCAAGCCCTACCTCATAATGACTGGTCTAATTAGTAATAACCTGAAGTTCAATTTAGATTAAGTTATAAAAAAATAAAATATAGGCATGGCATTTTTATTTTTTTAAATATCAAACCATCTGATATTGCATATTAAAGGGAGAAAGGAAGAGGAAGAGAGCCCATAAGCGAGCAAGAGAGAGGGGCCCAGAAACAGCAATGAAGAGGAAGTATAGGAAGGACCAAACTAGAGAAGCAACAACATGCTTGAATCTTACAGGTCTGTATATATATATATATCCTCTTTGATTCCAAACTCCTCTTTCTCATATGGTTGTTTGGTTGGTCATTTCTTTTTTGGTTAAAGATCAGCTAAAATTTTGTTAGATTAGGCATGTAGTAATATGATAGTTGTACCCTGTGTTTTTGGTTTTCCCAACAGATCCGTCTGATTTTCTTTCCAAATTTCTTTCTCTACTCAATGCAATATGGGATACATATATAGCTAGGCTAATTTGGTTTTGATTCTTCTGTGGTTTTGATGAGCACCTACTTTTGTGGTACTGCATGGTGGCATTTAGTGTTATATTAATGGTGCTATAATAATATTTGTGATTCACACACATTTGATGCTTAGCTTAGCATAAATAAAGTTAAATCAAGTGAATGATGAATATATATATAGATAAGGGTTGTATCTAAAAACATATTCAACTCATTTATATATTTATTTATTATTTTCATATATGTTTAGGATATATACGTTTATTTTAGATGTCTTCATTGAGATGTCAAGAGATATAAAAAATAACTATTGTATTCTAAATATTGTTCCTGATTCATCAAATTTATTTCTAAAAACCCATTTAGTATCAATAATAGGGTGATCTTTAGGTCTGGGCACTAAATCCCAAACATGATTTCTTTCAAATTGATTTAGTTCATCTTGCATAGCTAGTTTCCAATATTTATCAGTTAAAGCTTCTTCAGCACACTTAGGTTCAATTTGAGAAACGAATGCATAGTTGTTTATTTGATCCCTAAATTGTTTTCTGGTTTTAACAATCTCTTGAACATCCCCAATTACTTGATCAACTGGATGATTTTTTTGATATCTTCAAACTCTATGGAGTTCTTGAGGCATTTCTTCATTGTTTTCGAATTCAAGATCTTTCTCCTGAATATCTTCCTCTACATTAGTAGATTCAGATATTTTTGGAGGTTTACTTTTATCTTCTCCAGAAAGATTCAAGTCGTTAAAGTTGGAGATAAGATCATCTTCATCAATGACATGCATCAAAATAGTTTCATTTCCAATAAACACAACATGCATAGATTCTTCTATATTTCTAGTCTTTTTATTGAAAACCCTATATGCTTTACTTCTACTTAAATAGCCAAGAAATATACCTTCATCTGATTTGACATCAAACTTACCCAGATTCTCTTTTCCATTGTTGTGGATGAAGCATTTGCAGCCGAATACATGTAAGTGTAAGAGGTTTGGCATCCTTCCATTGTACAGCTCATAGGGTGTCTTCCCCAAAATTGGTCTGATGTAAGCTCGGTTAATGATATAGCTTACTGCGTTTACTGCATTAACCCAAAAAACTTGAGGAAGCTCCTTTTCATTCATTGCTATGGATATTTCTCTAATTGTTCTGTTCTTCCTTTCTACCACTCCATTTTGATGAGGAGTCCTTGGTGCTAAGAAGTTGTGACCAATTCCATGCTCTTCACAGTACTCCAAAAAGCTTGAGTTTTCAAATTCTCCTTCATGATCAGACTTGATAGATACAATGGAAATACCTTTCTTATTTTGCACTTTCTTAGTCAAGGTTACAAATGCATCAAATGTTTCATTTTTGTAAGAAACAAACAACGTCCAGGTAAATCTAAAGTAATAATCGACAATCACAAGTACATACAAGTTTCCACCAATGTTTTTTACTGTAGATGGACCTATTAAATCCATATACAATAATTGTAGTGGTGATTACATTTTTAAATTTGAATGATGATTTAATTTGTTTCCCTTTGAGACATGCATCATATTCTTTATCCTTTTCAAAAGAGATTTTTGGAAAACCAATGACCAAATCATAATTAATTTTGTTAATTGGTTCATGTTAACATGTGTCAGTCTTCTTGCTACAACCAACTATCATTATCTTTACTAATTAAACATACAGAATCTAAGGAGGGAAGTTCATCAAGATCAATGGTATAACAGTTACCATGCCTTTGAGTTTTGAGAATTACTTTACGATTACTTTTTCAGATGACCAGTGTAACACTTCTATCTAGGATCATTTCCGATTTATTAGGCCTCATTAGAGACTAACTATACTTAATTAGAAGCTTGAATCACATATATGTTAAAATAAAATTTCCAAATTTCGGGTACTATTCATTTAATCAAATTTCTTTTTCTTGACTGAATTTCAGAAAATCATAACTAATTCAATAAAAATTATATGAAAGTGATTCAAGTCTCTATGCATAGCTTAAAACATTATTTACATGGAAAAAATATTAAATAGAGAAATTACTTGGCCAATTTGCACAGTAAATTTCATGAATTTCTACTATTCATATGGTTAATTTCAGAAATTCCAGTTTTCTGGGCTAAATTTGAAAATTCACTATAAATCGTACACTCGTACAAATTTAGTGATCTTTTGACCATATGACATATATTTCTGTCTAGTTTTTAAGCATATATAACATGTATACTTTATATATCAAGAAGGCCATACTATAGCATAATCATTCGGTAGTAGTTAGAATGATCATTTGTATCCTAATACTTACAATACAAAAATTGTAAGATATTCACATGACCATATTTCATCTTCATATCATGCCATACATTAGCTAGGACTTAAAGGAACATAAAAAATTGGAGAAACATATTTATTATCATATTTACAAATTTATACAAAAGCTCAAAATGCATGGCCAATGCTAGCTTTATCAATTTAAATACTAAATTCTTTCTCCTTTCCCTTCTCTTCCTTGGAGGTATTGTCATTGTTGCTACCTAATAATGGTTAATGTGTGAGAGGGTGAGATTCAAAGAATCTCAGTAGATAAATTCCATACATGCCATTATATCATCACATTTTTCATAAAAACATCACATAAACCTTAATTCATCACATCGGCACAATTGAACATATAAATTATATAAAAATTTTAGTAGAGTTTAATTTTGTAAAAAGGACATCCTGGGGCTCCAGACCCCCCATACAACTCAGCCAATAGCATAGAAATATCACAAATCAACATTTCATATATATGTCATGATGTTAAATATCAAAGAAACAATAATGATAATGTGATGTTAGTAAAGAGAATTATCTACCTTATAGTACTTCCTTGCTTCCCACACTTTGTCCAACACTTCTTGGACCTTCCAGCACTTCTCCAAGCTTTCTTAGGCTTCCTCAAACCTAAACATATCATTAAACAATTACTCAAGCTAATGGTTACATGACTTTCTTCAAAAAGTGTTCATGAAACCCTAATTCTTTAAAAATTCACCAAAAATTCATTCCTAGCTCAAAAAATGATGAATTATACCTCTATTCCATGTAATTTTTCATGAGGAATCCAAATTTGGCCTCAGAATTACCAAATTACATCTCCATTTATGGTTAATATTCATTCCAAATTAAGCTTCAAAAACCTAAAAATTTCACTTTCTTAATCTTAAGATTTTTCATGAAATCATCACTTGTTCCTAAGGTTTTGGACCATGGGAAACCCATTTTTGACGTCCAATTTATGAAATTCCAACTCTAAGTATGAACATTAGCTCATAAAAAATCAATGGAATTCAAGAAAAATTGTTGCACTTTGTTATCCAACAAACTACTTGCATATTCAAGCTTTAAATGAACATTCTATCATCTCCCCTATGATTTATGGTTGGAAAACTCTATTTCTTGCTAAATCATGCCGTGGACAGAACCCTAAGATAAGGAGGAAGGAAATATATTGCATGGATCATGCTTTAAAGACCATATACTACAAGCTTGAAGTGGTAGAAGTTAACTTACCAACTTGAACCTTTGATTTCATTGAGCTATCTTTTTTTTTTCCTTCTCTCTTTTCTCTCTTCTCTCTTTGCATTTTTCAGCTTCTATTTTGCTGCTGCTTGCTCGTGAAAATGAAGTGGAAAAGTGAGTGATTAAGTGGTTAATTATGTAGCTTAATCATAATTGACCCTTAATTAACCTTAGATTGCTTTTTGGTCAAAAAGTGACAACTTCTTAAGGAGGTTTTCAAACAAAAACATGCTTCCAAATCTGCCCCAAACATGCAAGAAATGAGTGTTTTAAGTGTCCAAGATTGCTCAATTTTTCCTGGTCCAGATATTTCTTGAACCAGGTAATTTTTAACCGTACCGATAAAATTGCTTTTTACAGTAATTTAGCATTTTTGAGCTACATGACTATCCTAAGTTTATATTTATATTTCCATAATTATCCTGTCTCAAATGGTTTATGTGTATGGCCCATATCTTGTTCCGGTTACCTTTTAACCATCAGTAGGACCCACAGTTTACTTTATCGGTTTGCTATTGTTTTTGGACACTCAGCACTGATTATTTCTTTATTCTTGAACATTAACCCTTAGTGCCATATACCATTGAACTTTTCTCATCGAGGGCTTCATTTTGACAGTAATTTTACATATTTACAAAATTGCCCTTAACTCGAGATTAAATTGAAATTTCTAAAACTTTCGGGTCTTTAGGTGTAATTTTTTTAATGGCTTTTCTATTTCTTCCCTAGGTAATTTTTATAAATTTAGGGACATGGATGTCATTTTTAAAATTCTTTATTGGTAAAAATGTAATTTCTTATTTTTTATCTGATAGGAAAAAAGACCTCTTTGCCCTTTTTCACGTAAAAATAGTATTTGTCCGTTTTCACGAATTCCTTGTACATTTCATGTTATCCTTTATTTCTTCTTCTTTCATTACTTTATATCTAGTAAAATTTTGAGATATTACAACCAAGCAGAATTTTAAGTCAAATAGTACCCAGTTCCCTTTGTCACATGTTTGACTCACACTCAGCAGGTTGTGGTTGAGTCCAATTACAAACAGCACTTCTTCTATAGATGTTTAAGGATTCTTACCCACAATTCTAATGCCAGCTATTTTGCCATATTGGTCAGCTCCAAAGATCACATTTCCTCCTTTCTTGTCTTTGAGGGTGATGAACTTCTCCTTGTCATAAGTCATATGACGTGAGCAAGCACTGTCCATATACCATTTGTTGATTTTTCTTGCTCTAAGATAAACCTGCAAAACAAGGTTCAGTTTTTCTTTTTAGGTACCCAAATCTGCTTGGGTCCTTTTCTGTCAGTGACATTTTCCCTAAACACAAATGTACCTTTGGGAACCCATGCTACCTTCCTGTCAAGTTCATTTTTCTTCAACAAACATAAACTGGAAACATATACCTTCTTATTACAGAAGTGACAGGTGGTAAAGGGACTGCTAGATTGTGATGCAGGAAGAAAGCAATGTAGATAATACTTTTGTTTCACATATTTAGGTTGGACATAGTATTCAATACATTTTGAAGTGTGACTTTTCTTTTTATGTCCATCAGCATGCACAAAATGTCTCATACAGATTTTGATTTTTTTTTTTATTCTTTTCCTTAGCTGTACATAAATCATAGCCAAGTCCAACTTTTCCTTGTGCAATTCTTTGACTTCCTAATAAGGCAAACAACATATCTTTACCCTTAGTGAGTTTAGCCATGGTTATCAAAAGATATTCATTATTTTTCTTTAGTTCAGTACATGATGTGCAGTAAACAAATTCATTTTCATGCAGAGATGCAGTGTCAGATAATTTGCAATCAAATTCTATCCTCCTTGTCTTTTTCTTAGCTAGTTATAGTTCTTTTACAGTCTTAATAAACTCATCATTCAGATCATGGAATGCATAAGCAATTCATAATAGAAAGGTTCAGATTCATATACCCCATCTTCATGATCACTGATAGATGAGCTTAGAGTCTATTTAGATGCGAGTGCCACCAAGTAGATGTTGACAATTTCTTCCTCATCTTCATCTTCTTTATCTAAGCTGTAGCACCAAATTGATGAGATGTATACCTTTTTCTTTTGCCCTTGTTAGCAGCTTTGTTTTCTTTTTCCTGCTTTTTTGGGAATTGAGGACAATCTCATTTGATGTGCCCTTGCTTTTTGCATTCATAGCAGGTGACAAGCTCTTTGCCTTCTTTCTTTTTACCTGCAGTTGCTTCTTTCTTGAAGAATCTTTTATTTCTTTTCTTGTTGCAGAACCTTCCAAATTTTCTGACCAACATAGCAAGAGTCTCTTCATCCAGGTCTTCTTTATCATCAGACTCTTCTTCTTTTTTTTCTATAGCTTTCAATGCAAGGCCCTTTTTCTTCTTGTCTTGACCAGCTTCCTTAAGAGCCTTCATTTTACCCTCATACTCCTCATGACTACCGAAGAGTGCTGTGACAGAAGTCATTGACTCTCCTCAGGCTTCTTCAATCATTGTCATCTTTCAGTATCTATAATGCTCTCCACTGAAGCCAAGAGGTTTATTTATGTTGTTTCCCTCTGGTAGGATACTTTCTCCAAAGCCAACCATTAATTTTCCTGGATTATTAGATCCTTTGCTTGGGAGACCAAGCTTTGATATCACTTGTTAGTTCTGCTGGCTTCCCAAGAAAGGTGGCAAACTAGGATCTTTGCAAATTTTCTGCAAAAGTATAATAGAATAGTGAAAGCAAAATATGCAGAAAAATAGAGTGCAAAATGTAATGAGATAATAAGCAAAGTATAAGAAGAAGGACACAAGAATTTATGCTCATTCGATCTCTTTCTCTTGACCTACATCAGTCTTCAAGCTACCACTTGAGATTTTTCACTACCTTACAAGAATTCAGTGGGCTCCTTGCAATGCCACAGTATAACTTTATGCTCTATTCTAAACGTTTACAATCTCTCTTTCTGCACTCTAGTTAAGTGCTTCCCAAATCCCTTGTGAAGTTCCCTCATAAGAAAATCTTTCTTCTAGATGAAGATAAGAATGTTTACAGCAAATGAATTCTCTAATTTATAGTGTATATGATAGTTGAAGTACAATTTATGAAGTGTGGAAGAGTAGAAGATTTTGATAGAAGATTTTGACAGAGTTTCAGTATATACAATGTAAAATTGTTTTCCCATACCTTCAAATGAAGTTCTATTTATAGATTTATGTCTTAACTATATGTTAGAGACAAGATCTAGCCGTTAGAGACGTTACCCAACGGTTACTCTGCAAAACTATCCATTCACTAACTGCATTTAATGCATCTAACATCCACAATTTGAATTTTGGGGTGTCAATAGACGAATTTCACAGAGACCATAAGTTAAAGACTTTAATGTTGAACTTCGAAGTTCGTCTATTCAAAGGCAAAATTTGAATTTTCATCTTTGACAAATTTTTCCATATTGAAACATACGAATTTTCAAGGTTAAAGTTCTTCTTAAGAGTGTGAACAGTTGTATCATATTGCTACAGTGTATTCAAAATTTGAATTTTGGTGGCCACAATTCGTTTGTCAGTGAGCAATTTAATATGGCACAAAAGTTCTTTTTTTCAAAATTTGAATTTTCAGAAATCAAAGTTCCTTTGTCAGATAGTAACTTTTATCAGACTTATACCAAAGTTCAAATTTCAGAAAACCGAAGTTCATTTATCAGAGGGACACCTGAGCAGACTTACACATTGTTCCTCACATATCTTCAGATGAATTTTTCATTTTTCACAAGTTGTGCTTTACTCAAAATTCAAATTCTAACAGTCTAAAATTCATCTGTCAAAGGTAACAACTTCATAAGTTTGAATTTCAGCTTTCAAAGTTCAAATTTTCAAGGTAACATATGAAGTTTAACACTTCAAAATTTGTCTGTTAGTGGATATTTCTCAAATGCATCATGAGTTAACATAAGATTGTTGAAAAACACATTTTAAAAACTTTTGTGTGCAAGATCAAAGTCTTTTACTCATGTGAAATAATGAGAAATCCTACAAACTAGTCTTATACTTATTTTTCTTGGATTTCTTCACTTGAGATATTTTGTACAGCTTTGATATCTTCCTTCCAAGCTCCAGTTGTTTAGAATCATCAAAGACACTTGATTCAACAGCTTAGAGAAGGATGTCAGGGTTATATGGTTTTCTTTTCTGCAAGTATTGAAGTAGAAGTGGGTATTAAGGAAATCCTAGTGGCTAAAGAGTTTCTAGAAGTGTTTCCAAAAGAGAATAATGGTTTACCCCCAGAAAAAGAGGTGAAGCTTGCTATAGATCTAATGCCAAGGACATCCCCTATTTCAAAGACACCATATAGGATAACACCTAATGAAATGGCTAAGTTAAAGAAGCAAATTGAGGAACTACTTGAGATGGGGTTTATTAGGCCAAGTGTTCCTTTCTAGGGTGCTCCAGTGTTATTTGTAAGAAAGAAATATGGAAGCCTTATACTTTGCATTAATTATCGTGAGCTAAATAAAGTTACAATTAAAAATAAGTACCCATTACTCATAATTGATGAATTGCTAGACAAGTTGGTCGGGGCATACGTGTTTTCAACAATTGATTTAAGATCTAGGTACCATCAGCTCAGGGTTAAGGTAGAGAATGTTCCTATGACAACTTTCTGAACTAGATATAGGCATTATGAATTTCTTCTTATGCCATTTCATCTTACAAATGCACCCGCGATTTTCATAGACTACAAGAATCAGAGTTTTAGGCCATACTTAAGTAGATTCATTGTGGTCTTCATAGATGATATTTTAGTATACTCCAAATCTTTAGTAGAGCAGGAAGCGTATTTGAGAATTGTCTTAACTTTGTTGAAAGAAAAAAACATGTATGCTAACTCAGTAAATATGAGTTTTGGCTCACTGAAGTACAGTTTTTAGGTCATATCATCTCCAAGGACGAGGTCGTAGTAGACCCAAGCAAAGCAGATGTTGTCCTAAAGTAGGAGAGGCCCAAAACTATCACAAAGATCAGAAATTTTCTAAGTTTGGCATGCTATTATAGAAGATTTATTCAAGACTTTTCCTAAATTGTGTTGCCACTTACAAGATTAACAATGAAGGGAAAATGTTTTGTGTGGGATAGAGATTGCGAAAAGAGTTTTAATGAACTAAAACTTAGGTTAAGCTCTTTACCTGTATTAATCCTAGCAAATCTCCAAAAACCATATGTGGTTTATTCAAATGCTTGCATGTTTGGATTAGGTTGTGTATTAATGCAAGATGGAAGAATAGTAGCCTATGCTTCTTGTCTATTACAACTACATGAAGAAAACTATCCTACGCATGATTTAGAACTTATGGCTATAATGCATGCTCTAAAGATATGGAGACATTACCTCTATGGTGTTACCGCAGAGATATTTTGTGACCACAAAAACCTAAGATATTTAGAAGATCAGAAAGAACTTAATGCGAGGCAAAGAAGATGGATGGAACTGCTAAAATATTATAAGCATTCAATAAAGTACCATCCAGGAAAAAGTAAATGTTGTAGCCCAAGCTTTAAGTAGAAAAGTCATCCATGTAACCTACATGATGATTTTTGAAATCAAATTAATATAATATTTTAGATATTTGAGTTTGTCTCTCAGGTTGCATGAGACTAAGATTGACAATGAATTTTGTGAAGAATTGAAACAAGTTGAACAAGTAGATAAGTTCGTGGAAGTAGTTAAGGGAAAAATAAAATGGGGAGAAATGAAAGAATTCAACATAACTAATGATGGCCTAATAAAATTCTGAAAACGAGACTATATTCCTCCTATGGCAGAATTGAGAAAAAGAATTTTAGCTGAAGTACATCAAAGAAAGTACACGTTTCATCTAGGTATTACAAAATTTGAAAATGTTGTTTTGGTGGCCTGGTATGAAAAGTGATGTTACTTAGTATGTGGCTACATGCCTAATCTACCAAAAAGTGAAAACTGAATATCAGAAGCCATCAAGTATGTTAGAGTGAGTGGAGGTGGGATAGTATCACAATGGATTTTGTCAAAGGGGTACCAAGGACGTCTTCTGGATATGATGCCATTTGGGTGATTGTGGATAGATTGACGAAGTCAGCACATTTTCTAGCATTGAGGTTGACATGCACGCTAGATAAGTTGGCACAATTGTATGTTAAAGAGATTGTGAGACTACATGGTATGCTGAACAACATAGTTTTCGACAAATATCTAAGATTCATATCAAATTTTTGACATTTCTATAGGAAGCTATTGGAACTAAGCTAAGATTTAGTACAACGTATCATCCATAGATGTATGGCCAGATAGAGAGGACTATCCAAACTCTAAAGGACATGCTCAGAGCCTATATTTTGGAAATGAAATAAAACTAGGATGTGTATTTACCATTAGTAGAGTTTGCCTACAATAATAGTTACCATTCTAGTATTCAAATGGCTTCATATGAAGCATTGTATGGAAGAAGATGCAGGTCTCCACTATGCTAGATAGAACTCAGTGAAAGAAAAGTGCTAGGTCCATAATTGGTTGATCTAACCACCAGACAAGTTGAAATGATCAAGAAAAAGTTGTTAACGGCTCAGAGCAAACAAAAGAGTTATACTAATAAGAGAAGAAAGTCGTTAGAATTTGAGATAGGAGATCACATCTTTCTTAAAGTATCTCCAACAATTGGGATTGGTTGATCAATTAAAACTAAAAAGCTAAGTCCAAAGTACATAGGACCATTTGAAATTCTGTCTAAAGTTGGACCTGTGGCCTACAAAATAGCTCTACCCCTAACTTGAATCAAACCCATAATGTTTTCCTTGTTTCCTAGCTTGAAAGATACCAACTAGCCCTTCACTTGTCATAGAATATGAACATGTTAATTTGCAAGAAAATCTATCTTATGTGGTAAAGCATGAGAAAATCATTGACTATCAAGTCAAAAAGCTAAGGGGTAAAGATATATCTCTAATGCAAGTGGTTTGGACAAACTTGACCTCAAATGAAGCAACCTAGGAAATGGAGTTTGATATAAAGCAAAAATATCCAAAGCTATTTACATCAGGTACATTTTTCAATTTCGAGATAAAATTTATTTTAAGGCAGAGGGAATTGTAACATCCCTAAAAAGATAGAATATCTGGAGATACATAAGGAATTCGTGAAAATGGACATCCACTGTTTTCCGTTAACTAAGGAAAAGATGTCATTTTTCTCGATTGGATGGAGAAATAAGAAATTATGTTTTTGCGCCTAAATATTATGAAATTACATTTATGTCCCTACGCTTAAAAAATTATGCCGATGAGAGTAGAAATATCCTTGGGAAAAATTACACCTAATGATCCAAAAATTTAAAAAATCATAAATTTACCCCAAGTTAGGGGTAATTTTTAAATATGTAAAATTACTGTCAAAATGAAACTCTTAATGAAACAAGTTCAATGGTATATGGCACTAAGGATTAATGTTCAATGATGAAGAAATAATTGGTGCCAAAAGTTAAAAAATAACTTTATATCAATAAAACTACTTTTTAAAATGCAAAAGAGAAAAAGTCAAAATGAAAAACTATTGGACACTATAAAAGGAGCTTTTTAAAGATAAGATAATACAGTAATCTTAGGCACAAGTATACTTTATTCTTGTGTCAATAAAGTGAAATTATACTACAAAAGTAACTTTACCAGTCCAAGTTCAAAGAAACCAACACAGAGCATTACTGGACTGGGAAAAATGCACAGTATTTTGTGGGTAACTCTCTCTCTCAAGCATGCCTACTTAGCCATGTGCTGAAATTGAATAAAATATTAATTGTCAAGGCTTATAGATAAGGCTAATTAAAGATAATCAAAGTGTTTTGCAAAAAAAGTTATCTTGGTTAGTAAAAGTAACCTTGAATAAGTTGCCTACATATACTCTTCACCCCTCCTTCATTTTGGACATCCAAGAGCAAGAAAAGAGAGAGAAAGCTCTACCCAAGTAGTGATAGAAGGAGCAGCAAACTTGAAAAGCAAAGGGAATAGGAAGAAGCTTAAGGAAAATCGATAAGTGCTTAACTTGAGATCTTTAAGTGTTTTGTTATGGTTTCATGCTTGCATGGCCTAGTATTCATGGAGTTCTTCCCTTTCTAACCTCTGTAAGTTTCGGCCAAGACATGGTTTGGGTAAGGAATGATGTTTTGAAATCATAAAAGTGTAACATCCTCAAAAAGCTAAATATCTAAACATGTATAAGGAATTCACGAAAACGGATAGACATTGTTTTGCATGAAATAGGGCAAGAAGTCATTTTTCTTGGTTGGACGAAAAAATGAGAGATTACATTTTTGCCCCTACAGATTAAGATAATTTTAATTTTGCCCCAAAGAGTTTAGAGTCAAGGACAAATTATAGCTAATGACCCGAAAGAATTAAAAATTATAATTTACCCCGAGTCAAGAGTAATTTTGTAAATATGTAAAATTATTGTCAAATCAAAGCTCTTGATAAGATGAGTCCAATGTTATATGACACTACGAGTTAATGTTCAAGGATAAAAAAATAATCAGTGTTGAAGATTAAAAAGTAACTTTATACTGATAAAGCTACTTTTTGACCTACAAATGCTAAAAAGTCAAAAAGAAAAGTTATTGGCCATCGTAAAAGAAGCATTTTAGAGATAGTAGGATAAAGTAATGTGAGACACAAGTTTGCATTATTCTTGTGTTAATAAAGTGAAATTATACTGCAAAAGCTAACTTTACCGGTCCAAGTATAAAGTAACCGACATAGGGTATTACTAGACTGAAAAAATATACATTATTTTGGAGATGAGACCCTTTTAAATCATGCCACATCAGCTTCCATGTATGGAAAATGAAAACTTGGTGGCTAAGTTTTGATTAGAATAAATCAAGGTAATTAGTAAAAGCAACCTTGACTAGCAAAAAGTAAGTATCATTAATGGCCATTATAAATACCCCCCTCCATACCATTTGCATAAGATATTCACAAAGAAAGGAGAGACAAGCTATAAAAAAGAGCAAGAGAAGGGCAGCCATATGTGAGGAAGGAAAAATAGAAGAAAAAAAGAGAAGATAAAATCAAGGAAAAAATGGTAAGTTGTCCTCTCATGATTTTCAAGTCTTCTAGCATAGTTTTTGAGTTGTATGAGTTAGTTTTCTTGAAATTTCTTCTTCCTCAACCTCTATTCAAATCTAACCTAAGCATGTGTAAGAGAGGGAAGGTGTTTTTGAACCATAAACCTGTGAGAAAGCATGAGTTTTCACAAGAGAAAGCAAGGTAAGCAAGATTTGAGCAAGTTTTGAGAAAACCCAATTTTTTCTTTGGAAGTAGAATTTTGGTTAGAGAATTAGGCCATCTTAGAGTAGGGATTTCATTAATTTGATGCCAAAAATGGATTCCTCATGGCCAAAAACCTTAAAGACAAGTGTTGGCTCAAAGATAAAGCCCAAGATAAAGAAAATGGATTTTCAAAGGTTTGTAGAGTATTACATGAACTCTATGCCTCATGCTATGAAATTAGTGGCTTAAGCACTTGTTTATTGATGCCTAGGGACTTGAGGAAACTCAAGGAGGTTAGTAGAAGCATTGGATTCAAGAGGAAGAGCCAAAGGAATGCTTTAAGGTAGCTAAGTTTCATATTCTTACTTTATGTTCTTTCATTGTCTTTCTATGATTAAATTATGTTGCCATATTACAATTGTGATTTATTTGATTGGTTTTGGCTATAAAATGAGGGGTTTTATTCCCTAGGATGTCTATTTACTAAGTCATTATGCTGTTAAAATTTTTATGACCAATATGGTAATTTATTGTTTAAATGTGATTGATATGATTAAATGTGATCAAATATGAGTTGTTTAACATGATTGACATAATTGCATGAAATGTAACTTGTTACTGAGATTGTCTCCAATCTCATCCCTTCAAGTATCCCAAATGATTAGACATAAGCAATGGCAAGGAGATCAAGGAGCCAAAGAGAATGAAGGAGAGAATGATGATTGATAACGATTTCAAGCTATCATTTCATATTTTGAAATAATGTATTAAATTATGTAAAATGTTATGACTCTATAATTTTAGCATGGTTATGTTTCTTTGTGCCATACATGATGTTTAGTATGGAATGAAAACGTGTTTTGATGATATAGTGGGCATGTGCAATTGGTTTTGCTAAGAGTTGCTTATCATTGTCCAATATGACCAACCATAAAAGAAGCAGGGTAATCTATTTGAAGTAGAGAGAACAAGCTTTCTAATGAGATAAAAAAACACTAGATTTGGATATACGTACAATTTATAATGTAATTTTAAAGTTAAGGGTCAAAATTGGACAGTTAAGTGAAAGCCATGGATTTTACTGTAAGTATTATTAAATTTGAAATGTGATATAAAATCATACATAGTTCTAAAAATCCAATGATTTAAATGTATAGATAATATGCCACTAGGTTGAAGGAAATTGGAGCTATACAATGAGAGTTATGCACGTTTTCCTATAATTGTTACAGTAAGAGTGATGTTCTAACCCTTGTTTCTTCAAGTTGATACCGTGCCCTGTACGTATGAAATAAATGTACAATAAAAATGTGGCTGTAAAGTAGACATATAGAGCTTTCTAATGGTGCAAAGAAAGCATGAATTAGCTTAGGTTAGAATGAGAAATGAATTTTCAAACTTAAGTCAGAAAATTTGGAACTTAATATTTTGACCATTTAAACAGCGGAAGTTTAAGTATTAAATTGTATCAATTGTGCAGTCAAATACAAGTTTCATATTTTTTCTTTGTATATAATGTTGCTAGCTTCATTTATAGACTTGGATCACATTAATACCATTTTTTTGGAATCAGTTATGATTTTTCAAATTTCAGCCAGAAAAATGGACAATAGATGAACAGTAACTTTCAAAAATTGTGTTTTTCAGATTTAATCCCTTTAATGATTCAATATTTTAAAATGGATTAGTTGGACATTAAAAATACTGTACTACTTGAGAAATTGTATATGAAAGTAATGTGTTACAAAAATCATGAGAAAGTGTGAGTTTTTGCAAGACAAAGTAAGTTAGGTATGTTTTCAAACAAGTTTGTAAAAAATCCAATTTTCTTGCAAGGACCAGTTTTTTGGTTAGCATAGAAAGCCATCTTAAACTACAAATTTTATAGTTTTGAAGTAAAAAATGGATTCCTCATGGTTAGAGACCTTAGGAACAACTATATGCCTCATGATATAGGCTAAGAAAGGCAAATTGGACAATTAAGGGTTCCTAGGGTTTCATGAAAGTTCTATATATAATGACATAAAATCAGAGGCTTGATCTATTCTTTAATAATATCTAGGGACTTCAAGAAGCCCAAGAAAGCAAGGGGGATTATTGAAAGCAAAGGGTATAACCAAGAGAAGTCATCAAAGGTAACCCAATGTTTAAAAAATCGGACCGGATGTTGAACCGGAAATATCACTGGGTCACGGTTTTTATGGTTCAACCAGTTAGATCGGTAGTCGAACCAGTGACGTAATAATTAAGTAAAAATAATATTATAAATAATAATATATATAAATAAAATATCAAATTGTTAAGATAATAAATTTAAATAGTTTAACTTCATAATAAGTTAATAAACTCACATAGTAATAATCTATGTTAAATCATTGAAAGTAATGTTAAAACATTTTAACATGATAACACTATATGACAATATTATTGTAAAATAACTATACAGTTAAATTATTGAAATTATTGTTGAAATATTTTAACATGATAACACTATATGACCATAATATTATAAAATGATTATACTCCCTCCGTCCTTAATTATAAGAAACAAATAATTACTTTATCTATATCAAGAAAAAAATATTTTTGGTAGTTAAACTCATTAATTGTGCTACAATTTCAATTTCTTTTTCTGAATTGCCCACATTAAAGGTCTAGAGGAAGACTAATTAATTATTAGTAATTATCAATACAACCTTAATTACTCAAGGGTATAAAAATAAAATAATATTAATTACTCCACAAATTTTATTCATATCTCTTATATTTTGAGATAAATGAAGAGTCTTAAAATTCTCTTGTAATTTGGGATGGAGGGAGTATAATACATTGAAAATTTTCATTTTTATAATTAATAACTTTAAAATAAAAATGGAAATAGTGTTTTACTCTCTAATAATTTTTATAATTAATAATTTTGGCAAAAGAAATTAAATTTAAGTTAAATTTTACCCAATTTAAAAAACCATCCGGTTCTCTAAAAACTGCTCCGGTTCCCAGCTCAATTCCGGTTTCCAGCTCCAAAGCCGGTTTAAAATGGTCCAAAGCTGAAAATTTAGCTGTTCTTCACTCCAGGTGATGGTTCAATCGGTCCAACCGTCTGCTTCTCAAAATATTGACGTAACCAAGTTTATATTTTCTTCCTTATGCTATTTTATTGTTTTGCTTTGATGCAAATTGGTTGTCATAGTGTATATTGTATTTTCTTGACCGGTTTTGGCTGTAATATGAGGGGTTTTATTCCTTGGAATACCAATTTTCTAAGCCGTTATGTTGTCAAAATTTTTATGAATTATATGGCAATTTATTGGTTTATATGATTTAATGTGATCAAATGTGATTTTCATGTGAAATGAATAACATGATGCGTCAATATAACTTGCTACTGAGATTGTCCCAATTTCATCCCCTCAAGTATCCTATAACATAGATTCAAAGCATGGCAAGAACCCCACAAGGCAAAGGGCAAGCAGAAGGCTTTGAATTGCTAATGTTATCATAGCCATAACTCTTTGTGTTTTGATAATTGTATGTGAATTTCTAAAGTTGTGTCTTGCTGCCATTATGTTATTTCAGGTCTCTTGTGATATTATGAATATGGTATGATCAAGAATAGATTAGTTTGGAGGACGAATGTAATGTAAATATATACATTTGCAATGAAAAAGCATATTCTGGCCAATTTGCGCAGCTGATGATTTCATGGTCACTGTTCATTTGAAATATGAAATATTATATAATATATTTTTGGAAACTAGACATACAGGGATTTTAAACAAGCTAAAGAATACATGAATAGCATGTCTATACTATTTGTTAGGAATTTTTTGATTTAGGCCAGAAAATCTGGAACATAAATTTGACCATTTGTACTGTACATATTTAAGCATTAAATTGTAAAAATTGGTATAGTTAAACATTTGATTCATATTTTTCCTTGTAGAGAATATTTCCAGCTTCATGTAGACACTTGAATCATACCGATATGATTTTTCTAGAATTAATTATGATTTTTCAAATTCATCTAGAAAACCTTGGAACCAAATGAATAGTAAGATTGTTTTCTCTATTTTATGCAATATGGTTCCTACGATGATTCAAGAGCCATTTGGACATTAGACATGCTTTAATACTTGGAAAATGCATGATAAAAAAAGGTGATACACTATTTTACTTCTTTACTCGTAGCTTGGAAGAATATGAGGGCAAGCTAAAAGCTCTCAAAGAAGTAACTTAGGATACGAAGAAGAAAAGCTTAGATCTCAATGCTGTAGAAAAGGAGGAAGATATAGATTCTGATGAGGATGAAGGTATTGATAAAGAAACAATGGTCATGCTCATCAAAAGATTTGGCAAATTATATGGAAAGAAGAAAAGCAAAAAGTTCTTCAAGAAAGTTATTGGAACCAGCAGGAAAAGGAAAACAAATAGCCTATAACTTGCAACAAATGCAAGATAAAGACAAGAAAGCTGACAAAAAGAAAAAGAAAGCCTATAAATTGCAACAAATGCAAGATAGAATGGGTTCTTAAAGGTACTTCAGTATCTAGGGAGAATGCTACAAACAAAAGAGAACTCAAACAAATTTTAGGACCTAAGAAGAAAAACTAAAATCTGTTTTGCAAGTGTGTCTTAGAACTAGCAAGAGCAACAAATGGTATATGGACAGTGTATGCTTAAGATTTATGATTGGTGATAAGGAGAAGTTGATTATCCTCAAAGATAAGAAAGGAGGAAAAGTGACATTTGGAGGTGACTAACATGAGAAAGTTGTTGGCATTGGCATCGTGGGTAGGAGTCCTAAAACATCCACATAAGAAGTGTTGCTTGTGATTGGCCTCAACCACAACTTGTTGAGAGTGAGTCAGACCTATAACAAAGGAAACTAGTTGCTTTTTGACTCAAAATTCTGCTTAGTCATAAAGAAAATTGATCACAAGATTATGCTCAAAGGTGAAAGGGATGGTAATTGTTATACGATTGACTTAGATGAATTCTCTAACTTAGATTCTATATGTTTAATCAGTAAAGATAATGAGAGTTGTTTATGGCATAGAAGATTAGCACATCTTAATATGAATCAATTTAATAAGTTAATTAAAAATGACTTAGTTACTCGCTTACCTAAGATATCATTTGAAAAGGATAGAGAATGTAATGCTTGTCTTAAAGGGGAAGCAAACTGAGTCCTCTTTCAAATCTAAAAATGTCATCTTCACATCTAGACCACTCCAACTACTACATATGGATTTGGTTGGTCCATCAAGAGTAAAAAGCATTGTAGGAAATCTATATGTGCTAGTAAATATGGATGACTACTCTAGATTTACTTGGATTTTATTTTTTTTTCTCTAAAGATAAGACATTTGATATATTTGTAACCTTAGCTAAGAAAGCATAAGATAAGAAGGGTATTTCTATTGTGTCCATCAAGTATGATCATGAAGGAGAGTTTGAAAATTCAAGCTTCTTGGAGTACTATGAAGAGTAAGGAATCGACCACAATTTCTCGACTCCAAGGACACCACAGTAAACTGGCATGGTGGAAAGGAAGAATAGAACATTGGAAGAGATGGTGAGAGCAAAGCTGAATGAGAAAGAACTACCTCAATATATATGGGCTAATACAGTGAACACAACAAGTTATATAATCAATAGAGCATACATCAAACCAATCTTAGGGAAGACATTTATGAGCTCTACAAAAGAGGGAAGTCAAATCTTTCTCATCTACATATGTTTGGATGCAAGTGTTTCATCCACAACAATGGAAAGGAGAATCTGGGTAAGTTTAACTCTTAGTCAGATAAAGGTATATTTCTTGGCCACTCTAGTAGAAGTAAAGCATATAGAGCATTCAATAAAAGAATCAGAATAATAGAAAAGTCTGTGTATAGGGTGTTTATTCACAACAAGACTCTCTCTGAATCTGACTTAGATGAGAATGAACTAATTTCTAGCTTTAGAAAAATGATACTCCAAGGAAGATAAAATTTAACCTCTAAAAATATCAAAATCTACTACCGCGAAGGAAGATATTCAAAGGAAAGATAATTAACTTGAAGTTAATGAAGAAATTTCTCAAGAACCACCTAAATCTTGGAGATATCAAATGAGTCATCTTATTGATCAAGTGATTGTGGATATTCAAGAGAATGTCAAAACAAGAAGGTAACTTAGCGATTAGATAAATCATTGTGCATTCATATCAAAAATTGAAACTACTGCATAAAAGGTGCATTAAAAGATAAGTACTAGAATATAGCCATGCAAGAAGAACTGAATCAGTTCAAGAGGAATCAAGTTTAAGACTTAGTGCCTAGACCCAATGATCATTCAATGATTGGAAACAAATAAGTGTAGAAACAAACCCAATGAATCAAGAGTGATCATCCAAAACAAGGCAAGGTTGGTGGCCAAAGGCTATAACCAGGAAGAAGGTATAGATTATAAAGAAACTATTGCTCCAGTTACAGGATTGGAAGCAATATGAATTCTTTTAGCTTATGCCTATATAAAGGATATTAAGTTATATCAAATGGATGCAAAGAGTGGTTTTCTGAATGGTTATATCATGGAAGAAGTTTATGTTAATCAACCTCCAGGTTTTGAAGACTTAATTAAGCCTAATCATGTATATAAACCAAAGAAAGCCCTTTACGGTTTAAAATAAGCACCAAAAGCATGGTATGAGAGGCTAACTTTTTAATTGAAAAAAGGATTCAATAGAGGTAAGGTTGACACAACCCTTTTTACAAAGAAGAAAAATAAGGATTTACTTATTCAAATTTATATTGATAATATTATATTTGGTACTACTAAGGAATCTATGTGCAAAGATTTTTCTAAGATAATTCAGAGTGAGTTCGAGATGTCCATGATTGGAGAACTGAACTTTTTCCTTGGACTGCAAATTAGATAATGTGATGATGGCATCTTCCAGAGTCAATCAAAATATCTGAAAAAATTGCTGAAGAAATTTGGAATGGAGAATGCTAAGTCAACAAGAACTCTAATGGCCACTGCTACAAATCTCGATATGGATAAATGAGGAAAACCATTCGATATCACTCAATACAGAAGAATGATTGGTCCCTTGCTATATCTACTAGCTAGTTAACCTGACATCATGTTTAGGGACTGCATGTGTGCAAGGTTCCAATCAAGTCCCAAGGAGTCCTACACAATAGCTATGAAAAGAATATTCAGATATCTACTTAAAACACCTTTGATGGGACTTTGGTATCTGAAGGGCAATGAAAGGAGCTTATTAGATATACTGATGCAAACATCACTGGACCCAAGACTGATAGAAAGAGCACAAGTAGTATGTGACAATTTCTTGGAGGATCCTTAGTCTCATGGTTCAACAAAAGGCATAATAATGAAGCTCTTTCCACTGTTGAAGCTAAATACGTAGCTACTGGAAGCTGATATGCTTAGATTTTGTGGATGAAATAGCAATTGAAAGATCTTGGAAATATGCTGAAGGAAGTGCCTATCAAATATGATAATCTCAGTGCTATCAACATGACAAAGAATCCAATGATACATTCAAAGACAAAGCATATTGAGATTATACACTATTTCATAAGGGATCAAGCTCAAAAAGGAGATATTATCTTGGACTTTGTCCCAACAAAAGATCAATTGGTGGATATCCTGACCAAACCACTTCCAGAAGACAGATATGGGAATTTCAAAAGAGAATTGAGAATGGTTAATGCTAATGAGCTGTAAGCAAGCTTCTATCTTATTCTCTTTATTTTCTAAGTTAAAGTGTTAAATCATATACTAACTTAAGCATCAGAGTATGTATAACGATAGTTTGAAGTTTCTCCTCATGAGCTTATATGATAAGAGATAAAAAATAATGGAGTATCTCTACTGAAGAAATATGGAAATGTGAATTTTTAGCATCTGTTTGTAAATTTTATTCTTCCTAATTTGTATTTCAATTGCCAATAGATGAACTTCCATACTTTAGATGTCATATTGATTGACTATGCTTGCTCAAAATTTGAACTTTGGCCTCTTAATAGTTGAATTTCAATGCTTTATATGCTATACTTGTGTTTTTGTCTACTCCAAATTCATTTGTTGAACTTCTAAAGTCCAAATTTTGACTGTTTGTATATGTATGTGCTATGCTTGCTTGTGTACAACATTCAAACCTTGATGATTCAATATTGGCACTCCAAACACTTCTTCATAAATTCTCAAAATTCAAACTTTGAATGCTAACATTCAACTGTTGGACCTCATATGTTTACATGTGTTAGATATGCTGGCTTCCCAAGAGCAGGGGGTGAATTAGGAAGATTAAAATTTTTTGTAAAAGTCAAGAGAGTGATACAAGTAAAAGTGACAGTAAAAATAGAGTATAAAAGAATAATAAAGTAAAATCAGTATAAGGGAAGAGAAGACATATATGTTTATCCTGGTTCGGTCTCTTCTTCTTGACCTATGTCCAATCCTCAAGCTACCACTTGAGATTTTCCACTATCTTGCAAGACTTCAGTGGGCTTCTTGCAATTGCCTCAGTACAACTTGATGCTCTGTTCCAAGAGATTACAATCTCACTCTTTGCACTCTAGCTAAGTGCTTCTCAAATCCCTTATGATATCCCCTCACAAGAAAATCTTTCTTCCAGATGAAGATAATACTAATTATAGTGATTGAACTCTTTAATTTAGAGTGTATATGAAAGTTGAAGTACAGAATATGAAGTATGTGAGAGTAAAAGACATTGACTCAAGAAATTAGCAGAGTTTCTGTATATACAATGTAAAATCATTACCTACATCTTTAAATGGAGTTTTATTTATAGATTTATGTCTTAACTATACATTAGAGACAAGATCTAGCCGTTAGAGACATTACCCAATGGTTACTCTGAAAAACTATCCGTTCACCAACCGCATTGAATGCGTCTGACACTCAATGTTTGAATTTTGGGGTGTCAACAGATGAATTTTGCAGAGACCGAAAGCTAAAGACTTTAACATTGAACCTCAAAGTTCGTCTATTATGAAGCAAAGTTTGAATTTTCATCTTTCAAAAGTATTTCTATATTGGAACATACGAATTTTCAAGTTTAAAGTACTTGTGATAAGTGTGAACAATTGTTCCATATTGCTACAGTGCCGTCAAAGTTCAAATTTTGGTGCCCAAAATGCGTCTGTCAGTGGCCAGCTCAATAAGGTACAATAGTTCTTCTTTTCAAAATTCTAATTTTCAAAAGTCAAAGTACGTCTATCAAAGAGAGCTCTTATCAGACATAATTCAAAGTTCAAATTTCTGAATACTAAAATTTGTATGTTAAAAGATTATCATAACAGACTTGTAAGCTGTGTTTCCAAAGTTCAAATTTCCAAAATCAAAGTTCATCTGTTAGAGGACTGACTTATAACTCTTTTTAAACTTTACTTTCAGATGAACTTTGACATATCATCAAATGAATTTTACATTTTTCATGATTTGTGTTTTACCAGAAATTTGAATTTTCAAAAGCTAAAGTTCATCTATCAGAGAGAGCTCTTATCAGACATAATTCGAAGTTCAAATTTTTGAAATCAAAGTTCATCGATTAGAGGAAACTCTTTTCTGACTAACATGTTTTCTATCCGAAGTTCAAATTTCAGATGCCAAAGTTCAAATTTCCAAAGCAGCAAATCCATTTTAACACTTCAAAGTTCATCTGTTAGTAGGTATTTTTTAAATATTTCATGAATTATCGTAGAATCGTATTTTTAAAACATTCTTTTGTAAGTTCAAAGTCTTTTACTCAATTTAAACATAGTAAGAAATCCTATATCTAATCTTATGCTGGTTTTTCTTGGATTTCTCCACCTGAGATCTTTTGTACACCTTTGATATCTTCTTTCCAAGCTCAAGTTCGTTGGTTTGGAATCATCAAAACACTTGATTCAACATTCTTCTCTTTTTTGATGATGACAAAACAACTTGCAAACTGAATTAGTACTTGGGTTTGCTTCAACTAGCTCCCCCTCAATATGTGCATTAAAATTTAAACGATAAGGCATCATGTACAGTAGATCAAATAGAGAGATTCATTAATTCAATCATATCAATACAAAGATATGACATGGCAACCATAGAATTCAAAAGCAAGATTTATCATTCAACACTACAAGAAAGACCAAGCAATCCTAATTTCTAATCACTTCTTCTTGGGCTTAGACTTCTTGCTGTAGGTCTTGCCAGAAGGATCTGCAGCAGATTTTCTAGTTTGCTTTCCAATTTGCTCGAATAACTTCTCCCCCTTTTTGGCATCATCAGGAATGTGAACATGAACAGCAGGAGGGGGATCTGAGATACTGGAATTGCTTGACGAGGCACAGAAACAAACGGCAGATTAGTATTAAGCTTTGGCAGGGACCTAGAAACTTCAGGACTAGAGTCCTTTTAATCAAAGACTTTAAGAAGTTCTTGCATTTCTTGCCTAGTAATGGCATTGAGCCATTCATTCCTCCGAGAGACTAAAAACAAAAAGAGGTAAGGGAGTAGGAGTAAGAGGACAAAACATTTCTTCAAATCTTAATCTTGGGGCATGTAAGAGAGCATCATGATCAATAGCTTCTAGATTTACATAAGGCACAATGCTTTTCTCTCTATTCAGGGGAGGCTAGTACGAAAGGACATGAAGGCTCAGGTGTAGGAGACATGACAGGCTCAGAGAATCCTGACTGAGGTGGAGTTGATGTGGAGGGAATGGCACTCCTGATTCTTCATATGCATCAGCAACCACTTTCATATTCTTTGCCAACTAATGAATCTGGTCTTGCAGATGAGCAAACTTGGCATTTTGCTCATCCCTGAAGCTCAGTATGAGTGCAGACAAACTCTCATACAGCTCAATGATCTTGATTGGCTTTGCCCAAGTAGAAGGAGTGGATGGTATTTGTGTTTGAGTGGGCTGAGATAGAGATGGGACAGGCTAAGAAGGCTGAGGCCCAGATTTTGGAGCAGTCTCAGAGGTTCCTACTTACTGCTAGGAGGCATATTCATCAAAGAATAGGTCTTCTATCTTTCCAGCTCCCTTTCCAATCCATCTTCCATCATTCTTTTCTATTCCCATTCTTTGCAGTTCTTCTTCTTTAAAGATTTCAGTAGGCTTCACTTTTCCTTTTTCTAGATGTTGGATCCGGGCATACTGAAGTATCTTGCAGATGATTGATGCATATGGCAAGGAATCTTTTCTCTGATCTCTTGCCTTGATCATGTGTTGGAGGATGATGTGGCCCATGTTGATTCACTTGCTACGTATTACTGCCATTACATGAGCTTCAGCCCTTATGATCAAATTGAAATTGCTCATTTGTTGAAAATAATCCAAGACACAATATAGTTTAAGATTCTGACTAGGGCACTGAGGCCAGAAGGTTTCAGCAAACTTAGAGATGCCCTGTTCTCTTTTCTTCTAAACAGAGTGTTTAGAATTATGCTTTCTTTGTAATTCAGGAAAGGCCCTCCTTTTTCCTCTACAGTTTCAACTTCATCCATGTACCTTGAGGTAGTAATGTCAATTTTCAAACCATCTTGCCCTGGAATTTCTAGTACCTCATTGAAGGTCTCATTTGTTAGCTAGATGGTCCTTGATCTTAGATTTACTTCCTACTTCTTTTTCTTGCTATTGTATTATAGAGAGGCATACCAAGTATTGACTAACTCATCATCATATCTTTCCAGTATTTCTAACAAATTCTTATATTTTATCATCCAAAGCCCGGCATCAAAGTTGTTAGAAATCAAGAAATCTTCCAAATTTACATAGTGAGGCTAGATTGCCTTTTTGCTGAAAAATTTGGTAGTATATTCTCCTAGAATATGAGCATTGCTCCACAATGGTAGTGTGGTTAATTGAAATTCTCCAGATTCAGTGCTAGAGGAGGAAAAAGAGGCAGGAGTGACAGGAGTAGCAGGAACAGCAGGGTCAGATTTCTTCGAGGGAGAAGGTGTAGATTTCTTCGAGTTTGCTTTAGGAGTTGTTTTCTGTCTCTTGGAAGGAGTTACCTTACCAGATTTGCCCTTCCTTTTTTGAGTTTTATTCTCCTTGGAGACATATTGAGATTTCATAGTCCTCTTTGGTCGTGACTCTCCTTTCCCAACTTTGTGATTCAAAAAGATGCTAAGAATAGGTTTATAAGGTGCGAAAAGAAGATTAATCGGTGAGAAATGAAGATTTACGAACGAAGTTAATGGGAATTAAAGAGAGAATGTGAATAGACTTGAGAGAGAGACAAATAGGGTTGTGTCTGTTCAGAGGATGACCTTCATTTTTAACATATGTAATAGTTAAATAGACAAATTTTGAAGGCTCAAAATTCAAATTTTGAGCAGTTACAAGTTAATCCATATGGTGAGGCTTACTGACAGACGAATTTTTACCAGAAAGTTCATCTGACAAAGGTTTAGTTCTGAGAACAATAAGTGAATAGACGAACTTTGTTTCAACAAAGTTCGAACTTTGAAAGATCCAAGCAATAAGCAATCATGAACAAAACAGGCAACAAATGAATTTTCCTTATGAAAATTCATCTTTTAGAGACCCAATTATGAGAGCATGCTTCAACAGACGAATTTTGATTCAAAAATTTGAATTTCAACATTTTCTAAAAAATTTTTTAAATGCGTTTTGAGAAATGGAGATTTGTACAACAGTCATTTTGAACAAAGACAATATTGGCATTTTTTTTTAAATTCAAATTTTGGTTGTCTAACAGACGAATTTCAAAGGTGAAAAGAGAACTGTTACAGTGTGTAGCCAACTGAAATTCGTCTGATGGGCATCTAAGTTCAAATGTTGAGCATGCTGACTCTTTCAAAAACATATTTCAACATGGAAATTCATCTAATAATCATCTAAAATGCGAATTTTAAATTTCTGAACTTATAGAACAGATCAGGATGTTCAAATTTTTGGCTTCCTTTTTCATTTTTTGATTATGTCATTCTGATTAGCTCCATTGTACAGATCTATTGTCATTTGAACTTATAAGAAGCACTTGCAACTCATATCAAACTCACTCCGATGCTAAAGTTAAGATTGATTCAATGTTAGAAATTCTAAAATAGATGTATATAAGGACTTACTTACAGTTCATTAGGATTAACCATACCCAATTCTCTTCTGATTTTACAATATCTATCTTCTGGAAGAGGCTTGGTTACAATGTCAACAACTTGATCCTCAGTAGGGATGTATTCCAATTTGATTTCTCCTTTTAGAACATAATCCCTTAGAAAGTGATGCCTAACTTCAAAATGCTTTGTCCTTGAATACATGATAGGATTCTTTGTAACATTGACAGCACTTTGATTGTCACACATTATTGGTATTTCCTTCATCTTAATCTTAAGATCTTCAAGCTGCTGTTTCATCCAAATGACTTGTGCACAATAGCTGCCAGTAGCAACATATTCAGCTTAGTGGAGAGAACCACACTGTTTTGCTTCTTACTGAACCATGAAACCAAGGATCCACCAAGGAACTAACATGTTCCATTTGTGCTTTTTTTGTCAGTTTTGGATCCAGCAAAGTCAGCATTAGTGTATCCTATGAGTTCTTCTCTGTTGCCCTTTGAGTACCAAAGTCTCATCTGTGATGTTCCAATTAGATATCTAATGATACGTTTCACAGTAGTTGCATAGGTTTCTTGGCGACATGATTGGAACCTTGCACACATACAAACACTGACCATGATGTCAAGTCTACTAGCTATTGGGTATAATAAGGATCCAATCATTTTCCTATATTGAGTTATGTCAAAGATCTTTCCTCCTTCATCCATATCAAGCTTTATTGCAGTAGACATAGGAGTTCCCATTGACTTGCTTTTTCCATGCCAAACTTTTTCAACAACTCTTTCAGATATTTTGATTGATTGAGGAAGATATCATCATCACATTGCTTGATTTGCAATCCAAGGAAGAAGTTGAACTCACCCATCAATGACATTTCAAATTCACTTTGCATTAGCCTAGAGAAGTTCTTGCAAAGAGATTCATTAGTAGCACCAAATATAATATCATTAACATAAATTTGAACAATAAGTAAGTCTTTTTTTTATTTCTTTGTGAACAAAGTAGTATCTACTTTTCCTCTATTGAATCACTTTTCAGTTAGAAAATTGCTTAGCCTTTCATACCATGCTTTAGGACGTTGTTTTAAGCCGTAAAGAGCTTTCTTTAGTTTATAAACATGGTTTGGTTTTGTTGAGTCCTCAAAGTGTCGAGGTTAATCAACATAAATCTCCTTCATGATATATCCATTCAGAAAAGCACTTTTCACATCAATTTGATATAACATTAAGCCAATAGGATTCTAATTGCTTCCAATCTTGCAACTAGAGCAAAAGTTTCCTCAAAATCAATACCTTCTTCTTGATTATGTCCTTCGACAACTAGTCTTTCTTTATTTCTAATTATTATTCCTGATTCATCAAGTTTATTTCTTAATACCCATTTAGTGCCAATGATAGGGTGATTTCTAGGTCTAAGCATTAAATCCCAAACTTGATTTCTTTCAAACTAATTTAGCTCATCCTGCATAGCTGGAATCTACTACTCATTAGTTAAGGCTTCTTCGGCACACTTAGGTTTAATTTGGGAAATAAAAGTACAATTGATCATCTGATGCCTGAGTTGTTTTCTGGTTTTAACATTCTAATGAACATCCCAAATCACTTGATCAACAGGATGATTCCTTTGATATCTCCAAGCTCTAGGGAGTTCTTGAGACATTTCCTAATTGTTCTCATCCTCAAGATCATTCTCCTAAATATCTTCCTCTATGTTAGTAGATTCAGATATTTTTGGAGGTTCAATTTTACCTTCTTTAGAAAGATCTAAGTTATTAAAGTTAGAAATAAAGATCATCTTTATCAATGGCATGCTTGGAAACTGTTTCATTTTCAATAAACACAACATGCACAGATTCTTCTACTGATCTAGTCTTTTTATTAAAAACTCTATATGCTTTACTCCTACTAGAATAGCCAAGAAATATACCTTCATCAGATTTGACGTCAAGCTTACCCAAATTCTCCTTTCCATTGTTATGGATGAAACATTTATAGCCGAATACATGCAGATGTGAAAGGTTTGGCTTCCTCCCTTTGTACAGCTCATAAGAAGTCTTCCTCAAAATTGGTCTGATGTAGGCTCTGTTAATGATATAACTTGCTGTGTTTACTACATCAGCTTAAAATACTTGAGAGAGTTCCTTTTCATTTAACATTGCTCTTGTCATTTCTCCAATTATTTTGTTCTTCCTTTCCATTACTCCAGTTTGCTAACGAGTCCTTGGTGCTAAGAAGTTGTGATCAATTCCATGTTCATCATAGTACTCCAGAAAACATGAATTTTCAAATTCCCCTCCATGATCAGACCTAATAGACACAATAGAAATACCTTTCTCATTTTGCACTTTCTTAGCTAAGGTTATAAATGCATCAAATGTTCCACTTTTGGAAGAAAGAAACAAAGTCCAGGTAAATTTAGAGTAATCATCCATAATCACAAGAACATACAGATTTCCACCAATGCTTTTTTCTCTAGATGGACCTATCAAATCCATATGCAGTAGTTGCAGTGGTCTAGATGTGGTGACTACATTTTTAGATTTAAAAGATGATTTAGTTTGTTTTCCTTTGACGTATGAATCATATTCTTTATCTTTTTTCGAAAGAGATTTTTGGTAAGCCAGTAACTAACTTATTCTTAATCAGTTTTGACAGCTACTTCATGTTAACATGTGCCAATCTTCTATGCCACAACCAACTATCATTATCTCGACTAATTAAACAGATAGAATCTAAGGAAGGAAGTTCATCAAGATTAATAGTATAGCAGTTACCATCCCTTTGAGCCTTAAGGATTACTTTCTGATCACTTTTTCTGATAACTAAGCAAAACTTTGAGTCAAATAATACCCAGTTTCCTTTATCGCATGTCTGACTTACACTTAGTAGATTGTGGTTGAGGCCAATTACAAATAGCAACTCTTCTATAGATGTTTCAAGGTTCTTGCCCACAATGTCATTGCCAACTATTTTGCCGTATTGGTCACCTCCAAAGGTCACCTTTCCATCTTTTTTGTCTCTAAGGGTGATGAACTTCTCCTTATCACTAGTCATATGGCTTGAGCAAGCATTGTCCATATACCATTCGTTGCTTTTTCTTTCTTTAAGACAAATTTGCAAAACAAGGTTCAATTTTTCTTTTTAGGTACCCAAATTTGCTTGGGTCCTTTTTTGTCGGTGACATTTTCCCTAAACACAAATGTACCTTCGGGAATCCATTCTACCTTCCTATCAAGTCCATTTTTCTTTAACAAACATGAATTGGAAATGTGTCCCTTGTTGTTACAGAAGTGATAGGTGGTAAAGGGACTGCTGGTTTGTGATGCAGGAAGAAAGCAATGCAGATAATACTTTTGTTTCACATATTTTGGTTTAGGATTTAATGTGATTTGAAATATGATCTTTCTTTTTATGTCCATTATCACACACAAAATGCCTCATATACAGATTTTGATTTTTCTTTCTAATCTTTTCTTTTACTGCACAACGATCATAGCTAAGTCCAGTTTTTCCTTGTGTGATTCTTTGACTTCCCATTAAAGCAAACAACATATCTTTGCCATTAGTAAGTCTAGCCATGCTTTTTAACAGATAGTCATTAGTTAGCTTTAATTCAATACATAATGTACAGCAAGCAGATTAAGCTATATGCAGATATGCAGTGTCAGAAATGTTACACTAAAATTCTAACTTGTTAATCTTTTTCTTAGCCTGTTTTAGTTCTTTAGCAGTCTTAATGAACTCATCATGCAATTCATGGGATGCATCAAGTAATTCAGAATAGGAAGGTTCAGATTCATATACCTCATCTTCATGATCACTATTGGATGAGATTGAAGTTTCTTCAGATGCAAGAGCCATCAAGCATATATTGGCAATTTCATCTTCATCATCATCTTCTTCATCTGAGCTGTTGCCCCAGATTGATGAGATGTATGCCGTCTTCTTCTTACCCTTGTCAGCAGCTTTCTTTCCTTTCTCTTACTTCTTTAGGAATTATGGATAATCTCATTTGATGTGCCATTGCTTTTTGCATTCGTAGCATGTGACAGGCTCTTTTCCTTGTTTCTTGTTGTCTCTAGCTGCTCCTTTCTTGAAGAATCTTTGATTTCTTTTCTTGTTATAAAACCTTCCAAATTTTCTGACCATCATAGCAAGAGTTTCTTCATCTAATTCATCTCCATCATCAGATTCTTCTTATTTCTCTTCTGTAGCTTTTAGAGCAAGACCCTTCTTTTTCCTGTCTTGACCTGCTTCCTTCATAACGTTATCTTTCCATCATATTCTTTAAGGCTACCGAAGAAAGCTGTGACAGAGGCCATTGACTCTCCTCTGGCTTCCTCTATTGCTGTTACTTTAGGTTGCCAATCCAGAGAAAGAGCTCTAAGGATTTTTCTGACTTTTTCTAGCTGAGTATACTAATTGCCAAGACTCTTCAATTGATTCACAATGAGGGTGAATATCTTTTGTAGCTCTTTGATACTCCCACCTTCCACCATTATGAAGCTTTCATATTCACCAATGAAGGAGTTCAATTCGTTCTCTCTTACTCCAGTGGTTCCTTCATGAGTGATTTCTAAGGTATCCCACATACCCTTGGCTGTGGAACATTGTGAAACTCTGTAGAATTCATCTTGGTTTAATGCACTGACCAGGTAGTGTTTTGCCATAAAATTCAGCAGGACTATTCTCTTATCCCCCTCATTCCACTCGTCTTCTGGCTTCTTCTTGTATTTCCCATCCTCCTGTAGCTTTATTGAGACAAAATTTCCCTTCTGGATGACAAACCAGATGTCCAAATCAATGGACTAGAGATAGATTTACATTCTCATCTTCCAGTATCCATAGTGTTCTCCACTAAAAGCAGGTGGTCTGTTTGTGTTATTTCCCTCAGGAAGTATGCTTTCTCCAAAGCCAGCCATTGAATTTTCTGAAATGTTAGATGTAATATCCCTACTTTTATGGGATGTTATAAAATAAATAAAAGAAGAGAATCGAAGTGAGATGAAAATGCTGCATATAATCAGGCTTTACAAGGAATTAATTTCTCCTTTAATTTTTAGAAGTTATGTTTGGTCCTTAATTGGAATTAATTTTTCATAAGATCCTTAGCAGAAATTAATTCTAAAACTTTCACCGGAAAATATGCAATATACCACTTGAATGAAAGCCCGCTCCAAACTGAGCGTAATGATATAAGTATTGCATAGCCGAGAGGTCCAAGTTAAGAGATAGACCAATTTGAAGTTAATGTGAATAGTGAAAAAGAAATAATAAAAAATTGGCCTTTGGGTAACAATTACAAGAAAGAACCCAAAAGAATGAATAATTACATTTTTTACCCGGTTCAGGGACAAAATGATCATTTCCCAAATTAGAAGTAAAATGTGAACAAGGAATTGAAGGCCCAAAAATAAAAAAAGTTGACATCGTAAAATGTAAAAGGAATTGGGAAAAATGGAAAGACACCATTCAGCGTTATGAGGGGCAAAGAGGGCATTTTTCCAAGTTAAATCGAAAAATGAGAAAATTGTATTTGGGCCCCAAGAATTAAGAATGTTTGCAATTTGGTCTCTAAAGAATGACTCAATGTGCAAGAGAAAATAAGTTTGGGGAAAATTACAGATAATGACTCGAAAATTCTAAAAATTATAAATTAGCCCCGGGTCAAGGGCATTTTTGTAAATATGAAAAATTATAGTTAAAATGAAGCTTTCAATGAGTTAAACCCAATGGAATATAGCAAGAGATCTATTAAGATCAAAATAATATTTATTGGGTAATTATGGTTTAATATTAATATTTTACCCGATAAAGGTCAATTTAGACTGCAGGAAAAGGCAGTATTGATTCAAGGACAATGATTAAACCTTGTTAAAATATATTTTGGGTTTAGATAATGATTTTAGACCAAAAGTAATTATTGAATAATCCTATACTAATTTAATGACAATTTTAGCAAAAATACTTAATCAGTACAGGTAAATTTAATCAGTGAAGGGTATTTTGGTCCATTAAACTTTATGAAGCAATTTTTGGCCAAGAATGAGACACAAGGCATGCTGCAGCTTATTGGGACACAAAGGAAATTATGCCAAATGCTTTTGATAAAATTAACCAAGGATTAGTAAAAAAAAATAACCATGATTTTTTATGTATTTGATATCTTTCCTAAAAGTCTTGGCTTAAGCCATCATATTCAACCATTCTCTTCCTCAAACAAGTATGGAACAGCAGCTCTTGAGGGAGAGAAGAGCACAAAAACATCAAGAGAAAGAGAAGAAGCAAGAGGCCAAAGTTGGTACTCAAACTACCAAGGTAAGCTTTTATGGTCATTTCCTTATATATCCAAGTGCCTACTGAGGTTGCCATGGAATATTTTCTCTTTTATCTCACTTCAAGCTTCAGCCATGGCAAACCATAGAGAGAGAAAGTTGAGCTATGGTAAAATAAAAGCATAGAAAAGCTTGGAAATATCTTAAGATGTATAAATGTACAAGTTGTTTCAAGATTCATGGAGTAATTATTTTTCTACAATTTATGAAATTTCTGCCTATTTAGGGTTTGGAAATAAACAAGAATTTCATGATTTTGACTCCAAAAATGGGTTCCTTGGGTCCAAAATAGATAGATACAAGTATGTTGTACAAGAAAAACTCAAAGAAAAGTAAAGTGAAAAGTTTAGTCCAAGTATGCACACTTTGTGAATGAGGTTGTGTAATTGGTGGCTAATGGCCTCATTTTATGATACTATAGGACTCAAAGAAGTGTTAGAAGTTCAAAGGAAAGGTGTGCAAAGTTTGGAAAGGATTGAAAAGCTAAAAGGTAATTTACTAACCTAATCTTGCATTATATGGTTATATAGTTGCAATGGTTTTAATGTTATACCAAATGTTTGCAATGATGTTGTGTGATGATTTGTTGATATTAGCTGAGTTATTTGAGGGGTTTTGTGACCCTAGGATGTCCAAAATGTAAGGGTAAACTCTGTCCAATTTTCTATAAAATGTTTAAGCATAAATGATTTTAAATGTTTGAATGATGATTTGATGAAGTGTGCTTGCATTATATAATTATATATTTGCTTGATTAGTGGTAACTACTGAGATTCTTTGAATCTCACTCTTCCAAATTCTAACCTTAATAGGGCCAAGCAATGCAAGGAATCCAAGAAGAGCTAAAGAAAAAGAGGAAGAGAAGGATGAATGATATTATTATGCAAGTCTTAATGTTATGTTTTGGGAATTTGTATAAGTTTGTATGAAAGGGATAAATCATGTTTGATGCCTTGAATATATTATTTTAAGTCCTCTATGATATTATGCATGAAATTGGAGCAAAATATGGCAATGTAAATGTGTATGAAGCTTATTATGTAAGTTATGGCATAAGTTTATTTGAGATGACCAGTATTGATTGGAGTAGGGGAACTCTATGAGAAACAGAACATCCTATATAAGTGTTATACATGCTCTTAAAGTAGACATAACAAGTTTTTTATAGAGCTAAAGAACACCTAAATTGGACAAGTGTATGATTTACGATGAAATTTTGAAGTTAGGATTCAAAACTGGACAATATTGGAAAAATTGGAACTTAAACTATGAACACTAGATTTTTCAAAAGGAACTATAAATACATGTATAGCTCCAAAAATTTAGTGATTTGCATTTATGAAAATCTCCAAGTCTTAGGGAACAAATACCACTGGTTTGAAACCATTTGGAGCTATCAAGAAGGAGTTATGTAATTTCTCCTAAAACTATTATAGTAGAGGTAGTGTTTGGACCCATAATAGTTAAGTTAATGTTATGCCCTGTACAAGTTGAATAAATGTACAAGATAAATATTTCTAGAAAGTAGACTCATAGGGCTTTCCAATGACATAAGGAATACACAAATTGGCTCAAGGTAGAGTGAGATATGAATTTTTAAATATAAGACCAAAACCCTGGGGAAGAGAAAATGACCAAATGTATAACAAATGTTTGAGAAATAAACTGTATAAATTCGTCAATAGAATACTATGTTTTATATTTTTCCCATGTCTACAAGGTGTTTATCTATTTTTACAGACTTGAATCACTACAAAATGATTTTCCTAGAATTAGTTATGAATTTTCAAATTACAATCAGCAAAGTGGAAACTACCATATGAACAGTAACTGAAAATTTTGAAAATTCTAATTTTCATTCTTATGTGATTCAAGCTTAGGATCAAGTATAATCAGACTTAAAATGAGTTTAATTCATGAAAAATGAGTCTAAAAGTAAAGTGTTACATTAGATCCTTTGTTTGAGAGTACGGGCTCTGATACCACTTATTAGATATGCTGACTTCCCAATAGGGGGTGAATTGAGAAGATTAAAATTTTCTGCAAAAGCCAAGAGAGTGATAAAAGCAAAAGTGACAATAAAAACAAGTATAAAAGAATAACAAAGTAAAATCAGTATAAGGGAAGAGAAGACACAAACATTTATCCTGGTTCGGTCTCGTTATCTTGACCTATGTCCAGCCCTCCACCTACCACTTGAGATTTCCACTATCTTGCAAGAATTTAGTGGGCTTCTTGCAATTGCCTCAGTACAATTTGATGCTCTGTTCCAAGAGCTTACAATCTCACTCTTCGCACTCTAGTTAAGTGCTTCCCAAATCCCTTGTGATATCCTCTCACAAGAAAATCTTTCTTTCAGATGAAGATAATATTAATTATAGTGATTGAACTCTCTAATTTAGAGTGTATATGAACGTTGAAGTACAGAATATGAAGTATGTGAGAGTAGAAGACTTTGACTCAAGAATTTAGCAGAGTTTTTGTATATACAATGTAAAATCGTTACCCACATCTTTAAATGAAGTTCTATTTATACATTAATGTCTTAACTATACGTTAGAGACAAGATTAGTTGTTAGAGACATTACCCAATGGTTACACTGAAAAACTATCCATTCACCAACCACATTTAATGCGTTTGACACTCAAAGTTTGAATTTTGGTGTGTCAACAGACGAATTTTGCAGAGACCGAAAGCTAAAGACTTTAACATTGAACCTCAAAGTTCATCTGTTATGAAGCGCAAAGTTTGAATTTTCATCTTTGAAAATGTTTCTATGTTGGAACATATGAATTTTCAAGTTTAAAGTACTTCTGATAAGTGTGAACAGTTGTTCCATATTGCTACAGTGCTGTCAAAGTTTGAATTTTGGTGCCCAAAATGCGTCTGTCAGTGGCCAACTCAATAAGGTACAATAGTTCTTCTTTTCAAAATTCTAAGTTTCAAAAGCCAAAGTTCGTCTGTCAAAGAGAGCTCTTATCAGACTTAATTCAACGTTCAAATTTCTGAAAACTAAAATTTGTATGTTAAAAGATTATCATAACAGGCTTGTAAGCTGTGTTTCCAAAGTTTAAATTTCCAAAATCAAAGTTCGTCTGTCAGAGGACTAACTTAGAACTCTTTCTAAACTTTACTTTCAGATAAACTTTGACATATCCTCAGACGAATTTTTCATTTTTCGTGATTTGTGTTTTACCAGAAATTTAAATTTTCAAAAGCTAAAGTTTGTGTGTCAGAGAGAGCTCTTATCAGACTTAATTCAAAGTTCAAATTTTTGAAATCAAAGTTTGTCTATCAGAGGAAACTTTTTTCTAGCTAACATATTTTTAGTTCGAAGTTCAAATTTCAGATGCCAATGTTCAAATTTCCAAAGCAGTAAATCCATTTTAACACTTCAAAGTTCATCTGTTAATGGGTATTTTTTAAATATTTCATGAATTATCATAGAATCATATTTTTAAAACATTCTTTTGTAAGTTCAAAGACTTTTACTCAATTTAAACATTGTAAGAAATCCTATATCTAATCTTATGCTGGTTTTTCTTGGATTTCTCCACCTGAAATGTTTTGTACACCTTTGATATCTTCTTTCCAAGCTTTGGTTGGTTGGTTTGGAATCATCAAAATACTTGATTCAACAACATGCTTTGTATTGAGACTTTAAAATTCAAACTTTAAGGACACAAAGTTCATATGTCGAAACTTCTATTTGTGTTAAGTCTCTGACAATCGTATTTCAATGCTAAAATTTGACTGTAGAAATATTTTCTATGTAGTAAGTCTTTGACAGTTGAACTTCAAAATTGAAAGTTCATCTATCAAGGCAGTTTCTGTGTTAAGTGGGGAACGTAACATCTAGAAAATTAAATTTTGGCCCCTAAAATTTTTCCGTCTAACTATCACTAAAAATGATTTAGAGGTACAGATGCTAAACAAATGCAACCCTATTCGTATTTCAACCATTACAACTTTCATTTTTCTCTCAACCATTCTTGAATTCCTTTGGTCAAACACCCATTTCCACCGATTAAACTAAAAATTGAACACCATATGAGCATTCCTTGATGCAAATTTCTCAAAGAAATGGTGACAACAATAAATATAAATGTTGACGTGGAATAGGGAAGGCCTAAAAGGTCGTCAAAGTCTCAGTATGCTATGAAAGAAGGTGGTGCTAAAAAATGAAAGGCCAAATCAAGCAAAGGAATACCTTTAGAGAAAAAGAAAACAACTGAAACCAAGGTAGAATCAAAGAAACCCATGCCTGCTACTCCATCTTCCAGTACAGAATCTGAACAATTGGAGATGATTATTGATCCTTTATGCAGCTCTGACAATATCTTGAAGGAATTCTTAACGAAATTTGCTGTAAAAGAGGTAATTACTCCTCACTGTACTAGTCTAGAATAATTTCTTATATCAAATGACTTTGATGCTACAATCTGGTAGGAGAAGTACAAAGACCTTTTTCGAAGTTATAAAAAGTATGGTCAAGAAGTAGTCAAGACTCAGTACACTTCTTTAAAGTTCAACAATAAAAATGAAAAGCATCAAGTTACTCTCCGGTCTAGGAAAACTTCTATTTGACTGAAGAGAGCATCAATCATATTTTGGAGATTCCTAGCCAAAATGAGTTCAAGATAGATGTTATTGCCACCAAGTACAGAGAAGAGAATGATGAAGCAATTGAATAGGATGGAGAATACTTGAACTATAAGTAGAGCACAATCCTGAATACAATCTTCATGAGAAAAGAATACAACTTCTTCTAAAAAAAATGTGAAGCCTTTATATCGTAGCGTATAGATGAGGGTCCTACACTACATAGTATCCAGGATCATCTTTAACAAAGGAGGTAGCTTTTATCTGATCACCAAGGTTAAAGCTCATGTGATGAAGGCCCTATTTCGCAGAAAAGAGATTAACCATAGAAATATCATTCTTCAGAGAGTATTAAAGGCTTAGGATTACAGGAAGGTATCTACACTAGCCTATGCCTCAATCATCCCTAAACTTCTCAAGTTTGCCAAGATCCAACACTTGGAAAAAGATAAAGGAAAGCCCACTGAGGAATTTAGATAGGAAGAACTAATAAGGATGGACATTGAGAGAAAGGAGGGAAAATGGGTAGGAAAATGAGCTAGCAAAACTAAAGATTTCTTCTACGAAGGAAGATAGCTAGGTCCACAACAACAACAGGAAGTTACTTCTAAGGCTGCTCAATCTACCCAACCTGAACCATCACCTACCCAATCTTAGAGTACCCAACCACCAAAATCATTCATCCCATCCTACTACAACTTGAACAAACCCAACACCAAACTCAAGCTATATGATTGTTTATTTGAAATGATCATAGGTATTAGAGATGAGTAGAATGCCCAGTTTACAAGCCTACAAGCTTAACTTCAAAATTGTTGTTAAGGCCTACAAAGACCTGTGAACCTTCCTCCTAACTACATCAGCACCTCTATAGCCTGGTTCCTTTGATCCTCACAAGCCTTGCTCCCCACATGTCTCGAGTCCTTTAAAAGAAGGCCCTTCTGCTGTTGCTACTATTAGTCCTTACATTTCTAGCCATGGTGCTAACCCTAGTCCCTCTTTAGACTATGGTATAAAGGAAGCTAAAGCTGTTCAAGTGAAGTGCTCTTGTAAGCCAATTATGGAGTAAATTGCTCAAGAGTCAAATCTTTCAACTGAAGAAACAAAGCAGATGGAAAAGCTTGTAAAAGATCCCATAGCAACTCCCATTGTTCAATCCATCAATGAGGAAATAGGGATTGTGCCTTATGTTAACATTCTTGATATTACACATGCTACTTAGGTACAAACTCAGAAGCTGAATGAGATATTTCTACTACCAGCACCTTAACCTCTATCTACTCAACCTAGACTTACACTAGAATAACAAGCTCAGATGGCTAACCTCCTAAAGAAAGCATAGGAGCTATCTTCAGGGTCTGATGAAGAACTTCTTCAAATGCCTCATTCAGTGCCCTTTATACTAGTTCCACTTCAATCTATACCCACGGCAAAAGTGTCTCCTTCCTTTGCACCTGCTCTTGATGATGCCGAAAAAGGGGAGAAGCAAACTGAAGCTATGGCCAATCAAGCAAAACATATGGCAAAAGGGTCAAGATCAAGGCCAGAAAGGAATGACAATGGCAAAACAATAGAGCTTAGGCCTTAAGATGTTTTTTTTTTGTGCTTTTATGTATTTTCACTTTTTATGCGTTTCCTTTTATATGTCTTAGTGTACATATTTGAACAAGTATGAATCTTTGTACTCAATGTGCTTTTGTCAATGAAGTATGTTTCTTTTGTTGGCAAGGCTGACTTCCCAAGAGGGGGGGAATTGGGAAGTTTGAAATTTTTCTGCACAAAGTGAAGTAAGTGAAGATATCACAGTATAATGAAAACAATGCTTAAAACAGAGCAAGGTGAAAAATAAGGATAAGGAGAAGAGAAGTCAGTGATTTATCCTGGTTCGGTCTATTCACTTGACCTAAATCCAGTCCCCAAGACACCTCTTGAGATTTATCTACTATACAGCAAGAATTTCAGTGCGCTTCTTGCTAAAGCCACAGTACATAAGTATGCTCTGTTTCTGAGCTCTCTCAAACTTTCCAAGCACTTTCACTATGTGCTTCCCAATCCCCTTGTGAATACCCCTCACAAGTAAACCTATCTCCCAGATGAAGAATAGATTGATTACAATGAAATAACTCTCTTGTAAAGAGTGAATACGAAAGTTAAAGTACAAGTTTGGAAGTTAAGAGGGTAAAAGCTTTTGAGAAGAAGATTCAGCAGAAATTCGGTATATACAAGTTTGATTCGTTACCCACAACTTCAAATGATGTTGTATTTATAGATTTAGGTCTCAAATATCCATTAGAGACTAAATCTATCCGTTGGGGAAGTTATTCAACTGTTACTCTGAAAAACTATCCGTTTACCAACCGCATTTAATGTTTCTGACATACTGAAATTCGAATTTTGGTTGGCCAACAGACGAATTTCGAAGGAACTGAAGATTAAAGCTTCCAACGTTACAGCATGAAGTTCGTCTGTTCTTGAAGTGAAATTCGAATTTTGAAACTTACAAAACATTTTCACAATGTGACATACGAATTTTCAAGAAGAAAGTTTTTCGGTTAAGTGTGAACAGTGTTTTCAATTTTCTACAGTGCCTTCGAAATTCGAATTTTGGATCCCCAAAATTCGTCTGTCCATTGAACATTTAAAGGGACACAGTAAATTACTTTCCTCAAAATTCAAATTTTGAAAGAGTGAAATTCGTCTGTCAGAGAAACTCTTTTCAGACTAATTTCATCATTCGAATGTTGCAAGTTCTTATTATTCGTATGTCAATGTTTCATTTCAATAGACTCAAGAACTTAGCTTCTAAAATTAGAATTTCAATGTTCAAAGTTCGTCTGTCAGAGAGCAGTTTTGAAGTTTAAATCACTCTTGATCTCAGGTGAACTTTAACATAGTCTCAGACGAATTTCTTCCATTTTCTCAAGTTTTGTTTTGTTTGAAATTTGAATTTTGAAGACTCAAAGTTCGTCTGTTGCAAAGAAGCATCTTTCAGACTTATATGAAAATTTGAATGTTGTAACTTCAAAATTCGTCTGTCAGAGAGCATTTATCAAACTCAATCTCATTTTAATTTCAGATGCACTTTATCATAGTTTCAGACGAATTTCTTTGGTTTTTACAAACTTCATTTTACTTGAAATTCGAATTTTGAAAGTGTGAAGTTCATCTGTTAGCAAAAGGCCTCTTTTCAGACTAGATGAAAATTCGAATTTTGAACAACCAAAATTCGTCTGACAGAGAGCCATCTCTTCAGACTTATTCAGTTTTAGCTCGAAATTCGAATTTCTAAAGGCAAAGTTCGAATTTCCAACTTGACAGTTTAGCTTAAACTTTCAGCCATCGTCTGTTTGTGGGTGTTTTTCAAATGATTGAAGATTTAACATAAAATCAAGGTTTGAAAACTTCTTTTCTTCAAATCAAAATCTTTTACCCAGTCGTAACAAAAACTAATGATTCTACAAAAGATCTAACAGCAAGTACTCAGAAAATCTTCACTTGAGACAGCTTTGCTCTCCTTTGATATCTTCAATCCAAGCTCTTGAATGTTGGTTTGGAATCATCAAAACTCTTGTTTCAACATTCTCCCCCTTTTTGATGATGACAAAACAACTTACAAACTGGATTAGCACTTAGGTTTGCTTTCACAAGCTCCCCCTCAACATATGCGTAAGATATCAACAGATTTAAGGCACAAATCATTGCAACAAAGGGATCCATTCATTTAATCAAGAGTTGCTTGTACAGAAACACAATAAGCAAAGTTCAAACAACAAATCCAAAACACAAATACACAGTACAAAGTACAACAAGAGGACTTAAGCTAAATCTTCAATCATCTCTTCTTGGACTTAGTCTTCTTGCTGTAGGATTTCCCTTTTCCTTTACCAGATTGCTCAGCAGCAGGCTTTCCAGTTTGCCCAGACTTCTCCCCCTTTTTGACATCATCAGGAAGGCCAACAAAATCAGTCGGAGGAGGGATCTGAGAGACAGGAATAGCACGAAGGGGCACAGGAGCAAAAGGGATTTCAGGTTCAGCTGGGGCCTCAGTGCTTGTTTCCTCGTCAGAGATTTCCAGCAGCTCCTTCATTGCCTATCTGGAAAGAGCTAGTTGAGCTCTTGTTCCTCTGTAAGACCATAGGCAGCTAGAGAAGAGGAAGCTGGTTTAGCAGGAGGAAACATTTCTTCCAGTCTTCTCCTCTAAGCTTCCAGTAGTGCATTGTGAGCAATGGCAACATAGTCAGCAACAGGTACAAGGCTCCTTTCTTCAGTGCTCACATCTTCTTGCATAGAGGAGCTTGAAATGGCTGCAACCAGTCTTTCAACTTGCTCAAATTCTTGAGTTGACAGAATTGATTCCTGAGCATCTTCTTGCATGGGCTCATGAGGTCTTGTATCTTGGAGTCCTTCTTCTCCCAATCCATAGTCCAAGGGTGGACCAGGACTTGGTGTACTCATGGCACCAGCATTATCTATCTCATCATCATCATGGTCAGAGGAGGCAATCTCGAAGGGACTTGGAGGCACAGGGGATGGAGACAGAGTAGGCTCAGGGACACCAGGCTGAGGTGGAGCTGAAGTGGTAGGAATTGCATTTCTTATCTCTTCAAAGGCATTGGCCACCACCTTCATATTTACAGCCAACTGATGGATCTGATCTTGTAGATGAGCAAATTTTTGCTCATCTCTTATGCTGAGAATGAGTGTTGACAGACTGTCAAACAACTCAATGACCTTTGTTGGCTTGGCCTGTGAGGAGGGAGTGGAAGAAGGGTGAGTAGGCTTGGAGGGAGATGGGATTGGCTGAGAAGGCTGAGGTACAGATTTGCTGGGGGCCTCAGAAGTTCCTTCTTGTTGGAGGGATGTATCAGCAACAAAGAACAAGTCTTCAGATTTCCCTGCTCCCTTTCCAACCCATCGTCCTTCATCTCTTTCAATGCCCATCCTTTGCAGTTCCTCCTCTTTGAATGCCTCAATGAGTTTCCCTTTCCCCTTTTCAATGTGTTGAATTCTAGCATGTTGCAGGATTCTTGAAATAATTGCAGCATAGGGGAGTGTGGAATCCTTCCTCTGATCCCTTGCCTTTATCATTCTCTGGAGGATGATATGACCCATGTTAATCAGCTTCCCACGAATGATAGCAGTCATCACATGAGCCTCTGCCCTTGTTATCAAATTGAAGCTGCCACCCTTGTTGAATATGATCCTGGACACTATATAGTGCAGGATCCTGACTTGTACACTTAGGTCTGTAGGCTTCAACAGATTTATTGTTGGCCTGTTCTCCCTTCTCCTGAATAAGGTGTCCAAGATGGTGCTCTCTTTGTAGTTCAGAAAGGATCCACCTTCTTCATCCGCTGTGCTTGCCTCATCCATGTATCCAGAGGCTGTGATGTCAATTTTCAGCCCATCTTGTCCTGGGATTTCCAGCACTTCATTGATTGTTTCATCAGCAAGCCAGATGGTCCTTGATCTCAAAGTGACCTCCCATTTCTTTTTCTTGCTGTTATATTGAAGAGAGGCATACCAAGTCTTCACTACTTCATCATCATATTTTTTCAGCAATTTCCAACAGGTTTTTGTATCTTATCAGCCATAATGCAGCATCAAAGTTGTTGGATATCAAAAATTGCTCCAAATTTACACAGTGAGGCTTGATTACCTTTTTGCTGGAAAACTTGGCAGAGAACTCTTCTTGAATCTTAGGAGTGCTCCAAAGTGGCAGTGTAGTAAGTTCAAATTCTCCAGATTGTGTAGAAGAGGAGGAAGCCACAATAGCAGTTTCAGCCGAAGGGACCGCAGTTTTGGATGAGGAAGGCCCAGTTTTCTGTGAATCTGCCTTGGATGATGATTTCTGGCATTTAGAAGGGGTAGCTTTACTGGGTTCGGCCTTTCTCTTGGATTTCTCTCCTTCTTTTGTAGCATATTGATATTTGACCATTCTTTTTGGCCGAGTTCCAGCTTGTCCTATTCCAGGGATCTTTACTCTCGCCATTTTTCAGTGGAATAAAGCAGAATGAGGTTAAGGAAAGGTTTATGGGATGCGAATGGAAGTTTAAATGGTGAAGAGTGACGGCTTTTGGACAGGAGTTAGGAGGATTAAAGAGAGAATCAGAACGGATTCAGAGAGGTTACAAATAGGGCAGCGTCTGTTCTGAGGAAAACCGTTGCATTTAACGTGTGTAACCGTCTGACAGACCAATTTTGAGGGGTCAAAATTCGAACTTCGCGCAGTTACATGTTAAACCATTCAACAAAGCTTACTGACAGATGAATTTTCATCCTGACAGTTTGTCTGACAGTGGCTTGAAACAGGCAATACAAGAACAACAGACAAATTTTGTTCTACCAAAGTTCGAATGTTGAAAAGAAAAAGGCAGGCAACAATCAAACTATCAATCAACAGACAAATTAAACATGCAGAGCTGCATCTTACAATAATTCAACACGAAGGACATGATTCAACAGACGAATTTTGAACTGAAAATTCGAATTTTTCAACTTTTGTAAAGATTGTCCAACATTCGTATGTTAAGAAGTAATAATTTGTGTAACAGTGCTGGACAAACGTAACTTTGAAATTTCTGATTTTGAAAATTTGAACTTTCAGGTTTCAACAGACGAATTTCGAGGCATTACAGAGAACTGTTCTAAGGCATAACAGGCCGAAGTTCGTCTGTTAGTGAACTGAAATTCGAATGTTGACCATATTGACCATGTCAGAAGCACATTTTATGAAGCAAAATACGTGTAACACGCATTAAAATGCGAATTTCATCTTTAAAAACTTACAGAATGGATCCAAAACTTAGAATTTACATCATTTACTTCATTTTCTGGTTGTTCCATTCTGACGTGCTCCAATCTTCAAGTTTATTGCCATTGATTTTCACAAGGAGCACCTGCACCTCAAATTAAACATACCCCAATGCTCAAGTTAGAATTGATTCTAATATTGAAGATTCTAAAGACAGAATTGCACAGAAATATCTTACAGTTCATTGGGGTTTACCATTCCCAATTCTCTCCTTATTTTACAAAGCCTGTCTTCTGGCAGAGGTTTTGTGAGTATATCAGCAACTTGATCCTCTGTTGGGATGTACTCCAATCTGACTTCTCCTTTCAGAATGTGGTCTCTTATGAAGTGGTGCCTAACTTCAATATGCTTTGTCCTTGAATGCATGATAGGATTCTTGGTGATATTTATAGCACTTTGGTTGTCACACATGATTGGTATCTCTTTTATTTTAATCTCAAGATCTTCAAGCTGTTGTTTCATCCAGATGACTTGGGCACAACAGCTTCCAGCTGCAACATACTCAGCTTCTGCAGTAGATAAGGCCACACTGTTTTGCTTTTTGCTGAACCATGAAACTAGGGATTCTCCAAGGAACTGACAGGTTCCACTTGTGCTTTTTCTGTCAGTTTTAGATCCTGCAAAATCAGCATCAGTGTATCCTTTGAGGTCTTCTCCATTGCCTTTTGGATACCAAAGACCCATCTGTGATGCTCCAATAAGATATCTAAATATTCTTTTCACAGCTGTTGCATGGGATTCTTTGGGGCATGATTGGAACCTTGCACACATGCAGACACTGAACATAATGTCAGGTCTGCTGGCAGTTAAGTACAGCAGGGATCCAATCATTCTCCTGTACTGAGTAATGTCAAACATCTTCCCATTCTCATCCATGTCTAGTTTGGTTGCAGTAGCCATAGGTGTTCCCATTGGCTTGGCATTCTCCATTCCAAACTTCTTTAGCAGCTCCTTTAGATACTTGGATTGACTGAGGAAGATACCATCATCAAGTTGTCTGATTTGCAGTCCAAGGAAGAAGTTAAGTTCACCCATCATGGACATCTCGAATTCTCCCTGCATTAACTCAGAAAATTTCTTGCAAAGAGTTTCATTAGTAGCACCGAAAATAATATCATCAACATAGATTTGAACAATCAGTAAATCTTTATTTTCTTTCTTAGTGAATAAAGTTGTATCTACTTTGCCTCTATCAAACCCTTTTTCAGTTAGAAAATTGCTCAGTCTCTCATACCAAGCTCTAGGGGCTTGTTTTAAACCATAAAGAGCCTTCTTCAGTTTATAAACATGGTTTTGTTTGGTAGAATCTTCAAAACCAGGAGGTTGATCTACATAAACCTCTTCCATGATATATCCATTTAAAAAGGCACTCTTTACATCCATTTGATGTAGTAAAATATTTTTCATGCATGCGTATGCTAGCAGTATTCTTATAGCCTCTAGTCTAGCTACTGGTGCAAAAGTTTCTTCAAAATCAATACCTTCTTCCTGATTATACCCTTTAGCAACCAGTCTAGCCTTATTTCTGATTATTGTTCCAGATTCATCCACTTTATTTCAGAAAACCCATTTGGTACCAATAACAGGATAATTTTTGGGCCTGGGCACTAAATCCCAAACATGATTTCTTTCAAACTAATTTAGTTCATCTTGCATAGCTAAAATCCAGTAATCATCAGTTAAGGCTTCCTCAGAATATTTAGGTTCAATTTGAGAGATGAAAGCGCAGTTGAGCATTTAATCCCTTAACTGTTTTCTGGTTTTGACTTTCTCTTGAACATTCCCTATTACTTGATCAGCAGGGTAATTCCTTTGATATCTCCAAGCCCTAGGGAGTTCTTGAGTTGTTTCTTCATTATATTCTTCATCAAACTCTTGCTCCTGGACATCTTCCTTTGTGTCAACAGATTCAGATATCTTTGGAGGTTCAGTTTTACTTTTGTCAGAAATTCCCAGTTTTTCAAAATTGATGGTAAGATCATCCTCATGTTTTGAAACAGCTTCATTTTCAATGAAAACCACATGCACTGATTCTTCTACTATATTTGATCTTTTATTATAAACCCTATAAGCCTTACTCCTACTTGAATAGCCCAAAAATATACCTTCATCGGATTTGGCATCAAACTTACCCAGATTTTCTTTCCCATTGTTGTGAATGAAGCATTTGCACCCGAACACATGGAGGTGTGACATATTTGGCTTTCTTCCCTTGTACAGCTCATAAGGAGTCTTCCCAAGGATTGGTCTGATGTAGGCTCTATTTATGATGTAACCTGCTGTATTCACTGCATTAGCCCAGAACACTTGAGAGAGTTCCTTCTCATTCAGCATAGCTCTAGCCATTTCTCCAATGGTTATGTTCTTCCTTTCCACCACTCCATTTTGTTGAGGAGTTCTTGGTGCTGAGAAGTTGTGGTCAATCCCATGCTCATTGCAGTACTCCAGGAAGTATGCATTTTCAAATTCTCCTCCATGGTCTGACCTGATAGACACAATAGAAATACCTTTCTCATTTTGCACTTTCTTAGCTAAGGTTACAAATGCATCAAAGGTATCACTTTTAGAGGAAAGAAATAATGTCCAAGTGAATCTAGAGTAATCATCTACAATTACAAGCACATACAGATTACCACCAAGACTTTTCACCCTAGATGGTCCAATTAAGTCCATATGCAACAATTCAAGTGGTCTTGTTGTGGTAATTACATTTTTAGATTTGAAGGATGATTTGGTTTGTTTTCCTCTTAGGCATGCATCACATTCTTTATCCTTTTCAAAAGATATTTTAGGAAGACCAGTTACTAGCTCATTTTTAATTAGTTTAGACAATTGATTCATGTTAACATGAGCTAATCTCCTATGCCATAGCCAACTATCATTATCCTGACTAATTAAACATATAGAGTCCAATGGAGGAAGTTCATCAAGGTCAATAGTATAACAGTTACCATCCCTTTGAGCTTTGAGGATTACTTTGCGATCACTTTTTCTGATGACCAGGCAAAACTTTGAGTCAAACAGCACCCAGTTTCCTTTGTCATAAGTCTGACTCACGCTCAGTAAGTTGTGGTTGAGGCCAATCACAAACAGCACCTCTTCAATGGATGTTTCTGGATTTTTGCCCACAATTCCAATACCAATGATTTTGCCATATTGGTCACCTCCAAAGGTCACCTTTCCTCCTTTCTTGTCTCTAAGGGTGATGAACTTCTCCTTATCACCAGTCATGTGGCTTGAGCAGGCACTGTCTATATACCATTTGTTGCTTTTCTTAGCTTTGAGACAGACCTGCAAAACAAAGTTTATGTTTTCCTTTTAGGTACCCAAATTTGCTTGGGTCCTTTTCGGTCAGTAAGTAATTCCCTAGATGCAGATGCAACTTTGGGAACCCATTCAGCTTTCCTGCCAAGTCCATTTTTCTTTAATGCACAAGAACTGGAAATATGTCCCTTTTTGTTACAGAAATGACAGGTAATGAATGGACTGCTAGATTGAGTGGCAGGAAGAAAACAATACAGATAATACTTTTGTTTAGCATGCCTTGGTTGATCATATGTTTCAATGTGAGGTGATGCATCATTTTTCTTTTTATTATTCTTAGCATGCACAAAATGTCTCATATACACATTCTGATTTTTCTTCCTAATTTTTTCCTTGACAGCACATGGATCATAGCCAAGACCAGCTTTTCCTTGTGGTATTCTTTGGCTCCCCATCAGGGCAAATAACATATCTTTACCTCTAGTGAGCCTAGACATGCTTTTAACTAAATAATCATTAGTTTGCTTAAGTTAAGTGCATGAGGTGCAGCAAACAGATTCAGTAGGAGGTAAAGAGGCAATTTCAGAAACTATGCTTTGAGACTCCAGCTTACTTATCTTTTTCTTTGCTAATTTCAGTTCTTTAGCAACTTTAATGAATTCATCATGAAGCTCATGAAATGCATCTAGTAATTCAGAATAGGAAGGTTCAGATTCATATACCTCTTCTTCCTGATCACTGCTGTGTGAGGGCGTGGCTTCTTCAGAAGCAAGTGCCATTAGACAAATGTTGGCAATCTCATCCTCATCTTCTTCTTCCTCATTTGAGCTGTTGCCCCATATAGATGAGATGTAGGCCTTCTTCTTCTTTCCTTTATCAGCAGCTTTCTTTTCCTTTTCTTGTTTCTTGATGAATTGGGGGCAGTCCCACTTTATGTGTCCCTGCTTCTTACATTCATAGCAAGTCACAGGTTCTTTTGACTCTTTCTTGCTTTCTCCAGCTGCTCCTTTCTTGAAGAATCTCTTGTTTTTCTTCTTGCTGTAGAATCTTCCGAATTTTCTAACCATCATAGCCAGAGTTTCCTCATCCAGATCATCTCCTTCATCAGATTCTTCTTCCTTTTCATCAGCAGCTTTGAGGGCAAGGCCTTTCTTCTTTCTGTCCAGCCCAGCTTCCTTGAGTGCTTTGATTTTTCCTTCATATTCCTCAAGGCTGCCGAAGAGAGCTGTGACAGAAGCCATTGATTCTCCTCTGGCTTCTTCTATTGCTGTGACCTTGGGCTGCCATTCCAGAGGGAGAGCTCTGAGTATTTTTCTTACTTTCTCAGACTGAGTGTATTCCTTTCCCAGGCTTTTGAGTTGATTCACAATGAGGGTGAATCTCTTTTACAGCTCCTTTACAGTCTCTCCTTCAGCCATTCTGAAGCTTTCATACTCCCCAATGCACGTGTTTAGTCTGTTCTCCCTGACTCCAGATGTTCCTTCATGTGCAATCTGCAGAGTATCCCACATTCCTTTTGCAGTGGTGCATTGCGAGACTCTGTAGAATTCATCTTGATTTAGGGCGCTGACTAAACAGTGTTTTGCTTTGAAATTCAGTAGGACTCTCCTTCTGTCCTCATCATTCCATTCTGCTTCCAGCTTCTCTTTGTGTCCTCCATCTTCAGTTAGAGTCATTGGAACGAAATCTCCTTTTTCAATGACTAACCAGATGTCAAGATCAATTGATTGGAGGTAGATCTGCATTCCCATCTTCCAGTACCCATAATGCTCTCCACTGAAGCCTGGTGGTCTGTTAGTATTGTTCCCTTCAGGAAGTATACTCTCTCCAAAGCCAGCCATCATAATTCCCGGACTGTGAGTTCCTTTGTATGGGAATCCGGGCTCTGATACCACTTGTTAGCAAGGCTGACTTCCCAAGAGGGGGGGTGAATTGGGAAGTTTGAAATTTTTCTGCACAAAGTGAAGTAAGTGAAGATATCACAGTATAATGAAAACAATCCTTAAAACAGAGCAAGGTGAAAAATAAGGATAAGGAGAAGAGAAGTCAGTGATTTATCCTAATTCGGTCTATTCACTTGACCTACATCCAGTCCCCAAGACACCTCTTGAGATTTATCCACTATACAGCAAGAATTTCAGTGGGCTTCTTGCTAAAGCCACAGTACATAAGTATGCTCTGTTTCTGAGCTCTCTCAAACTTTCCAAGCACTTTCACTATGTGCTTCCCAATCCCCTTGTGAATACCCCTCACAAGTAAACCTATCTCCCAGATGAAGAATAAATTGATTACAATGAAATAACTCTCTTGTAAAGAGTGAATATGAAAGTTAAAGTACAAGTTTGGAAGTTAAGAGGGTAAAAGCTTTTGAGAAGAAGATTCAGCAGAAATTCGGTATATACAAGTTTGATTCGTTACCCACAACTTCAAATGATGTTGTATTTATAGATTTAGGTCTCAAATATCCGTTAGAGACTAAATCTATCCGTTGGGGAAGTTATTCAATGGTTACTCTGAAAAACTATCCGTTTACCAACCGCATTTAATGTTTCTGACATACTGAAATTCGAATTTTGGTTGGCCAACAGACGAATTTCAAAGGAACCGAAGATTAAAGCTTCCAACGTTACAGCACGAAGTTCATCTGTTCTTGAAGTGAAATTCGAATTTTGAAACTTACAAAACATTTTCACAATGTGACATACGAATTTTTAAGAAGAAAGTTTTTCGGTTAAGTGTGAACAGTGTTTTCAATTTTCTACAGTGCCTTCGAAATTCAAATTTTGGATCCCCAAAATTCGTCTGTCCATTGAACATTTAAAGGGACACAGTAGATTACTTTCCTCAAAATTCGAATTTTGAAAGACTGAAATTCGTCTGTCAGAGAAACTCTTTTCAGACTAATTTCATCATTCGAATGTTGCAAGTTCTTATTATTCGTATGTCAATGTTTCATTTCAATAGACTCAAGAACTTAGCTTCTGAAATTCGAATTTCAATGTTCAAAGTTCGTCTGTCAGAGAGCAGTTTTGAAGTTTAAATCACTCTTGATCTCAGGTGAACTTTAACATAGTCTCAGATGAATTTCTTCCATTTTCTCAAGTTTTGTTTTGTTTGAAATTCGAATTTTGAAGACTCAAAGTTCGTCTGTTGCAAAGAAGCATCTTTCAGACTTATATGAAAATTCGAATGTTGCAACTTCAAAATTCGTCTGTCAGAGAGCATTTATCAAACTCAATCTCATTTTAATTTCAGATGCACTTTATCATAGTTTCAGACGAATTTCTTTGGTTTTTACAAACTTCATTTTACTTGAAATTCGAATTTTGAAAGTGTGAAGTTCGCCTGTTAGCAAAAGGCCTCTTTTCAGACTAGATGAAAAATCAAATTTTGAACAACCAAAATTTGTCTGACAGAGAGCCATCTCTTCAGACTTATTCAGTTTTAGCTCGAAATTCGAATTTCTAAAGGCAAAGTTCAAATTTCCAACTTGACAGTTTAGCTTAAACTTTCAACCATCGTCTGTTTGTGGGTGTTTTTCAAATGATTGAAGATTTAATATAAAATCAAAGTTTGAAAACTTCTTTTCTTCAAATCAAAATCTTTTACCCAGTCGTAACAAAAACTAATGATTCTACAAAAGATCTAACAGCAAGTACTCAGAAAATCTTCACTTGAGACAGCTTTGCTCTCCTTTGATATCTTCAATCCAAGCTCTTGAATGTTGGTTTGGAATCATTAAAACTCTTGTTTCAACATCTTTGTCTCAATAGTTCTTTTATATTCTCCAAAAAATTTTACGCAGAGATTATATGTTAAAATTTGAATTTTAATGCATATGCTAAGAGAGAACTCTTAGAAGCAAAGCCAAGTACTTATCCAGTTTGTGAGTTATTTTGTCATCATCAAAAAGGGGGAGAATGTTGAATTAAAAGTTTTAATTATTCAAAACAACTAGAGCTTGGAAGGAGAATATCAAAGGAATATGAAAGCATAAAGTAAAGAAATCCAGTTAAAATCAAGTGAAGAAACAGTTTTTAAAATTTTTCACTATGTACACTAGATAAAAAGCTTTAAATCATACTTATTTATGCTACCACAATGTTTAAACAAGATATGTTAAAGTTATCTGATATTGGCATGTGATATAATTGAAATGGCTAACAAAAGAATTTTGGTATTTGACTCATGCTTATTTTGCACAAAATTCGTACTTTGCTTATTAAAGTTTGAAGTTACATAGATTTAATCTTTGATAGATGAATTTTAAATCTGAAATTTGAATTTCAGGCTAAGCATAATTAGAGAAAGTGTGCAAAATTAGCATGAAACTTAGTTAAATTTTGACAATTTGTGAAGTTCAAAGTCACTGCCTCTGACAGACAAACCTTAAGTTTCAAAGGTGAACTTCGAAGTGTTGTATACCCTATTAGAGCATGCCTTTGCTAGACAAACTTTGTAGTTCAAAGTTTGAACATCGAAGTGAAGAACTTTTGTGTTTTGTTGGAACAAGCCTCTGATAGATAAATTTCAATTTCTAAAATTTGAATTTCGAAGGCATTGTGAAAACTTGAAGCAACTGTTCAAACCTAACAAATACACTTCCAATAAGAAAATTAGCACAAACTAACATGGGGTATCTTTTGCAAACTTGAAATTCAAATGTCACTTAGTAACAGATAAATTTTGAAGTTCAGCGTTAAAGTACTTAACCTTCCATCTCTACGAAAATTCATCTGTTGAGCCCTAATATTTGAATTTTGGTGTGTCAGACGCATTTAATATGGTTGATGAATGACTCTTTTTGCAGAGTTATTGTTGGTTAATGTGCTTAATGGTTAGATTTTGTGTCTAACAACTAGTTAACCCATAAATCTATAAATAGAACTTCATTTGAAGTTGTGAGCAATACATTTAAGTCTGATATTGCATAAAACTATGCTGAATTTAGTGTTAAAGCTTTTCACCTCTAGACCTCATTATTACTCTTTAACTTTTATATTGTTAGGTTTGATGGCTTCCCAAGAGGAAGAGTGAATTGGGAAGTTCAAACTTTTTCTACAAAAATATGATATAATAGTGATTGTGAAAGTTTGTAGAAAACAGAGTAAAAAAGAAATAAGGCAAATGCAAAGTAAAGTAGAAAAGGACACAAAAATTTATCCCAGTCCGGTCTGATCCACTTGACCTATGTCCAATCCTCAAGCCACCACTTGAGATTTTTCACTATCTAGCAAGAATTCAGTGGCTCCCTGCAATGCCACAATACAACCTTATGCTTTTTTCTAAGAGCTCTCAAATCTATACTCTGCACTCTTACAAGGTGTTGCCCAAATCCCTTGCAAAAACCCCTCACAAAAAAATCCTTCTTCCAGATGAAGAAAAGATTTTATATAGAAAGAAAAACTCTCTAACTCAGAGTAAATGTGATAGTTGAAGTATAGTAAATGAAGTGTGAGAGATAAAAGGTTTTAACTAATGATTTTAGCAAAGTTTCAGTATTTACAACACAAAATCGTTACCTACAACTTCAAATGAAGTTCTATTTATAGATTTGTGAATAAACTAGTCATTAGACATAAGATTTACCCATTAGAGATGCTAACCAATGGTTACTCTGCAAAATTACTCGTTCACCAACCATATTTAATGCTCCTAACACACTAAAATTCAAATTTTAGGGGTCAATAGACAAATTTCGCTGACCGTAAGCTAAAAGCTTCAATGTTGAACTTTCAAAATTTATCTGTTCAAGAGTGAAATTTGCATTTTAAATTTGTCAAATATATCTTATAACACCTTTCTTTCATATACAATTTCCCAAGTAGTAAAGTATTTCTAATGTCCAACTAAGCCATTTTAGAAGCTTGAATCATTAAAGGGATTAAATCTGAAAAATAAAATGTTTCAAAATTTACTATTAACCTATTGTCCATTTTTTTGGTTGAATTTTGAAAAATCATAACTAATTCCATAAAAATGTTATTAATGTGATTCAAGTCTCTAAATGAAGTTAGAAATATTCTATACAAGGGAAAATATGAAATTTTTATTTTATTGCATCAATTGATACAGTTTAATACATAAACTTCCACTCTTTGAATGGTCACTTTTCTCTTTTCCAGGATTTTGGGCATAAATTTAAAAATCCATATCTAACTCTATACTGAGCCAAATCATGCATTTTATATGCCATTGGAAACCTTGATATGCCTACTTTCAGCCATATATTTATTATACATTTATTTACTTTGTGCAGGGCATGATTCGAACCTAAATTACTAAGGGTCAGAACCTTACTCTTACTGGAACAATTTAAGGGAAACATATAATCTCTTATTGTACAGCTCCAATTGAACTCAAACTAGTGGTATAATGAACTCAAAATGCATATTTTTTCACACATGTAAACCACTGAAGTTTTGGAGCTTAGTACAATTTTATATTACCTTTCAAAATAAGTGATACTTATAGTAAAATTCGTAGCTTTCACTTCACTGTCCAGTTTTGACCCTCAATATTAAAAATTACACTATAAATTGCACATATGCCCAATTTAGGTGTTCTTTAGTTTGTTTGAAAGCCCTATTCATTTAGTTTCTGAAAATATGTAACACTTAAATGTTGCATCACATTTCATGTGAAAAGTAAAAACATAACTGACAGATGTGCATTATTGGCTAGAATTTGTCATAGCTATGTAAAAGTGTATACATACAATAGATACATCACTCACACTTGTCCATTCTTGATCATGCCATATACATAACACTATAAGAGACATAAAGGAACATAATTATAGAGGTATAAGCCTCATAAATCTTCATGCAATATTATACAAATTGCTAGAAATAAAATGTCATAACTTTCTAAAAGACATGCTTCATTATTTCCTTATTTCTCTTGATTATTTCTTGGACTTCTCCATGGCCTTGCCATAGCTTAAACCTGACATTTGGAATACCTGAGGGGATGAGATTATGACAATCTCAGTAGCAAGTTTCATTTCATGCAATTATGTCAATCATGTCAAATAACTCACATTTGATCATATTTAATCACATCAATCACATTTAAACAATAAATTGCCACATTGGTCATAAAAATTTCGGCAACATAACAGCTTAAAAAATAAACATCCTAGGGAATAAAACCCGTCAATTTATAGCCAAAACTAGTCAAAGAAATCACAATTGCAATATGGCAATACAATATGATCATAGGAAAAACAATGAAAAAACATAATGCAAGATTAAGTAACTTAGCTACCTCTTGGTGGTACCACTTGACTTTCCTCTTGAAACCAATGATTCCTCTAGCTTTCTCAAGCTTCCTCAAGTTCCTAAACAACATTAAACACTTGTTCAAGCTATTGATTTCATGACTTAGCTCATAAAGTCTCAATGGAATCTGAAAACCTTATATAGCTTATCTTAAGCACAAACTTGAAACCAATACTTTTTCCTAAGTTTTTCCACCATAAGGAACCTATTTTTGGCTTCAAAATCATGAAATTCCAACCTTAAGATACGCTTTTTCAGCTGGCCAAAATCTGTACCCAAGAGGAAAAATGTGTTTTTTCAACTACTTGCTTCAAATCATGCCTAGTTTGCTTTCTCTTGCTAAATCTCATGCTCAATCACAATTTTATGGTTTAAAAACACCTTCCCTCTCTTAAACATACTTAAACCAAATCTAAACAGTAAGGGAAGAAGGGGAAAATTCAAGAAAACTAAGTCAAACTACTCAGAAACTATGCTAGAACACTTAGAGAATACAAGAGGTTTGCTTACCAATTTTTCTTGCTTTTCTTCCTTATTTTTCTTCTCTTTTTCTTTCCTTCACCTACGAAGCTTCCTCTTGCTTGCTCCCTTCAAACCTCTCTTCCTTCCTTTCCCAAATGAGTTTGTCAGCCAAGTCATAAGGGAGCATTAAAAAAACACTTAATTACTGTAACACCTTATATTTAAGTCCATTTGCCATGTATTGAACTCCAATTATGTCCATTATTATATGATTATAGACTTGATTGCAAAAAAATATTAAAACAGAATTTTCTTTATTTTGGGTACTGTTCATTGTGTCATTTCCATTTTACCTAATCAAATTTGAAAATTCATAACTAATTTTATAAAAATCATTTCATAGTGATTCAAGTCTCTAAAAATATATTAAAACTTCTCTACATGGAAAAAATATGAAACAGAGCATTATTTTGACCAATTTGTACAGTTTATTTCTCAAACATTTACTGTATATTTGATCATTTTCTCTTCCCCAGGATTTTGGCCTTATATTTAAAAATTCATATCTCATTGTATTCAGAGCCAAATCATATGTTATTTATATCATTGGAAATCCCTATGTGTCTATTTTCTATAAATATTTCTTGTGTACATCTAATCATCTTGTACATGGAATGAAATTGACCTAAATTATTAAGGGTCAGAAAACTACTTCGATTGGAACAGTTTTAGGAGAAATTACATAACTCTTTATTTATAGCTCCAAATACTTTCAAACCAGTGGAATTCATTTCCTAAGACTTAGAGGTTTCCATAAATGTAAACCAATGAGTTTTTGGAGCTTGGTAAGATTTTATATTGCATTTTGAATTTTTCAGTGTCCATGGCAAAAGTTCCAGTTTTTCTCTGCACCATCCTATTTTGAACATCTAACTTCTAAAATTCATTATAAATTGCACACTTATCCAATTTAAGTGCTCTTTGGCTTTCTAAAAAGCTCATTCTATCTAATTTTTGAGTATATATAATACTCATGCATTATACCCTGCTTCATATGAATAGTACGTTCATTATTCTCAAAGTGTTTCTAATTGAGCATTTACATTCTTATCTTGGCAAAATGAGCTTCATAACATGATTACATCATCATTCCTTGTACCAAATCCATACATATCACTCAATAATGCTCAAAGGGATAGAGTTATAGAAATACAAGACTCATGCATTCTCATGCAATTTTATACATGATGCCATAACAATACAATAGAATACCCACAAATCACATATTTATTATGCTTCTTCATTCTTCTTGCCCTCTTCCTTGGTTACTTCCACATCCTTTCCCTAGCATGGTTAGTGTTTGGAATGGTGAGATTATGGAATCTCAGTAGCAAGTTATATGTCATGCAATTACATTATCATATATGCATAAAAACTTAAATCATAACAATTCACCCATTCAAGCATATAATAAGTCATAATGGTTCATAAAAATTTTGGCATGGTCTCCCTTTATAAAATGGACATCCAAGGGTTAGGACCCTTTCATAAAAACAGTCAAACCAATCTCACAACATCATAACAACAATATGGCAATGGGATTATAACTTAGAAACAATATACAATAACATAAAGCAAGAAATAGACTATGCTACCATTATTGCTTTCTTTTGCCTTCCAACTTAATTTCAATGCTCCCACTCTCTTTTCCTTTGACTTGTGCTTCTTCTAAACACTTCCTTAATCTTCCTTAGACCTAAACATAGCACCAATGCAGCATATAAGCCACTAGTTCTTAGTCCGACTTCACACAATGCTCACTAAACCCTTAAATTTTCTCTTTGCTTTATTCTTGGTTTTTCTTTGAATCAATGGTTGTTCTTAAGGTTTTGGACCATGGGGAATCCATTTTGAGGTCAAAATTATGAAATTCCAACTCCCCCATAGACTTTCTCACTGACCGAAATCAGGGTTTCAAGGGCAAGAATGAATTTTTCCAAAGCTTGCTTCAAAACTTACTAAAACTTGCTCTTCATGAAATTTCTCATACTCTCTCTAAGTTTTTATGCAAAAGAACACTTCCCCTCTCATAACCTTGCCATGGCTGAAAATTACAACTCTAGAGGAGCTAAAGTTCTTAGAAAGCTAGCTTGAAGGCATGGGAAAAGCTTACCTTAAACTTGTGGTTGTATGCTTCAAGCTTTGCCTTCTCCTTTTCTTCTTCATCTTCTACGTCTCCTTCTCTCTTTCTTTCTATTATTTTAGCCGCTCTCTCTCTCTCTCTTTGCAGCAGCATGTGTCGTGCAAATGGTGAAAGAAATTGAAGACTTTGTTTTGCTAATCACCTTGGTTGGCTTATCTTAAACTTTAATTAACAAAAAGTAACTACTTACTGAAGAAGTAGTCTTAAAAGCAATAAAATAATAATTCAAGCACATGGGCTGCTCACACACATCCTCATGTGTGCAGCACGTAAGTCACTTAATGAGGATAGGATAATTTGAAGCCTAATCATGGTCAGTTTATATTTTCTTTTTTTTTTTATTTTCCCAATACTTCTTAAAGAAGTATTCATAAATCAAGTAAAAAAAGTACAACCATGCCCCTTGTCTGATGCAGCACGCCATTTTAAGATCATTATTCACAAAAAATTGCTTCTCAAATTTTAATGAACTAAAATACCCTTCATCGATTAAATTCTCCTATACCGATTAAATACTTTTATCATAATTGTCATTAAATTGGCACAGGATCATCCAAAAATTACTTTTGCAATAAAATCATCATCTTATCTCAAACTACATTTGGGTGAGGCTCATTTACTGTCCTTGACTCAGTACTACTTTTTCAGCAGTCCAAAATAACCTTTTATTGGTAAAATATTTATATTAAATCTTAATTGCCCAATAAATCTTATTTAGATCTTAATAAATTTCATACTTTATTCCATTTGACTTGGCTCATCAAGAGCTTCATTTTCACTATAATTTTTCATATTTACACAAATACCCTTGACCCAGGCTAAGTTATAATTTTTGAAACTTTCAGTTTATTAACTATAATTTTCCCCAAACTTATTTTCATTTCCTCTCCACATGAATTTCTTCCTTTTGAGACTAAATTCTAAATATTCTTAATTATTGGGGCTAAAGTATAATTTTATCATTTTTCCATTTAACCAGAAAAAATGGCTTCCTTACCCTTCTTCACGCTTGACAATATCTCTCCATTTTTTAAAATCCTTTCACATTTTACGATGTCAACTTTTTCATTTTTGGGCCTTCAATTCATTATTCACATTTTACTTCTAATTTGTGAAGAATCCCCATTTTGCCCTTGAACTGAATCAAATGTAATTATTCATTCTTTTGGGCACTTTCTTATAATTTTACCCAAAGACCAATTTTTTATTATTTCTTTTTTACTATTCACATTAACTTCAAATTGGTCAACCTCTTAACCTGGACCTCCCGAGAATATAATACTTATACCGTTGCGCTCAGCTTGGAGCAAGCTTTCATTCAAGTGGTATATAGCATATTTTCCAAGGGTAAGTTCTGGAATTAATTTTTAGTAAGAACCTTATGAAAAATTAATTCCAATTAATGACCAAACATAACTTTTCTGAAAATTAGATAAGAAATTAACTCCATTTAAAGCCCATTTATATACAGTCTTTTCATCTCACTTCGTTTCTAATTTTTTATTCATTTTATAACATATCATAAAAATAGGGATATTACAATTATTTTTACTAACTATCATTAATTAAGAAAACTTGATAATTAAGTTTTCCATTTTCCTTAACCATTAAGGCTTCCGATTTGGACACATGGGCTGATTAGTTGGTACCATTTTAGTGGGAAATTCTCTCCAAAATACTGTATATTTTTCCCAGTCCAGTATTACCCTGTGTTGCTTACTTTATATCTGGACCAGTAAAGTTACCTTTTACAGTATAAAATTATTTTATGAGTACAGGATTAAAGTAAATTTGTATATGGAATTACCTTATTATCCTACATCTAAAAAGCTCATTTTACATTGTCCAATAGCTTTTTTTTTTTACTTTTTACTTTTGCAGATCAAAAAGTAGCTTTATCGGTATGAAATTACTTTTTAATCTTTGACACTAATTATTTCCTCATCCTTTAACATTAACCCCCGGTGCCATAAACCATTAGACTTCTCTCGTCGAGAGCCTCGTTTTCACAGTAATATTGCATATTTAAAAAAATTATCCTTGACTTGGTTAATTTATAATTTTTAAAACTTTCGGGCCATCAAATGTAATTTTCCCCAAAATATTTGACTTCTCTTCCCCATGTGATTCTTGGGGACATAATTGTCATTTTCATAATTATTAGGAGAAAAAATATAATTTCTCATTTTTCGTCTAATCAAGAAAAATGACTTCTTTGTCCTATTTCACGCAAAATAATGTTTGCCCATTTTTACAAATTTTCTATTCATTTTTAGTTATCTAACATTTCAAAGATGTTACATATCTCATCCTAAGATATACGAATTTTCAAATTTAAATGCATTTATTCAGTATGAACAGTTGTCTCATATTTTTGCAATGCGCTCAAAATTCAAATTTTGAAAGTCAAAATTTGTCTGTCAGTTGCTAGCTCAACATGACACAAAGGTTTTGCGCTTTGAAATTCAAATTTTGTATTTTAAAATTCATCTGTCTGAGATAAGCTCTAACTGGACATACAAGTTCTCACTTCAAAATACGAATTTTGAAATCCTTAATTATAATTAGTCTAACAGAGGGACTGACTTTGAACTCTTTTTGCATTTTAATATCATTCAAATTTTGTCATGACTTCAGATGAATTTTACACATTTTTCCCACCAAGCTTTACTTGAAATTTGTAACACCTTACTTTTATCTATATTTTTCCATATATTATAATATGTACAATGTCCAATTAGCTCATATTAAGAGCTTGAACTATTAATAAAACCAAAATATTTAACTAAAAAAAACGTGGTACTATTCATTTGGTTTTCAAGTTTTCTGGATGAATTTTGAAAAATCATAACTTATTCTGGAAAAATCATATCAATGAGTTTCAAGTTTCTAAATGAAGCTAGAAACATGATATACAAGATAAAAATATGGAAATTTCCTTTAACTTGATCAATTTTTACAGTTTATTGCTCAAACTTACACTGTACAAATGGTCATTTCTTTCTTTTTCAGGATTTTGGCAATAATTTTAAAAATTCATATTTAACTCTATACTAAGCCAAATCATGTATTCTATATGTCATTGGAAAGATATATATGTGTACTTACCTTCATATTTTTCTTATATATTTATTTAGTCTAGACAGGGCATGATTTAAACTTAAATTACTAAGGATCAAAGCCTCACTCTTATTGGAACAGTCTTGGGAAAACTTGTATATCTCTCATTGTACAACTCCAATTGAATTCAAACAAGTGGTATATTGAACTCAACACACAGATCATTTCAAACATGTAAATCACTAAATTTTTAGAGCTCTGTACAATTTTATATTTCCTTTCAAAATAAGTGATACTTACAGTAAAATTCGCAGCTTTTACTTTATTGTCCAGTTTTGACCCTTAAATTCAAAAATATACTATAAATTGTACACATATCCAAATTAAGTGTTCTTTAGCTCATTGGAAACCTTGTTCTCTCTAGTTTAAGATAATCTACAAAACTTGACTTACTTTCCCTGTCTCAGTCAAACAATATTGACTTTACTTTCATTACTACAAAATAAACTTCTAGCAATATAACATGGCAAAGTCGACTTCATAATAAGCTCACATGATCATTCCATGTTTCAAATCCATGCCAAACATTTCATAATGCTCATAAGAACATAATAGTATAAGGATACAGATCCATATGCATATACATAATTTTTATACATTATTTCATAATATGAAATCATAGCTTGAAATTATCATCAAGCATCATTCTCTCTTTCAATCTCTTTGGCTCCTTGATCTCCTTGACATTGCTTGTGCCTAGTCATTTGGGATACTTGAGGGGATGAGATTGGGGCAATCCCAGTAGCAAGTTACATTTCATGCAATTATGTCAATCATGTCAAATAACTCACATTTGATCACATTTAAACAATAAATTGCCACATTGGTCATCAAAATTTCGGCAGCATAACGGCTTAGAAAATGGACATTCCGGGGAATAAAACCCCTCATTTAATAGCCAAGACCAATCAAAGAAATCACAATTTCAATATGGCAACACAATTTAATTATAGAAAGACAATAAAAGAACATAAACCAAGAATATGAAACTTAGCTACCTTGAAGCATCTCTTTGGCTCTTCCTCTTGAATCTAATGCTTACACTGTTAGCAAGGCTGACTTCCCAAGAAGGGGGGTGAATTGGGAAGATTGAAATTTTTCTACACAAAGTGAAATTGGTGAAGATAGCACAGTATAATGTAAACAACGTATAAAACAGAGCAAGCTAAAAAGTGAAAGTAAGGAGAAAAAGACTCAGTGATTTATCCTGGTTTGGTCTATACACTTGACCTACGTCCAGTTCCCAAGACAACTCTTGAGATTTATCCACTATACAGCAAGAATTCAACGGGCTTCTTGCTAATGCCACAGTACACGAGTATGCTCTGTTTCTTGAGCTCTCTCAAACACTCTAAGCACTTTCACAGTGTGCTTCCCAATCCCCTTGTGATTTCCCCTCACAAGTAAATCTATCTTTCAAATGAAGAGTAGATTATTTACAAAGATATAACTCTCTTGAATAGAGTAGATATAAAGGTTAAAGTACAGATATTGAAGCTAGAGGGTAAAAGCTCTTGAGAAGAAGTTTTGACAGAAATTCGGCATATACAAGTTAGATTCGTTATTAAACACTACCTCCTTAGACTTCCATAAGTCCCTTAACATTATTAAACACTTGCTCAATCAACTAGAATAAATAGCTACTTCATAAAGTCTCATTTAAAACCCTAAAGACTCAATTTCTTTATCTAAGGCCTAATCTTTGAGTCAATGCTTGTTTTTAAGATTTTTCATCATGGGAAACTCATTTTTGCCATCAAATTAATGAAATTCCAACATTAAGACACTCAAATGATCTGGCCGAAAATCTGCTCCAAAGGAAAAAGAACGGTTCTTTCATAAACTTGCTTAAAACATACTATACTTGTTTCCTTTAGAAAAATCTCAAGCTTTCTCTTGATTTTATGGTTTAAAACAACTTTCCTTCCCGTTAATCATGCTTCGCTAGATTAGAACAGTGGATGAAGGAGAGAAGATTTCAAGGGAACTAACTCATAGAGCTTATAAACTATACTAGAACACTTAAAGAACATAAGAAATTTACTTACCAATTTTCCTTGCTTTTCTTCCTTATTTTTCTTTCCTCCTTCACTTGCTCCCTCCTTTCCCTCAACTTTGCAAACCACTCATCCTCTCTTTTCTAAATGTGTCTCGTACAATGATGGAGGAGAGAGTAGATATAAAGGCAATTAATTAAGATTACTTTTGCTAATCCTTAATTAATTAAGAAAACTTAATCATTAAGTCTTACCTTTTCTTGGCCATCAAGACTTCCAATTTCAACACATGGGCTAACATGTGGTGTCCTAATAAGGGGTACACTTGTCCAAGATACTGCACAATTTTTTCCAGTCCAGTAATACCCTATGTTGGTTACTTTATACTTAGACCGGTAAAGTTACTTTTTACAGTGTAAATTCACTTTATTGATACAAGGTTAAAGTGAATTTGTATCTAGTATTACTTTAATATACTATCTTTAAAAAGATCATTTTGTGAGGTCCAATAGCCTTTCTTTTTGACTATTTTTGCTTTTACAGATCAAAAAGTAGCTTTATCAGTATAAAATTACTTTTTAACCTTCAGCACTGATTATTTCTTCATCCTCGAATATTAACACTCAGCACCATATACCATTGGACTTCTCTCATTGACAGCTTCATTTTGACAGTAATATTACATATTAAAAAAATTACCCTTGACCCAGGATAAATTTATAATTTTTAAAACTTTTAGGTCATTAGGTGTAACTTTTGCCAAAATTCATAAAATTTGCTTAAATGTGCACGTACGTCCACCGCCTTTCTTCGTTCTTCTCATCCTTTTTTTTTTCATCTTCTTCTTTTCTCTTTTTTTTCAGGGGTATAATGGTCATTTTCTCATTTTTCCTTCTGACCGAGATAATTGACCTCTTTATCTTATATTATGCAAAACGGTGTATATCCATTTTTATAAATTCCTTATAGATTTTAAAATATTGAGTCTTAAACATTTAAGAGAAATTTCAGGATATTACAAAATTCATCTATCAAAGATGATAACTCTGGAACTTCAAATTTCAGCAAGAAAAGTTTGAATTTTGCACAAAACGTATTAGAATTAACACAAAAGTTCATCTGTTAATCAATGTTTCAAAATCTAGCATATGTTAACATAGGATAACTATGAAAATACATGTTTAAATGTAGTGGGAACATAATTAAGTAAAAATCAAAGCCATTTACCCCTTGTACATTATTTAAATACACAAATGTCGTACCATGGTATTGCAATGAGCCCACTGAATTCTTGTTGATAATGAAAAATCCCAAGTTGTGACTTGAGGACTAAACGTAGGTCAAGTAGACTAGATTGAACTAAGATAAATTATTGAGTATTCTTTTCCCTTATCTCTTATATTCAATTTTCATTATATTATGTTGTTCTGCAAACTTTTGCTTTCACTGCTATATTGTACGTAACACCTCCATCTAGGACCGTTTTCCATATATTAGACCTCATTAGAGGCCAATTATACTTAAATAGAAGCTTGAATCATAATAAAATATTATAATAAATTTAATCAATTTAAAGGGTACTACTCATTTAATCCTATTTTCGGCAAACTACTGAAAATTGTAACTAATTCAATAAAAATCATATGAGAATAATTCAAGTCTCCATGGATAGCTTAAAACATTATCTACATGAAAAAAATATCAATTAGAGCAATTACTTGGCCAATTTTCACAGTAAATTTCATGAATTTCTACTATTTATATGGTAAATTCCTAAAATTCCAGTTTTCTTGGCTAAATTTAAAAAATCACCATAATTCATATACATATCCAAATTGAGTGATCTTAGGATCATTTTAAAGCCTTGTTTGTCTACTTGTCAACTATATATAACATTCATACTTTATCCATTCAAAAGTCTAAATAATGGCATATTAGCTTTGCATAGGTCAGGATCACCATTTAAATCTTACTACTCTGCCAAACAAAAGCTATAAAATATTTACTTGGCCATACATCATCTTCATATGATACCATACATTCCTTAAGACTTAAAGGGACATGAAGGCTTAAAGCGACATATCCAACATTATCTCTACCAATTTACATATACTTTCCAAATTCATGGCCCATGCAAGCATCACTAGCTTAAATATAAGCTCTTTCTCATTTCCTTTCTCTTCATGGGTGGTCTTGCCATAATTGTTCCCTATTCATGTTTAATATTTGGGAGGGCGATATTTAAGAATCTCAGTACCTAACACCCAACATGCCATCATATCATCATATTAAGCATGAAAATATCAAGATAACACATTTTGAATCCATTAACACATTTACGTCATATGAATTCATAAAATTTTCGACAAAGTTTCATTTTCAAAAATGGACATCCCGGGGTCTCAATGCCCCTCAATCAACTCAGCCAATAGACATAAATCATCTCAAAATATCATTACAGTCAAATGACAAGGCATAAAGCACATTGAAAACAAAAATGTTAATATAATGCAAGTATGGGAAATTAACTACCTTATAGCACTCCCTTGCTTTCCACACTTGGTATGCCACTTCTTAGGCCTCCTAACACTTCCTTGAACCTAATCATTGTTAATTCAGATGTTTTCATGATTCTTAAAATAAATAAGCTTGGAGATCCAATATCAAAGGAACACAAGAGAAATAAAGAATAAAGTTGGAGTTTCCTGAAGATTGAAGAGTTGTTTCACATGTTTTAGGAAACTATTTAAAAAAGAAGGTAGTTAAGCTTTGAATTTCAATTCACCTAACATTAAATGAGATAACTAACTGAATGATTAATGATTAGCTCATGATTTCAAAATGGTTTTCAAGAAAAGAGCTATCTTATGAGGATAAAGCTTTAATTTCGAATTGATTCTAAGTGTTTAATTGGTTTTCATGAAAATGTTTTAGCTTATGGGGATAAGATCTCAATTTCAAAGATGTTTCTAAGTGTTTGCCTTGTTTTCAAGATAATGTCTTACCTAATACGCATAACCATTTAAGGATATGGGGATAAAGACTCAATCTCAAAGCTTTTCCAAAGTCTATTCTTCAATTTCAAGAAAAGGCATTGACGTTATCCGCATAACATAGCTTGGGGATCAAGTTCTCAAGTCAGTCCAGGTGGTTATCCTAATAAGGTTACCATCTTATCCGCATACGGATGTGAACAGTGAAGGTAAGTGGCACTGTACAGCCCATCGCAAAACTTAGGGAGGTTGTCTGCATAACGTATGTAATAGTTCACTTGGACTCTTCTCTGTTAAAAGGTTATCCGCACAACCTATATTTCAAAATACTTGAACTTTCCTCAGGTATATAGGTTATCCATATAACCTAGGGAGGTTATCCGCATAACCTATATTACTGAACTAATAGCTTCTCTTTAGCAAAATAGGTTATCCGCATAACCTTGGGAGGTTATCCTGATAACCTAAGTTTGACAAAAACTTAACATTATCCTAATAACTGAGTGGTTTTCATGAAAATGATTTTGAGCTAAACCTTAGTCATTCTGGGCAGTAAGTTATCCGCATATCCTAATTAGCTTATCCACATAACAAAAAGTTCTACATTGAAAACAAAGGCAAACAGTTACCTGTTATTTGCATAACCTGAGGAGGTTATCCGCATAACTTCTGTCAAATATATTTAATGTGGTAGGTGAACGGCTATTTTTCTGAGAGTAATGGTTAATCTTTGTTTCCAATGGATAGTTCTGCCCCAAGACTATAAATAAGACCTCATTTAAGTTGTTGGGCAATGAGAAAAATAATATACACGTCAAAACTCTACTGATTCATTTATTGACTCATTCAAAGCATATCCACCCTTTGTTTTGCTTGTTCATTGTATCTCAACTTTCATATCTGCTCTTTTGAGATAGTTTTCATTCTCTAAAACATCTACACACTTGTAGTAAGTACTTAGTGTGAGATTACACAAAGGGAGATAGTCTTACTCTTGAGTGAGAAGAGTGAGAGAACTTGTTTCAGTCCAAAGTTTGGGCCGGTGTTGTACTGTGGTCATTGCAAGAACCCATTCAAATCTTGCAAGAGATAATGAAAAAATCTCAAGTGGTGGCTTGGGGACTAGATATAGGTCAAGTGCAATAGACCAAACCAGGATAAACTACTAAGTTATCTTCCCTTTGCTCTTTATTTCATATACTCTATTTTCAATTACCTTTTTAGTATCACTATTGTATTTTGTCTTTGCAGAAAAATTTTAATCTTCCTAATTCACCCCCCTCCTTGGAAGCTAACTGAGCTAACAAGTAGTATCAGAGCCCGGACTCCCAATTAAATGATCTAACAATTCAGGAGAAGACATAGCTGGCTTTAGTGAAGGCATCCTTCTGGTAGGAAACAGCACCAACAGACCTCCTGGTTTTAGTGGAGAACATTATAGGTATTGGAAGATGAAGATGCAGATTTACCTTCAATCCATTGATTTAGATATTTGGTCAGTCATCAAAAAGGGAGATCTTGTTCCGATGAAACTACAAGAAGATAGGAAATATAGAGAGAAACCTAAAGAGGAATTAAACGAGGAGGATAAGAGAAGGGTCCTTCTTAACTTTAAAGCTAAGCATTGTCTGGTCAGTGCTCTCAATCAAGATGAGTTCCATAGACTATCTCAATGTACAACAGCCAAAGGCATGTGGGTTACTCTTAAGATTGCTCATGAAGGGACAACCGGCATAAGAGAAAATAAGCTGAATACGTGCATTGGAGAATATGAATGCTTCAAGATGAAAGAGGGTGAGAATATCATGGATCTACAGAAGAGATTTACCCTCATTGTTAATCAGCTGAAGAGCCTAGAAAAAGAATACACCCAGTCTGAGAAAGTCAAAAAGATTCTCAGAGCTTTGCCCATTGAGTGGAAACCGAAGGTGACTGCAATAGAGGAAGCTAGGGGGAATCTACGACATCTGTGACAGCTCTCATTGGGAGTCTTGAAGAATATGAAGGCAAGCTAAAGGCTCTCAAGGAATCTACTTCATCTGACAAGAAGAAGAAGAGTTTGGCTCTGAAAGTAGAATCAGATGATGATGATGATTCAGACGAGGATGCTGAGCTAGATGATGAAACGATGGCCATGTTGGTGAGGAAATTTGACAAAATGTATGGAAAGAAGAAATTCAGAAGATTTGTAAAGAAATATGGAGCCACTAGCAGCAAGAAAGAAAACAAAGACTCCATCATATGCTATGAATGCAAGAAATGTGGGCATATCAAATAGGAATGTCCTTTACTGAGCAAGAAATAAGGGAAGGAGAAAAATGCTGACAAAGGGAAAAAGAAGAAACCTTTCGTATCTTCCATCTGGGGAGATAGTTCAGATGAAGAGGAAGCAGCAGGAGATAATGAAATTGCTAACTTATGTCTGATGGCTCAAGAGGTTGCAAAGAAGAAGAAGAATCACAATTGAGACAGTGACAGTGATTATGAGGTAAATGACTCTAAACCGTCTTACAAAGAACTACATGATGCATTTAATGAACTGGTGACTGAATTTGTCAAAGTATCCAAACAACTGAGTCAAGCTAAAAGGAAAATACACAAGCTTGAAAGTGATCTCATACATCTTGCACAGCTTTATAGTTTTCTTCTTCCCCCACCTCTATTTATGTCTCATGTATTGAGTTAAGAGATAAGAATAATTATCTCCACAAGACTCTAACCAAACTCACTATGCTGAAAGTATTACTGGAAAACCAAATTGTAAGTCAGAACAAAACTGGTCTAGGAAATAACCTATATGCGGTTAAGGAGAAATTGAAAACCAAGAAACAAAATCTTTACCTGAGAAACTTTGTGCATTCTAATAGCCTTAAAACAACTCAGAACATAGAGTCATTCCCAGCTCCTAGAAATTAGAAGAATAAATATTATAGTCATTATTTCATACATGCATCTCTTTCCTCTAGCCCTTTCTCCACTTGCCTCTTCTGTAACAAGAAGGGTCATATGTCCTCCAACTGTATATTCAAGAAGGAAGGAAATGGCAATGGGATGAAATGGGTTCCCAAGGATTCCTTCACTAACAAGAAAGGACCCAAGCAAATATGGGTACCTAAAAGAAAGAACTGAAACTTGTTTTGCAGATGTGTCTCAAGGCCAAGAAAAGCAACAAATAGTACATGGATAGTGCTTATTTGAGACACTTGACTGGAGACAAAGAAAAATTCATTGTGTTGAGAGATAAGAAAGGAAGAAAGGTTACTTTGGGTGGTGACCAATCCGACAAGATAGTAGGAATTGGAATTGTTGGAAGAAATCCAGAAACATCAATTGAAGAAGTCCTATTTGTGATAGGACTCAATTAAAACCTATTGAGTGTGAGCCAAACCTGTGATAGAGGCAATTGGGGTCTGTTCAATTCCAACTACTACCTAGTCATCAGAAAAAGTGACCATAAAGTGATTCTTAAGGTAGAAAGAGATGGTAACTGTTATACTATTGATTTAGATGAATTACCCTCTCTAGACTCTATATGTTTAATAAGTGAAAATGATGATAGTTGGTTGTGGCATATGAGATTAGCACATGTTAGCATGCATCAACTAAATAAACTCATTAAGAATGAACTTGTTCTTGGTCTACCCAACATTAAGTTTGAAAAGGATAGAGAATGTGATGCTTGTCTTAAAGGGAAACAAACAAAGTCCCCATTCAATACCAAAAACATTGTTTCTACAACAAGACCACGACAATTACTTCACATGGATTTGATAGGTCCTGATCGCACTAAGAGTATTGGTGGAAACTTGTATACACTTGTTATGGTAGATGAATATTCTAGGTTTTCCTGGACTCTATTTCTCCACTCTAAAGATGAAACATATGATGCTTTTCCAATCTTAGCCAAGAAAATCCAAAATGAGAAAGGTTGCTCCATTGTATGTATTAGAACAGATCATGTAGGAGAATTTGAAAATGCAAAATTTGCTGACTAGTATGATGAAAATAGAGTAGAGCACAACTTCTCAGTCCCAAGAACACCTCAACAGAATGGAGTTGTAGAAAGAAAAAATACAGTGTTGGAGGAGATGGCACGTGCAATGCTGAATGAAAAAGGACTGCCTAGGCAATTCTGGGCTGATGCAGTAAGCACAGCATGCTACTTGATGAATAAAGCACACATCAAACCCATGCTAGGGAAGACTCCATATGAGCTGTACGAAGGAAAGAAGCCCAACCTCTCTCATCTTGATGTCTTTGTATGTTCTTGCTCTGTCCACAACAACAATAAAGATAATGAATGTGAAATAAATAAGAAAGTATCTCAAGAACTCCGTAGAGCTTGGAGATATCAAAGGAATCATCCAGTTGATTAAGTTATTGGAGATGTTCAAGAGAAAGTTAAAACCAGAAGACAATTTAGGGGTCAAATGCATAATTGTGCATTTATTTCTCAAACTGAACCTAAGTGTACTGAAGAGGCTTTAACTAATGAATACTGGGTTTTAGCTATGCAAGAAGAACTTAATCAATTTGAAAGTAGTCAAGTCTGGGACTAGTGCCTAAGCCTTAAAACCATCCTATTATTGGAACCAAATGGGTGTTTAAGAACAAACTTGATGAATCAGGAACAATAATAAGGAATAAAGCTAGATTAGTGGCTAAAGGATATAATTAGGAAGAAGGTATTGAATATAAGGAAATTTTTACTCCAGTTGTAAGATTGGAAGCAATAAGGATTCTCTTAGCCTATGCTTGCATGAAAGATATTATGTTGTATCAACTGGATGTGAAAAGTGCTTTTTTGAATGGGTATATCATGGAAGAGGTCTATGTTGATCAACCTCCAGGTTTTGAGGACTCAACTAAGCCAAATCATGTATATAAACTAAAGAAAGCTTTATATGGGTTAAATAAGCTCCTAGAGCATGGTATGAGAGAGTGAGTAATTTTCTTATTGAAAAAGGTTTTAAAAGAGGAAAAGTTGACATAGCTTTGTTCACTAAAAGAAAAAATAAAGATTTATTTATTGTGCAAATTTATGTTGATGACATTATATTTGGTGCTACTAAAGAATCCTTGTGCAAGAACTTTTCTGAGTTAATGCAGAGTAAGTTTGAGATGTCGATGATGGGTAAGCTAAACTTCTTCCTTAGATTGCAAATAAAATAATATGATGATGGCATTTTTCTCACTCAATCAAAATATCTCAAGGTGCTGCTGAAGAAGTTTGGCTTGAAGAATGCTAAGCCTATGGAAACTCCTAAGGCCTCTGCAACTAAGCTTGACATGGATGAAGAAGGAAAACTCCTTGATATGACTCAATATAGGAGGATGATTGGTTCCTTACTGTATTTAATTCCTAGTTGGCCTAACATCATGTTCAGTGTCTGTATGTGTACTAGGTTCAAATCATATCCAAAAAAGTCCCATGCAACAGCTGTAAAGAGGATTTTCATATACTTGCGAGGTACATCTCAAATGGGACTCTGGTATCCAAAAGGCATTAGAGAAGAACTTGTAAGTTATACATCTGTAGATTTTGCCAGATCAAAGACTGATAGAAAGAGCACAAGTGGTACATGCTAATTTTTGGGAGGCTCTCTAGTGTCATGGTTCAGTAAAAAGCCAAACAGCGTAGCACTCTTCACAGCTAAAGCTGAGTATGTAGCAGCAAGGAGTTACTATGCACAAGTCCTTTGGATGAAGCAACAACTTGAAGATTTTAAGAATGAGAAGAAGAAAATCGCAATAAGGTGTGATAATCAAAGTGACATCAACATCTCAAAGAATCCTGTTATGCATTCAAGGACAAAACACATTGAAGTAAGACATCACTTCATAAGAGATAATGTTTTGAAATGTGATGTCAAGCTGGAATTTGTTCCTACTGAAGATCAGCTGCTAACATCCTGACAAAGCCACTTGCAGAAGACAGACATGGAAAAATTAGGAGAGAATTGGGAATGGTGAATCCCAATGAGTTATAAGTTTTTCACTAAAATCCTTCTTAAAACTATAATTCAATCAATAACAATACTAACTTAAGCATCGAAGTATCTAGAAGTTTGTTTTTATTGGTATTTTCTGATTTAAAACATTCAAAATTTGATGAAAAGTAGCATCCTACACATTAGAATAAAGTTATGATGAAAAGAAGAGGCTTATGGGGATAACAAGACTATCAGTATGTGTTTATGGGCTTTTCAATTATGGTTATTCGCATAATTTCATAACCTTATGCTGATAATGTGTTGATTTTCTAGTATGGATAGTCTCTGTGTTTGAGGTTATTCACATAAGGTATAAAGTTTTTCATGAAAATGAGAACTTTTGTGAACTTCGAAGCCTTTGGGGAACTCGATATTCGGATAAGGTCTCTACCTTATATGCAAAAGCTACCTTGTTTGCATTCCTGCTTGTAAGTTGTGTAATTTGATTTCAAGATAACCTGCCTTCCTTATCCACATAACGTTTCATCTAGAGAAGAAGTTCCCAAAGTATGAACATTACCCACATAAGATAGCAAGGTTATCCGAATAACCTATTTTATGCAATACTTTTTGTGTGCCTTTTGTTAAACCTCTTTTCATGATAACGTGGTATGCTTATCCGGATAACTTCTCTCTTCTCCTTTCTATCTCAAGTTGGTTATGCAGATAACATAAGGACCTTATATGCAGAACCTAGCAATCCGTGGCTTCTCTTACATTTTCTAAAGCTTGTTATCCACATAACCTCTATAGGTTAAGCACATAACCTCGACACTATATATAGGTTTCTCTGATTTTTAGCAGAACCTTGTGCAAAAAACCTAACCCTATCCTGAAAATCTCCAGTCGTACTCCTCAAGCTTTCCAAAATCTCCAAAATACCATCTAATTTCCTTTTCTCAAAACCCTTTCCAAGCAATTCTAAACTACTTTGATCTTCCTAAATAATCTAGAATCACTAATATGGCAAAGACTAAGGGTGGCAATCAAAGCAAACGATCACAACACAATGTGAAGTCTAAATATGCTTTGAAATCACCAAGTCAAGGGAAGAGAAAAGCTTTATCTGAGCCGAATAATCTGACAAAGAAGCCCAAAACACCAAAGCCAAAGGGAATTCAAAAATCTCAACCTCAGGGTGACACTCACATAAGTTCTTCTACTACTAAGTCTGAGGAAGCTTTAATTGCAGAAGAACTTATTAGCATAAGGATTTTGAAGGAGTCATATGAGGCTGATTTTAAGAAACATATGGTAATCAAACCTCACTTTGTTAGAATAGAAGAATTCTTCATGAGAAATAAGTTTGATTCTGCTGGGCTGTTAGAGAAATATAGAGGAATGATAGAGTTGAAAGAAGACTATGATGAAGAAGTTGTGCATGCTTGGTACAATTCTCTGAGAATTAACCATGACACAAAGGTGTATGAAGTAAGATTGAGAAAGAGAAGGATTACCTTGCACCCTGACTTGCTATGTGAGATTCTGAGTTTACCTACTAGAGGAATAAGGGTGAACATTGAGAATTCAAAGTATCCCCCTGAAAATGAAGATGTAAATGAAGACAATGGGGATAAAGCCAATTACAAATGGAGCTCAATAGTCACAAGGGTGCTTACGTAAAGACAAAATGTGCCTTTTAAAGGGAAAATTTCCCCAACTCTTCTGACCGTTAAGAACAGGATTCTCCACTACATTGTCTCTCGCATGTTCTTCAACAAGCGTGGAGGCTTTAACTATCTGTCCAAAGGAGAATTCCAAGTCATACTGCTGTTGATAAAGGGTAAACCAGTGAATGTGGTGGATATCATTCTATAGAGGATATGGAATGTAAGAACCTACAGAAAGGACTCACAATTGCCATTTGGGCATATTATCACCAAGGTTCTAAAATTTCACAACATCCTGCATCTTGAGAGAGGGCCTGCACTACTTCCGGAAGAATTAAGTGAGAAAGTCTTGCAAAAGATGGGATGAGCTTGGAGAATGGCAAATGGGTTGACAAGAAGAGGGATACTTAAGAAGGGTCTGAGTCCACAGCTGCCTCAAAGAGTCTTACAGTTGGTGATTCCAGTTCCTTTGCATCTACACCCTCTGAACCACCTCAATCCATTCAACCTGAGCCTCATATACCCTCTCCCACTCAAAGCAAACCTGATGAAATCCCAGCCACTAACCTTCCTACTCCCTCAGACATTCCTAGATTGCCATGGCCCCTAGGAAAGAGTATAGAGAAGACATGATTAATCTTGGGCATCTCATTACTGAAATGCAAGAAAAATTTGAAACCAAACTTGAAAGTCTTACCCAAAAAGTAAAATCCCTGTGTGAGCAAATAGCCTCTGGTGTACCACAACCCACCTCTTCACCTCTCTACCTCTCCACCGACCTCCACCAACATACACTAAACTAACTACCTGTACACAATCACATGCTTTATTGAGGACCTAGGTCCTAACCTGGACTATGGTCTTAAGGAAGAAACTATCAAGGATCAAAGCAGAGCTTTAGTTCTCTTACCTAAAGGTGATTTCATTCACCAAATTTATCTTCATCACCGAAGACAAGAGATTAATGCTCTCTTTCCTCCTCTCCCAGACCCTATCTCCTTTGAAGGCATCAATTATCTTACTGGGGCCACTATGCAGGAAATCATCACCCTTGCCTCTAATTCTGAACCCTCTCCTGCACCACTTCCCATTGTCTCCCCTCCTCCTATAATGCCCAATCTTCTATAAATTCCTGTCTTTCCTTTTGTTCCTCATGTTATTGCAAGTGTGCCACTTCGACAAGTCCCATTATTTACTATTCCAGCCCAACCCTCTACCCTTCCTCTTTCTTTGGATGAAAGACTCCAAAGAATTAGGGAATGAAAGGCCAAGATTGATCAGGATATTACCAAGAAAGATGCTGCTGTTGCTCAAATCCCCTCTGTTACTGATGACAAAAGGGGGGAGAAAGGAAAGATAGAAAAGGATAAGGCAAAAGAAGAGAAGGAAGAGAAAGAAGCAAAGAAAAAGAAAGAAACTTAACTAAATTTATGGATCTATGCTCGCTTGTTCTATTATGTTGCTTTTCAGTAGTTATGGTTCTGTATCTTATGTTTCTGTACATGTAATGGATATTTATAATACAATGAATTTCCTTCTGTGAAGGTATTCATTTCTGTGTTCCTTGTTCTGAGATATATCCTTTACATTATTTGACCATATTTAAACCATGCACATATTGAGGGGGAGCTTCATGCAAACCCAAATACAAACAATAATTTTAAGCTATTTTGTCATCATCAAAATGGGAGACAATGTTAATTCACATGTTTTGATGATTCAAAAATAAATGAGTTTGGAGATCCAATAACAAAGGAACATAAAAGAAATAAAGAACAAAGTTGGAGTTTCATAAAGATTGAAGAGTTGTTTCACATGCTTTAGGAAACTATTTGAAAACGAAGGTAGTTAAGCTTTGAGTTTCAATTCACCTAACATTAAATGAGATAACTAACTGAATGATTAATTATTAGCTCATGATTTCAAAATGGTTTTCAAGAAAAGAGCTATCTTATGAGGATAAAGCTTTAATTTCAAATTGATTCTAAGTGTTCAATTGATTTCTATGAAAATGTTTTAGCTTATGGGGATAAAATCTCAATTTCAAAGATGTTTCTAAGTGTTTACCCTATTTTCAAGATAATGTCTTACCTTATACGCATAATCATTTAAGGATATAGGGATAAAGACTTAATCTCAAAGCTTTTCCAAAGTCTATTCTTCAATTTCATGAAAAGGAATTGATGTTATCCGCATAACACAGCTTGGGGATCAAGTTCTCAAGTCTGTCCAGATGGTTATCTTGATAATGTTACCATCTTATCCGCATAAGGAAGTGAACAGTGAAGGTAAGTGATACTGTACAGCCCGTTATTCGCACAACCTAGGGAGGTTGTCTACATAATGTGTGCTACAGAGCACTTGGACTCTTCTCTATTAAAAGGTTATCAGCACAACCTATATTTCTGAATACTTGAGCTTCCCTCGGGTATGTAGGTTATCCGCATAACCTAGGGAGGTTATTTGCATAACCTATATTACTGAACTAATAGCTTCTCTTTAACAAAATAGGTTATCCACATAACCTTGGGAGGTTATCCTGATAACCTGAGTTTCACAAAAGCTTAGTTTGAGAAAAACCTAACATTATCCTAATAAATGAGTTGTTTTCATGAAAATGATTTTGAGCTAAACCTTAGTCATTCTGGGTAGTACGTTATCCGTATAACCTAATTAGGTTATCCACATAACAAAAGGCTTTACGTTGAAAATAAAGGCAAATAGTTACCCATTATTCGCAAAACCTGTGGAGGTTATCCGCATAACCTCCATCAGATGCATTTAATACGGTAGGTGAACAGCTATTTTATTGAGAGTAACAGCTAATCTTTGTTTCTAATGGATAGTTATACCCCAAGACTACAAATAGGACCTCATTTAAGTTGTTACATAAGGAGAAAAACAATATACATGTCAAAACTCTGCTGATTCATTTATTGACTCATTCAAAGCTTACCTACCCTCTGTTTTTCTCATTCATTGTATCTCAACTTTCATATCTACTCTTTTGAGAGAGCTTTCATTTTGTAAAACAACTACACACTTATAAAGAGTACTTAGTGTGAGATTACACTAAGGGAGATAGTCTTACTCTTAAGTGAGAAGAGTGAGAGAACTTGTTTTAGTCTAAAATTCGAGCTAGTATTGTACTGCGGTCATTACAAGAACCCACTCAAATCTTGCAAGAGATAGTGGAAAGATCCTAAGTGGTGGCTTGGGGACTGGACATAGGTCAAGTGCAATAGACCAAATCAGGATAAACTACTAAGTTATCTTCCCTTTGCTCTTTATTTCTTATACTCTATTTTCAGTTACCTTTTTAGTATCACTATTTTATTTTGTCTTTGCAAAAAAATTTCAATCTTCCCAATTCACACCCCCTCTTTGGAAGCTAGCTAAGATAACAATCATATCATCACACTTGTTCTGAAGGTTTTGGACCATGGGGAGTCCATTTTTTAAGTTAACATCATGAAATTCCAACTCTAAATACTCTCCATGTTCAGACCAAAAATGACATAAAATTGAAGAAAAATTATTTTCTTCAAAACACATCAAACTAGCCATGGATTCTTGCTTCTAGTCCTTAGTCTAAGCTTTTCCCTAAGTTTAATAGTTGATTAACCCATTTCTTTTCTTAATCATGCCATGGCTGAAACCCTAAGAGGATGGAGAAGAAAAACTAAACCATAAACCCTATTCCAAACCTTGTAAACATCAAGCTTGAAGTAGTAGAAACAACTTATCAAAACATAGCTTTCAATCTTCCCTTAAGCTTTCCCTTCTCCTTCTCTCTTTTCTTCTCTTCTCTATGCATTTTTTCCTTTCCATTTGCTGCTGGAAATGGTCATGCAGATGAAGAGGAAGAAGAGTACTTAATTGCAACGTCCGGCTGCTTCTTTGGGATTGATGACTGTCCCCATAAACCAACATAAACCCTTTCGGTGTGCTTTGTCCTCACTCATACATCTCCTTCCCAGGAGGTCTCCCATCCCATAATTGCTCCAGGTCAAGCACGCTTAACTGACGAGTTCTTAAGGGATATGCTACCGAAAAGGTAGGTGCACCTTGTTGGTATAGGTAGTACCTATCAATTCCTTTAAGCTATCCTTTAACCATATAGTCTCATACCTATACAGTCTTCGGATCCCTCTCGTTCTGGTATGTATTCGATTCATTCATATGCCTCTCTCGCATAGAAGCCAGCCAGGAGCCGCTCCTTGTCCGTGCCATTATCACTTTATCTGACCCCTACTTTTCTTGCACCACCGATCACTCCCCGCCCTCGTTAGCGCCCGGATGTCACATTAGTGACTTAATTAGGTGGCTTAACAATGTACTTAATCATGGTTAATCACTTAATTAACCTAAGTTACTTTTTGGCCAAAAAAAATGACAACTTCTTCAAGAAGTTTTCCCAAAAATCAAGCTCCCCATTTTGCACACCCAATAAGAGTGTTCCAAGTGTCCAATATGTTCAATTTTTCCTGGTCTAGATATATCTTGCACCGAATAATTTTTAATCGTACCAACAAAACTGTTTTTTACAGCAATATAACATCTTTGGGCATTAGGACTATTATAATTTTATTTTTATACTTCCATAATTATCTTGTTCCAAATGGTATCTGTATGTGGTCCATATCCTGTCCCAATTACCTTTTAACCATCAATAGGGCCCACAGTTTACTTTAACGGTTTACTATTACTTTTGGACACTCAGCACTGTTTATTTCTTGTTTCTTGAACATTAACCCTCAGTGCCATATACCATTGGAATTCTCTCATCGAGGGCTTCGTTTTGACAGTAATTTTACATATTTATAAAATTACCCCTGACCCAAGGTTAAATTAAAATTTATGAAACTTTCGGGTCATTAACTGTAATTTTTGCTAAGGACTTTTGCACTTTGACTCCACGTGAATTTCTTGACTTTAGGGACATGGATGCCATTTTGATAATTCTTTAGAAGCAATATGATTTTTTTCATTTTTCCTCCCAACCAATAAAATGATATTTTTGCCCTTATTCATGCAAAATAATGTCTTTCCATTTTCATGAATTTCTTATATATTTCATGTTATCATTTATTTCTTCCGCTTTTGTTACTTTATATCTAATAGAATTTTGGGATATTACATTGTATTTTTACAAAAAAAATTTCAAACTTCCCAACTCACCTCCTCCTTTTGAAAAGCCAACATTCCTAACAAATGGAAGGATGAAGGGAAGGCTAGGAAGAAGATAAAAGGCTTAGGAAAAATTCCATGGTAGCAACTTATTATTATCATTGCTTTTTTATTTTGGTTCAAGTAGTTTATTTGAATTGATAATTATATTGCCGTTTTATGAAAAATGTAACACCTTGACTTTTGACATTTTTCCCATGTATTAAATCATTATAGGGTTCATTTATACCTTATTAGGACCTTGAATAACATAATATGTCATAATAAAATTTTCCAAAATTATGTTACTATTCATGTAGTATAAATTCTTTTTATTGACCAAACTTCGGAAAATCATAACTAATTTCACAAAAATTATATGTTAGTGATTCTAGTCTCCAAGAAGATTTCCTACATGGGAAAAATATAAAACAGAGCAATAACTGGGCCAATTTGTACAGAAAATTTTGTGAAATCCTACTATTCATTTGGTCAATTTCAGAAAATCCAGTTTTCTGGAGCTAAATTTGAAAAATCACTATAATTCGCATACACATCAAATTTGAGTGATCTTTGGACCATTTGAAATCTCTTTCTATCAACTTAACATTCATATATTATACATCAAAATGTCCAAATAGTGGCAGGTTCACTATGAAGAGGTCAGGATAACCATTTGCATCCAAGTATTTTGCAATGCAAAAGATATAAAATATTTACATGGCTATAATTCATCTTCATATCATGTCGTACATACCTAAAGAAACCTAACGGCCTGAAGAAATAGATTTAACATCATTTTCACTAATTTACATAAAAGCTCAAAACTCATGGCCATTGTAAGTGACAACATGTTAATCACCTAGTACTTTCTCCTTTCCTTTCTCTTCCTTGGTGGCCTTGCCATAGTTGTTTCCTAGACATGGTTAGCATGTTGGAATGTGAGATTCAAAGAATCTTAGTAGTAATTACTATTCAAGCACATATATTATCACAATTAAAAATAAGGTTCATATAAACAAACAACAATCACTTGAACACATTAAATAACATAATTCTATAAAAAATTTGGGCAACATTTCAGTTTGTAAATGGGATATCCAGAGGTTACAAACCTCTTCATTTAGGTCAACCAACAATCACAAATCATCAAAACAACCATGTGGCAAGTGATCATGCTCATAGAAATCATAAAAGACAACATAGTGCAAAAGTCTGTAACTTTACTACCTTTGAGTATTCTTTAACTTCCTACACTTGGTACACCCCTTCTTGAGCCTTCCACAACTTCCTTGAACCTAGTCATATTATCATTTAAGCATTTAAGCCACTGGTTTCAAGAGCAATATCATATAGCACTCATAAAAGCTAAAATTCTCATTTTTCTTTCCTTTTAGATTTTCTTGAAACCAACACTTTTACTTAACTAATTTGGACCTAAGGAATCTATTTTTGGGTCAAAAACATGAAATTCCAACTCTAAACACAAATCCTAACTGACCAAAATCAAGGAAAATGGAGAAAATTTGCTATATTACATAATACCTCAAACTAATACCATTTTCATGCTTTAGGTGACTAGTTTTGCATTTTCCCTAAGTTTGGTGAACAAAACTCATTTCTTTCATGTTTTAGGGTCTTGACAGAAATATTAAGAGAGGGTGGAGAAAGAAAACACTCCATGAAACAACCACCTAATACTCCACATAGCAAGCTTAGGGTAGTAAAGCAACTTACCACAACTTGTTCCTTGAAATTTCCTCAAGCTTTCTCTTCTTCTTTCTCTCTTTACTCTCTTTCTTTCTTGCATTTTCTTCCCCTAATTTTGTTGCTGGGAGTGTTATTCAAAATGGAGAAGAAACAGAGGGATTTATTGTTGAATCAAAAGTTTTGATGATTCCAAACAACTAGAGCTTGGAAATGAAAATATCAAAGGAATGTGAAAGGATTAAGTGAAGAAATCCAAAGAAGAACATAAGAAAACTTAATTTTTAGGATCTCTACTATTGTAATATGGGTAAAAAGCTTTGATCTTACTTCTTTTAATTTTCCACAACTTCTGGATATATTATTTGGAAGTTATCCTATGTTAGCATGTGTTAGTTTTGAAAAATAAGGACTAATAGATTAATTTTATTTCTTAACTCATGAATATTTCATACAAAATTCAAACCTTGCTTAGAGAAAATTGAATATACAGAAGTTCTCAGACAAACAAATTTCAGTTACAAAATTTGAATTTTGGGCTAAGTATTTGTAAATGAATATGTGCAAAATCTGTTCAACACTTAGTCAAAATTTGAATGTTGTTGAAGTACAAAGTGACTTTAAAGTTACTCTCTCTGACAGATAAATTTTGAACTTCAAAATTTCGTATTTCAAAATGAGAACTTATAAGCCTTGTTAGAGCAAGTTTATGACAGACAAATTTTATAACTTAACATTCGAATTTCATAGAGCAGAACTCTTGTGCCATGTTGAACAAGCCTCTGATAGACGAATTTCAGATTTTGAAATTCGAATATCGAGTGCACTGTGAAAACGTGAGATAATTTTTCAAACTCAACATATACACTTTGAATATGAAAATTCATATGTTCTAACATGGAATAATTTTAATAAACTCAAAATTCAAATTTCACTCTTGAACAAAAGTCTGTTAAAGTTTAATGTTAAAATCCTTGACCTTTTGATATGACGAAATTCATCTATTGATATCCAAAATTTAAATTTTGGCATGTCAGATGCATTAAATGCGATTCGTGACTGGCTATTTTTACAGAGTGTAGCTATTGGTTAATATTTCGAAGCTAGATCTTGTGTCCAATGACTAGTTAAGCCATAAATCTATAATTAAAAGTTGTGGAAAATGAATTTAATCTTGTTTCTGCAAAACTTTTTCAAATTTTTGACTCAAAGTTTTTTACTCTTACACTTCATTTATTGTATCTCAACTTTTATATCTACTCTTAGTTAGAGAGTTCATATTCTGTATAAAAAAAATTTTCTTCAACTGGAAGAAGGATTCTTTGTGAGGGGAGTCACAATGGGAAGTAGAAAACGCTTCATAAAAATGCAGAGTATAAAATTTAGTGGCTCTTAGAATAGAGCATAAGTTTGTACTGAGGTATTGCAAGAAGCACATTGAATTCTTACAAATAGTGGAAATTTCAAGTGGTAACTAAGGGATTGGACATGCGTTAAGAGGATCAGACCAAACTCGGATAAATTTCTGGGTCCCTTCGTCCTTCCCCTTGCATTTACTTTCATTATTCACTATACTATGTTTTTCTACAAATTTTTGCTTTCACTATGTAATTACATTTTTGCAGAAAATTTTTAAACTTCTCAATTTACCCCCTTTTGGGAAGCCAGCTATTCTAATATTTATCACTTAATGACTTGGCTAATTATGGTTAATTACTTAACCTAACCATAGTTGCTTTTTGTAACAAAAAAAACCAAGCCTTCTTAAGGAAGTTTTGACCAAAAATCTCATTCCCTTTCTGCCTAAATCTAACGCCAATGAAAAGGGTTTGAGTGTCCAATCACTGCTCAATTTTTCTAGGTCAAGATATATCCTGAACCGGTTAACTTTTAACTAAACTAACAAAACCACTTTTTATATTAAATTAGCATTTCTAGGCTACGAAACTATTCCAAATTTATATTTATATTTATATTTTCTTAATTACTCTATCCCAATTGATCTCCGTGTGAGGCCCATATCATATCTCGGTCACCTTTTAACTATCTGTGGGGCCCATAATCTACTATATCAGTATAAAGTTACTATTGGACACTCAGCACTAATTATTTCTTTCTTAGCTCATCACGAGCTTCGGTTTGACAAATTTTTAATATTTACAAAATTGCCCCTAACTCAAGTTTAAATTATAATTTTTGAAATTTTCATGTCATTAGCTGTAATGTTTCCCAAAATATATTCACATGCATATCTCATGTGACTTTTCCACATGAGTGACTAAAATGAAATTATCATAATTTCTAGGGGCAAAAATGAAAATTTTCATTTTTTCGTCCAATTGGGAAAAATGCCTCTTTGCCCTATTTCATGCAAAACAATGTTTATCTGTTTTCATGAATTTCTTGTACATTTTACGTTATCATTTATTATTTTCTTTTTCATTACTTAATATCCAGAAAAATTTGGGATATTACAAAAAACATATTTGAGTTTATGAAATGATGTTTATGTTTGAATTAAAGCCATGATGTTGTTATGAATATGCATGAATATATTTGAATTTGATATGAACATGTACAATGTTCACAAGAACATGATTTGGATCTTTGATAGAAATGGCAATACCATGAAATTTTGTTAGTATGTTATAATGTAAATTTCTTGATTTATATGATGAATGCTTGATTAAATGAAGTTGCTATTAAGATTTCCCTAAATCTCATCTCCAAAACCCTAACTATGTTTTGGTGCAAGCATTATGAAAGAAAGAAACAAGGCAGTGGAAGCATGGAGGGCATTGATATTGTTATATTATTATTTTGTTAGATATGTCAAAGATAAGGAAATCATAATTGTAACCTATGACATGATGTACATTATGTATGACATGTTTAATGAATGAAATATTATGACGTATAATGATTTTTCAAGTATTATGAGTTATGTTACATGTAAATTATGTATATGAACCTTAGGAAGATAAATGATTACATCAGAATTTCTAAAAAACAAAAGAAGATAAAGTAAGGAAAAGAATGCATGACGAAGTAGAAGCTTTTGACATTAATTAGAGGATTCAATAAGCTTTAAAATAAGACCAAAGTTACCTCAATTGGACAAATATGAAAGAAGATATGAAATTTCAAAGAACATCGATCAAAATCTGGAAAATTAAATAGCCAAATGAACGGTAAAATTCATGGAATAAACTGTATCGATTGTCATGATGGAACTTCAAGTGGATATTTTATCCATTTAGAAGATTAAAAGTGCTTTAACTTAAAACTTGGACTTTGTGAAAAAGATTTTTCTATAATTAGTTATGATTTTTTCAAATTAATTAGAAATTTAGGGTTACCAATTGAATTGTAACCCAATGAAAATTTTTAAGTTTTAAAATTTTGAATGGTTCAAGCTTTTCATATTTCCTTGGCAGTAGTTATAGATCCATTGGTATGATTCATTTACTATTCTAAACCATGTCCTTCCAAACAAAAACTATATTTACTATTATGAACTAAACTAATGATGTGAATAGCCAGAACCACGTGAGGGATTATTAGAAGAGCTATATGGCTGCTACTAGAGAGCCATCATCAACAGTGTTCTCATTTCTTCCATTTTGTATTCTTGTTTTGCCATAATTTGTCTCATCATATCATCTTGCCTTTGTTTCTGCTTTGCCATCCTTTATTGATACATTACTAATACTTTTTGCTACTCTTCCATCACTCTTTTGTGGTCTTCTCTTATTTGTTTTATTTGATCTTCTAATTCATCCACTCTTGAAGATGTGTCATTTCTAGCAGTGAAACGACTTGATTCAAAATAATATGAATGACCTTAAACACCTAAGATGGTGTTAGGTTTAATATAATATAAGTTTTGATGATGACAAATATAGGATATAATAAGGAACAAAATACATCATATATGTATAACATATATAATGTTCCTTAAAGAAGTAAAATATGCATTAGCATATACTTAATTGAGTTTGTAATGCACATATCATGTTATGTACCAATATATTTACTATGCTTTTATATTGTATAATACAAGTTGGATATATAAATTGGACTAACTACTTAGTTTGTAAATGTAATATATTAAATGTAGGATGCTCCAAGTAGCAAAAATGAGCATTGCAATAAAGAAATGGCAATCAACATCATGTCTCACTCAAGAAAGAAGAAGAGATAGGATGCTCCAAGAATTGAAGATCAGAAGGTAGCATGCCATGAAGGGAATGACCACATAAAAGTGAAGCTCAATCTTTGAAGACCTCTCTATTAGGTATATTTTATTTTCACTTAGGTCTTGAGGTAGATTTAACCTTTGAAGTTTACTTTATCTTGTTACCATATGTTTTGAACAAGTTAAATTAAGTAAAACTAATATTAGCAAGTGTTAGAATTGAGAAATATTGGCTAATAGACTAATTTTGCTTTTTACTCATATTTATTTTGTGCAAAATTCAAACTTTACTTAGTGAAATTCAAAGTTACAAAGATGTTATCTCTGACAAATGAATTTCAGTTCTGAAATTCAAATTTTGAGTTAAGCACTATTAGTTAAAGTGTACAAAATTCACATGAAACTTAGTCAAAATTCAAATGTTGATGAAGTTCCAAGAGAATTCAGAGTCATCTACTTTGACAGACGAATTTTGGACTTCAAAGTGCAAATTTCAAATTTCAAATCTTATTATAGCATGCCTCTGACAGACAAACATTGCAGTTCAACAATCAAATTCCAAAGAGAGAACTTTTGAATCATGTTCAATGTGCCTCTAACAGACAAATTTTAACTTCTAAAATTCGTATTTCGAAGTACACTGTGAAAACTTGAGACAATTGTTCAAACTAAACAGAGATACTTCCAATATGAAAATTCGCAAGAACTAACATGGGTTAACTTTGGCAAACTCAAAATTCGAATTTTACTCTATGACATATGAATTTCTAAAGTTCAATGTTAAATACATAACTATACTGACTTTGCGAAATTCATCTACTAAACATCAAAATTCAAATTTTGGTATGCCAAATGCAATTAATGCAATTGTTGAATGGCTCTTTTGAATAGTAATAGCTAGAACTTGTATCTAACGGATAGATCTTGTATCTAACGAATAGTTAAGCCACAAATCTATAAATAGAACTTCATTTGAACTTATAAGTAACAAAATAAAATGAGTTTTGCCAAAATACTACTTTAATATATAAAATCTTTCTGTATCAACATTCATAGTTAAACCCACCTCATTAGAGTGAGCTTTCAATGTATCATCTACTCTAAAAGAGAGTTTTAATTCTGTATTCATTCATCTCTGCTACTTTCTGGTATAATCTTAGTACAGAGATAACACTAAGGGAAATACACATCTTGTAAAGATGTGAGGAGAGTGGATTCACAAGTGCCAACTGAAACTTGTAGGATGTGCTGAGGCTTCACGAGTGGTCAGATCAAACTTATGGGATATAGTGAAAATTTCAAGTGGTGGCTTCAGGACTAGACGTAGGCCAAGTGGATTAGGCCAAACCAAGGTAAATTCTTATGTTTGATCTTTTAATTTATTATTTCATCTATATCCTTCATCACTCTTTGTTCATCCCTGTTTTACTACATCACTTGATGAAATTTGTTTGTACTCAAAAATGGCAAAAATCTTGTATCATCCAATTCACCCCCTCTTGGGTGACCAGTCAAACCTAACAGTTGGGATGGGGCCCAACTATTAGGTCTAGTGACCAACATGATTAGTTTTGACGTTGTCAAATAGTGGAGTAAAAAGTTTAAATGATATGTGTATTTAGTGTTCATTACATTATTTATATCATGCTTATCAAATGATGTTAATTGGAGTAACTACTTCGCTTGAAAAGAGTTATATTCAATTTAGGTTATCTAAGGAAAAGGAAAAGTGAGCATTGAAGTGGAGAAATAGAATATAATAATATGCTTAACTTAAAGATAAAGACAAAGAAAGGTTGACCCAAGAACTGAAAGACATGATGATATCAAGGGAGCAAGATGATTAAAAGAAATCAAGTGAATCCAACAGAAGGTGGAAGCTAATTAAAATGATGTATTTATTTTCTTCTCTGAGGCATAAAGTTAGTTGAGCTTTAAATTACCATCAATCCTAAATGGGCATGTATTTAAAGTTTTGGTACCAAGCTCATGGTTTTTAAACATGTTTTCATACCAAAACTACCTTGTTCTACCAAGCTTAGGAGGATTTCCTGACAACCATTTCATTTTAGCCTTGTTTCTGCTTCTAGTAAAGAGCTTGTTTGACCAAGATAGCTACCAAAATGCTTGAAGAAGAAGCAGGAAGGTGGCTTAATACTAAGTTGATCCTATGAGCTTAGAACATACCTTGATGCAGAAATTATTTTATAATTTGTCTGTGATAAATGGTTCTTGCGGTCAGTAAAGGATGAAAAAGAAGATGAGGTTATTATGTTCTAACAAGCAAAGGATTAATCAATAGATAAGTACATAGCCATATTCATGTAGCTATTCTAGTGCTCTAATTAGCTATAAAACATGATGAGTAGAGGTGAAAAACAGAGAAGCTAGGAAGAGTATTAAAGCCAATCATTAGGAAAGGGAAGCCCAATGCGAATTAGATAATTTAATACGCTGGTAAAGGTAGAAAGAACTATAGGAAGTAGTTTGAATTATCAAAGTTTTATGTTTGTTACCCAGTAAATGTCAAAGAAGCTACTACTAATAAAGTTAAAACAAGCAGAAAGAGAACAAACCTATGAAGTAATAGCAGCAAGAAAGAAAGATACCCCTTCTAATTATAGTTTACCTATAAGTATAAAGTATTGTTTTATGAAAATCTGGCCCAGAAATTTTTTTGTAATATAAGAGAACAAGTCTTAAGGATAGTAGTTGCTAGATTAGATGAGAATATTTTACAGGTCATGAAACTTTTTAGAGTTAGATCCCAATGGATCTTGTCAGTCAAGTAATGATGTAGGGTCATGGAGAATCTTAGTAAGGCTTTTAAATCACAGTAGAACTCATGGTTGTAGTAGACTAAGTGTAGGGTTATAGTAGACCTCTAAAGAGAATGGGAAGGATCAATGAGCTCTAAAGTTCTAATAGTTCGCTAAAAAGAGGATGACCTGCAATTATTATTTTAGACAAAAATGAAACCTCATTAATCAGCAACTCGAGCATATGTTTTATATTAGACTTTTCTCTAATACCCAACCACTAACCAGGAAGTAGCAAAGAAATATGAAAAGAGGCCCGATGTTTTTAACGATGAATAAAAGGTATGTACAAATATGAAAGGGTGGTGACAATGAAAATAAGACGTAAGTACTCCACCTACAAATAAGTGTAATGGCGAGTTGTTTTTAATGATAAATAAAAGAGGCCAATAAAGAACACACAATAATGATAAAAAAAAGATATCTATTCGCAAGGGAAACTAATATATAAAGGAAGATAAGAACAGAGAACAAGTAGTCATACTAAGCCAAAAAAAACTTCTTTTGGCGCTTAATAGTTAGTGATTATAAGAGAAAATGCCAATAAAAATGAGGTGGAGGTTTTTCTTGGCAATTCCAAAAATAACGTCCAAGAAAAGTTGCTTTTCTTGGTGGTTATTTGTGGAACCACCAAGAAAAACCTCTGTCACATTTTTGTTGGTGGTTGCGTAAATAAACCTTCTCCCCTATGAACTAGTGAGACTAAACCTCCTCCCCTATGTTAACACTCCCTGTCCAATGAAAACACAGGGGGTCTATTATAATGAAAAGATAAGTATGGATATAGATATAAGTAATGAAACAGGGTTGAGTTCAGGGAAGTAGCCTATATTTTATATGATAAATTTTACAAAAAATCTATTCCTACACATAGCAATGATGATTAATGCTCTCAAAAAGTAAAGTGATTTGAAGTTAAAATGTATTATTACCTCTATGGTACTACCATAGAAGTATTATGAGACCACCAAGAACGTCAAGTGACAATGTAATAAGAAAAATGAGCTTAAGTTAAAGATGAGATAATGAAAAGAAGGCTGAGATGGCTTCATAAGTGTTATGTAAGCAAAATAAATGTCGTAAGATTATCATTTGGCAGACAAATGATGTGTGAAATGTTAGATCAAGTGTTTGATGATTCCAAACACCTAAAGCTTTGAAGGAGAATATCAAAGGAGCATTAAAAGCACAAATGTAAAGAAATCCAAAGAAAAATGTGAAAATTTATATATTAGGATTTCTCACAATGTACAAAGGGTAAAAGGCTTTGATTATTACTTATTTATGTCTCCATAGGATTCAAACAAGTGTTTTCATAGTTATCCTATGTTAGCATATGTTAGATTTGGAAAACACTGACAAACATATGACTTTTGCTCTTGATTCTTATGTATTCTGTGCAAAATTTGAACTTTGCTCTTGAAATTTGAAGTTCTAGGGTTATCAACTTTGATAGATGAATTTCAAGTTCTGAAATTTGAATTTCAAGTTAAGCATAGATAGTAAAATATAAAAAATTCGTCTAAGGTCTTATCAAAATTTGAATGTTATTAAAGTACATAAAGAGAGACAAATTTTGGATTTCAAAATTTGAATTTTGAAATAAGAACTGGTGAGTCTTGTTAGAGCATGTCTCTGATAGACAAACTTTGAAGTGTAAAATTCAAATTTAACAGAGAACTTTTGTATGGAAACATGAGACAATTATTCAAACACAACAGATACACTTTGAATATGAAAATTCGTATGTTCTAACATGGGATATATTTGACAAGTTCAAAATTTGAATTTCACTCTTGAACACACATATTTTGGAAGTTCAACATTGAAGTCCTTAGCTTATAGTCTCTACGAAATTCATCTATTGACACCCAAAATTTAAAATTTTTGTATGTCAAACATATTAAATGTGGTTTGTGAATAGCTAGCTTTGCAAAATAACCGTTTGTTAATATCTTTAACAACTAGATCTTGTTAAGGAAGTTGAACGTTAATATCTATCATTGCTTACAAAATTTCACATAGGAGAACTTTTGTATCATGTTAAGGAAGCCTCTGACAGATGAATTTCAGATCCTGAAATTTGAATTTTGAGTGCACTATGAAAACACTAGACAATTGTTCAAACTTAATAGATGCGCTTTGAATATGAAAATTCATATGTTCTAACATGGGATATATTTGACAAGTTCAAAATTTGAATTTTACTCTTGAACAAACGAATTTTGGAAGTTTAAAGTTGAAGTCTTTAGCTTATAGTCTCTATGAAATTTATCTATTGACACCCAAAATTTAAAATTTTTATGTGTCAGACGCATTAAATGCGGTTGATGAATGGTTAGTTCTGCAGAATAATTGTTCGTTAATATCTCTAATGGCTAGATCTTGTGTCTAACGACTAGTTAAGGCACAAATCTTTAAATAGAACTTTATTTGAAGTTATGGGTAATGAATTTAATTCTGTTTGTGCAAAACTCTGCCAAATTTCTGAGTCAAAGCCTTTATACTCTCACACTTCACTTATTGTACATCAACTGTCATATCTACTCTAATTTAGAGAGTTTTTCTTTCTGTGTAATACATTTTCCTCATCTGGAAGAAAGATATCTTGTAAGAGGGTTCACAAGGGAATTGGGGAAATATTTTGTAAGAGTGCAAAGTGCAAAAGTTTAAGTATTCTTAGAATAGAGTACAAAGTTGTACTGAAGCATTGCAAGGAGCCCATTGAATTCTTGCAGATAGTGAAAAATCTCAAATGGTGGCTTGGAGACTAGACGTAGCTTAAGTGGATCGGATCAAATCAGGATAAATTTCCTTGTCCTTTCTTCTTTCACTTTACCTTTACTTTCATTATCTTTATACTCTATTTTTCTACAAACTTGTACTACCAATGTAAAATCACATTTTTACAGAAAAATTTTAGACTTCTCAATTCTCCCTCTCTTAGAAAGCCAACAATTCTAACAAGTAGTATCAGAGCCCGTACTCTCAACTGAAGGATTTAACCATCCCGGAGAATATATGGCTGGCTTTGGAAAGAACATCTTACCTGAAAGAAACAATACTAACAGACCTCCAAGCTTTAGTGTAGAGCACTATGGATATTGGAAGATAAGGATGCAGATTTATCTTCAATCCATAAATATGGATATCTGGCCAATCATCTAGAAAGGAGACTTTGTCCCGATAAAGCTAAAAGATAATAGCAACTATAAAGAAAGGCCTGAAGAGAAGTGGAATGAAGAAGATAGGAGAAGAGTTGTGCTTAACTTTAAATCAAAACATTGCCTGGTCAGTGCTCTTAACCTAAACGAATCTTATAGTCTCCTAATGTTCCATAGTCAAAGGAATATGAAACACTCTAGAAATTGACCATGAAGGAACAACTGGAATAAGAGAAAATAAATTAAACTCCTACATTGATGAATATGAAAGCTTCAGGATGAAAGAGGAAGAGAGAATCAAAGATTTGCACAAAAGATTCACCCTTATTGTGAATCAACTAAAGAGCCTTGGCTGGAATACACACAGCCATAAAGGGTCAGAAAAATCATCAGAGTTCTACCTATTGAATGGCAACCGAAAGTAACAGCCATAAAAGATATCAAAGGAGAATCAATAGCTTTTGTCACAGCTCTCTTCAGTAGCCTTGACAAATATGAGGGCAAGATGAAAGCTCTTAAGAATGCAGGATAAGAAAAGAAGAAGAAAAGTCTAGCATTAAAAGCTGCTGAAGAAGAAGAAGAGAATTTAGATGATGAAGAAGAACTGGATGAATAAACTCTTGCTATGTTTGTCAAAAAATTCGAAAGATTCTTTGGCAAGAAGCAAAACAAGAAGTTCTTCAAGAAAGGAGCAGCAGCAAACAAAAAAAGGGAAACCAAAGAGACTATAACCTGCTATGAATGCAAAAAGCAAGGGCACATGAAATAGAAATGCCCACAATTCTTGAAAAAGCAGGAAAAAGAAAAGAAAACTACTGAGAAGAATAAAAAGAAAAAGGCATACATCTCCTCAATATGGGGCAACAACTCAGATGAAGAGGATGAAGTTAAGGAAGAAATTACCAACATAGGCCTAATGGCACATGTAGTAGAAGAAGCTCAGAATCCATTTGATAGTGAGCATGAAGATAAGGTAAATGATTCTAACCCTTCTTATTCTGAACTACTTGATGCATTTCATAATCTGCATGATGAATTCATTAAAATTGCAAAAGAACTAAAACTAGCTAAGAAGAAGATTAGTAAGCTAGAATCAGATTGCAAAGTGCTTGACATTACATCTCAACATAAAGTTGAATCTACCTGAAGTGTATCATGTATCGAGCTTAAGAAAAACAATGAATATCTTTTCAAAAGTCTAACTAATCTTACTAAAAGAAAAGACATGTTGTATGCATTGCTAGGTAATCAAAGGATTACACAAGGTAAAGCTAGTCTTAGCTATGACCCTTGTGCAGTTAAGGAAAAGAACAAGAAGAAAAATCAAAATTTTTATATGAGACTTTTTGCACACGCAGAAGGGTATAAGAAGAAATGTAACTTTTTAAAATCTATTGAAACTTATACTCAACCCAGATATGTGAAACAAAAATACTATCTGCATTGCTTTCTTCCTGTATCTCAATCCATTATCTCAATCAAGTAGTCCTTTTATCACCTGCTGCTCCTATAACAAGAACGGACATATTTTCAGTTCATGTTTCTTAAAGAAAAATGGAATTGGCAGGAAGGTATAATGGATTACCAAAACTACATCTATACAAAGGGAGAGTGCTACTAACGGAAGAGGACCCAGACAGAGTTGGGTACTTAAGAAGAAAGAGTGAACTTTGTTTTGCAGCTATGTCTTAGAACTAACAAGAGCAACAAATGGTATATAAACAGTGCATGCTCAAGACATATGACTGGTGATAAAGAAAAGTTTATCACCCTCAATGACAAGAAAGAAGGAAAAGTAACCTTTGGAGGTGACCAATATGGCAAAGTGGTTGGCATCAACATTGTAACAACCCTCATGACTTTGTTTTGGCATTGTGTTCAGAACTGGAGGAAACAGGATGGAGGAAGACTTAAGTGAAGGAAAATAAGGCTCCACACCGCAACTTGAAGTAGGGCCGCCATGGTGAGAGCAAGTCTAGTGGCATTTTCTAGATAAAACACGATGGCTCCACAGGGGACATATTTGAGGTCGTAGTAAGAGTCAAAGATTTCATTTAAATCAGAAACATTTTAGACGAACATAAAGAAAGAAACGAAGGGGAGTGATAAAGAAGAACGGAGGAGCTGTGCTAGGGCTTGTGAGATACAGCCTTAGGAAGTGATTTTCGGACCTCAAGAGCTTGGATTCATGTTGGTAAGTGCTCCCTACTCCTCTCTCTCCACTTTCTTCGGTTGAACTTGGGGTTTTTTGGTTATGTGTTGGCTTTTCATATTTGGCCTGAAATCCACTGATTGAAATGGATGATCTCAGGTTAAGGAAGTATATTTTGGTGTTCTTGATGCTTGGGTATGAGTTTTGAAGGGTGTATGCATGATTTGAGCTTAACCCTAGGTTGTTTTGGTTAGGGCGCTTAGAAATTCGAAGTGTATGGAATTGTTTTGTGTTTGAATAGTTCCTAAGCGCTTATTGATGCATGAAAGGGGTGTTGAAACCTTGTGTTAGGCTAAAGTAGTTGAATTGTGATGTTTGGTTTATTGGTATATGTGGTTAATTGAGGAATTATGGTGTTGTTAAGGTTGTTTGGCTACTCGGGGAAGACTAGTCATGGGATTGGCATTCAAGAAAGCTTGTGGAACCCATGTGCATGTGATAACGACAATCGAGGTAACCAGGTGTTTGTATTGTATTGTTTATATTGTATGATAGTACATATATTTGTATATATATGTATGTTTATTTCATACCACAATATTGATGTGTTTGTGTATACTGTTATCTACATATCGTGGTATGCACACAGCTAGATGATGATTACATATATGATGATGATATTGATATGATATGACATGATGCATAGCATGACATTGAGATCAAGATGATTATTATATGATGATACATGAGCATCACCACATAGCATTGTGAGATTGTGATATATGGTGGATTGGGTGGTGATGATGTGATGACGATATGATATATGATGATATATATATGTTAGGGAGGATAAGGATGGAATATATACATGTTAGGGAGGATAAGGATGGAATATATATATATGTTAGGGAGATAGGATCCCTGTGGCTAAATCTCCTCCTATGGCCAGGAGGGGAAAGGTGCGCAGTAAACTACACCTTCCTTAAATTGCTGCCAATTCATGGTCGGGAAGGAGGAAGAAGAGCCACGGTCTGAACATTAGTGTTACCTTTGGCTGGGTGCACTAATTGAAGGTGAGCTTGGTGATGTCCCAGAATCAGTCTTCGCTAACTGTTGGAAAGGAATTACCTATATGAAATATCATGTTATGACGATAGCTCGTGGTTCTAGCTATGTGTGAGGGAGACACCCATTCCATTCATTTCGTATTTGCATTCATGGATTGTATGAGATATATGTATATAGGTATATGTGTGTGGTTGTTCTTGGTTACTAAGACAATGTCTCACACCCCTCTCCTATGAACTAAGCTTTCAAATGATGATTCTGGCACTAGTCCTGAGAAGACGCGAGAATAGTATTGGATGTGGGAATACTAGGTCTATGCAGTTTATATGTAATTTGGATTTGTATCTTGTGCTAAATAAGATAGAATGTTTTATAATAGATGTATGGCTTCAATAAGGATTGTTATGTATGTGCTGTGTGTGTTGCATGATAGTATTGGTGAGCCCAAAGGTGGAATTGGGCCGTGTTGTTATGTTTTAGGGCCTATAGCCCAATTTGTCAAATGGGGTTCAAGGGGGTCAAATCTCAAAGGAACAGTTCCTTTGAGGTAAAACCTCTTTGGACAAGTTGTTTGAGTAGCTTTGGACCTATTTCAATGGTCCTGGTTGGTTAAATTGCCTTTAGTGGCAAATGGGAGTTGTGAGTTGTGAGTTGTGAGTTTTGGTCAAAAAAGTGGCCAAAATGATATCAGGTTTCTAGAATTTCCATATGGAATTGGATCGAAGTTAAAGTGATATCTATGGATAGATTGGGACTAGATTAACTTGTAGGAGTTGGAATCAAGTCAATCGGAGGTCGGACCATAAAGTTATCCGCGTCGGAAGTTCACCCCGGTGTTGAAAATTTGCTAGTGTGGAAAACCAGCAAGGGGAGCGGCAGCGCCAAAGAGTCTAGTAGCTAGTGAAAAATAGGGGAGGTCTAGAGCCGCAGCGGTACTGTAGCGGCAGTGACCTCTTCTCAGATTTTGATGCTGTTTGGTTTGGTTCCACTACTCTAAAGTCTAGGGAGGTTGTTTTGAGATGTCTGGATTGTGTTTGGTTGGATTTTGAAGGTTATGGTCAAGTATAGAGGTATTTGGAAGGAGGTTATTACAAGCATCATAGGCAAAAATCTAGAAACATCCATAAAAGAAGTGTTGTTTGTAGTGGGGCTCAACCACAATTTGCCGAGTATGAGTCAAACCTGCAATAAAAGAAACTAGGTACTGTTTAACTCAACATTCTGCTTCGTCATTCATAAAAGTGATCACAAAGCTATCCTCAGAGCTCAAAGGGATGGTAACTGTTATTCCATTAATCTAGATGAACTTCCTACTTTAGATGCAATATGTTTAATTAGTAAAGAAAATGAAAGTTGGTTAAGCCATAGAAGACTGGCACATGTTAACATGAACCAACTAACAAGTTAATTAAAAATGAGTTAGTTAATGGATTCCTAAAAATTTCTTTTAAAAGAACAGAGAATGTGATGCATGTCTCAAAGGGAAACAAACTAAGTCATCTTTCAAGTCTAAAAATGTCATCACTACATCTAGACCACTACAATTGCTACATATGGATTTCATAGGTCAATCTAAAGTAAAAAGTATTAGTGAAAATCTATATATGTTAGTAATTGAAGATGACTATTCTAGATTCACTTGGACTTTGTTTCTTTCCTCCTAAGATAAGACATTTGATGCATTTGTAACCTTAGCCAAGAAAGTGTAAAATGAGAAAGGTATTTCTATTGTGCCTATCAGGTCTAATCATGGAGGAGAATTCAAAAATTCAAGCTTCTTGGAGTACTGTAAAGAACATGGAATTGATCACAACTTCTCAGATCTAAGAACACCTCAGCAAAACGAAATGATGGAGAGAAAGAATAGGACTTTTGATAGCAAGAGTAATACTAAATGAGAAGGAGCTTCCTCAATATTTCTGGGCTGATGCCGTGAACACAACAAGCTATATCATCAACAGAGCTTGCATCATACCAATTCTGGGGAAGACACCTTATGAGCTCTATAAAGGGAAGAAGCCAAATCTTTCACACATGCACATGTTTGGATGGAAGTGTTTCATCCACAATAGTGGAAAAGAAAATCTAGATAAGTTTGATACCAAATCAGATGAAGGTATATTCCTTGCTACTCCAGTAAAAGTAAAGCATATATGGTGTTTGACAAAAAGTCTAGGACCATAGAAGAATCTGTGCATACAGTTTTCATTGAAAATGAAACTATTTCTAAACTTGCCTTAGATGAGGATGAACTAATCTCTAACTTCAAGAACTTAAACCTCTCTAAGGAAAATAAAATTGAACCTCCAAAAATATCAAAATCTACTGATATAGAAAAAGATATTCAAGAGAAAGATATGAAACCTAAGGATAATGAAGAAAATTCTCAAGAACTCCCTAGATCTTGGAGATATTAAATGAGTCATCCTGTTGATCAAGTTATTGGAGATGTTCAAGAGAATTTTAAAACCAGAAGACAACTTCAGGATTAAATGAATAACTGTGCATTCATTTCTCAGATTGAACCAAAGTGTACTAAAGAAGCTTTAACAGATGTGTACTGGACATTAGCTATGCAAGAAGAATTGAATCAATTTGAAAGAAATCAAGTTTGGGATTTAGTGCCTAGGCCCAAGAATCACCCAATTATTGGAACTAAATGGGTATTTAGAAATAAACTTGATGAGTTAAGAATAATAATTAGAAACAAAACTAGGTTGGTAGTTAAAGGATACAATCAGGAAGAAAGCATACATTATGAGAAAACTTTTGCTCTATTTGTAATATTAGAAGTAATAAGAATTCTCTTAGCTTATGCCTGTATAAGAGACATAATGTTGTATCAAATGGATGTAAAGAGTGCTTTTCTGAATGGTTATATCATGGAAGAAGTTTATATTGATCAATCTCCAGGCTTTTAGAATTCAACTAAACCAAATCATGTATATAAACTAAAAAAAAAACTCTATATGGTTTAAAACAGGTACCTAGAGCATAGTATGAAAGACTAAGTAACTTTCTGATTTAAAAAGGATTTTTAGTAGAGCAAAGTTGATACAACTTTGTTCACTAAAAAGGAAACAAAGATTTGCTTATTATACAAATTTATATTAATGATATTATATTTGATACTGCTAATAAATCTTTGTGCAAGAATTTCTCCAAGTTAATGCAGAGCGAATTTGAGATGTCAATGATGGGAGAGCTTAATTTTTTCCTTGGATTGCAAATTAAACAAAATGATGATGGTTATAACACCTTAAACTAGGGCCCATTTCTCATATATTAGATTATTTTAGATGTCTTTCATCATGGTTTAAGGACTAGAATCATAATATAATAAAAACAGAATTTTTCAAAATTCGGGGTACTGTTCATTTGGCAATTTCTATTTTCTTAATGAAATTTAAAAATTCATAACTAAACCTAGAAAAATCATTTTGAGGTGATTCAAGTCTTTAAACTTTTCTTAAATTTATATCTAAATTGGAAAAATATAAAATAGTAACTTCATCTGGCCAATTTGTACAGTAAACTTTGTGGACTTTTACTGTTCATTTGGTCATTTTTCCACCTTCCAATTTTCTAACCTCAATTTTGAAAAATCATATTTCATTCTATTCATGACCAAAATTGTGCATGCTCTACATCATTTGAAATTTATATATGTCTACTTATAGGGAAATTTTCCTTATATATTTATTTCCCTTACACAGGGCATAACATTAACTTAAATTGGGAAGGGTCATAATACTACAGTTACTGGGACAGTTTTGGGAAAACTTACATATCTCTTAATCTATAGCTCTAATTACCTCCAAATTAGTTCCATATGAAACTTAAAACAATATCTATACATACAAAAAAATTGAATTTTAAAGCTCTGTACAATTTTATATTGTCTTTTAAAATTTCCAGTACCTAACTTCCAGATCCCAGTTTTCCCAATCTTGCCTTGTTCTGAACCCTAAATTTGAAAAATCATTATAATAATTTCTACACAACTCCAAATGGGGTGTTCTTTGGACCCTTTTAAAGCTATATTTGTGTACTTTAACAGAATATATAATTTTTATATATTCTTTGAAATTTCATATAGATAGTAATAGTATAACTGGACAAAGGTCAGAATGAGAATTTATATCCCTTAACCTTACCAAAATAATATTCCATACATTTTCACATGGTCAAATCATGTTCCAAACTTGTACTAATCATCTCAAAAGACTTAGAAGCATTTGATTGCATACAAGCACAGCCTCAAAATTTTATATTAAAATTTATATGATTTAACAAAGAAACAATACATCATAGTAAATAAAAGGTAAATTATTAAAATCCTTCTCCTTGCTCTTTGCCTCCCTTAGATTTCTTCCATAACTTGAACCTATCATGTTATTATTTGGGTGATGAGATTTTGGAAATCCCAGTAGCTAGTCACATCTCAAACATTTACACCATCATGCATGCTATAAAACTTCGTAAATATCATAAAAATCATTTCAAGGCAAAAATCACCATATTGTTTATAAAAATTTCAACATTTTAAAGGCTTCAAAAATGGATATCCTGGTCACTAACCCTTTCATAAAAATGGCCAAAACCAGTCTCAAGCATCATAAAAACAAGATGACAAGTCATCATTCACAATAGAATATACCAAGACAATATAATGCAAGAAAATATAACTATGCTACCTCATGAAACTTTATGCCTTTCCTATTTGATTTAACCTTTCCAAGGACTTCCTTAAGCTTTCTCAAACCCTAATGCATCACCAAATATCAAATAAATCAACTTGAACCAAGGGTTGCTTCATAAAGAACTTCAAAACCCTAAATTTCTACTTGCTTCATCTTAAGCTTTCTCTTGAATCTATCACGTGCCTTGAAGGAATTCCACCATGGGGAATCCATTTCTAACATCAAAATCATGAAATTCTTACTCCCTCATAGACCTTCACACTAGGTGAAACTCATAATACAAGGGGAGAAAAGGAAATTTCTTTGCAACTTACTTTATACTCATGAAATCTTGCTTTTCTCAAAACCTTTCCATGCTTTCTCATAATTTCCTGCAAAGAAACTCTTCCCTCCTCAAACCCTTAGTTTGGCTGAAATTATCACGTGAGAAGGAAGAGAGGAGTACTCAAATAAACCATGCAAAACCACTCTAAAACATACGCTAGAAACCTTAAGAACCATAGGATATATCTTACCTTTGGCCTTGATCTTTTCTCTTCTCTTTCCTTCTCCTTCTTCCTCACATTTTTCGTTCTTCTTGTTAGTTAGGCTAGCTTCTCAAGAGGGGAGTGATTTGGGAAGATTAAATTTTTTCTGCAAAATATCAAGGAGGTGAAGAATGCAATATATGATGGTAAAAAAGAGTATAAATAAATAACTGTGAAAGTAGCAGAAAAGAGAAGAAGACTCAGAAATTTATCCTGGTTTGGTCTCTCTACTTGACCTACGTCTAGTCCCCAAGTCACCACTTGAGTTTTTCCACTATTCTGCAAGAATTCAGTGGGCTTCATGTAAATACCACAGTACAATGTTTGTGCTCTATTTTCTAGAGCTTACTCATTCACTCTCTGCACTTTCACAAAGTGCTTCCCAAATCCCTTGTGAATCCCCTCACAAGAAAATCTAGGTCAAATGATGTTATATTTATAGATTTAGGTCTCAGATATCCGTTAGAGACGAAATCTATCCATTGGAGAAGTTATCCAACGGTTACTCTATAAAACTATCTGTTAACCAACCGCATTTAAGGCTTCGGACATACTAAAATTCGAATTTCGGTTGGTCAACAAACGAATTTCAAAGAAACTGAAGGTTAACAGCTTCAACATTCAAAGCCCGAAGTTCGTTTGTCATGAAGTGAAATTCAAATTTTGATATTTGAAAAATGTTTCTGTGTTGTGACATACGAATTCTCAAGTGTAAAGTTTTTCTGTTGAGTGTGAACAGTACTTTTAATTTGCTACAGTGCCTTTGAAATTCAAATTTTGGAACCCCAAAATTTGAATTTTGGAATCCCAAAATTCGTCTGTCCGTAGCTGTTTTACAAGGCTCAGTAGTTCATATAGTTCAAAATTTGAATTTTCAAATATCAAAGTTCGTTTGTCAGAGAGACCTCTTTTCAGACTAAATATCAAAATTTGAATTTATAAATACGGTCATTCATGTGTCAACATATCACTGCAACACACTCAAAGGCTTAGTTTCTGAAATTTGAATTTTCATGTTCAAAGTTCATTTGTCAGTGGGAAATTTTGACATTCAATCCAGACTTAGTTTCAGATGAACTTTGACATAATTTCAGATGAATTTCTATAATTTCATAAGTTTCATTTTGTTTGAAATTCAAATTTTCAAAACCCAAAGTTCGTCTGTTGCTTAAAGTTCCCTTTAGACACTTATAAAAATTCAAATTTCATCAAGTCAAAATTTGTCTATCAGAGAGGCATCTCTTCAGACTTGTTCAATTTCAGTACGCAATTCGAATTTTCAAAGTCAAAGTTCAAACTTTCACTATGATAGATTGGTATTAATCTTTTAAACTTCGTCTGTTGGTGGGTGTTTTTCAAATATTCCATGATTTAACACAAAATCAAGGTTTTAAAACTTCTTTCCACCAAATCAAAGCCTTTTACTCAAAATAAAACAAAACTAAACATTCTACAACAAGCTTTGCACAGATTTCTCCAGGATTTCTTCACTTGAACTCTTTGAGCACCTTTGATATCTTTATTCCAAGCTCTTAAGAGTTGATTTGGAATCATCAAAACTTCTTGATTCAACATTCTCCCCCTTTTTAATGATGACAAAATAACTTATAAACTGGATTAGCACTTGGGTTTACTTTAACGAGCTCCCCCTCAACATATGCATTATATATCAAAAGATATCATATATAGTAAACCATGTGAAGAGATTCAAAGAGCAAATTATTGCAACCAAGAAATTCTTTCATTTAATCAAATGAAGCTTCACAGAGACAAAATTTAAACAAAGTTCTTCTAAATACACAAATGAAGTACGAAATACAAATAATCAAAAATAGACAGCAGAGACATAGTACAGCACTACATGAAGACTCAAGCCTAAATTCTAATCACTTCTTCTTTGGCTTGGTCTTCTTGCTATAAGTCTTTCCAGATGGCTCAGCAGCAGATTTTCTAGTTTGCTTACTCTTCTCCCCCTTTTTGGCATCATCAGGAAGGTGAACAAAATCAACCGGATGAGGGATCTGAGAAACTGGAATAGCTTGGAGGGGCACAGGATCAAAAGGGAGATCTAGTTCAACTGAGGGAGGCTGTTCAGAAGGCTTAGAGGTTGGATCTTCATCATCAGAGATCTCAAGAAGCTCTTGCATTTCTTGCCTGGAAAGAGCCAATTAAACCCTTTGTTCTTCTGAGAGACCATATGCAGAAAGAGATGAAGGAGCAGGGTCATCAGAACGAAACATTTCCTCAAGCCTTCTTCTTTGAGCTTGCAAGAGAGCATTGCGTGCAATAGCTTAAAAATCAACAATAGGCACAATGCTTCTCTCTTCATTACTGGCACCCTTCAACATTGATGAAGTGGAAATGGCTGCCACTAGTCTTTCAACTTGCTCAGATTCTTGAGTGGAAAGAATTGAATCCGGAGCATCTTCTTGAATGGGCTCATGAGGGCCTGTTTCCTGAGGTCCTTCCTCTTCCAAACCATAGTCTAAGGGTGGACCAGGACTAGGGGTCCTTGTAACATCCTAATTCTCACTAACTATAGAACTCATAAATTTCACATGCTTTGTGTCTATGTTTCTAATTGGATTTTGGTTGAACTATGAACATGCATTATATGACATTAGAAACCATATGGAACCTTTAGCAAGAACTAAAAAAGTTGGATATGCTATTTAGAAACTACAAACATTTAAAATTTCATGTGTTGTGATATACAAATCTAGATAAAATTTGACTCAGTAGTCAACTGTGAATATATATTGTATGACATCAAAAATCCTATGAAGCTATAGGTTGATAATCTATGCCTTGGGAAACATGGTAATAGTGGTACTTAGGGACCAAATTGCAAAGAAAGTTAAATCATGGGGTCAAAGTAAAAATTTATGAAGTAGGCACTAAAAGACAAAATAATGGGACATAGATGTCATTTTTCCAAACAAATTATCTGCTCAGTATTTGACAGTACCGGTTGTAGGAATAGAGTCAGAAAAATAATAGCTAGAAATTATCCTCTAATAAGCAGAACCAGAAAATGCATATATTAGACAGAAAAGAGAACCAAAGTTCTATAATTTAGCAATTTCTAAAAAATAGAAAATAAGTCTGTATTAGGAAACCCAGATGTATTATGATGCAGAATAAGACACTTGATTTTTCTACGAAGTTTAAATAGCCATAGGATCAGTCTATGAATAATTGGATTAATTGGTGAATTAGAAAACGTATAAAGCTTAGTATCAAGTCTAGATTCATTAGAGATTGAATATGACTCAGTAACATGTCTAGATTCATTTTAAACAACCAGAATATTTTTAGTAATATGCTTTTCCTTTTCTCCATTTATATTTTAGTTTAGCTATTTGATTTATTAAGAGTAGTCATTATGCTAGTAGAAACATGTTTTGGGGATTTGCCATGATGAAATATTCAATCAAAGTTGAGGTTTTGCTATAATAATGCTTTGAATGTCATGACGGTTGTTTGAACATGCATGATCATATAGAATATGATTTTATGTTTGATTCTTAGTAATTATGGTTGTACTGTTATGCTGCTGAAATTAAGTGTGGGAAAATAAATTGTCATATTACTGAGATTCTGTCCGAATCTCACCCAAATATCTAACATTTTAGGCCCCAGTTCTGCCCAAGGAAATGAAATGACAAACTGATGAGGAGATGCTATCCAAGTCATTTTAGAATCATATTACGTTTTGTATTACATTACATAGGATTAGAGGATATATTACATTACATAATGTAAATTACAACGTTTTGATAATGAAATATTATGTCCCTATGCTTTGGCATTGAGATTTTCCCTATTCTTTGTTTATACTTCATTATTAACAGGATAGAGTCTATAAAATTCGAAATTTACTGTAGCAGTAAAAGTGTGAATCAACATTTTTACTTTAAAATAGACATCATAAGCTTTTCATAGAACCTCGAATCACCTCAATACGATTTTTGTAGAATTAGTTATGAATTTTCAAAGTTCGGTAAAATTCTACAACCTAAGCTTAGTCTATGCAAAATTAAGGGCTCATTTGCTTTCAAATTACTTTATTTTGGAACCTTAATCATGAAATCATGCATGTTTAATGGTTGCAAAGTAAGGTGTTACAGTCCTCATTGCCCCAGCATGCTCAGCACCATCTACATCATCATCATGCTCAGAAGAGGCTATCTCGAAGGGGCTTGGAGGCTCAGGAGTTGGAGACTGAATAGGCACAGAGAACCCTGGCTGAGGTGGAGCTGATATGGCAGGAATTGCACTCCGAATTTCTTCATAGGCATCAGCAACCACTTTCATTTTCTTTGCCAACTGATGAATCTGATCTTGCAGATGAGCAAATTTGGCATTTTGCTCATCCCTGATGCTAAGAATGAGTGTAGACAGGCTATCATACAACTCAGTGATCTTGGTTGGCTTGGCACAAGATGAAGGAGTGCATGGAATGTGAGTAGGCTTGGATGGAGATGGAACAGGCAGAGAAGGCTGAGGAGTAGGTCTGGCAGGAGCCTCAGAAGTGCCTTCTTGCTGTTGGAAGGCACCTTCAACAAAGAAAATATCTTCAGATTTTCCCGCTCCCTTCCCAATCCATCTATCTTCACTTTTTTCAATTCCCATCCTTTGAAGTTCTTCCTCCTTGAAGATCTCAGTAGGTTTCCCTTTCCCCTTCTCAAGATGCTGAATTCTAGCATATTGCAAAATTTTGGAAATAATAGCTGCATAGGGGAGTATGGAGTCCTTCCTCTGATCTCTTGCCTTGATCATGCTTTGAATATGATATGTCTCATGTTGATCAGCTTCCCACGCATGATTGCTGCCATGACGTGTGCCTCTGCCCTTGTTATCAGATTGAAGTTGCCTCATTTTTTGAATATAATCCTAGACACTATGTAGTGTAGGATCCTTACTTGGGCAATGAGGTCTGTGGGCTTCAGTAGGTTGATGGTTGGCCAGTTTTCCTTTCTTCTGAACAATGTATTTAGGATTGTGCTATCCTTGTACTTTAGGAAGGGGCCACCTTCTTTATCAGTAGTATCTGCCTCATCCATGTATCCAGAGGCAGTGATGTCAATCTTGAGGCCATCTTGCCCTAGGATCTCCAACACTTCATTGAGAATCTCATCTATGAGCCAGATGGTCCTAGAGCTTAGATTGACCTCCCACTTCTTCTTCTTGCTGTTGTACTTCAAGGAGGCATACCATGTCTTTATCACTTCATCATCATACCTTTCCAATATCTCCAACAGATTCTTGTATCTACACATCCATATTCCATCATCGAAACTATTAGAGACCAAGAAATCTTCTAAGTTCACACAATGAGGCTTGATTACCTTTTTATTGGTAAACTTGGTGGAGTATTCTTCCTGAATCTGTGGAGTGCTCCATAATGGCAGTGTAGAAAGTTCATATTCTCCTGATTCAGTACTTGAGGCGGAAGTGGAAGCAACATTCTTAGCAGCAGCAGGAAGAGGGACCGAAGATTCTGCTTTCTTAGAGGAAGAGGGTTCAGCTTTCTTTGATTCTTCCTTTGGTGTAGTTTTCTGGCGTTTGGAAGGAGTTCCCTTACTTGATTCGGCCTTTCTTTTCGGTTTATCACCTTCTTTTGAGGCATACTGGGACTTGACCAATCTCGTTAAGCAAGACTCTCCTTCGCCAGCTTTAAGATTCTTTACTCTTGCCATTTTCATGGATGAATGATTCAGAATGAAGCTAAGATTGGGTTTACAGGGTGTGAAAATTAGTTTAAATGGTGGGAGATGAAGATTTTCGGTCAGAATTTAAAACCATTGAAGAGAGGATTTGAACAGACCTAGAGAGGAAGAGAGTAGAGTTGCGTCTATTCCATAGAAAACATTCGATTTTAACGTAAGTAACCGCCTGACAGACAAATTTTGAGGGGTCAAAATTCAAACTTCGAGCAGTTAAAAGTTAAACCGATCAGCAAAGCTTACTGACAGATAAATTTTCTTGTGAAAGTTCATCTGACAAAGGCTTGGTTCAAGCAACACAAGATGAATAGATGAACTTTGTTCCAACAAAGTTCAAATTTTGAAGAGTAAACCTCAAACAGCAAACAAATTACCAAACAACAGACGGATTTAGCATACAAAACTTCATCTTTTCAAGATTCAATATTGAGGAGCATCTTTCAATAGACGAATTTTCAAATTAGAAATTTGAATTTCTTTACTCCGTAAAAGTTTTCCCACATTCGTATGTTAAGAGATAAATATTAGTACAATCATCATGTTGGACAAACATAACTTTGAAATTTTTTATCTTGAAAATTAGAACTTCAAAGGTCCAACAGACGAATTTCGAGGCATCATCGAGAATTGTTCTAACTATAACAGGCTAAAGTTCATCTGTTGGGCATCCCAAATTCGAATGTTGACGATGCTGACTTCCTCAGAAACTTAGTTTTTCTTGGAAATTCGTCTAACACACAATCAATATACGAATTTCAACTTTAAAAAACTTACATAATGGATCCAGAAACTCAGAATTTTTGTCATTTTCTTCACTTTTTGATTGTTCCATTCTGGTAAGATCCATTTTTCAAATTTATCAGCATTGAATCTCATCAGGAGCACCTGCAACTTAAATCAAACACACTCCGATGCCAAAGTTAGAATTAATTTAATGTTGGAAGATCTAAAAATAGAATTATACATGGATTTGCTTACAGTTTATAAGGATTTACCATACTCAATTCTCTTCTTATTTTGCAATGTCTATCTTCTAATAGAGGCTTTGTCAAGATATCTGCAACTTGATCTTCAATTGGTATGTACTCTAGTCTGATTTCCCCTTTCAAAACATGATCCCTTATGAGGTAGTGCCTAACTTCAATATGTTTTGTCCTTGAATGCATGACAGGATTCTTTGTGAAGTTAATGGCACTTTGATTGTCACACATGATTCGTATTTCCTTCATCTCAACCTTAAGATCTTCAAGCTGCTGTTTCATCTAGATGATTTGGGCACAACAACTTCCAGCTGCAATATACTCAGCCTCTGCTGTGGATAAGGCTACACTGTTTTGCTTCTTGCTAAACCATGAAACCAAGGATCCTCCAAGAAACTGACATGTTCCACTTGTGCTTTTTCTATCAGTTTTGGATCCTGCAAAGTCAGTATCAGTATATCCTTTGAGATCTTCTCTATTGCCCTTCAGATACCAAAGTCCCATCTGTGAAGTTCCAATTAGATATCTGAAGATAAATTTCACAGCAGTTGCATGGGTCTCCTTGGGACATGATTGGAATCTTGCAAACATACAGACACTAAACATAATGTCAGGTCTGCTGGCAGTTAGGTACAGTAGGGATCCAATCATTCTTCTGTACTGAGTTATGTCAAACATTTTCCCTTTTTCATCCATATCCAGCTTGGTTGCAGTAGCCATAGGTGTCCCCATTGGTTTGGCATTTTCCATTCCAAACTTCTTTAGCAATTCCTTGAGATACTTGGATTGGTTGAGAACGATACCATCATCGCATTGTCTGATTTGCAATCCAAGGAAGAAGTTGAGTTCACCCATCATGGACATTTCGAATTCCCCCTGCATTAACTTAGAAAAATTCTTGCAAAGGGATTCATTAGTAGCACCAAATATAATGTCATCAACATAAATTTGAACAATAAGTAAATCTTTATTTTATTTCTTAGTAAATAAAGTTGTATGTACTTTTCCTCTGTTGAACCCCTTTTCAGTTAGAAAATTACTCAATCTTTCATACTATGCTCTAGGGGTTTGCTTCAAACCGTAAAGGGCTTTCTTCAATTTATACACATGGTTTGGTTTTGCAGAATCCTCAAAACCTGGAGGTTGATCTACATAAGCCTCTTCCATGATATATCCATTTAGAAAAGCACTCTTTACATCCATTTGATATAATAAAAATTTTTCATGCATGCATATGCTAATAGAATTCTAATTGCTTCTAATCTAGCTACTGGAGCAAAGGTTTCCTCAAAATCAATGCCTTCTTCTTGATTATAACCTTTAGCAACCAGTCTAGCTTTATTTCTGATGATTGATCCTGATTCTTCAAGTTTATTTCTAAAAACCCATTTGGTACCAATGACAGGATGATTTTTGGGTCTAGGCACTAAATCCCAGACTTGATTTCTTTCAAAATGATTTAATTCATCCTGCATGGCTAGAATCCAGTACTCATCAGTTAAGGCTTCCTCAGTACATTTAAGTTCTATTTGTGAGATGAAAGCACAATTAATCATTTGATCCCTTAACAGTTTTCTGGTTCTAACTCTCTCTTGAACATTCCCTATCACTTGATCAACAGGATGATTCCTTTGATATCTCCAAGCTCTAGGGAGTTCTTGAGACATTTCTTCATTATTTTCTTTTTCAAAATCTCTCTCCTGAATATCTTCCTCTATATTAATAGATTCAGATATTTTTGGAGGTTCAATTATACCTTCATTAGAGATTTCTAACTTTTTGAAGTTTGAAACAAGATCATCCTCATCCGTAACATGTGTAGAAGCAATTTCATTTTCAATAAATACAACATGCATAGATTCTTCTACCGATTTAGACTTTTTATTGAAAACTCTATATGCCTTACTTCTACTAGAATAGCCCAGAAATATACCTTCATCAGATTTGGCATCAAACTTATCCAGATTCTCCTTTCCATTGTTGTGAATGAAGCATTTGCAGCCGAACACATGGAGATGTGACAGATTTGGCTTTCTTCCCTTGTACAACTCATAAGGAGTCTTCCCAAGGATTATTCTGATGTAGGCTCTATTTATGATATAGCTTGCTGTATTCACTGCATCAGCCCAAAATACTTGACAAAGCTCCTTTTCATTCAGCATAGCTCTAGCTATCTCTACAATTGTTCTGTTCTTTCTTTCTACTACTCCATTCTGTTGTAGAGTTCTTGGGGCTGAGAAGTTGTGATCAATTCCATGCTCATTGTAATACTCCATAAAGTATGAATGTTCAAATTCTCCTCCATGATCTGACTTGATAGACATAATGGAAATACCTTTCTCATTTTGCACTTTCTTGGCTAAGGTTACAAATGCATCAAAGGTGTCACTTTTACCGGAAAGAAACAATGTCCACGTAAATCTAGAATAATCATCTACAATGACAAGCATATACAGATTTACACCAATGTTTTTTACCCTAGATGGACCAATTAAGTCCATATGCAATAGTTCTAGTGGTCTAATTGTGGTGACTACGTTTTTGGGTTTAAAAGAAGATTAAGTTTGTTTTCCTCTTAGGCATGCATCACATTCTTTGTCCTTTTCAAAAGTGATTTTTGGCAGGCCAATGACTAGCTCGTTTTTAACTAGTTTTGAAAGCTAATTCATGTTAACATGAGCTAATCTTCTATGCCATAGCCAACTATCATTATCCTGACTAATCGAGCAAACAGAATCTAAGGGAGGAAGTTCATCAAGATCAATAGTATAGCAGTTACCATCCCTTTGAGCTTTGAGGATTACTTTGTGATCGCTCTTTCTGATGACTAGGCAGAATTTTGAGTCAAACAGTACCTAGTTTCCTTTGTCACATGTTTGGCTCACACTCAACAGATTGTGGTTGAGCCCTATCACAAATAGCACCTCTTCAATGGATGTTTCAGGATTCTTGCCCACAATGCCAATGCCAACTATTCTGCAATACTAATCACCTCCAAAGGTCACCTTTCCTCCTTTCTTGTCTCTAAGGGTAATGAACTTCTCCTTGTCACCAGTCATGTGACTTGAGCAGGCACTGTCCATGTAACATTTATTATTCTTTCCAGCTTTGAGACAGACCTGCAAAACAAAGTTCAAGCTTTCTTCTTAGGTACCCAAATCTGCTTGGGTCCTTTTCTGTCAGTGGTCTTTTCCCTAGATACGGATGTACCTTTGGGAACCCATTTAACTGTTCTATCAAGTCCATTTCTCTTTAAAGCACAAGAGCTAGAAATATGCCCCTTTTTGTTACAGAAGTGACAGGTGGTAAAGGGACTACTAGATTGAGAGGCAGGAAGGAAACAATGCAGATAATATTTCTATTTTGCATGCCTTGGTTGATTATATGATTCGATGTGATGTGACATGTGATCTTTCTTTCTATTTCCATCAGCATGCACAAAATGTCTCATATATAAATTCTGATTTATCTTCCTAATCTTTTCTTTAACTGCACAAGGATCATAGCCAAGTCCAGCTTCTCCCTGTGATATTCTTGGGCTTCCCATTAAAGCAAACAACATGTCTTTACCTCTAGTAAGCCTAGACATGCTTTTCACTAGATATTCATTGGCTTGCCTTAGTTCAATGCATGATTTACAGCAAACAGATTCAGTAATAGGTAGAGATACAGTTTCAGAACTGTTTTGTTAAGATTCTAGTTTGTTTATCTTTTTCTTAGCCTGCTTCAATTCTTTGGCAATTTTAACAAACTCATCATACAACTCATGAAATGCATCCAGTACTTCAGAATAGGAAGGTTCAGATTCATATACCTCATCTTCTTGATCACTGCTGCATGGGATTTCAGCTTCTTCAGAGGTGAGTGCCATGAGACAGATGTTGGCAATTTCATCTTCATCATCTTCTTTTTCATCTAAGCTATTGCCCCATATTGATGACATGTAAGCTCTCTTCTTCTTGCCTTTGTCTGCAGCTTTCTTTTCTTTCTCTTGCTTCTTGAGGAACTGTGGACAATCCCATTTAATATGTCCTTACTTTTTGCACTCATAGCAAGTCACAGGCTCTTTTGGTTCCCTCTTACTATCTCCAGCAGCTCTTTTCTTGAAGATTTTCTTGTTTCTCTTCTTGCTATAGAATCTTCCGAATTTTCTGACCATCATAGCCAGAGTTTCTTCATCTAGCTCATCTCCATTGTCAGATTCATCCTCCTTTTCTTCAGTACCTTTGAGAGCAAGGCCTTTCTTCTTTCTGTCTTGTCCAGCTTCCTTGAGAGCTTTCAGTTTTCCTTCATACTCCTCAAGGCTGCCAAAGAGAGCTGTGACAGAGGCCATTGATTCTCCTCTGGCTTCCTCTATTGCTGTTGCTTTGGGTTGCCATTCCAGAGGAAGAGCTCTGAGGATCTTTCTGACTTTCTCTGTTTGAGTGTATTCCTTTCCCAGGCTCTTTAGTTAATTCACAATAAGGGTGAATCATTTCTATAGCTCTTTTACACTGTCTCCTTCAGTCATTCTGAAGCTTTCATATTCTCCTATGCAAGTATTTAGTTTGTTTTTCCTGACTCTAGTTGTTCCTTCATGAGCAATTTAAAGGGTGTCCCATATTTCCTTGGCAGTGGAGCACTGGGAGACTCTATAGAATTCGTCTTGATTCAAGGCACTGACCAAACAATGTTTTGCCTTGAAATTCAGCAAGACTCTTCTTCTGTCTTCCTCATTCCATTCAACTTCTGGCTTCTCTTTGTATTTTTCATCATCTTTCAAAGCCATTTGGACAAAATCTCCCTTCTGAATGACTGACCAGATGTCCAGATCGATTGACTATAGATAGATTTGCATTCTCATCTTCTAGTACCCATAGTGTTCTCCACTGAAGCCAGGTGGTCTATTTGTGTTATTGCCTTCTGGTAATATACTTCCTCCAAAGCCAGCCATTTTAATTCCTGGACTGTGAGATCCTTTGATTGGGAATCCGGTCTCTGATACCACTTTTTATTTAGGCTGGCTTCCCAAGAGGGGGTAAATTGGGAAGATTAAAAATTTTTTGCAAAATATCAAGGAGGTGAAGAATGCAATATGTGATGGTAAAACAGAGTATAAATAAATAACTGTGAAAGTAGCAGAAAAGAGAAGAAGACTCAGAAATTTATCCTGGTTCGGTCTCTCCACTTGACCTACGTCCAGTCCTCAAGTCACCACTTGAGATTTTCCACTATTTTGTAAGAATTCAGTGGGCTTCTTGCAAATGCCACAGTACAATATTTGTGCTCTGTTTTCTACAGCTCACTCATTCACTCTCTGCACTTTCACAAAGTGCTTCCCAAATCCCTTGTGATATCCCCTCACAAGAAAATCTATCTTCCAGATGAAGATTAGATTGTTTACAAAGATTAAACTCTCTTAAATAGAGTGAATATAAAAATTGAAGTACAGACTATTGAAGTGTGAGAGTATAAAGCTTTGAGTAAATGATTTGGCAGAGTTTCAGTATATACAAAGCTAAAATCATTACCCATAACTTCAAATGATGTTATATTTATATATTTAGGTCTTAGATATCCATTAGAGATGAAATCTATCCGTTAGAGAAGTTATCCAACAGTTACTCTGAAAAACTATCCGTTAACCAACCGCATTTAATGCTTCTGACATACTGAAATTCGAATTTCGGTTGGTCAACAGATGAATTTCGAAGAAACCAAAGGTTAACAGCTTCAATGTTGAAAGCCCGAAGTTCATCTGTCATGAAGTGAAATTCGAATTTTGATATTTGGAAAATGTTTCTGTGTTGTGACATACGAATTTTCAATTGTAAAGTTTTTCTGTTGAGTGTGAACAGTACTTTTAATTTGCTACAGTGCCTTCGAAATTCGAATTTGGGAACCCCAAAATTCATCTGTCCGTAGCTGTTTTACAACGCTCAGTAGTTCATATAGTTCAAAATTTGAATTTTCAATTATCAAAGTTCGTCTGTCAGAGAGACCTCTTTTCAGACTAAATATCAAAATTTGAATTTATAAATACTGTCATTCGTGTGTCAACATATCACTGCAACACACTCAAAGGCTTAGTTTCTAAAATTTGAATTTTCATGTTCAAAGTTCGTTTGTCAGTGGGCAATTTTGACATTCAATCCAGACTTAGTTTCAGATGAACTTTGACATAACTTCAGATGAATTTCTATAATTTTCATAAGTTTCATTTTGTCTGAAATTCAAATTTTCAAAACCCAAAGTTCGTCTGTTGCTTAAAGTTCCCTTCAGACACTTATAAAAATTCAAATTTCATCAAGTCAAAATTTGTCTGTTAGAGAGGCATCTCTTCAGACTTATTCAATTTCAGTACGAAATTCGAATTTCCAAAGCCAAAGTTCGAACTTTCACTATGACAGATTGGTATTAATCTTTTAAACTTCGTCTGTTGGTGGGTGTTTTTCAAATATTCCATGATTTAACGCAAAATCAAGGTTTTAAAACTTCTTTCCACCAAATCAAAGCCTTTTACTTAAAATAAAACAAAACTAAACATTCTACAATAAGCTTTGCACAGATTTCTCCAGGATTTCTTCACTTGAACTGTTTGAGCACCTTTGATATCTTTATTCCAAGCTCTTGAGAGTTGATTTGGAATCATCAAAACTTCTTGATTCAACGCTTTTTCCTTGGTTTTTTTTAGCATATCACTCCTCTTCTTTTCTTGCATAAAGTCAGCCAAAAGAGGGATTAATTCTTTTGATGCTCTTTGCCCAAAACAAGCTATCCAAAGAAGCTTTGTTTTTGTGTGGTTAATATTGTACACTTCCTCAAGAAGTTTTGACAAAAATAATATTAAATATTATATTCCCACATGCACTCAGCTGTTGGACGTCCAAATGAGAAGGGAAATGAATAATCATCTCATTTAATTAAGTACTTAATCATGGCAAGATTAACTTAATCTTTAATTAGCAAAAGTAACTACTTCTTGAAGAAGTAGTCTTAAAAAATAACAAAGTATTGTCATTTCTCTCACATGGGTTGTTGAATGTCGCACCTAAAAGAGGTATTTGAGTGTCCCCATACTACTCAATTTTTCTTGGTCCAGATATATCTTGAACCAGGTAATTATTAACGGTACCAATAAAATCACTTTTTATAGTAAATTAGCATTTTTACGCTACAGGACTATTCTAATTTTATTTTTATATTTTCTTAATTATCCTATTCCAAATGATATCTATGTATGGCCCATATCCTATCCCAGTTATCTTTTAATCATCGGTTGGGCCCATAATTTACTTTATTGTTTTATTGTTACTTTTGGACACTTGACACTAATTATTTCCTCATCCTTAAACATTAATTCTCAGTGCCATATAAAATTAGGCTCGTCTTGTCAAGAGCTTCGTTTTGACAGTAATTTTACATATTTACAAAATTACCCCTGATCCAGGGTTAATTATAATTTCTCAAATTTTCGGGTCATTAGGTATAATTTTCTCCAAGAACTTTTGCACACTGTAAATTTATTTAGGCTTGGGGACATGAATGTCATTTTCATAATTCTTTAGGGGCAAAAGTAGGATTTCTCATTTTTCTATCCAACCAGGAAAAATGACATTTTTGCCCCTTTTTACATAAAACGGTATCTATCCATTTTTGCAAGTTCCATATATATATATATCTAGATATTTTAAATTTCTTGCGATGTTACAATAAAATCTTTCTCAATCAATTCAAATACTTAAAAGAGTTGCTGAAGAAGTTTGGAATGGAAAATGTTAAATCAATGGGGACTCCAATGGCCACTACCACAATGCTTGACATGGATCATAAAAGAAAATCATTTGATATAACTCAATATAGAAGAATAATTGGTTTGTTACTGTACCTAACAGCTAGTAGACCTAACATCATGTTCAGTGTCTGCATGTGTGCTAGGTTCCAATCATGTCCTAAAGAGTCTCATGCAACAACTGTTAAAAGAATATTAAGATATCTAATAGGAACATCATAGATGGGACTCTGGTATCCAAAGGGCAATGGAGAAGAGCTTGTAGGATATACTGATGCTGACTTTGCTAGACCCAAGACTGACAGAAAAAGCACAAGTGGCACATGTCAATTTCTTAGAGGATCTCTAATCTCATGGTGCAACAAGAAGCAAAATAGTGTGGCTCTCTCCACAGCAGAGGCTGAATATATAGCTACTAGAAGCGGCAGTGCTCAAGTTCTTTGGATGAAGCAGCAACTTAAAGACCTTGAAATTGAAATGAAGGAAATACATGTAAGATATGACAATCAAAGTGCCATCAATATCACAAAGAATCCAGTAATGCATTCAAGGACAAAGTACATAAGGTCAAACATCATTTCATAAGGGACCATGTTCTAAAAAGAGACATCATGTTGGAATTTGTCCCTACTGAAGAATAGACTGCATATATCCTGTCCAAATCACTTCCAAAGGACAAATATTGCAAAATCAAAAGAGAATTGGGAATGATAAATCCCAATGAATTGTAAGTTAACTTCTAATTGAATCTGTTTACTTTCTGAAATTAATTTGTTAAGACTTTCACTAACTTAAGCTTTGGAGTATTTCTAAGATATTTGCAGGTACTCCTCATGAGCTTAAATGATAGAAAAAATCAATATAATGGAGTATCTCAGACCTACCTAATCAACAGCTGCTGAAAAAGCTTGGAAATTCAAATGTTCAGCATGTATCTCTAAGTTCAATCTTATAAAATTCGTAGTTTGGATGTGGTTAGGTGAATTTCCATACTCTGTTATGTTTTTAAATGAGTTGGCATGCTTAAAATTTGAACTTAAGTACTTAACAGATGTATTTCGGTGCTTCACATGTTGTTTTAGTATTTTCAGTTCATTTGAAATTCATCTATTGCTTAATTGAAATTTGAATTTCAAAATGCTCGTATAAGTGTTGGTTGTGTCCATGTGTTAAACATTCAAATTTTAATTATTCAAAATTTGCATTTCAAAAATTTCATCACAAAGTCTCAAAATTCGAATTTTGAATCCTAAAATTCATCTTATAAATATTTCTTACTTGTTTTCCTTCAAATAAAGATCTTAACATTCAAACTTTAGGAGCATAACATTTGTCTGTTAAAGCATCTATTGATATTAAGTCTTTATTAGATGAATTTCAGGATTGAAATTCATCTGTTGAAATCATCCCTGGTTTATAAGTCTCTGACAAATGAACTTTAAGGATGAAAATCCATCAGTCAGACAACTTCTTTGAGTTAAACAAGTAACGTAACTGACCAAAATTCAAATTTTGCCCCCCAAAATTCATCTGTTAAATGATTACATAAGCTAATCCAAAGGGTCACACTTTGAATAGAAGCAACCATATTCATCTTTCACCCAAAGCTATTCATCTTCTCCCTTAATTTCTCATAAATTCCTTCAGTTAAACTTCTTTCCCCACTGATTAAACTACTACCCAAACCTTAGAAACTCCCTCTGAGCATCTTTCAACTCCAATCTATCATGAAAATGGTGAGTTAAGAATGCCAACGTAAGAAAAAAAGAGTCTAGAACCAAACGTGCAACCAAATCCTAACATGCTACAATGGAAGGAGAAACCCAGAAAAGGAAGGGTGAATCTATCAAGGGAACTCCATCCAAGAAGTAGAAAACAACTCTAAAGGCTGAATCAAAGAAACTAGCCCCAGCTGTCCCAGCATCCAGCACCAAGTCAGAGGAACTACAGTTAACCACAAAGCTACTTTGCAATTCTGACCAAATCTTGGAAGAATACACCATGAAATTTATGGGCAAGAAGGTAATAACTCCTCATTACACCAACTTGAAAGATTTTTTTAGTTTCAAACAATTTTGATGTTGCGTTTTGGATGAGCAAGTATAGGAATTTGTTGGAAATTAAGCAAAAGTATGACGATGAAGTAATCAAAACTTAGTATGCTGTTTTACATTACAATAACAAAAAGAGGAAATACCAAGTAACACTTAGATATAGAACTCTATGGCTACCTGATGAGAACATTAATGAAGTGTTGGATATCCCTAGACAAGAGGGATTCAAGATTGATATCTTTACCTCTCAATGCATGGACAGGATGATAATGCTGATGAGAAAAGTGGAGAATTTCTAAACTACAAGGAAAGCACAATCTTGAATACTCTCTTTAGAAGGCATGAGAATAGGCCTCCTCAAAGATTGGTAAAGCCTTCTAACCTAAGTGTACAAGCCAGAGTCTTGCACTATAGAGTGTCAAGGATCATCTTCAATAAGGAAGGAAGCTTCAAGCTGAGGCTTATGTGATGACTGGCTTGATACGAGGAAAATTGCTGAATCTGGGTCACATCATCTTTCAAAGAATGATAAAGGAAAGGGATCAAAGAAAAAACTCAACCTTACCCTATACCTCTATCATCACCAAGCTTATCAGATATGCCAAGATTCAGCACCTGAAGAAACGCAAAGGAAAACCCACTAAAGTATTCAAAGAGGAAAAGATTATGAGGATAGTAATGGGAAAAAAGAAGGAAGGTCGATTGGGAAAAGAGCAAGCAAATCAGAAGATCTATTATATGAAGGAGGAGAATTACAGCAGCAAGAAGGTACATCTGAGGCCATCCCAAATGTTCAACCCTCACCACAACCAGCCCAACATGTTTGTCCTCAACCACAGCCCATTCAGCCACCTTAACAATTGTCACACTTCATACTTAGACTCATTTCCTATGTATTAGACTCCATTCAAGTCTATTAGTTCATGATTAGAGACTTGATTGCATAAAATAACTAAAACAATTTTTTTTTCATTTCGGGTACTGTTCCTTTGGTTAATTTCATTTTACCCAATGAACTTTGAAAATTCATAACTAAATCAAGAACAATCATATTGATATGATTCAAGTCTCTAAACATATCTTAAAAGATTTTCTACATGGAAAAATAATGAAACTAGGTATCTACTTGGCCAATTCATATAGTTTATTTTTCTAAAAAGTACTGTAGAAATGATCAATTTCTGAAAACCCTGATTCTGTCCATAAATTTGAAAAATCACCATAAATCATAGACAACTCCAAATTAGATTATCTTGGTGTCTATGGAAAGATATTCTTGTATAGTTTACATCCATATAAAGTATTTATTTAGTATACATCAAAAGTTCAGTATAGTACACATATTTTCCAACAGTGCTCAAATGGCCACTTTCATCATTCAACTTTACAAAATACACCTTAATATATACATACATGGCCATTTCATATCTCTACTTTGTACAATACATTATGTTAGATCTAGAGAGACATAATTACATTCAGGTAGAATCCTAAAATCATACACATTATTTTTGCAAGATACTCCAAACAAAACACCAAGGAAAGCAAATTCATTTTAATGAACAACCTCCTTCTCCTTTCCTTTTGCCTCTTAGGAAGCCTTGCCATAACTTGGATCTATAATTTTAGATATTTGGAAAGGGGTGGGATTCAAAGAATCTCAATAGCAACTACCATACATGCTCATAAATCATCATACATTGCAAACTTTCATGCAAATGCATCAAGCTTTCATTTAAAGTTAATTGTGCACAATTAATTTCTAAATAAATTGGACAGTATCTCCCCTTAAAATAATGAAATTCGTATGGTCAAATAACATCAAATAACACAACCAATCAATCCAAACCATCACACAACATCATTTCAATTAACAAATACATCAAATAAGCATAATGGCAACAATAACATTATATATGCATAATAGGGTTAGTGAACTACCTTTAGGCTTTCCAAACCTTTCTAAGCTTTATATAATCTTTCTTCAATCTCCTAACACTTCTTGGAATCCTATAACATCATAAAATAAGGTCATAATCCATTGGTTCGATGACTTCATTCACAAAGTGTGCAATAAACCCTAACCTTTTCACTTTGATTTCCTTTGGGTTTTTATTGTATAACATGTAATATCCCAAAATTTCACTGGATACTAGGTGATGAGAAAGGACATAATCAATGATAATGTAAAATGTACAAGGAATTAGAGAAAATAGACAGACACCGTTTTGCGTCAAATAAGGCAAATAGATCATTTTTCCCGGTTGGACAGAAAAATAAGTAAATTATATTTTTGTTCCTTAAGAAATATAAAAATGACATCCACATCTCAAAATATATATAAATTACGTGGTGAAGAAATAGAAAATCCCTTAGAAAAAATTACACCTAATGACCCAAAAGTTTCAAAAATTATAATTTAACCTTGGGTTATGGGTAATTTTGTAAATATAGAAAATTACTGTTAGAATGAAGTTCTCGATGAGAGAAGTCCAATGGTATTAGCACTAAGGGTTAATGTTCAAGAATAAGAAAATAATCAATGCCGAATGTCTGAAAATAATAGTAAACCGAAAAAATAAACTAAGGGCCCTACCGATGGTTAAAAGGTAAATGGGACAAGATATGAGCCATACTAATAGAGGATGGCTTGGACAAATTCATGAACATGGTAGGAGGCCTTATCACTTGGAAAGATTCAAGCTCAAGGAAAGCCCATTGGAAGAGATTACTTAAAAGATCATGTGCTTCACTAAAATATCAAGTGACTTAAGCAATATTGAGCTTAATTAGTGTTAATTTCATTTTTATTAATTATGGGCTAAACTTAAGTGATTAATAAAGCCTACTTGGTTAATTAATAGTCTTTTTGATGGCCTAACTTGTAAATAAACATGTCATGTGTTAAACATATGATTTCATTAATGTAGCGGCATGTTTATAAGGGCTTAGGTATTATTTTATTATTTTTTTATGAATTTTCATTATTTTATTTTAGGGATTTATTTTATTAGTTTTCTAGGTCCAATAAAAGTGTTATTTGAGCCCAAAGTCCCTTAATCCTATTAGGATTACTTGAGCCCAAATTAATTAGGGTTTCTAGGCTTATTAGGTTAGATTTTACCTTGTCTATTTAAGGCTATCTTTTATGTACGTTTTTTAGATTTGAATGATTAAAGTTTCAGACTTTTGTGAGTTTCTCTTGCATTCTTTGAGTGCTAGAGCGAATTGCGACTTATCAAGGAATTAGTCCTTCCTTGTGGCGTCACTGGAACTAGGATTCAAGAGACCAGTTCTCTTGGATTCTATTTCTCAAGACTAACATCTATCCTTCTTATCTTCTCTATTAATATTTTCTTTTGCTACTGTTTTTGTTAATTTTGTTCATTTTCTCTGCATCTAGTCTTTGTGTTCCTTGTTTCGCAAAGATCCGGGTGTCATACACATCAAAATGGGTTTTTTGGACAGGTTCCAAAAGAGTTCACTTATCACATACACAGATACCATTTGGGATAGGATAATTATAGAAATATAAAAATAAAATTAGAATAGTCTTGTAGCCCCAAAATGCCAAATTACTGTAAAGACGATTTTATTAGTACGATTAAAAATTACCCAGTTCAAGATATATCTGGATCAAGAAATTTGGGGTAGTTTTTGGACACATTTTCCTCTCTCCCCTGCGTGAATTGCTGCAGCCCATGATCCGAACCAATCATCTCAAAAAGTTGGGAAAACTTGCTAAGTAAGGAGACAAAAAAGTAACTTTAGTGGATTTATTTAATTAACCATGGTTAAGGGTGTAATTAGCCACTTAAACCCTTCTCTTTCTTCTTCATTTCATGCGTGAACTAGTAGCCAAAATAGAGGAAGAAAATGTAAGAAAAGGAAGGAAGAAGGAGGGAGAAAAGGAAGAAGAATCAAAGGAAAATTGAAGCACAAGTTAGTAAGATTCTATACTACCACCTTAAGCTTACTATCAATAGCTTTCAAAGCATGTTTTATGGTTTAGTTTGGCTTACTCTTCACCTGAGGGTTTTAGCCAAAATGGGATTTTAGCATAGGAATGGGTTTTGAACCATTAAACTTAGGGAAAAACTTAGATTAACCACTAGAAGCATGAATCCATAGATGGTTTGAAGTGAATTAAAGGAAATCTTTTGCAATCACTTTGAGACAATTTCGATCAGAAAATGGGGAATATTTAGAGTTGAAATTTCATGATTTTGACCTCAAAATTGAATTCCCCATGGTCTAAAACCTCAAGAACAAGTGTATTGTACAAAAAAATATCAAAGGAGATTTAAGTGAAAAAAATTGGGTTTTAGTGAGTAATGTGTTATGTAACTCATGAATCCAATGGCTAAATTGGTTCAATGATGATGTGGATAGGTTCAAGAAGGTTGTGGAAAGCTTAAAAAGTGGTGGACCAAATTTGGAAAGCAAGGGTGTATCATAAGGTAGTTAAATCCCCATACTTGCAATATGTTATCATACTTGTTTTCAATGAGTTTCTTGCTTTGCCATGTGTTTAAAATGATGTTTTGTTGTAAATTATGTGTATTGGCTGAGTTGATTGAGGGGCATTGTGACCTCAGGATGTCCAATTTCCAAACAAAACTCTATCAAAATTTTTATGAAATTATGTGATACAAATATGATGATGTGTTTCAAACGTGTTATCTTGATGCTATATGATTAATATGATAATATGATGCTATGTTTGGGCGTTAACTACTGAGATTCTTTGAATCTCACCCTCCCATATATTAACCATGAATACATAGCAACAATGGCAAAACCACCAAGGAAGAGAAAGGAAAGGAAAAGGCATTTGATCATTAGCTTGATAATGCTAACATGGGCTATGAACTTGGAACTTTTATGTAAATTTGTAAAGATAATGTTGGAAATATTTCTTCAAGTTTTATGTTACTCTAAGTCTTAATGAGTGTATGGCATGATATGAAGGGGAATTATGGCCAAGTAAATGCCATCACTTTTGTTTTGCTAAGCATTAGGATATGAATGGTTATTTTGACCTCTACGGAGGAAACTCACTACTGCTGAGACAGTTGTAATGTGAAGTATGAATGATGTATATGGCTTAAACGTAAACAGGAAGAGCTTTCCAATGGTCAAACAACACTCATATCACTACACCAAAAAGTAAAATAGTTGACGTTTATTTTTGAATTTTATTGGCGTTTAAAAACGCCAACTATTTGAGCACCGATAAAAAGGGAAAATTTTAGTTGGCGTTTAAAAAACGCCAACTAAAGTTGACTTTAGTTAGCATTTATACTAGAAATGCCAACTAAAGTACCCATTTTATTGGCGTTTTTGGAACAAACGCCAACTAAAGTATCCCTTTAGTTGACGTTTTTAGCACAAACGCCAACTTTTCTTTTGTTTTAAAAAAAAAAAGGCTTTTGTTGGCATTTGTTTAAATAAATGCCAACAAAAGCTAATATTTTTTTAAAAAAAATATACATATATAACTCTATTGAACTTATTAACAAAAAAAGCATATATCACATTAAAAATTATACATTCTAACAATAAAATTGTAATTAAATTAATAAAAAAATTTACCATTCAATTTCTAGAATAAAACTTTACATTTTATTCCAAAGTGTTTGTTTCCAAACTAGAAAAAGAAATGTACATTTTATCTAATCTATCTGATATGGCAAAAATGAACCCAACCTCGTATTCCTATTTTCCATTTGATTGAATGAAAAGGATACCATGCAAATTTATTATACCTCCAATGATAGTTGCATTCACGTCCTTTAACATGGGTATAGCTTCACCAATTACCATACTCTCATTTATGTAACTTGAGCCACATGTAACGACGCCATCATGACCCAGCATAGGCTTCTCTTCCAATTCCTCAAAAGCAAAACATGCATCATCTACAAGACTGCTTCCACAATTTTACTAAAATAGAAAAAAGGGGTTTCTCCAAATTTTACACATACACCCGAACGGTTCAAGCATGAACAATTAATGGTCATTTATTCACGTGTGTAAGAAAAAATCAAAACCTGTCAAGATCCAGCACAGGCTTGTTATCATCCAACAACAAAAAATTATGCTGAAACAAAACCCACATTTTCATATGCTGTACAAATTAACCATAACACAACTAATTATAGTTCATACTTTAAAGAGTAAACACAATTAATATATATTATCTATCTTACGTGATAAATGCAAGACGCCAATGCAGCATCAGCAGAACTGAAATGTTTGAGGAAATTAGCGAACTTCTAGACAACTGAATCATTAGAAAAAAAAAAAAAGAGCCATTGAGCAGTAGAGAGATAATCGAGAGGAGATGACCTTGCATTTGAGAATCTGGGCAGCGAAGAACTCGACCTCGAAATCGAAGGGGAAGGAATGTGATGGTGGAGGTGATCAGAGCTAAGAATGGTAGTGGAGACCTCCCAAGCGGATGTTTGGAAAAGGAGGAGGAGAACCAGATCTGAAAAAGAGTGGCCAAAGAGGATGTTTGGCCGTGAGGCAGGGAGTGAAGAGGGAGGTGAGAGAGGACCGTCCGACCGCCACAGGGTAGAGAGGGAAGAGCGAGGTGAGAGAGGACCATCTGATTGTCGCGAGGTAGAGCGTAAAGAGGGAGGTGAGAGATCGGAGTCCTGAGGCAGAGAAGGGAAAAGAAGACGTAGACACAGATTAAAAAAAAAAAGAGAAAGTAAGGAGTAAAAACAAAGCCGTTGGATTATTTTTAATCAACGGTTCAAATTATTGATCTGTGCCTTACAAAAAGTTGGAGAAATTTTTTTCCTGGCATTTCTTTCCTAAACGCAAATGAAAGTATATTTTTAAATGGCGTTTACCATATAAACGCCAAGTAAATATCATACTTTAGATAGCGTTTATTTTACAAATGCTAATTAAAGTATTTTTTCTTTTTTTAAAAAAAAATTTTAAATCATTTTAGTTTGCGTTTCTTTAGAAAACGCCAACTAAAGTCACTTGCTTTAGTTGGCGTTTCTTATAGAAACGCCAACTAAGGTATTTTCCGCCTATTTTAGTTAGCGTTTCCTTAGAAAATGCTAACTATTTAGCGTCATTAAAGCCCAAAATTGGCGTAGTGTATTCGATGTGTATGCAATATTTGGTGGATTTTTATATTTAATTCCAATTAAAATAATTATTTTGCAGTTTTTGTATAAACTGTGAGATTTCACAGAGTTTGCTCTATAAATTAGTATAGTCATGCTCTGACTTATATTTTTCTCATGTAGACAAAGTTATAAGCTATTACTAGAGACTTGAATCATATGCATACGATCTTTATTGATTTAGTTATGATTTTTTGAAATTTAATCGGAATAAATAAATTCGATTAAATGAATAGTAACCAAAGTTGAAAAAAAAATGATTATTGGCATTTATTGTGATTTAAGATCCTACTACGATATAAATGGACTTTAGAATGATTAAATACATGGGAAATGGGCCTAGTATAAGAGGTGTTACATAACACACTTATTTCTATCATTTTTGGACTCAAGAAATCCATTTTTTTGGTCAAAATCATGAAATTCCCTCCTTATATTGAACCTAATCTGACAAAAAATTACCCAAAAATAAAGAAAAATATTTACTCCTTCAATTTGGAAACTAATCACATATACATGCATCTTGGAACCTATTCTTGCATTTTCTTATACTTTTTTTGCCATGGCTCCATTTTCTATCTCTACCCTCTCTCTAGGCTGAAATTTTCAGAGGAGAAAAGAGAAGAAATTCACCATGAAAAGCCTCTCAAACACTTAGAAACACAATAGTATAACTTTAAGATGTTACCTTGGTAATTTGAAACCTTAGCTTCACCTCTTGTCTTGTCTTTTTGCCTTCAAAATTTACAAGCTCTCTCTCACTCTCCTCCCTCTATTCAGACATGCTTAGTGCTAAAAATGAAGGCTTAATCAAGCTTTAACCATAAGCTTAAAGGAAAGAGATCAAATGGAAGGTTAATCATGGTTAGTTTTATTTAACCTTGATTACTTTTATTCAAAAGCTTTTCAATTATTTCCAAGCATGCCCTAGTCTGGTTCAGATATGGCATACCCTCAACTTTGGCCAAAAATTGCTTTAATAGTTTTTATGGGCCAATATACCTTTTACCGATTAAATTTATCCATACCAACTGAGTATTTTTGCAAAAAATATCATTAAATTGGTACAGAATTATCCAATAATTACTTTTAGTCCAAAATTATTATCTTGACCTAAAATATAATTTAGCAAGGCCTATTAATTTTTCTTGAATTAATACTGTCTCTTCCTACATTATAGACTAATTTTTATTAGGTAAAATATCAATATTGAACTTTAATTATCCAATAAATATTATTTTGATCTTAATAAATTTCATACTATATTCCATTGATTTTGGCTCTTTGAGAGCTTCATTTTGACTATAATTTTTCATATTTATAAAAATGCCTTTGACCCAAGGCCAATTTATAATTTTTAAAACTTTCGGGTATAGGTGTAATTTTTTCCAAAATTAATAAATTTCTCTTCGTCCGCCGCTATTCTCATATATATTTTCTTTCTTTTTTTATTTTTCTTTTTCTTTTTCTTTTTCCAGAGGTAAAATCATCATTTTCTCCTTTTTCCTTCTAACTAAAACAATTAATTTCTTTACCCTATTTCATGCAAAACGGTATATACCTATTTTTGCAAATTCCTTATAGATTTTAAAATATTGAGTCTTGAATATCCAATAAAAATTTCATAATATCACAACCATCCACTCCATCCACTTGGGCCAAACCCAATACTATCACTAAACTATATGATAGCCTGTCTGCAGTGATGTTGAACATCAGAGAGGAACAGAATGCCAAGTTTGCACACTTGTATGATCAAATCACGCAACTTGCTAAGAACCTTAAGGTGATTGCTGATGCCTATGAAGACATCAGAAATTATATCCCTACCATATCAGCACCACCTTAACCTGGACCCTCTGTTCCTACAAAATCTATCTCACCTAAAGCTCCTAGTCCTTTTGAGATAGATTCTCCTAAGTCTACTACCACCACCACTGTTACTACTCTACAAGCTTCAAGTAATGAGACAAGTCTTGATCCACCTTTGGACTATGCCATGAAGGAAGAAGCCACCATAAGGAATGCTCTCATGAGCCAGTGATGAAGGACATTGCCCAAGACTTTGTTTTGTCTTCACAAGAATCTGAGCAAATAGAAAAGCTAATAACTGGGCTAGCTACTACACTAATTATTCAAGCAACCCTCCATAAGGAGAGAGGCACTGTGCCTTATGTGGCTATTGCTACTATTGCCCATAATGCAATAGTCCAAGCTCAAAAGAAAAGGCTCAATTACATTTTTGCTTCACCAGCTCCTCAATCATGATCTGGGTATGGTTTGTTAGTGGAGCAAAGAGCTAGACTAGCCAACCTTCAAAGGGAAGTTCAAGAAATAGTCTCAAATGCTGACGATGATCTTCTAAAATACCTCCATTTGTGCCATTTGTACCTATCCCTCTTCAAGTCATTCCAATGTCTCAGATACCTCCTCCATCTACATAAGCCCCTCTGTCTGATGATGCCAAAAAGGGGGAGAGGAAATATAAGAAGGATGGGCAAACTGGTGAAGTGGCAGCTGGACAATCTGAAGCTGAAGCTGGGCAGTCAAGCAAAACATATAGCAAGAAGAAGATCAAGCTTAAGGCCAAGAAGGAATAGCAAGATAGAGAACCTTAGGGGTTAGATCTTAGGATTATGTTTGTAACTTGCCCATGTTGAAATTTGTGAACTTGTATTTGAAATTTCATTTTTGTTAAAATTTGCAATCCTGTACTCATGTTGAACTTGGTTGAATTTTAATTGAAATATAGGACTAAACTTATAAGTCAATGTAATGTGTTTTTCAAGTTTTCCTTTATAATCTCCTACACTCTCAACTATAAAAACATGTGCTATATTTATATTTGAATTTTAATGCATATGTTGAGGGGGAGCACTTAGTAGCAAACCCAAGTACTGATCCAGTTTGCAAGTTGTTTTGTCATCATCAAAAAGGGGGAGAATGTTGAATCAAGTGTTTTGATAATTCCAAACAACTAGAACTTGGAAGAAGAATATCAAAGGAGCATTAAAAGAACAAATGTGAAGAAATCCAATGAAAAACGTGTGAAGATTTAGATGTTATGATTTCTTACAATGTACAAAGGGTAAAAGGCTCTGATTATTACTTATTTATGTTCCCATAACATTCAAACAAGTATTTTCATAGTTATCCTATGTTAGCATATGTTAGATTTAGAAAACATTGACTAACAGATGAATTTTGATGTTAATTCTTATGTATTTTATGCAAAATTCAAACTTTACTCTCTGAAATTCAAAGTTCTAGAGTTATCATCTCTGATAGATGAATTTCATGTTCTGAAATTTAAATTTCAAGTTAAGTATAGTTAGTAAAATGTGCAAAATTCGTCTAGGGTCTTGTCAAAATTTGAATGTTATTAAAGTACATAAAGAGTTCAAAGTCACTCCCTCTGATAGACGAACTTTAGACTTTAAAATTTGAATTTTGAAATAAGAACTGGTGAATCTTGTTAGAGCATGTCTCTAACAAATGAACTTTTAAGTGCAAAATTTGAATTTCACAGCGGAGAATTTTTATACCATGCTAAGGAAGCCTCTGACAAACAAATTTTAGATCCTAAAATTCTAATTTCGAGCGCACTATGAAAACATGAAACAACTATTCAAACTCAACAGATGTGCTTTGAATATAAAAATTCGTATGTTCTAATATGGGATGTATTTGACAAGTTCAAAATTTGAATTTCACTCTTCAGCAGACGAATTTTGGAAGTTCAATGTTGAAGTTCTTAGCTTGTGGTCTCTGTGAAATTCGTCTATTGACACCTAAAATTTGAATTTTGGTGTGTTAGACCCATTAGATGTGGTTGGTAAATGACTAATTTTGCAGAGTAACCATTAGTTAATGTATCTAACAGCTAGATCTTGTATCTAACGACTAGTTAAGGTACAAATCTATAAATAAAACTTCATTTAAAGTTGTGGGTAATGAATTTAATTCTGTTTGTGCAAAACTCTATCAAATTTCTAAGTCAAAGTCTTTCTACTCTCACACTTCACTTATTGTACTTCAACTATCACATCTACTCTAATTTAGACAGTTTTTCTTTCGGTGTAATATATTTTCTTCATCTGGGAAGGATATCTTGTGAGAAGGTTCACAAGGGAATTGGGGAAACACTTTGTAAGAGTGTAGAGCGTAAAAGTTTAAGTATTCTTAGAACAGAACACAAGGTTGTACGGAGGCAGTGCAAGGATTCCATTGAATTCTCACAGATAGTGGAAAATGTCAAGTGATGACTTAGAGACTAGACGTACGTCAAGTGGATCAGACCAAACTAGGATAAATTTCCTTATCCTTTCTTCCTTTACCTTGGCTTTACTTTCATTTTCTTTGTACTCTATTTTTCTACAAACTTCTACTACCACTGTAATATCACATTTTTGCAGAAAAATTTTAGACTTCCCAATTCACCCCCTCTTAGGAAGCCAACAGCAATTCTAGCATGCAATAGTCTAAAGTTATGAAAAGAAAAGAAAGGAATGAAGCCTAGTGTCAATTAAAAGATTATAGTATGAATAGGATAAGAAAATTATGAAAATGAAGACGAGTATGTGTATGAAAATACTCAGTAACTCTAAAGCAAGGCAAGCTTATGATGTCTTCAACATTTCCCAATATGAAAGATATTAGCTAGCCTTTCTAAATATGATGAATTAGTAAAGGATACCAAAGTAAATATTAACTAGTAAGTCAAGCAAAGGAGAAAGAAAGTAAACCTCTGGTAAAAATGGTCTGGAAATGGGAAAATAAAAACTAAGATGAAATAAAGATATCTAGAACTATACCAATAAGGTATATTTTAAATTTTGAGGGCAAAATTTATTTTAAGGGAGTTAGAAATGTAATATCCTTAATTTTACTAGATATCATACAATGTAGGGGGAAAAGTAAAGGATCACAGAAAATGTACAGAAAATTACATAAAAGGAGAGACAATAAAACAACTGGGAAAGGGTAAAAAGGAAAATTTTCCATATTATAGCTAAAATAGAGAAAATTATAATTTGTCCAAGAAAGAAGAATTATTTGCAAAATGGTCCTTACAGAGTATGAATTGATATGTTTATACCCCTAGAAATAATTTTTTTTGCAATTTAACCCCTTGAAGAAGGAATTTTATATGTAAAGAAGTTTTGGAAAAAATTACAACTAATGACCTAAACGTTCAAAAATTATAAATTTGTTTCGTGTCAAGAGCATTTTGTAAATATGAAAAATTATAATCAAAATGAAATTCTCGATGATCCAAGCCCAATAGAATAATGTTTAAAAGTTATTTATATCAATATAATTTATATTGGGTATTAAAGTTTTATACTTAATATTTTACCCAATAAAAGATATTTTAGATTACAGAAAAAATAGTACTGAGTCATGGATAGCAAATAGAGCTTGCCCAAATATATTTTGGGTTAAAATAATGATGTTTGTCCAAAAGTAAGTTTTGGATAATCCTCTACCAAAATAATAACAATTACGGTAAAAATATTTAATTAGTATGGGTAAAATTAATCGATAAAAATTATTTTGGACCAATTAAATTTATGAAGCAATTTTTTGCCAATAGATCAATAAAATAACATGCTACATAGCTTGGGGGCAAGGGAGGAGTTAATTAAAAATATTTAATAAAGTAGAAGGCAAAATTAACCCAAATTAGTTACTAAACCTAGGTTACTATTCATCTATCTCATCTCTCTCCTCCAAGAGCTTAGTTAAGTGGATTGTAGCCCCCTTCCTCATTTTCATGAATGAAATAGAGGGCAAGTGAGAGAGAGAGAGAACACAAAAAAATTCAAGGAGAATAGGAAGAGCAAGAAGCAAAAGTTGGAACTACAAACACCAAGGTAGGTTTTAAGGCCCTAAGTTTGTGTATTTTGGTGTTTTCTAGAGTTTTCTATCTTTTTCCTTTGAAAATTTCTGTCATGAGAGAGAGTAGAGAGAGAAAGTTGAGCCATGACCAAAGGAAGGTAATAAAAGGCAAGAATAAGTAACTAGAAGCATGAAAAACATAAGTTCTTACAAGATTCATGAAGTAAATATTTCTCTATAATTTTTCATTATTTTTTTTCAAAGTAGGGTTAAATATAGGAAAGGAATTTCATAATTTTGACCCCCAAAAATGGATTCCTTGGCTCCAAAATAGGTTAGAACAAGTGTGTTGTACAAGAAATACTTGAAGGAAAGCAAAGTGAGAAATCGGAGTAAAAGTGAGCACTTTATATTGAGGATCAAGCAATCAGTGGTTTATGACCTTATTTTATGATACTATAAGATTCAAGGAAGTGTTAGAAGACCAAAGGAAGTGCTCAAAAAGTTTGGAAATGGTTGGAAAGCCACAAGGTAGTTTACTACCCTATTATGTACAATGCTATCTTACTTTGTTTCTCATGAAATTGTGATGATGCCATGTGCTTGATTGACTATTATGTGATGTTATTGTATTGTTGACTGGTTGATTTGAAGGGTCTTATGATCCTAGAATGTCCATTTTACAAAGTGTTACCATGACAAAATTTTTTAGAAATATAATGGCATTATTGTTTTGTTGATTTTTAATGATGATTTCATGGATTGATGATGGTAATATATGCATATTTGGAATGTAACTACTGGGATTTCATAAATCTCATTCTTTCCAAATGTTAATTGATTATAGGATCAAAGCATGACAAGATGGCCCAAGAAGACATAGGCAAAAAGAAGCAAGTTAATGTTAAGTTATTATTACTTAAAATGATTGTATATTATGAGATTTTGTGTAAAATTATCTGGCAAACTTTAATGTTGTACCTTCATACCAACATGTTCCCTTAAGTATTATGTAGTGTATATTAGAGGATGAGGACAAGTTGTGTCCATATGAATGACACTTGCCTTTTCACTTTGCAAAATATGTGAATGTAAAAGGTTATTCTGACCCCTACTGAGAAATTTGTACATTGTTTGTACATGTGATCAATATATGAGTACTGTATATGGTTGAAAACTAGATAAAAAGATCGCTCAAATTGGAGTTGTGTATGATTTATGGTGATTTTTCAAAGTTTTGGTCAATAACAAGGGTTTTGTAAAATGAACATTGCTACAATAACTTTTGAACAAATTTACTGTATAAATTAGTCTCGTATTTGCCCTTTTCATGTAGCGAACCTTTCTAGTTATTTTTAGAAACTTGAATCACCTCAAAATAATTTTTTAGAATTAATTAAGAATTTTTAAAATTCATTAGATAAAATGGATTAAGCCACATGAATAGTACCTAATTTATTTGGAAAATTTTGTCTTTAAGTTAAATTTATTCAAACTTCTCTTCAAGTATTTTTGGATATTATTATAGTCTAATACATGGGAAATTGGGCTTAAAGTATGGTTTTACACAACTCTTCTTCAGCAAGCTTGTTATGACAAGACCCTCAACTTCTCCTACCAAGGTTGATCTTCAAAAACCCAATTTTAATGGATTTCAACTTGTCATAACAAGGAGTAACGTCCTAGGAAGCTTGTTCTACCAAACTTGAACTCAAAGTTTCTGGGTTTCCTCAGGTTGATAGCTTGTCCTGACAACTGTGGTAGGTTGTCATGAAATCATTCTTGAGCTTTACTTCTGGAATTTGAAATAGTGCTCAATTTCCTCACAAAGGGTATACCTTTTCATGACAACCTAGTTCAACATTAAAAGATATGTCTTATGACTAACTAGCTTGTTCTACCAACTTACCTAACTTGTCCTACCAAGCTCTGTACCATTAAATGTAGAAAGTGAACATTAAAGCAAGCTTAGTAATAGCTAGTTCTCTTTTCTAATGGATAGATTTCCTTGAAATCTATATATAGAACCACATTTAAGGTGGTGGGTAACAATATTAAGTATTCTAAAGCCGAAATGGTGTTACATTAATTCAAAGCCCTTCCTACCATACTTAGATGACTCCTTGAGCTATAATATTTCTATTTTACTCTTTGTGATAGAGTTTATCTTCTATAAATACTTCTTTTCTACTTAGGTAGAATGCTTAAAGTGGGGAAACTCTAAAAGAGCATTGTAATCACATCTTGTAAGAGTGTGAGGACATATTGAAGAATGTGGTATCCCTTGGGATGAAATGTGATTTAACAAGTGCCTGAATCAAACTGTGGAATATAATGGAAAATCTCAAGCGAGTTCCTTAGGGACTGGACCTACGTCAAGTTATTGGGCCGAACTAAAATAAATCTTGCTTTCTTGATTTTCTTCTCTACCTTAAGCTTTATCTTCACAATACACTTTGTTTATCCCTATTTTAAGCTTCATTTGGTTGGTCTTCACAAAGAAAAAAACTTTTGAAACACTCAATTCATCCCCCCTCTTAGGTAACAAGTCAATCTAACACCAACCCCATCTCACATACTCATCTAGGGTGATCTAGGACCCCATTGCCTGGGTCAAAATATCAATAGTTACATCAGCATTGCCTTCTTGAGTTTCGCCCATCTAGGATTTCTTTCCATGAATGTTATCTTGAATTTATTAGAAAACTATGTTAACAATTATTTTCAATACAAAATTATGTTAACAATTATTTTTATAATCTCATATAAAACTCTAAGAACTTGCAATTATGGTCAGCTGAGCTTCAACATAAACTGCAGTGCAATCTTTATGCTGATAGATAGCAATCCACACCTCATGAATCAAAAAATCTCAGCTCTGGGCCACTAATTAAAACAATAAAACTTATAATAATTAGTTGAAGTACAATATATATTTATATCTTTCTGGTGTAAATAATTATTAATAATTAACCATGTCCTTCCTCCACCTGGCGTTAGTTTTGGATCCACCAATATGATTGATAATTTTCTTGGTGTGATTATTCTTATTCGTTTCACATAGTGCATGATAAATTAAAAAAAAATTAAAGAAAATTATGGTAAATGAATACAATTACATAATAATAATAATAATAATAATAATAATAATAGTATATTATGATAATTATGTTACATAGTTTTAGGCTTTAGGATGGCACCTGCATGATGCACGAGATATTATTTTTTTCACACTACAAATTAAAATTAATGTACATAAAATCTATGTAACTACATGCATCCATATGTTATAATATAATAATAAATGGATAATTAACTTCCAATGCATGCATTAATATATAGTATATACATTCGGTTAGAATAATAAAATGTCAACCAATGGACGCTTGGTCAAGTGGTAAGGGGCTTGACCAACATTCCTCAGGGTCAAGGTTTTGATTCCTAAGGAGTGCAGCAGCTTTAAAAAAATTAAGGCATCAAAGAGGTCTTCCCATCAGTACCTATAAGCCGCCGTAAGGTTCTACATAGCGAAATCCAGATTAGTCTGAAGCAGGTAATGAACCTAGCATACCGGGTGATAAAGTATAAAAAATAAAATAAAATGCCATCCTTATTCAATCTATTTAAAAATATCACGTAAAACATTACCATTGTAAATTATTGAAAATGAAAATTTCCCCATTCAAATTTTATTGATTTTCCATCCAAATATAGAATTAAGACTTTCAAAACCCTATCAACTTTATAAGCTATGAAGAATAGAAATTATTTTCTTTGCTTAAAATAATGAAAACACTTTTTAAATTGTTTGGCAATTATAGTGGGCGGATGAAGATGGAAGAGAAAGTAGAGATGCATATATGATATTCTCTTAGAGGCTAACCTTGTTATTTTATAATTTTGTATAGTTGGCTTTAATTGATAAAAAAAATGTAATCTCGTCATTTTCACTTTTCTTTATCATCTATCACAATTGTTTTTCTAAATAATTAGAAAACTGCTTTTTTTTATTCTAATGCTTTTTTAAAATTTAAATAAACATCCTAAAAAATTTTAAAGTGTTTTTTGTATAAAAAGTTATTTTTATAAGAAAAGATTAAACAAATAGGCCCTAAGTATATTTAGCGAATTTTTTCATATATATATATATATATTTAATGGATATAATAGATAATAAATATATAAAAACAAAAAATAAGTTCATAACAAATACTTGATTTGGGGATTGCATTTAAAAAGTAATTTGGAGATTGCATTTAAAAAGTAATAATTAGAAAATCATTCAAAATTAATTTTACTATTGAATACTTATTTAAACATGTAATTTAAAAGTATTACTTAATAACTATTAAATCAATTAAAAAATTATTTGCATATAAAAATATTTAATAATTAATTCCAAATTAATTATATATTTCTACCTAATTTCTCATTAAAAAAGTTACTAAAGTTGACTCGTTTCAATTTATTGTTAATGATCAGAACCAAAAAATTATTATAATAAAAAATCTTCTTTCCAATCACTCATAACACTACCGCAACATTTACTTTGAACCATTTCTTATTACTTAGTTTTTAACCCATTGTAATTTCTCTCATAACCTCATTATTTATTATCCTAATTTCTTCAAAACCTCTCTAATTAAAAAAAAAGTTTTCTCCAAGTATTTCATGACTTAGTCTATACAAACCCTTTATGATTTTTTTTTTTTTTGTGAATCTATGCAAACCTCTTATTTTCAAATATAAACTCATTTATGCTTTGTTGCCAAGTAATAATACAAAAATTGTTTTATTTTTGCTGTTGAAAGTACTACTTATGGCATATGTTTTAGTATTATATATATTATATAATCATAAAATAATAGTTTTTAATAAAAAAATTCAGTATTTGCTTATAATTGATATTCCAAATATATTTTTTAAAAACAATTATATAAAAAGAATTATGGAGATTATGACTATGACTTTATTGAAATTAAATTTTTTAACTTATGAATATAATGATGTCAATTATATGCAATCATCTTATAATAATGATTTTTTAATAAAAGTTGTTTAGTATTTTTTTTCTTGATACGTGTTCCAATAGATTTTTTTATATGAAAACTTGCATCAAATAGTCATGGAGATTATCATCTCAAAATGATTGTTTTGAATAAAAAAGAAAATTCATTATTTTTCTTAGTTGATGTTCCAATAATATTTTTATATGAAAACATATATAAAAAAAAGTAATGGAAATCATGGCTACAATTTGATCAAAATTGATTCTTTCAACTTTTGAAAGAAATTTAGCCAAAAAAAAAACTTGTCATATATATGTAGTTGTAAAATACATAAAAATTAAAAAGAAAATTTGTAAATAGTAATTTTTTAAGTTTAGATTTTTTATTCTAATAATTTTTTTAATGTCTTGTGGAGTTATTAAGTTTTGAATTATTTTTAATATGAATTAAATATATTGTAATGAAATTGTTATGTCAATAATAATTTTTTTTTTTTGGTTGAGAATGTCAATAATAATTTAAAATAAGAGAATGCCGTGTCAAAACTTTAGAGATAGCTATTTATAGCCGTTGATCTAGTATATATATATATAGATGATGATAGTCGAGGAAGGTCGTCCAATCGCTAAGCCGACAGTCATTGGGAAGCCTTAGCCTTTAATTGCTCTATTGTCCTTGTTTCATCCTGGGCCGCACAATATTTATTTCCTCTTCCACTCCTCCATCTTTGTCCCATTCACTGTAAACACCATTTCTTGTGCTTGTCACCATTCACGAAGCATCAGTACAAATATGAAGTATTTTGTTAATGTATAAATTTATATGATAGTTTAGTAAAAGTATATATACTTAATGAGTTTACATAAATTGTTACCTGAATTGTGTTCCTCCAAACTTCTTCCTTCTTTTTCATTGGGACATGTGTCCAAGATTTCACTCCAATAGGAAAATTTTGAGGATTTTTTGCAATCTGTGATAGGGAAAATCCTAGTATTCCACCTCCACAACCATGTGGCTAGTTAAATTCATTATATTCGATCATAATTCGATAATCATCCCAGAGCATCCATATATCCCTAAAGAAACAGACGATACTTTTGTTCAATATGTCACACTCTAGAACAACAATACAACTAGGAAGAGGGACATTGAAAACTCAAAATAAAAAGAAGCTAGCTCTTGACTGAACTTAGCCATCCAATTAGCTCTTGATCAAGATGCATAAGGTCTAGTGTGGTTATGTGAACCTAATATAAGTATATTCCTATTCTTCAAGTGAATCGATACATTCAACATTATACCTAAATTCATCCTAAGGGTTTTTACACACTTAGAAGCATAAAGAACAAGGATCAAATAAACAAACAACATAAAAAAATGGAAAGTTACTACAACATACTACATCCTAGTGTTTATCACAATCTCAAATCAGCAATCTCAACTCAACATTATAAGACAAAGCAATAAAAATGGCAGATGTTGACCCTAATGAAATAAAAATAAATGGAAAATCAAACATAAAACAACTTGAAGTACTTTCAAGCTTGATAACACCTATATTTTTATTATTTTTATCCTTCATATTTAGTTGTTTTAATAGTTAATTTCGGCTAATTTTGGATTTCTAGATGATTTTCATGATTTAAGCCAAATTAGATTTGATAGATCTTTGAGTTAGTTCTTTGCAAATATGTTCATTTTGTGTTAATTAATTACTCTTAAAATTTTCAAAGCTTAATTCTTCCTATTTTTTTCATATGTGCATTTTACTATGATTTTGTATTTAATCAAGTCTTGTTGAATGCTTAATTATGTGATTTTAGGGTTAGTCCTAGTGAATTTCTTCCAGGGAGTGTCCATTCCTTTATTCGTTTAATTATTCCTACCATCTCATATCATTAGTTTTCAATTCATGTTAAAGCCAATTTTTTACTGTCTCACCATTTTTCACTTTCCTAAAATATCCCTACATAGAGACCCACATGGATTTTTCATTAATGATTTTAGATTTGGTCACCTCATATAATTATTAAGTATTTAATCTAATGTAATTAATATTTGGAAGTTGGATCAAAATGATTAATGATTTAATTATAATTAAAATTAAAGTTGATCCACATAGGAGCAAATTCGTCATGTGTAGAAAAATCATTTTCTTAGAAATTTCTTCAAGTTTTTTATTCCCTTATTTTCAAATAATTTAGCCTAATTTTTCTCCATTTCTTAATTTTCATTCCTCCATTAGTTTTAATTAGAGTTTAATTAATTTAATCCATTTAATTAAGATTAGTGTAGTCTAATTATATTGTTAATTATTTTTTGCTACATAATCTTTTTGGATTTCATGTTTTTGTAGGTTTGTAGACTATTGGAGGGCATCTTGGTCATTGGAAAGAGGAGAGCAAAATTTTTATCATTTTCATTGGTCCTCATGTGCCACCCCTTCCACCTATCCAGCCTCCACCTCACCCTTTCTTTTGTAATTCCCTCCTTACACTTATAGCCTCCCTAAACCTAATTTCCCAAATCATTTGTGCGGCTGGACTGGACCAGAAGAGACTTGGAGGCCAATGGAAATTGCTCTCTCCTCTCAATCTTCGTTTTCATTATCTTCATCATCGTCTTCTTCAGCTTCACCAATTTCACCATGATTCTACCCTAAATTCTTCAATCCTTCCATCAATTCATCCATCCTCCATCCTTTTCTACATCTTCCTATCAAGAATCTTGGTACATGCGTAGTGGAATGATACAACCGAATCCCTCATGTGGATCCATCAATGTTACTTAAATCGAGATATAGAGGAGTATTTTAACTTTGGTGCATGTCTTTTTGGTTCTTTTCACTATCGAATATGGAAATTGACGCATTTAATCAGCTCCCTCTATCAGTATCCACATGAATGATGAGTCTAACATGAACGGCATGCTAGCATCACTATTCATAAATGTCCATACGCTTGAGGCCTATGTATTGGAAATTGTGCACTATATCAATCATTGTATTATAAATATTATTCTTCATTATGAAAAAGGTGTTTTTTCTTGCATTATTATATTATTTACATGTTTTCTTTATAATAATATCCTTAGATAAATTATTTGATCCCAAATGTCTCTAGCCAATCATCTTTGTGGGAACAATAATGAATTAAGGTTAGTATGATTTTGATTGATAATTATGTGCTCAGTAATAGTTTTTTACTTTCAACCACAATTTTTGTCCTTCTCAACAAGCATTCTAAAGTTTTGTTAATTTGAATTTCCAAACCTATAATATAATAAAAAAATCATCTCATTATTATTTATAATCTATTAACAAATATTAAATATTAACTAATAAATAGAACATAATATTTATATATTAAGGTACTAAAAATAAGAAGAAAAATATGATAAATTTGAGACTTATCACCCTCCTCGAACTTAATATCTGCTGATGCCTTCCATTCTCTTTAATTATTTTTTTGAAAATCTTTCACTACTTTTTCTAGAAATTATCTTCGCTATATCTTCCTTTCCTGATAGAACTTTTTGGACATGTGTTATTTCACGTTGTGTGGTTTTATGAGGTCGAATGTCAACAACTGAGAGAACAATCCTTGGTTTGAAAATAGCAAAGAATATCGATGAAGGCATATGGTGAGAAAAACCAGTTTGATGTTACCAATCGTTGAGATTTTTCACTTCAAAATTCAACATTCAAGTAGTCAAACTCAGATTTTTTTTTTGATTGATTGAATTTCTTCCTTTGAAGATTTGAAGGTCCAAAATGCTAAATGTTAACAAATTAATTAGTTTGACAATAATACATGTCATTTTTTTAAACAAACACTTCTCAGACTTCAAAGATGTTAATCAAGTAGCTAGTTTACATCAAGCCATTAGTCCACTTCTTGAAAATCACAACAACGAGAGAGAGAGAGAAAGATAAAGAGAAAATTGAGTGTAAGTAATAGAAGTGAAACTTATACCCTTTCATATTACTTTCTAATATACTCGATTTCATGATTGTAAAGGATTTACTTCGCATAATATATAATCCATGTACCTTAGTATACATGTGCATTAATGTGGTTTTGTTTGACAACGGTGATAGCACCCTATACTCCTTTGATAAAGAGGTTCATCCTCCCTTTATTTTGGAATGAAACTTATTAGGTACAAAAGCACGATATGGAACTCATCTTTCTATGGCACCATAAAAGTTTACGGAAAAGGCTTCCATTATCAGCATTTGCTTTTCTAAGAAAAAGAAAAAGAAAAGTGAAGGTATATCTCTTGCTCCGTTTAAATGAGGTTTAAATGAGGCAAGAGGGCCATCTTTAAAAAGAGGGGGGAAAAAGGTTATAAGAAGGCCCGTTTCTGGCAAATGTCGCAATCAGTAATAGCCTAGCATCATGACGTTGACAAAATGGATGTCATAAAGAAATGCTTATGTCTAAATCACATGAAAGAATCTCATCCTTGCATGTTAAAATCATGAAACGTCCTTGCTCTTTCTATGAGCATTCTGGATCCACAAACCTAAAATATCGACTGGAATTCCACCCTAACAACTTTATAGTTAACCAAAAAACTGTGAAACACAAAAAATGTCTCTATTTATGTGTGTATCGTATTGTGACATATTTAATTATCAAGGAAGTAGTAAAACAAGATTTGACAATTTTTATGAATTATGAAATGACTTCCGCCGTAGAAAATAAATTTGGTGGCAACTTTTTAGGGCCCATTTGATTTTCAGTTAAGTGAAAATGAGTTTTGGTAAAATTAGTTTTGTAACGTGGTTATGAAAAAAATTGGTTTTGGACAAACGTGTTTGTGTTTGGATGATTTATTTAAAAATTAGTTTTGATAAAAGTGATTATGTTTGGATAATTTTATACAAAAGCAGTTTTGGTTGTATAATTTTTTCCCAATCTTTAATAGATAAATTTTCTTTTTTAATACCTATTTAATAAATCAATATGGGTCTGTATTTTTGTATAAAAAAATAAAAGTTCCAAAATTAAAATATTATCAATAAGATTGATAATATTACATAACTAATTGTGTTGTATAGATAGTACAATTTGATCTCTAATTATATCACGAATATGATCCATCTCTCTTGAAGAGGTCACAGCGGTATGTATAGAAGGATTTTCAACATCTTGAGTTAGATCCTCATGTTCAATACTTATATCTTCATTTTCGAACTGCATAAAGTCAGAATCAATTTCAGAATGTCTTCTAATAAAGTTGTGGATGACCATTGTTGCCCAAACTATTTGAACTTGTGTTTGATACTTGAAGTTGGGCATATGCCATAAAATGGCAAATCTATTCTTCCAAACCCCAAAAGTCCTTTCTATTGTGCATCTCAAACTTGAATGGTAGTAGTTGAAGTACTCATTGTGTGTCTCGAAATGAAAAGAACGTCAGAAATCTGGAAGGTGATAACGTTCACTTTTATACGGACCAAGATAACCAATTGGTGTTGGATAACCCGCATCAACCAAATAATATTTACCTAATAACAATTCAGAATGTAGTAAATTATTTGTTATTTAAATTAAAATCAAGCATCATTGTATAAATGAGAAACATACCTTGAGGTGGATGTGGGAAGTTCATCGACGGAGTTGTCAAAGCATGTTGAAATACCCGAGCATTGTGTGCAATGCCTTCCCATCTACACAATGTAAAAATGAAGCACATGTCTCAATCACATACAGCCATCACATTTTGCATTGCAATTCCTTTTCTTCCAATAAATTTAACTTGTTCACTAGCAGGAACCACACATGGGATATGAGTGCCGCCAATTGCTCCTATAGCATCTTTGAAAAATGGCCAATATCGGGGATCATTTTGGATTTTTTGGGGTATGGTACGAAATGTTCTATCTTATGGTTGGATGTAGTCTATTGAGAGTACAAGGCAAGCTTGTAACACATCATGGAAATTTCTACTAATCATCTCTCTTGAATGTTGAAATCTTTCTTGTAACATTCTATTTCCTACCCCATGTCCAACTGAATGTAAAAATATTGCAACATTTTCATGCACCCCTATTTGATTAGTTCCTTTCAATCCACGTTGTTCCAATGCCATACAAAGAACATGGAATATATGCTTCTCCATTCAAAACATTTCATAACAACGAATAGGATGTCCACCTAAAATTTCTTCCACCCATGCATGGCTGGTATACTCACAAGTTCTTCGTGGCTCTTTACACAAATGTTTTGCTGCATATAAACCAACCAATGCACAGACCTTTTGAGCCCTTTTTAGACGTTTTTTACAAGACCCTTCCATTAAAACAAACACAACCTATAATCAAGAAATACAACCTCAATTAAATCATACCCATCTTTCTAAAGTTCAATAGTCAAACAGAATAGTCAGACATAAATTCACTAGTCAAACATAGTCTAGAGTTTAATAGTCAGACAAAATCAATAGTTTAACCAAACAGACATAAACTAAAGTTTAATAGTCAGACAAAATCCATCTCAAGACAATCTAGAGTTTGTAAACTTCAAGCCTCAACCATGCCACCAACTTCTCCTTGTGTTCTTTCAAGGCGATAAATGTAACTCTTGCATCTCGAGAGGATGTAAGAAATTGACAGCATTGAGAATGGAAATCAATATTATTGCTAATTGCCTCAATTTTTAGCAAATCTGTGATTGCTTCACCAAGGAATGTTGAAGGATCCCGTTGCTGATCTGACTCAGACACATCAGCTATTCTACTTATTGCATCAACTAGCATCAGTGTGTTTGACTTTTTGTTGTCTCTCTTCCTCTTCCTCTTTCTATTGCCTCCACTAGTAGTTGCTTGAGAAGTGTTTAAATAAACAGTTTGTTACAACTCAGCAGTAAGTCCGGTACTAGCCCCCCCTAAGACTTCATCACTGTCTCTAGATCCTTCTTCCATATCTTCAAATGATGGACGATACACATCATCATCATCATCTGTGTTGGTAGGTAGTCTTCCAGATAATGGTGCATATGCATGAGCTCCTGTGGCAGACACATTCATGAACAAAGAATCTAATTCTTAAGAGAAGGGGAGTCTTTTCTCTCGAAATTTTTCATATAATGGATTTTCCTGCATTTAAGTAATTAATCAATATTAGATAATACACATCATAAAAACAAAATAATTTCTTAGCATATTATTGCATACCTTGAGCTTTCTCTCCCACCAGTCATTAGTAGCGTTGTAAGCTTGCTTATCAGGATCCCATCCCAAGCCTATCTCTTTACCAAAACATCTATTCCACACTTGCCATTCTTTTTTAAGATTGTCCCACTTGTTTTTCAATTGAGTCTTGTCATATACCCTACCAGTTTTCTCATTGAATCCATTAGTTATAGCAATCCACCCATTTCTTGTAAAGGTGGTGCCACGCCTTTGTCTTTTCAACACTTGTTCCAAGCATTGGTCAATGAAAATCTTAGTTGCATTTCTATCCCATGTAGCTTTGGACTTGTCGTTACTCATCATGCTTCTTAGGAAAATCAGACAAAAAATATTCAACTAAGCAATACCTTACATTTAAGTAAAAATGGAATATGAAGCGGCATTCTGTATAAAGCAACCATGAACTTGCTTTTGCAAGCATCTCACAAATTTAGAAGCACTTAATCCATGATATCCTAAGCGTCTGAGAAACAAAAATAGAAACCCAACAAAATGTTTTATTTGTTTAATTTTCTACAAATAATGGGATCTTTATATAAAAAAAAAATTTGAAGCATATAATAGTTGACATGGCTGTTCTGAATCGTCATATAATGCAAACATAATTCAATATGATACATGAAGATCATCAAGAAAAAAAATTAATCTCTTGCATTGTGCTGCAAAATTAGCACTACCATATCAAAACCTTAAATTAGTCTTTGGAGCAGCTTGTCAGGTGATGCATGAAACTACTATATATATATATGGTTTGGGGTTTTAAAAAAAATGCTGCCATTAGATATGGAAAAGAGAAACTCCAAGGACAAACTCACTAAAAGTAAATTATTCGCAGAACAACATAGCTAGAGAAATGTTGAAAGAAGCAGTATTCATCTGGGTGTACGAAAATAATGGTTAACAAATTGCATGATTGTTTCAATACTTACATGTGTGTGTGTGTGTGTGTGTGTGGCAATGAGCAAACCACCATTCATAATATTTGCAATATCAAACGCATGCAACTGAACTCTATGATACTGATGTTCTTGTATATATATGTGTGTGTATGTGTTCTTCTCTCGTGTTATATATGCAAAAGACGATTTTTTGAAGTCATTATTGCCCTATAGGCTGATATATGTTTGGATTCGTTGCATTGTTTGCTTTCATATATATATACATATAATTTCCTGAAACAAAAAATTATACAGATTCTTCAATTTTCAGATTATCCCATGAATGAGAGCAGAACAAACAAAAATCCAACAAAAAATTGCAAGTTACTGGGTAGTAGCGGTACCAACAATTTGTCCATCTTTCTCTATTCATTTCTTTAGCACAATGCATATACTTTCTCCAACCCAGGCTAGGCAGTTCAGAAAAAAAAAAAGATGACCAAACAGAGGATTAAGAGCAAACCAAACATACCTGAACAGAGGAGAAGATTGACGATGCGAGACGGTGAGACTTCTTCCGGCGCAGATTAAATTCAAACCCAAGGAACTGTTGCAACTCAACTTGCTTCAGATCTGCTTCATGGATCCGTGTGGTTCCAGTGACGAGAAGAACCGCCAAGCTGGTGCGGATCTCTGCGGTTTCAGGGACGAGAAGGAAGGCCGAGGTTGGTGCCAAGCTGTGCAGTTCCGGTGACACAAAGGAAGGCCGACATTGGTTCAGATTTGTGAGATTCCGGTGACGAGAAGGAACACGGTTGGGACTGCAAACCTGTGCGGCTCCAGTGATGAGAACAAACGCGGTTGGGAGTGGAAACCTCTGCGGCTCCGACTACGAGAACGAACGCGGTTGGGACTGTGAAGCTCTATGGTTCCGGTGACCAGAACAAAGCCAAGGTTGGGAGTGAGAATTTCTGGATCTGCAGAAAGCTTCAAAGGAAAAATGTGAAGTTTGCAAAGAGAGGAGTTCGGGAAGAGAGGAGTTTATTACTGGAAATATATCCTCCAACGGTCGACAATAAATGCACATCTTCCGTTGGCAATGAAGAAGCAGATGGAGAAGTAAGCTTCAAGCTGCTTTTGAGATACCTCAGTTCAAGATAAAGAATGAGTTGGCAATGGGTTTTTCATAAAATTGCCAAACACCAATTTTGGGCCATTAAACTCAGTTTCAGGCCCAAACTCCATTCTTAACTGGCTCCCAAACAAGCCCTTAATGTCGTGGATTGTGATCCTTTGGCAGTAACTTTTGTTGCCTTTGAAGATATATTTGGTGGCAACTTTTCAATGTTGTTGCTAATGATCTTACTTTTTATTTATTTATTTAATTAAGGGCAATAAAATTGCTCGCCATTGAAAGCTACTTTTTACCAAAAAAATTATAATTTTTTAAACATTGAAGTGGTAATTTGTTTTTTATATTGATCAAAAACACAATCATGGAAAAATGACTAATACAATTAATATTGGAACCTATAACATGTTAATAAAACAATAATATTCTAATAACTATTAAATCAAATGGAAATGAGTGAAATAATGTCTCAAATATTATAGCCATAATGTTCCTAGCTAAAAAAGACCCTCCTATATAAGTATTATTCTATGAATTCTTCAACCTAAAACAAATAAAAAATTCTCTTCGAAATGGTTTTTCAAGGTTTTCAGCTTGTGCAATCGTTCCATTTTTCATCACCTGTTTCCATATATAAGTTAGTGTTGCTGTCATGTTACAGAAATTGATTTCTAGGGAATTATGAAGCATAGTGTAACATCATATGCACTGATTAACTAAATTAATGGTCAATTATCACCATTTAGTTTCTAATTAATGTAATTACTGAAAATATGGGTCATTAAGATTTCATTTGTGATTTTTTTAAAACAACTAGGTTTTAGGAGCAAATATGGAAAATCATTGCAAATAATTATCCCTCTGCGATTTCTAGCTCTATAAGTGTTTTTTTTTTTTACCATCAGCTTTATAAGTGTTCAAAAACATGAAAATAAGAGAGAGAGAGAGAGAGAGAGAGAGAGAGAGAGAGAGAGAGACTTATGTAATTTCTGTAATTGTTTTATACTTCCAGTATGGCTGTTTTATACTTTTATATTTGTAATTGTTATTTAAATGGATAATTTGTCTACAATGTGTGCGTGTGAGAGAGGGAGAGTTAGCCATTTCATTTTTGCAACCTTAAAGGCCCACCCTCATAGACCCAATATAGTACAGGCTAACAAACTGTACTGTCTGACCACATCAATAAACAACAGTGCCTAACTTAAAAAAGTGATCACTAACATAATTAGGCCACAAGGACTGATCCAGAATGAAAATTTAGATGGCGGCCATATTTTGTGAGTGGGCTAGTAACAGTGCGTAACTTAAAAAAGTGATCACTAACCTGATTTAAATTTGTTAATGTTAATATTTTTAGGGGTTATTTTTTAATTGAAAATTGAATTAAAATTTAAGTGTATTTAATTGAAATTATTGGTGCTTAAATTATATTAAGAACGATAGATGAGTGAATAATTTTGGCGAAACACCTTATCTTTCTGAAAGACATGCTACAAGTAGACGAAGCATGATGGAGAGCACGCTCTTTTATTTTCTTCAAATGTTTCCATGTTTCAACTCCCATCTGCTCTTGATGACTTCTATTTTTATTTTGTTAGATTCGCTCAAGATGAATTATGTTGTTTCATAAGAAAGAGCTTTGAAAAAACCATAAATTGATTATCTGTTTTGCCAATATTTATTAGCTCAATTTTAACCGATTTGATTATTTTTCAATTGACCAATTTTATAAATCAACTAAATTATTTCAATAATTTGTTCATCAGTGTTTTTAATCACCATCTAATACCTGCTACTACCAACTAATCCAAATTCGAGTATTATCCTATCTGAATGGGGTAGCTATTTTAAGTTGGTTTTTTCCAGGTTTGAATGATTAACTTTTTTCTTTAAGGAATATAACTCATTGGTATCCGTTGGTTTCTTAATTGAAATGACTGATCAATTTAATTTCATTTTACAAAGAAAAAGAAACAACTATAATGGCATGTATATATGTTTTCAATTCCTAGCAAGCCAAGGAATGGAATCCACTTTGTATTTCCACTAAAGAGTCATTGACTTTGCATTTTTTTTTTAGCACCGCATTTCTGCTTATTACTGAAAAATTGGATGTGGGGACCCCTACCTAGATACTCCCTCCGGTCCAAAATATAAGAGATCTTCTAGAACCTTTCTTTGATCCATAATATAAGTTGTTATGTAATAATTAGTTGCAGTTTACTTTTTTACCCCTATTCATTAATGATCAGTCTCGTAATTTGTGTTAAAAAATAGTGGAAACAACTTTAATTATTAGTAATTAATGAGGGTAAAAATGGAATGTTGAGTTTTTTTTGAGAAATTTAAGAATGTAACTAACTTTCTTTAATATGCGTGAAGTAATTGGAAACCCCTTATATTTTGGACGGGGCGGATACATTGTAATGATATTCTCGAACCCCATGCGGTTACCCTTTTTTTTTTTTTGTATAAAATTTATATATAGAAGACGATTTAGATTCCATCCCAACATAAGAGCAAGCGATAAAGAGACAAAACATCAAATTCAAGGCCTGGATATCCCCACTTCATCTCCGTCCCCCTAACAATATATTTTTATCCACAAGTTTCTAACCCAAAATCTTATTTAAAGGGCAAACTTGACCCAACCATTGTTTGTTAACCTCGTGAATTATTGTAACCTTTGAATCTTCAAAGATATTGTGGATATGATTGTACGACAGGCATCCACATATTAAGGCCAAAATCAGAAGGCTTATAATATAAGATGTTTTATAAATAATTTCATATTCTATAATATAAGATATTTTATAAAGCTATTTTTAAAAATACTCTTCATAAAGTCATTCTACAAATATCATCTCTCTTTTCTAATGTTTTGATTAATATGAATGAAGGTCATTTTAGGAATTATAATCATTTTTTTTGGGGTAAAAATCAAAACTCCCAACTAACTTTAATTATCTCTTTTAATATATGTGATTTTTATAAAATATCTTATAATATCGTGAGGATGGAGTATTGTGAAAGCTATTGCATTTTGCTTGCTCATTTTCAAATGCTGTGATTCCAAAGCACCACGAATCATAATGCATTGTTGGCCCAGAAAACTCATGCTGTACTAGTAATTAATAATATCTCAAGACGTTAATTATGAGTTATGGAAAAGAAAAATATATCACCTCGTTTAACTCGAGATTCTCGTGTGTTGGAGCAATTAAGACAATTTGAGCCAAAACCTATGGATGCTAAGTGTACAAAATTTTAATCACCAAAACCTATGGATGTCTGCAGAAAGAATTCTTCCATACTTATTGAGAGGTCACATTCAAGAATTGTCAATAATACAATTGATAGTAAAATCTTTGACAACCTACACATGGCTCATTTATTGAATTTCGTATAATATACAAGATAATATATCTAGTTAGCTAAGACATATTACTCACTCTAATCCATTTTATAAGGGTGTTTTAACTAAAATCACATGAATTAAAGTAAATAGTTAAAATTACTTAAAATTACTAAATTTGTCAAAAATTACTATAATATTTTTAAAATACTAGACCACATTAATACATGAAGAGAGAAAGTTATATCAAGGGCATTTGTGAAAATCACACATTAATGCTTTATTAAATTTTGAAAAAAATCTTATATTAAAAACCAAAAATGCCTTCTTAAAAGATACTTATATTAAGGATAAGACCTTCAATTCTTAATATATAATTATTTTAATCGAATCGCACAAATTAAATTAAGTATGAGAATTAAAATTAGATAACTGCAGTTTCTAAAAAATCACAATATCTTTCTAAAATTATCCTTACTGAATTTCTTTTTATTTCTTTCTCTCATGAGTTGAATATGAATATTTTTTAATAATGTATAATAAATATTGTCTTGTATTCTGCAAATGGTCATATATTTAGAAAGAAGGCAAAAGATCATATAGTTAAGAATAAAGGGAGTACTAAAATTTTAAGTTTAATTATATTTTATCCCTCTAATATGTTTAGAGAAATATTAATTAGTCCTTAGCTTCAAATAATGTTGTCCTTTGAGTTTGTTTATTTGGTTAATTATATTGGTTTAATTTTATTTCTACCTATATAAATTTTCTTATGATGTTATTTAAAAAAGTAACTAGCTAGTGGTATTTATATTTTTATTTTCCAAACTTAACAAAATATATATACTATCTTATTAATTATCAATTTAAATTTATTTAATTTAACCATTGAGATGAATAATGATGTTACTTTAAAACCATATTAGAATAATTAAATTGGTATGGAAGAAATAAATAACGTTGCTCGGATTGAATTTGTAAGGATGCATTTCTAAATAAGAGAAAATTTAAGTGCAAAAAATGTTATATATTTTCCATCAATTTCTTTAATAGAAACATGAAATTTAAAGAATTTAACACAAATCAGCACAATATGCATTGAAACTTTAGAACAGGACTAAGATCTTTCACCTATTCTGCCAAGAAAACAAAATATTTCACCCGTTATATTTTAATCAAAAAATTATTTATAAACACTTAAAAATTTTGTCCTAAATCTAGACCTCTTGAATAAACCAAACAAACTCAAAATTCAATTAAATTAAAAATGTTAGGAATGCATTATATAGAACTATTTTAACTGAACATCTTTTGTGCAAAACAAACTCTGAAAATGCATTTTCTAAGATATCTTTTTTTTTTTTAACTTTTACATCTTATTGTCATGTACTAGATATTGGCCACTGCCCATTAATGAGTTCAAAAAGTAAATTACAATATTCATGGTCTTGTGAATAGATCAAATGTGGATTTATTGATAGAATAATTTTCCTCAATATGACTAACTTTGACATGCTACGTGAACAATGCATATTATCCTCAATATAACTTTATCATATGATCAAGTTAGTAAAGATATGATCCCATAATGATATAGATTCTAATTCTATTGTCAATGTAAGAATTTTATTAGGAGATAATCTGAAAATATCTCTATAAGCACTTTTTGAGTCATAAGGCATATCTCGGCCCATGAATCATAGAAATCCAACATATCTAAACATTTTTTTTACCAAAAAAAAATTCTGCACTATCTTCAAATCTAAAATAACGTGAACAATCCAAGAAATTAAAGAGGACCATATAGATAAAGAAAGCAGAATTTCCTTTATAAAGCCTACATCCGTGGCTTTCTTTTTTTTTAAAATAAAAAAAAAGCTGGTCGAGTCTCTAATAAATTTTCTCTAAAGTGTCGAAGTGAGGACTTATCATATTTGATGATCCTATACTCTTCTTTATGGCCTCTATCACTTATCTTATCTTTCACACACACACACATATACACATTATTACTCATATCCCACCATCAGTGGCTTTTGAAAACCACCCTAACTTGGTGGGAACAATGAGACAATTATATCGTAAAAGACTTTTTTTTTGCCACAGTAAAAGATTGCTCAAAAACAAAAAATATATATAATAAATTATTTCATGAATAATGACAGAATGAAATATTTCTTTTCTAGTTTTGTTAATTTTATGTTATTTTAACATCATTTACTAGTCTTACGATATCTAGTAGTATATTTTTTTCAAACGTTAAATTTTTTTTATCTTTTATACATTTGAAATAGTTAAGAAATTTGAAAGCCGTCACAATAAATTTTTTAATTTATGACGCTGTAGAATAATCTTGACAACTTTCAAATTAAATTTCTTTACAAATTTGGCATGCTACCTCCATTAGTTTATAGCTTACTTTTAATTATCACTAAAATTTGAAACCCGTGTGATGTACAAGAAGCTTCAAATATCTTTAATTAAATTATATAAATATGAATATAATAGGATAAATTTGAATAGGATATGATAATTAAATTATTTTCTTAAAAAAATAACATTTGAATTAACAATTCAAGAAAAATAAAGAAAAAAATAATTAAATACTTGTAGTGGACTAAATGCCAATAGTACTCAAATAATATCTAACATAAGAAAGTATAACTAATGACAAAATAAATCAATGTGAATACAAAGTTTGGTTCAAAAATGTTGAACTGATATTATAATAAATTTTAAAAACAAATGTTATGAAACAGTGAATAGCTATTAATTGTCAATGAGACTACCACTAAACTTGTTATGGACGATGCTCCAACATGTGTCATAGTAAGTTTATTATTCCAATCCCTAAAATATGACTCTCATTGCATGCATATCCAAACAAAATTACAATATATATAGCCTGACATATAAACGTTTATGATCCAATTTTCTGATTAAATGTCTAATACAGTTTCTCTCCTCTAAATGTTATAAAAATACAAATATAAAATTGTATAGTATAACCAGTGAATTAAAAATTGGATCAGACCGGCCGGTTCGACCGGTCCGACAGGGAACTGGTTCTTGGTCCAGTCCAGTAATAGATAGTGATTGGTGGTTTTCAGAACCGATTGAACGGATCAAAAATCGGTAAAAAATTGGTACAAAACCAGGTTGAACCAATCCTGCCTCTTTTTTTAAATTTTTTTAATTTTTTTAAATATTTTTTTAAAATAAAATAACATTAATTTTAGTACTATGTAGTATTATTTTTTGTATAATTTTTTTCTTTCTATATTCAAATATATTATGAGTATTATTATGATACATAATTATTAATAATGATAAATTTACTTAACAAATAATATGAAAATAGAATATTAATTGATTATTTTGAATTTAAAATATAATTATAGATAAATATTAACTTATTTATATTTTAACATTAGGTTGTAAAACTTATTAATAATATCTTTAATTTTTTATATATTATTAAATTTAATTTTTATCCTAGAATAAATGTTAATTTTATGATTATGGATAAATATCTTTTATATTTTTTATCTACATTATTCAAAATATATTAATTTATTCATAACCAATCCGACCCTGGTCCGACCACTGAACCATGAACCTTTGCCTCATCCGATGTAATGGCCAATTTGGTTTTTAATATCTTGGATATAATAACACAAATAGAAAGATAATTGAATATACCAATTGAATTCAGAAATGCTATAGATCAAATAAAGTAAGCATACATGAAGGATATGCATTAAAATTGGAGGAGATGATGAAGGGACCTTATAAAAATGATTGAGAGTAAAGGAAATTAAATTGAGAGGAAGGAGGCTAGGGCCAGGCAATGTCTCCTATTAAGAAGTTGATTTCAAATTGGTACACCAAAACTCTTATAATATAAAATTATATAAAAAATTACATGAAAAATCATAGATTAGTCAGCTTTTAAAATTGATGGGAATCAATTGGAGGGATTCTTTAAATTGAATAATACGTTACCACCATCAATGCTACCAACAAACAAATCAGTAATATGTATCTGATTTCATTTCCATAATCATTATCATATCACATTAATCAACAACAAAAAACAAATAAATATAAAAGAAAATAAATATTATGTAGACCACCACCAATTCCGATAACCGATAACGAATAACATGTGAGTGGATTAATAATACATAACTGATTTTATTTCCATAATTATTATCATATTAAATTAATTAGCAATAAAAACAAATAAATATAAAAGGAAATAAATATTATGTGGAATATATGGGGTCATATTTTTTAATAGTTAATATTATGATATGGAGGTATGAAATCACGACATATCATACTTTTGACCTCTACTTTATAATATATAATAATAGATAGATTCACAAATTAAGGCTAGTAATTAATAATTGAAAAAACAAAATCATCTTTTCTAAAGTTAGCTTTATGTAATGTTATTTAATATAATTGATCTATAAATTAAATTCTCTAACACTAATTAAATTAAATTAAAGCACTTTGGGCAAAATAAAATTAAATATATTATGTAATACATAAAATGTCTTATATGGTGAAACATATATGTCTTATAGATATGTCTTATAAATCGGAATAAATGGAGTAAATTTCAATTTTCATTTTAATAAAAGAGCATCATTCTTTGAAAATAATACTAATATCAAATATGAAATTTATCGGAAACTATATTATTTGTAGGACTGTCACTTTTTTTTTAAGGAAAAAACTTAGGATATTAAAGTCTGTATGCTTAATGAACTCTTTTTCAATCAAAATAAATGATTTTTTTCTACCATTACCCTATTTTTTTTATTCCAACACCTAATATCTTGGGATATCTTAGATTCATTGCCTGCCTCAAACTAAGTCGAATCTTATTCCAACACCCAATATCTTAGGGTATCCTGAGTTTATTACCCACCTCAAAACTAAGTCAGATCCCTGCTGTATATGACCTTATAGTAACTCATGGGTACTGATAGGAAGACATTTTTTAGGTCTTAATTCTTTTAATGCTACTGCTCCTCTCAGGAATCGAAACCTCGATCTCCAGAAATACTGGTCAAATCCCTCACCACTTGACCAAGCGCCCATTGGTTTCAACCATTACCCTCTAAGCTACTTTTATTAATGCTTGGTTTCTACCATTACCCTTTAAGCTACTTTTATTAATGTTGTATCTTCGGAGATGTTTGATTAATTCCAACAATATATTAATATTTTTTATTTATTTTTAAATTTAAAATTCTTTTATTTTTATTTGTTTAGAAATGAAAACATTATATATATATAAGTTTAAGTGCCAAACATTTTTTTTAATTTCATATAATACATAGGCTCCACCTAATTAGAATAATTGAAATCCATAGCAATATTTAACTTTTTTCATATATTAATTTTTAAAATTTTAATTTTAATTATAAATTTTTGAAAATGAAATATAACTAGATTACTATTGAACTATAATATTAAAAATATCTTAAAAACCAAACAAAAATTTAAAAATATTACATCATACGATTCAAAAATAATTTCACAAAAACAGTTTTTTAATTATTGTGATATTAATATTTTAATATTCTATACAATACTCCCTCTAGTCCTAAATATGAGATCTTTTCACTTAGTTATAAATATAGAACATTTTTTAAAATATAATACAATATTTATCATATATTACTAAAAAAGCTCCTATTCAATTTACGAGAGAAAAAGAGAAAGAAATTTAATTAAAATAATTTTAAAAATTATTCTAATTTCTTTAAAATTAAAATAATAAAATAATTTTAACACATATTCTTAATTTTACAATTGATTCACTTAAAAATTTATTATATTAAAAACATAGGACAACATTAATTTTTATAATCATCATGTCTATTTTCTTTTTCTTTTTTTTTTTTGCCCACAAGAGTTTCATTAAGAGATAAGGCAACAAGATACACGAGATAAAGGCTCAAAAACAAAGGAAAAATAAACCCTACCCAACCCAGAGAGAAATTGACCCTACACACCCAAGCAGAACACCTCCACCCTAAACCACTTATGACACCCCCACCGGGAAAGGAACAGACGAATAGACAGAGAACAAAAAGCAGAGATAAACAAGCAACCAAGCCCTAATTTTATGGCAAAGGACACCTCCCTCCAAAAATGAAATGCCACCTACAATGAAGTCGCCTTCAAGCCGAACCAGGAAGTCACCAACGGTAGAGCCATTATCGGGAATGGTGGTTCAAAGAACCATCACTAACATTCACATCCCCTTCTTCAACAAATCTGCCCTAATCGCAACAGAGTTTGACAAAGTTCCATGTGTAGGCCATGCAGGAGAGAAAACAGCAGCAGAATCTAGCAAACCAAGCGACCTACTGATCACTAGGAAGCGGTCCATCCCCACTTTAACGATCTAAACTGTCTGACGAAAAATCAAGTCACCAAAAAGCCACACCAGCTTCCAAGGCTTCAGGCCACTGATTTCTTCGCAACAGTGAGCACCATCAGGAGGAGCCCTGCTACAAACAAAAAGCCCTAAAGCATAAGTGCAGAACACCAGAGTTAACAAATGGAAAAACCAAACGCACACAATCCATGGACGACTTCTTCCCCGGCCAAAGTCGTGGAGAGATTCATTGAAATTTTCACTGCTCGGAGACAAGCCGCGATTTCAACTCTCACAAGGAGAGGGTTTCATCTCTCTGAGAGAGTGTTTAATTTTTATTGTAATTCATCATGTCTATTTTCACTTTGTTGTTATTGCCACTTCCATATTCATCATTGCTACAGACTATTGGTGTCATCTCCAACATTATTGTCCCCACCATTTATATCAATTCATTTTTAGCTACTTATTCGTAAATTGCATTTTTGTTATAAAATTTATTAGTAATTATAATTCTTTAAAAAAAATTGGAAGTTGGAATCATTTTAGGTACTCTCTTCTGTCCTGTCATAAATATAAAATATTTTATTTTAATTTTAAATATGAAACATCTTTTAAAATTAAAAACAATATTTATTATGCATATCAAAAAATGCTTCATATTTAATTCATAAAAGAGAAAAAGATGAAGAAATTTAGTAAGGGTGATTTTAGAAAGATATAGTGATTTTTCAAAAAATTAAAATATTTAACTAATTTTAACTCTCATTTTTTATTTATGTGATTTATTTAAAAGTAAATTTTATATTAAGGATAGAAGGGAATACTTCTTTCTTTTCTTTCAAAATAATTTTCACTTTTAAATTTTGGTTTTGTTTAAAAAAGTTATTTTAAAAATTTAAATTAAAGATTAATTATTTTTTACTATTTTACCTTCCATTAATTACAAATAAAATCTAAATACTTACTTAAAAATGACTCATTAATCTAAGAATATTTTCATTAAACACCATTAAATTTTAATATATTCTAAATTACTTAATAAATTAATTTATGCACATAATCTTAAAAAACAGCTTAAACAATAATTTCATTTTAAAAAGGTAGTATTAGAGAAGAAATGTAGTGTTTAAAAAAAAGAAACGAAAGATAAAAATAAAATTTATTTAATTATTTAATATATCTATTAGTTTTTAAAATGAAAATGTATGTTATTTTTTATCACCAACCCAAAATAGACCCTGCAGGATGGAGCCGAAAGATGGCTGTAGCGTTTAGGATAAGAAATACAGATTTAAGAAAAAGAAATAGAAGTATACCCTTCAATCTTTGTTGTACATAAATAAAATACATACGGGTGGAATTGATGACCCAACAGAAAGGCACAATGAGTGTAATTTATTGATAAAATGAAAATTTTGAAAATTCTCTAATACAATATTCCAAGAAACTTCCTGTACAAAAATACCATCCCCTTCCCTTTAAAAATAATTTAAAAAAAAATAAAGCATAGAACCACAATTCTTCATATTTACATTTCAATAGCACATCTCAAAAATAATATTATAAGTGCGTCAAAAAAAGCCCCCACTATGTTACCCCAGAAAAAAAAGGCCCCAACTATTAAGAACTCAAGATCCCAAGTAGAACCAATAAATTAACTACCCGATCGCATATGAACGTGTACATACTGTCTCAAGAGCCTCAGTGAATAGAGAAGAAAAACTTGCCAATGCCTGAAAAACACCAGGTAAACCAGTCTGCAGATTGTTAAGTGTCATAGCTCTTGTTACCTCCACAGCCTTAGAATGCCTCAGCATCTCATCTTCGACTCGCCTCTGGCAGGCGGCAAGCTCCAGTTTCTTTTCAGCAAGCGGGTCTCTAGCATCCAAACCTTGCCCATGATCTGGTACAGCAGCAGGGAGACCTATACCTACCATAGAATATGAATTGTAATACTTCCTCTCTATGTTTCGTAAAGCTGATGCCTTCTTGTCGAGTTCTTTTGATGCAGTCTCGGTGCGCTTTTTGATCTTGAGCTCTTCAGTTTGCTTGACAGAGATCACATGAACAACGTTGATAAAGCTCTTGATGGCTTCAGATGCAACTGTGTCTGGGACACGTTCAAGCGCAAGCTTCCATTCGTCACAGAAGGCATATGCATCAGAGGGTTCCTTGCTGCTATTTATGTTGTCATTGCCAACTGGAATAAGGCTAAGCTTGAACCAGCAATGTAGGGACAGGATGAAGCCCCTTTGGAGTTTTATAAGGCGGCAAAAGCTGGAGTGCCAGGCCGAAACAGCTGACTCAAGATCACGAGTTGCCTGTCGGTGCAGTTCAGAAGTTGAGTCACCACGGGCTGATTGGTTCACGAGGCCACGGACTTGCTGCACAATGTTGCTTTGAATTTCATGGTACTGGTGCATCGATCTCCACATGTACATCAGTCTACATTTTTTCATATCACAAGCATTAGCAAAAAGTATAAATTCAGCTTTGAGACAAATTATGTAGAAAACGAAATTCTACTGCCTAGCCGTTTCACATGTTAGTAAACAAAGTAGGCTGCTTCACTAAATTACAGTGCAAATACACCCATGAATAGAAATAGTCATTGTCAAGCTCTACTCTCATGCCATGAATCTATCATTTATATGCACAACAGAACATCGAAAGTTCAAACATAAACTAGAAAGTTCATACATATGACAAGCAAAGTTGCCCACGCTTTGGTTAGTAATAGGCAATAGCAAAAATGTCAGTTCAGTCACAGAACTTCTTTAACACATAAAAGTTAGTATATAATTAGTCAATAGTATTAAACTGAATATATTCACATGAATCTCTTTGCATAAATATGCCTATGGATAATCAAGTATAAAAATTTACAGTCGCATCATGCTATGATCCCATCAAATTCAACTTGGTCATCAAGTATTACTTAGGAAGTTAAACATCAACTAAATCTTGAAATTAAGATGTTTTTACCAATAATCAAGATATCATGTTTACATAAAATCCACTGATTTCTCGTATCAGCAAGATTGACCCTATATAATGATTTGGAACAATTAAGTAAAATGGATGAGTAACAACAATGGCATTGATAAGAAAAATAATCAATAACTAGTTTCAATTACAAGAAAACCAAAAAAGAGTCATGCCATTGTTACTGTAGCACACCTAACTCCGTCAATAAATTAAATTTTGAGTGGGGCCTAAAATTTAAAGACAACATAACGTTTTGACAGTGCAGTGGTGGGCCAAGGACTGAATTTAAATACTAGACAGAGTTAGACAGCCCAGTACGTAGCAGCACATGCACTTATACAAAGCTGATGAAGCAAATGGCTTAGAAGACCAGAGAGCCATAATGCTTTCAACCACCATGTCCAAATATTTCAATGATCCACACACTAGCATCTTTCACATGGGAGAATCATTTCTCCTCTTCAACAAGTTTTGGAACAAATTCCTCACTCTGAAAACTTCATAACCAGAAAAGTACAACCAAAAAAAAGGAAGAGATTCAATGGTTCTCTCACATTCCAACACCTACATTGCCTTTCTTTCACACAAATAAGCAATAACTGTCCTAAATTGGTGTTACATTATCACAACACAAGAAGCAACACAGAATTATTAAGAATGCCCTTAATTATGAAACCCCAACAATCTTATTTGATTCAAATATTGACCCAATAAGAACAAATACTGGGGCTCTGCTTGAAAATTGGGGATTTAATGAAGTTATTATAGCTCATTCATTTGCAGCCGTGTGAACATTAATTCAAGGAGCCCAATTTAGTGAATTGCCATATCAGATCAAATTTTGAACAAATTAGCTCCTTATCAATTAATTGTCAAGAACATTATTCTTTAGCTCTCCTCTCAGTTTGAGCAAGCAAATCAGTAAAGTCATAAATTTCAGAATTTAAAAGACAAACCCATGACAGAATTGAACCAGCTGAGGAACAAGATCAGAGTCCCGGAGGCCAACAATGGCCGTTGAGGTAGTAGACACAGCCTGAGATGTGACAACAATGAGTGACTGCAGCCTCTTTATGGAAGCCTTGGTTTTGCTGAGCTTTGCTTCATCCTCCCCTTTGTATTCCTGATTCTGCAGAACTGACAGTTTCTTTTCATGTTCAATCTTCACACCTTCTCTAGCCTAGATGGATCCATGAAGAATTTTGTTGTATTCATCAGTACACATCATCTTAAGCCACATGGTTTTAGCTAAAAATAAATGCAACAGAACCACCTATCTTCAGTTAGGTGAAAAGGACAGGCTAAGCTGCTCACGCGAATTTCAATTCCAGACATTACTTTCTGATTATGGGTGCATGTCCAAAGAAACCAGCCCCTTTCAGGCAAATAAATCCACACATGTTGCAGAAAAATCTATACCCATCATTCAAAATCAATCCATCACATCTAGGAAACTATTTATATCAATAGAAAATATACCTTTTAAGTCCTTAAAACATTCCCCTATACTTGTTCACTAAACTTTATTTTCACATAACTTGGTTCTTTCAAAGTTCTTGCCTGCATGCTTTAGAAACTAACATACACTGTAATGGATAAAAAAAATTTTAAAGGCTAGAGGGTAAGATTTAGAGTTCAAATAATTTTTAAAAATATGAAGAGCAGGTTTCCTAATGAGGATGGTAACATAAAAGGGGTGAAAAAGTAAGGGGTATCTCGGTCATTTCGGGTACACAGTAAACAATGGAATTTACACCGAAAGAGCTCATTAAAGTAAGGAGAGCCGTCCAAAAGGTTATTTTAGTCAATTCACATGCACCAAGAGGGGTCTTTTCCGCACTAAACAGTCAAACACAGCGGTGGCCTTACGCTACACATCCACCAAGTCCAACCCTGGTGCCTATCCTTGTCATTTCCTTTTCCTTTTGTGTCTCGAAAATAACCGTGAATTTCATTAAAATAGAAAAAGAAAATCTACTTTCCAATTAAAAAAAATCTGAAAACACCATTAATATCCCAGAAATTAAGCTAAAAGTTGAATTACCTTCACTTCCTCATACAGCTTCTTCTCCCAAGCCAAAAGCCTCTCCAATGTGGAGCACAGGCTCTTTGGACCGCCTGGTTCTTCTAGCGAACCGGTGTCCAGCTGGTACTTGACCGCCAAGGGCGGCTTTGAGGTCCAACTCGAGCTCAGATTACTCAAAATACTGCTTGAATGATACACGGTTTCTGTAAATCAGAACCCTCAATCGTCAAATTGAAATAAATTCAAACAACAGCATAATTTTAATCCAACATTACAATGAATTTGATGTCAATACTTGAAAATTTATGTCCCAATTGGTTTAAACTTTAAAAAAGCCCATATTTTCTCAGTAAATAAACGCAGCCCAGAAATTTGAGGCACAAATTGTTTACAAGTTACTTGAATTCGAAGTGAAGGAATTCCTTGACAGCCCAGATTCGAAAATTTCCAGCAACATTAGAAGGGAAAATTAACTTACTTCTCAATTGCCTGAAACTTCGATCAAGCTGAGCTCTGCCGATCTCGAGCATCTCAGATATTTGATCTCCGGCCGCGGCCGCCTTCTCAAAGTTCTCTCTGATGGCTTCCACGATCTCCTTCAAGTCCTTATGTCTTACCACCATTTTCATGTCCATCACGTCCCCAGGCCGGTAACTAGCCGACGACCCAGCGTCATCGAACTTCTCCGTCTTGCTGGAGGTCCTAGGCATCTTCGGAGCAGCAGACGCCTTTACCGTTGACACTCCGGTGATGGATTCCGCCCGCACTGACCCGAAATTCGAACGTGTCCCAATCTCAGACCTCGAATCCACATCCCCTTCCTCCTCATCGGAAGAGCTCGTCGTGCTGTAGTGGTCCCCCCATTCGCTACATTGAACCTCCTCTCGCTCTGTCTCAGTGTACTCCTGATCGTGAAGCTGATGATGCTGATGAAGCTTTTGAGTCTGAAGAGGTTCGTGCTTGGGATGAAAATAGTCATATTCGGATCTCTCAGTATCTTCATCATCGAAATCTTCAGTGTCCAAGTGGTGAGAGTGAGCACTTTCAATTTTCTGATTCACTGATTGCTGAGGTTGTTGTGCTCGGTTCCGGAGGTACTCCGAACTAGGAGGAGAAGGAGGATAGAAATTTTCCCAGTTCCAAACAGATGAGGTTTGAGATGGAGTACTCGAATAGGTAGAATTCGCTTGGTACGCAGTGGGGAAGAATCCGGAAGGGAAATTTGACGCTTGGCTTCGCGGCGAAGAAGACGGACTAGATTCGGAGAGGATGTGCGGTAGCTTCGGCGGCGGCTTACGGTGGCGATGATTGGAGGAACCGATACTAGAAGAAGAGAGTATATGAGGTAGTTTGGAACTAGTTATGGTAGGAGAAGACGGCGAAAATGGCGGCGGAGGAGGAGGGTGGAGCGAAGGAGAGGGAGATGGGGCCACACGAGGCGGTGGATGATAATCGGTAGCCAAACTCGCCGCCGCCGTATACGGCGGAGGCGACGGGTTGAGGAAAACGGCGGGGGTATTTCCAGAGACCGAGAGAGGTTCCCCGGCTGCGAAGGTGCAAAGGGCAGAACCGGTGAGGCGGAGCGACCGGCAATAGTCAGAGTGCGCAGCAGCGAGGTGGTGGCGCGTGTAGACAGCCTCCTTCATAAGGCGGCGCCGCTCCTTGCACCGCCGCACAGTATCCTCGTTGTCCAGCTTCGACGCCGTGCAACCCATTTTCACTTCACCGGAGCTATAACAGTACTATACCACTAACTCTACTTCAGCCACAAATACTTATATATCTATTCTACAATATAAATCGGAGATTGGCTCACATGGCTGAGGGGGGTGGCGCCTGATTTGGTTAGATAGGCTTTAGCGTGAAGGACGGAGGCAGAAAGCAAAGGGCTTATAATAGTGTGCTTGAGCTGGCCTTTCAAGTTTGGAGGATTCAGTACTCTGAAAGTATGCCTCTGTGAGTTACTTTCCTACATTTTCTTTTCTTCATGCTCTCTATTTTTTGTTTGTTTCCAAAGAAAATTTACTATTTGAATCTGGGTTTGGTAAGAAAAATAGTGACGCTTGATTAGTGGGAATTTAATAATACATTCATTACTGTCATCATTTATGATTTTTCTCATGGAAGGGATGATGCCCTTGGGTAAATTTTCTTAATTTTAATTTAATTTTTTCTCATTAAATTTGGGGCTGTAAGCAAAAAGTGTAGGGTTTGCGTCTCTACTTATTTTCTTCCTCCTGCCTTGTGCTGCATGGGATTGAAATATTCTGCTTAATTTAATGGCTAACTTGTAATTTACAGAATCGTTTGACGCGTAGGATATAAAATTAAATCAAAAAATGATTTTTATAATTAAAAAATAGTATTTATTTTATATAAAAATAAATAAATAAATAATAGTAATAAAAAAATAATAAATATCACCTATTTTAATTTGCGTATAATGAAAATATAAGATCAAATTCAATTGGATAATAATAAAATGCATTGAGTTTTTTAATTAAACTAAACAAGCATGCATTACAATGAATTTAAAAAATAAATAGTATCATTGGTGACTTTGTGAATATTATAACAAGTAATACATTTATATTTATTTAGGTGAGCTCCAAAAAGAGTGCAATTTGTTATAAATTTTGTCATTAAGTAAAGTTAATTCGAAGAAGACAAGAGGTAGTCTAACTTTTGCTTTTAAGCAAAACTGTTCAAGGATTTGATGTCTAATTTTTATGTATTTACTCTTTACCTCTTTATTTCAAGAAATATTAGTTGTTGCTGCAGGCAATAGATTTTATATTTTAAATAGGTATAGACATCTTCCTTCTGCGCCTCATGCTAAATGCATTGTAAGGGAATCCTCATTGCAGTACGTTGCTTATTTGTGCCAAACAAATTTGCCGATTTTCTTTATAAATAATATATTCTTTTTTTTTCTATATATGATATAAAGGATGTGATGTGTAGGTTGGTTGATTCTCCTTTAGAAATGCTACCTTTGTATGGATTCATTTTTAATTATCAGGAAAGCAAAAAGGGAAAGGCATATTACTTTTAATGCTAGAATTAGACATAACACGTTGTTTAACAAACAAGTGAAAACAACAAACACGTTAATATCTTAAGTGAGTCATGCGACATTAATTCTAATAATATTATATAAAGTTAAATTTTTGCTAATACTTTTTTTTGGTTTAATAAAACATTTGGTGATTTGAAACTTAAAGCCTCAATCTAAAGCGATCCCACAACTCAGAGCATACAAAAATAAATATAAATTACAAACAAATGAAATCTTGACATGCGTTTTTGCTTACTCATGGGCCCACAAAGAGAAATTATAATAGTTAAAATTAATTTTTTTAAAAAAAATTAAGAAAAAAATTAACCTGCAAACTAATGCATCTAATGCAATCCAAAATTGAATATATTTTAGTATCATATTTATTTCTGGGTAAAATAAACATCTTCAGCAATGATTAAGAAAACCACGTTTAATTTTCCTTATAGAAGTTGTTGACTTAGGCATCAAAACTTCTAGAAAAAATATTTATATGTAAGACATACTCCCTCCGGTTCAAAATATAAGGGATTTTCAACTACTTCATAAATATTAAGAAAAGTTAGTTACACTCTTAAACTTCTAAAAAAAACTCAATATTCCATTTTTACCCTCATTAATTACTAATAATTAAAGTTGTTTTCACTATTTTCATTACAAATTACGAGACTGGTCATTAATGAATAGGGGTAAAAAAGATAAACTGCAACTAATTATTACATAACACCTTATATTATAAACTAAAGAAAGGTTCTAGAAGATCTCTTATATTTTGGACCGGAGGGAGTAACATTTTTCATTTAATACCATTACTATTTATTAATCATTTCATTTAATTTTAATATTAAAAATTTTTTCAATAACTGCTCCTTAGTTGCTCCATTTTTCTTTTAATTACCACCCAATATCCAATAATTAATTACATTGAACTGTAATTAATCTGGAGCCTAATAAGATCACAAGGTTTGATTTAAACTTAAAACTACTTGTTAAGTTAATACAACCTAACCAATTAAGATATATGCTCATTGATTAGTAGTTACCTTATTAATTATTTTATTCTATTTTTCTTTTTTGGCCAGCTTTATTTTATTCTAAATTTACACTTTTGATAATTGACAAAAAATGGACATATATATATATATATTACATGAAATTTGAGATGAGTCACGCTGTTACAACTATGGAAAAGAGGTCCATTTTTACTATAATTGATATTCAACAACAACCATTTTTTATGATTAATTTTTATTCATAGGTACAATGATATTTTACATTTAAAGAGTCATTTTTTATTCCATTTTCATATCATTCTACACATCAAACATGCTTAATTAATTTGTTCCCACTAACAAATAAAGCATATTTCTAGCTATTATGGCCTTATTTGGTGTAGTTGTTAAAAACAGTTTTTCTATTTTCGAAAACAGAAAAATAAAAAAATTTATTTGGTAAATCTGTTTTTTATAAACTGTTCGGAAAAACTGAAAAATAAAATAACAGAAAACTTAGAACACCTTTAAGATATTTTGTAGTTTTTATTGTGGAAAATAAAAGAAAAGGTAAAAAAATACCCAGCCCATTAATAGTAAAATTATAAATTTTGAATAACTCATCTATTACTCACTAATTATAATTTTGAAAACAACTATTCAAACATATTTTTTTGTTTTCTTGTTTTCAAAACCTATTCTCGAAAACAGTTTTATAAAATTATTTTAAGAACAAAAAAATAGAAAACACTGTCAAATAGGTCCTATTTCACCTAAAATACAGCAATCATCTTATCGCCACCATATTTATCAATCTATGCTTATTTTTTAATGCTCGTATGATCAAAGTAAATGTTATCTATGTTTGTCTTTTAATATAACTATTTAATATCTAATACTATTAAGTCAAATTTAAATATTATTAAATTTAATTATATAGTTCTCCCAACATAATTTTTTCTATTCATAAGATTTAAAACATCAAATTTCTTTGGGAGAAATCAAGTTATTTTCGCTCAATCCAACTATTATTTATCAAAATGAATTTTCTTGAATAAATATTTTTATTCATTAGATTTGTTAGGACGATTCAAATTGTGTTAAGACAAGAAATAAAGTGTGCATGACAAATAGCCATGGGAAATATGGTTTTTTTTTTCGTCCAAGCAATCCAACATTCAAAAATTAATACTCCAACAAATTTATATCTCTAATTAAAGGAAATCCGGATTCATGATCAAACTATATAATAATCATCATCATCATACGGTTTTTTCAGTATCTACTGTATATGTCTCTGTGACACCTAAAACATTACTTGACAATATTCAGAAGTAAACTGACTTGATCAAATATGACTGTTATCTTGGTATTGCAGTTACTAATGAAAATTTGTCTCATAATTTAGACCACAATATTGATAACTAAGGCATTGGATTAATGTGAAACCATAAAAGTCATCATTGATCATCATTATATCAATATAAATTATGAAATCTATCGCATCCAGACTATTTATATTTATAACCTTGAACACAGTTGTATGATTTATTTTTCAACAAATAAAACCAAATAATCTCCATTTACAACAAATAACACCAAATACCATAGAGAATTATGAAATTTTTTATAAAAATTGAATAGGGAAATAAAAATTGGTCTTAGTGAAATGAAAATTTTTAGCCCAAAATCATATTTGATATAAAAAAAAGTAAATAAACTATTATATACAAAATTTATTTGGCATGTATTTTAAAATGATAAAAATAAATGCTTAAGATGTTAAAATTAAAGATAAGAATATTCTTGAAATTAAAAATCATTGAAAATTAAATGAGAGGGAATAGAAAAGAGAAGTGAGAGAGGGAGACATTAGATACGTAATATACATTGTATCTATATATGTTATTATTACTCATTCATAATAATATATTTCTATTATTTTTCCATTTAAATGTAAAAAAGACACTTCTCATTCATAAACTTATTCTTTTTTCATTTCATTTGTTTTATGTTTATTGTATTTTATCTACCGAACGAGTTCAAAAAAATTACTAAATTTGTTTTCACGAGTACAATGGTCTGAATCTATATGTATTTTAATATTAAGATAATTTTTATTAATATTTTATTGCCATTAATATTTGCTATCAAATAAAGGAAAAATTAATGAGTTTTTAAAATTTTTTATTTTCCTTGTTTATTTATTTGCATGTATAGCCAAAAACTTAACTTCTCTAGTAAGATTATTATTATTGACCAATTTTTTACCAGTAAAGTATCTCCCCTTTTTTCGTTTTGGTCTCAATAAAGTCGGTCTTCAAAAAGGCCTTCCTAATTATGTCCTAGTTGGTGGAATATAATTGTTACTTCGAAGTGCGGCTTATTTAATTGAAAAAATAAATGCCCTCTAAAATACTGTAACCAAAGTAAAAATAGTGTCACCAAAGTTATTTAGTCTCCACATAAATGATGAACTCAACTATCGTTAAAGTATGAAATTATTACACAATACTCTCTCTGTATCATATTATATAGCAATAAGAGAGATTTTATATATATTAAAAAATATTTATTATATTTTTAAATTGACTAAAAAATAAAAAATTTTCAATTTTACTCATATTAATTCTACCCATTTCATTAAATATAATATAAGTTATAATATTAATAATATAATAAATAAAAGAAAAATAACAAATTACTACATATTATTTTATACTATGAGATAAGAAAAATCTCTTATGTTATTTTATAATATGAAACAGAGAAAATATATTGTAAAGAGTTGAGCTATATGCTCTCAAACTTCCATCGCTTTCATATATTTTTCCTAAAAAATTTACTCATAAAATTAATTTATATTAATCAATATTAAATATAAAATTTATATAGGCTCATGCTATTTATAAGCTATAAATAGTGTCATTCTTCTCATGCTTTGGGTAATATTTTGATCATTTTAATTTCTTTCTGTACATCTAAGCAAAGCTTAAATATTAAGAAAAAATAATCATACAAAGATTTCAAAGTGCATTGAATGAAAAAAATATTTAATTATGTTTTATAATAAATGAATATAGACTAAAAACATAAGGATAAAATGGTGTGAAAAAATAGTATTCCCCCAGTGAATAAGAGGTGCGATGTGACTAACATTTTCAAATTTATCTGTGCGTGTGGAATTTGAAGCTTCATCTCTAAAAAGCAGTAGGACCCAAATATGCAACTAGTGTTTTTAAGGTAAATCCACAACCAAATGGACACATGGTCATGCCGTTTTATTAAAGAATTTTATATATCTTACAATTTTTAAATATCTTTTTACCTATAAAATTTTAATAAAAAATAAGTTTCTTATCTTTTATTATTCTTTTAACCTTTGGAAGGTACCTTTTATCGCTATCTCTATTGTTTGGCAACCACATGTAGGTATAATAAATACAATGTTTTGTTTTCAGTTGGTTCACTCATATAATAAAACAAATAATGCCAAACTGTCTGAAACTGTAGAGCCATACTATATAATACTGTTTTCAATAATTTCATGGGGAAAAGGCATTTTATGCTTAGATTTCATACTATACTGATTCTTTCCTCTCTCATCAATTTTGGCCATAAAGTGATTTGTAATATTGTCTAATAGATCTTAGCAAAGAGGATTATTAATGCTTGGCCACTAAATCTAAGCGAGTCATAATTTTGTTCATTAAAATTTGTTTCACAAATAGTTAGTTTGGCCTTTGAAGTAAAGAGTGTGCCTTTGTAAAGGAAGAAAGGGTTAAACAAAAACAAAAAAAAAATAAAATAAAGGATGACAAATAGGGCGGACGGCAACTTAGGCATTGTGGGGGTTAAATTTCTTTAAAATATGATATTTTTTGTATTATTAATTTAATTTTTAATATTTATCATAATTAGTATTTCAAAATAATTTTGTAACTTAAAAAGGTATAAAATGATAAATTATGTATAATGATATAATGTTTTAATGTTTTAGAGATTATATATAAAGTGGAATCATTTATGTAATATATTAATTTTAAGAACAAATCAAAAAATATATATTAAAAGCTTGTATTTTCAATACATTTATATATGATGTTCTACATTGATGATTTGAACAAAAAAAAAGGATAAATCCTCAAATTTTACAAAAGTAAATCAATATATGTAGATAATTTAAAAATTATATGTTTAACATACTTAAACAACTCTTAATAAATATTATGTGTAAATTAAATAAAAAAAATTAAATCTATATTTTTGTGAATATATTTATGTAATAACTAAACCTAAATAATTTCATATAAAAATAGATTAATATGTACAATATAAATATTGAGCATCATTTTTTTAACGAAAAGTTACTATTAATTAATAACAAAAATATTTTAACATACTAATAAAATATATTTTATTTTTTTTAAATATATTAATAATATATATTATACATTTATTTATTGTATATGTATAATATATATTTTATATATATATATATATATAATGTGAGTGTATGGGTGTGATTGCAGGGATTGCAGGGAGGGGCCAAGTATATATATTATATTACTGCTTATATGTGTGCAGTGTAAATTAGGAAAGGACAAGTGGTTTTTGGACTTTTGTGTTGGCAGAGGAGAGGGGATGGGGCCCGCCCACCTCGAACCGCCACAGATGGCAAAGGAAGTAGAAATTGACAAACCAAAATTGAGCTAGTGTAATGAGAGCCGGTCAATTCGGTTTAACCAGAAAACATGTAAATTAGGACTCTTTCACAGTATTTTTTATTTTATTATTATTAAAATAATTTTATAAAACTATTTTCAAAAATAAGTTTTAAGAATAAGAAAATAAAAAATTTTATTTAAATAATTATTCTTAAAATTATAACTAGTGAGTGATAGATAGATTATTCAAAATTTATAACTTTATCATTAATGAGGTAAATATTTTTTACCTTTTCTTGTGTTTTCCGGAACAAAAACTATAAAACATCTTAAAATTGTTCTGAGTTTTTTGTTCTTTTATTTTTCTGTTTCTCATAACAGTTTATAAAAGATAAGTTTACCAAACAAGTTTTTTAGTTATTTTATTTTAAAAAATAAAGAAACTGTTTTAAAAAACAGAACCCCCTTGATCTCTAGATTGGTCTGATACTGATAATAAATCGAATTGGGAATCAAATCTGTGATATCAAACCAGTTTTGAAACAAAATTAAAAAGAAAAAAAAACTACTTGAAAAAAAAATAGAGAGAGAAAATTATAGGGCAATGTAAAACAGATAGATATATATATACTCTCTCTAGTCTTTAATATAAGATAATTTTATCCGAATCACGTGGATTAAGATTTAGAATTAAAACTAATTAACTACCTCGATTTTCCTAAAAATTCTAATATTTTTCTAAAATTACCTTTATTTAATCTCTTTCTTTTTCTCTTTGGATACATTAAATAGGAGTATTTTTTAAAAATATATAATAAATACTTCCTCTATATAATATAGAATCTTATATTTATAATCAAAATAAAAAATTTAATATATAGAATAGGAGACACTATATTATAACTTGAACCCATTAACTTCGAGCATCCCTGTTCCTTCCCTGCCTCACTTTTTACATCCCAATCATCCCACTTCTCACGCATGTTTAGGCAATGCGGCACTTGCTCTTTTTATCTCCCATTTTCTCATGCTTCCTTTCTTACTTGTAAATGCCATTTTTAACTATTTCATATACATCAGGAGCTTATTTAATTTTAAATTTATAAATTTAAGTTAGAATAAAATAAAATTTATTAAAATAAAATTTAAATAAAAATAAGTTTGTTATCAACATAATTTATGTTTAGATATTTTTCTTATAAAAATAAATTTGATAAATTGATTGTAGGATCAAAATAAGTTTGTAAATCTAAAAGTATCTTTTTAAGTTTATTGGGCAAACCTTGATTTAGAGGTAAAAATAAGTTTATAAATGAGATTTGAAAACATGCTAAGTAATATTTGTCTTCTAATCTCACTTTGCAAAGCCACTTTTAGAGCTATAAACAAAAATCCGAATAAACACTAAAAAAAATTAGTTAAAAGTATGTTTTATCATTAAATATATCAAAAGTTATCTCTATTTTTCTAAATTACCTTTAATTAAATATAATAATTATTTGTAACCCATTTTAATTAAATGCAAACAAAGGAATTTGTAAAGAAAAAAAATTAAATGCTCTAACCCTTTGCAAACTTACTTATATTTACAAATATAGAAATTTTTTAGAAAATGACTTAAAATAAAAATTAAAAATGTACATTTTTCTATTTTCTTGCTATAATATAAAGACAATAAATTTCATATAAATGTTTGTGATTTAATATACTATATATTATATGCATATACTCCCTCTGTCGCATTTTATTTATAGTTTTAATGAATTTTAAATATTTCAATTTATTTATCATTTTATAAGACCAATGAAATATTACTTTTTTAACATTTTTACCCTTCATTAAAAATAATGGTAGGTGGAACATGAGTCTTCTTTTAGCATTTAATTCAAGGATATTTTGGTAAAATATTATTAAATTTTACTATAATTTAGGTCATTTAATAATTTATTAGTCTGTGTAAAAACATTAAAGCGACAAATAAAATAAGATGGAGGGAGTATTATTTACATTAAATATACACTCCAAAGTGGGAAAAAAACACACTTTTATAGGGTATAAATGCCCATTTAGTTTTCAGTTAGTTAAAAATGAGTTTTGGTAGAATTGATTTTGTAACATAGTTATAATAAAAATTGATTTTGCACTAACATATTTATATTTGGATAATTTATTTGAAAATTAATTTTGACAAAACTTATAATTTTCCTCTAAATTGAACTTAAACCCTATCTCATGATTAATTTAATTTTCTTGGATTAAAATTTAATTTGTATTTATTTAATTAAAAACAAAGTATATCTGATACAAAATTTTCTTACTGGTCATAATCTATAGAAATAAAAATTTTCAAGAGATATTTTAGTTAATAGATAGAAGAAATTTTATGAAAATTTTATTTTCCTAATTTTTCTATTTTTTCTCATTTTTATTAGTTTATTTTTATTTGACTTTAAAATAAATGTAAATAAAAATGAAAAAGCAGATAAGAAAAGCATGGATCCAACTACTTTATGGAAACTTGGTTTTGCAGTAGAAATGATTTTCAAACGGAAAAGCAAAAATTAGCCAAATATACCAAAAAGGCATTAAATAGCATTTGTTATCAAAACCAGACTGGACCGGCTGGTTCGACTGGTCAGACTGGGATCAGATGCCCAGTCCGATCCGGTCATACTACACAACCGGCACTGTTTAGAACCGGTGAAATCGGCCTTGAATCGGTAGAACCAGTTCTGAACCGCCGTGAACCGATTCTATATTATTTTTTTTTCAAATTTTTTAAAATATTTTTTTTATTTTTAAGATAAAATAACATCATTTTTAGTACAAAATATGTTTTCTTTATATATTATAATATTATATAAGTATCATTATGGTATGTAACTAGTAAAAATTATATATTTACTTAATAAATAATAAATTATTAATTTATTATTTTGAACTCAAAATATGATTATAGATTAATATTAACTTATTTAAATTAAAATATTGAGTTATAAAATTTATTAATAATTTATTTGTGGTGAATAATAGATTAACAATTTAATATTATTTAGTTTGAGACTTTAATTAAATTATAAAATTTGTTTAAACTTATATTATTTGTTTTAAATTTATTATTTTAATCACTACCGATCGGACCTCGGTTCGATCTCAGTTAAACTATTGACCCTTAAACTAGAACCTTATTTGGTTTAATGTCTGATCTGATTCTAACAATATTACTAAATAGAGAAAAATAACATGTTTTTTGTTTTTCCCACTAGAAAGATAGCATGTTTATAGTACTAAGATGAATATCATATATAAAGCTAAAAACCCATGGAAGCTATAAATGGTAATAGTGACACATAGTTTGTTACGGCTTATCAAAGAGAAAAAAAGTAAAACATACACAGTAAATAGTATATACATACATAGGCTATAAAATATAAATTTTTTATCTTAAAATTATAAATAAAAAATTAAGACAAGATTTTTTTAATTAAAAACAATTATGTGAATATGTAATAAGTAAGTATAATTCTTTTTAAGTAAACTAAAATCTAGCATCACCTTTTATTACTATAGAAATATTTATTTTATATCTAATATTGTACTATATAAAATTAAAAATACATGAATTTAGCTATAACTAGTTCAACCATTGTTCAAACATAATATAACCAATAAATCTTGAACCAATGACTTAACTTGTTAGATATCCAGTCTGATTTTTATAATATTGAATTGAACTTTTTTTTTGTATATTAATTAGTTTTATCATTTATCCTCGGTACGATAAATCAATCAATTTTTCCTCAAATATAGGGCTCCCATTAACTAAGCTCGTTAATTCCATGCTTTCATCTTTTGTCCCACTGGACTAGGCTCAGTACAATTTTAGTCCAAACAATTTGTTTAAAACGACAACACAGAAGAATTGCAAGAAATATTTCAACTATCCAAAGATTTTATTTTCAATGGTTATTCACAATTCGTCAATCACGATTTCTTAATCAAAGTTTCGTCAGCGGCTCTTGCTACATTGATCATAAGTCTTCCTTTGTTCAATTCGCATTAATTCTTCTTAGTGTTTAGCTACCCTAGAGCTAATTCAATTGTAAGGTTCAAGACAAACTCCGGCTACTACTGTTGCCGGGTTTTAACTCTTAGAGCTACCGATTTTGCATCTTGTTTTCAGTTATTGTTTATGTTATTTCTCTCAAATTATTGTAAACACTTGCTATTTTCATTCAACACATATTGAATATTATTTGCTTTTATATCTGGGAAAATTATGTTAAAGGACCTCAAGTCAAGGATCCATTTGTTTGGTACGAAGTTGGGTGATTGTTATTTTAAATAAAGGTATTAACATCTAGCACGCCTCTTACCAAAAAAGGAAAAAAAAATCATCTGGCATGCCCTTTTTTTTTTTTTGTGAAATCAGCTTTTGTGAAAAAATGACGGACACAATTCGTCTACATAAATTTATATTATTTGAATTTATTGATTTTTCTTACTTTTTATATAATTTTATTTTGAATGAAATTAATAAAATACAGGTTATAAAAAAAGGAATTAATAAAATACATGATAAAAATAATCTTTCAAATTCCATTTTTTGAACCTTTTGATTTCCATTAAATAAACAATTCGTCTAATTAAAATTAAATGATTATTTATACATTTTGCTTCCTTTATAAAAATAGATGGTTGACATTAAAAAAATAAAAAAAGTTATAAAATCTGAATCATTTAAATTTATCTAGACAAGTTTGATAAAAACAAAATTGAACAATACATCTACTGTCTTTCTCCGCATTCTATCAAATACAAAGAGTTAGACATGTTTTCCTGTATTTTGCATGGAATTCGATGTAATAAGTTACATTTTAATGGCTTATAAATTGTACATGTTGCTATAAATTTTATATTAATATATTGATGATGATAAACATATTTAAGTATAAGATACACAAACATTTAAAAATTTATATTTTTATTACATTTTAGATATGTAAAATCAGACTTTTAATAAATTTTAATATTTGAATATCTCAACTATATACCTCAGTCTCAACAATATGTAAAATTGTCACCTACCAAAGAGAACTTGCATTTGCTCTTTGGCACCTTTGTTTGACTACTTTTTGTTTTTGTATCATGAAATGTAAAAACATGAAAATAAGTGAACAACAAAGAAAGCATAGAGGCAGATTGAAGTGTTGAAGAAAGTATGAATATTCCCCACAATAAGTTTATCCTTTTGAAGCAAAGCAAAAGATAAAGAAAAGCTTTGGAGGGAAAAAGGGTCTTTCCCTAATCACTTCCTACCTTTACTCATGTTGGCTTGTTTTTTTTATTTTTTTTATTTTTTGTGATTAATTATGTATCTTGAAAACATTTAAGGACTCATAATTTATAATATTAATAATTTAAAATTTTTAAAAATTATAATTATGTTAAAAATATAAAATAAATTATTATTATTAATGATTCATAATATTACAGCTTATATTCCTAAAAATTAAAGTTATTACTAAATTATAAAAAATTTTTTAACTAATTTCATCTATAATTTTTCCAAAATTTACTGATAATTTTTTTTAAAATAGTAATTTTATTGAAAAATAATTAAATTTTATAAAATTATTTAATTTAAAAATTATAAAGCTTGAACGTAATTTTTCTTAACTTTTTCTTCTTAATTAATTAACGGTTTAAAAATATGTATGAATAAAAGGTTTAAACTTTGGTGTTTGTTCAGCCGTTAAAGCTAACAGCCTAAAGTAACGGAGTGAAAGGAGCTTTATTTTGTTGCTTTGGGCTTTACAATAGGACCCAGCTTTGGTCACTCGGAGAGTATCCGATTCTTCACAAAAGCATTGCGACGTTCCTCTCAAAATATTCGTTCCTTCACATTTTATGATTATTTTTCCCATTTTTCTATATTCTTCATTCTCCTTTCCTTTTTTTTTTTCTTTGGATTACTTCAAAGAACGAATTGAAAATTCAAAAAATTACAGAGCCTAAAGTGCGTCTAATATAAAAATAATGTCATGAAGCATCATATGTCTATAGCTTCATGCCTTAGTTTCCTTCATGTTCCTTTTTTCTATATTCTTGTTTCTTTTTTTCTTTCCAGTTAGCAATTATGTGGGCTCTGATTCTAATAGACTCATGTTAATCAGTTTTAGTTCTTAATCAGAAGGACGTAGATTTTAATTTGTTTATGGCTAAAAGATGGTGGTGGTGATTAAGGACGTAATTAGGATTAAATTAAAGGGGAAGAGTTTTTTTGTAAATAGTATATATGTTCATGGATTTTTTTTTGCCAGAATATATGTTCATGGATATAAAAGCTTAGACTAAAAAATAAACATGTAACTTCTCTTAATTCATCAAAATTAAGTGTTACATTCTATTATATCATAACAGTTATTAAGTTTTTGTTAATTTTTTTAATATAAATCTTTCAATCCAAGTATGAGGGTGTGTTTGGAGTAGATTATGTATAAGTGATTATGATGATAAATGCTTATTCATAATATATTATGAGAATAAGTGATTATGTTAAAAGTAATTTGTGTTTAGATATTTTTATCCCATAAGTAATTTTGAGAAAAGAAATATGTTTGGATATTGGGGTTTAAGTGATTATTAGGTGGATAATGAAAAAAAAAAGTAAAATAAGTGATTATAGAAGGATAAATGATTATTATAAGTAAAAAAAATTAGGTTATAGAAATAATTACTTAAATGATCATAAGTAATTATTTTAATTTGGAGTATGTTTGACAACTGATAAAATAATCACTTTTTTTTCTCCCGTGCTTAAATCACAAATAGACACTTATACAATTTGAAAAAACAACAGTTTCTTCTTATTTTTAAGTTTACTCTTTTATTTTATGATGTTTATGATTAAAAATGACTTGTCAATATTAATATTGATATAAAATATAAAATTTGCCTACCTCTTTTTAGGTTTGACAATCCTTCAATCTTACCCAATAATAATGGATAACAAATAGTTATACAAAAATAAATATAAAGTTTGTGTATAACTCATTTGTCATAATTTACATCATGCAAGAGAGTTCAATGAGTTAAACTTGATAAAATATTTATAGCGGAGGAAAAGGATGAATAACTTACAATATTGTTTGAAAAATTAACTTATTTCTACATTAGTTCTTGAAGCATGGAAAAGATGTGAGACATGAATTTAAACACATAAGAATTTAAATTTAAATATTTCTAAATTTCTAAAATTTTCATATAAGTCATATTACTCGTGGGCCATGAGAAGTGTGTCTTTCCTTTATAATCAATTATTTACAAGCCACATGAATCGTGCAATTTGCATTCAGCTCCATGCCTTTCTTTATTATATCATTATTAATTTATTTTATTTCTTGTCCCTACTTTTTTTTTTACTATTTGAATTTGAATTTTAATTATTTATCTAAAATTTTATTCATATATATATATCCTTTAGTTAAAAAGTATAATACTCCATCAAGTATGTATTCAAAATAGTACTCATATTAATTTAATTAGTTAATGATAAGTATGACATACCAAAGAAGAAAACGACAAGTTAAAATGAATAAGACATAATAATGTGGGGATGATTTTCCAATCTTTGATTGTTAGTGTCACTTGCTGGAGGCCACTCCAATTGCGCCCACTTCCTCACTTGACTTCCATCCCAATTACTACTACTCTCGTGTCCAAGCCCAACTAACCCATCAACATAATTAGAGGCTTGCAATATTTATGTCTTAAAAGTTTACCAAAAAGAAATATTTATGTCTTAATCAAAATAATTATTTGATAATTCTTATAGAATACTAAAATATATTTCAATCTCCAAAAACCACATTATTTCATTCTTAAAAAAAGGAACAAGTCACTATCCGAAACAGTGTCATATCACATGGAAAGCCCATCTTCATTCATTTGGAAAAGTCTTCACATTGAACTAACCAAATCAATAAAAAGAAAAAAAGAACCAAAAAGAAAATAAATGAATGAGGCATAACATAATAGCGTGGCCCACTAGAAGAAAATTAGGTCACATTGAAATTTTAATAGTCCTATTCAGGAGGGTGGACCTGCTTAGATGTCGGAGTTGAAAGAAGGGGTCCCCTGTCTGCCATTTTAGAAGGAAACAAATGGCATCATTTTCTTTGGATTGCTGCCCACCACCACCACCACTCTGCCCTCTTTCTTCTCTGCTTTTTAGGCTCTGTTTGGCTGCTCAAAACTCATGTCCTATTCTTTATTTCTTACAACTTTCAAGTCATTCTTGGGAGCTTCATTTCCATTTTACCATGAACTTATTGGGGCTCGACATTGGTTTACTTGATTCCATAAATTTTGTTCTGTTTGGATAATTTGGATCTTCGAGCAAGGTTATATCAAAACAAAAGGTAGGACAATCTTCTTTTTTTTCTTTTGCTTAAAAAAATTGGAATGTTCCGGTTAACCAAGTCAAGTAATGCCAATCACTTTTATAGAAAATTGCACTTATAAGTTATGAATAGTGTGACTTGTTAAATGTATTCAACATGTAGTTCATATATATATATATATATATACTTTCTTCAATCTAAAATATAAGTTTTATTTTAAAAATTTTGAGTCCAAAATATAAATTTTATTTAATAATTTCTAAAGTATTAAATTTTTTTTCCATTTTTCCCTTATCTGTAATTCAATATAAAAAAGATAGTAAACTTTAAATGTAATGCGTTAAATATGAATACTATTAGAAAATAATTTATTTTTTTTACAAATTTAATAAATAAAACTACCTTTCTTGTTTTCTGTACAATTAATAAAATATAACTTATATTTTGGATTGAATGAAGTATATGGTAGTAATTTGGCTATGATTAATAATTAGCTTATCTTAAACTCAATGCATAACATGAAAAGCAATGCTAGCTCAATACTTTTTAGCTACAATATTGTTGTCAAAGCAATGTATTAAAAATCAGACTGACTATTAAAGCGGATGAAATAACAGTTCAAGGTTTAGTGATCGGACTGGTTGTAAATAAATTAATATATTTAAAATAATATAGATAAAAAATATAAAAGATATTTATCCATGATTATAAAATTAACGTTTATTCTAAGATAAAAAGTAAATTTAATAATATATAGAAAATAAAAAATATTATTAATAAATTTAACAACTTAATATTAAAATCTAAATAAGTTAATATTTATCAATAATTATATTTTGAATTCAAAATAGTCAATTAATATTCTATTTTCATATTATTTGTTAAGTAAATTTATCATTATTAATAATTTTGTATCATAATAATACTGATAACATATTATAATATAGAAAGAAAAAATTTATATAAAAAATAATGCTATTTAGTACTAAAAATAATATTATTTTATTTTAAAAAAATATTTAAAAAAATGTAAAAAATTAAAAAAAAAGCTCGGATTGGTTCAAATTAGTTTTGTACCGATTTTTTATTGGTTTTTGACTGGTTCAACCAATTCATACCGATTTTGAAACCCTCCGATCTGCATCTGTGATCAGGCCAAACTAGGGACCAGTTCTCAATCAGACCGCTTGAATTGGCTAGTCTAGTTCGATTTTTAGTTCACTGTGTCAAAGTTTTATTTTTACCTCATCCTTATTTACTTTAAGAAAAGGTTCTCGGTAATTTTTAAACTATGCTAGATATATTTTTGAACGAAATGTATTTGTTTTGTTCTTATTCTAAATTTAGAATATAATTTTATTTCATTTTTTTTTTCACAAAACTTTACATGTTGATTTTGACCCATATTCAGTGTTCAAAAAACTGGACCGAACCGGCCGGTTTGATTTATTTGATCGGTTCCCGGTGTTAAGTCATGTTCGTTCATAGATCTCGACTGCTCCTTTTCAGAATCGGTGGAAAATCGGTCAAACCGATGTTGAACTGGTTAATATCGCTTTATTTTTTAAAATTTTAAATTTTAAATTTTTTTTATTTTTTTAAAATAAAATAATATTATTTTTAGTACTAAATAACATTATTTTTGTATAATTTTTTCTTTCTATATTATAATATTGTGTAAGCATTATTATAATACATAATTATTAATAATGATAAATTTACTTAACAAATAATATGAAAAAAATATTAATTGACTATTTTGAATTCAAAATATATTTATAAATGAATATTAACTTGTTTAAATTTAAATATTAGGTTGTGAAACTTATTAATAATATTTTTTATTTTCTATATAATGTATAAAATTAAAAAATTATTAAATTTATAACCACCAATTTAATTCCGGTTGAATCACAATTGAACAATTAAATATTAAATTAGTGTCTTAATCAGTTTAATGCCCAATTAGTGCCTTGATGATGATAAATATTTAAAAAAAAAGTCTTCAATTTTTCACTGCATGGGCCTGGACCATGGGCCTATGGATCAGGTTGTTCATTTCCAATCTTTTTGTTGGTTCTGATAAAGAAAAAAACAAGCTTTTTGTTGGATGCGTTTGTTCGTTTAAAATTGGAGAGGTAGAACTTAGGGGTTCGTTGGTTTGGGTTGATTATTTCCGAAAATGCCTTTTTTTGGCCGAAATTTGAAAGGATTGCAAAGTCATACTGATAAAACCAAGAATTTATTATTATCGAAAAAAAAAAACCAAGAATTTATTACCTGGCGTTAGTATAAATTTTCGTTTTCAACCCAACAGTATATTATTGGCTCTTAAAAGCACATTCTTCGATATACTTTCATTTCATTAGAAAATACAATGCATTTAATCAACGGCAATTGGTTGAAATAGTTTGGCACGTCTCTCTTAAAAGTAAGATTTTTGAGTTTAAGTTCCCCTAAAGCAAGGTTTTGAAAATTTCTTTCAAAAAAAAAGCAAGGTTTTGAAAATTGCCGGGTGTTATAGCCATATAATTCATTCTGTCTCAATTTAGATTAGTTTCACCTAATACCTCATCTGCTCATTATTACTCTTTCCAGTCCAAAATATAAGGAATTTTTTAGAATCTTTCTTTGGTCCATAATATAAGATATTATGTAATTTTTAGTAGTAGTTTATCTTTTTTACCCCTATTTATTGATGACTAGTTTGTTGGATATATTTAATTTAATGATGTTTAATTTAAATTTATTCAAATTATATATTTATATTGTTTAATTAATTAAATATATTTTAACTTAATGTGGTTCTTATCTTCAAGAGAAGATATTGTCAGTTAAGCGATTTTAGGGAATAAGGGATAAACTCAATCATGATTTTATCTTTATCTTTATTTGAATTCAAATTCAAATTTAAATTTAATAACCAATGATGGTCAAGATTATTTAAATAGAGGCAGACTGAGTTGAGTTTAATATACGCTTTGGTTTCTCGACTAATTGAGATTAAATCTCAGGCTCCATCACTGAGTCTCATAACTAGTTGGAAGAATTGTCTGCATAGATTATTTTCTGATATTTCCTTCTAACTAATTTTATATGTGATTTCAGATCTAATATTTAGATTGAGTAACTCCAAAGATATCTGCATCAGATCATCTAGCTTGACGAGAGATATTTATAAAGTCTTCTGTTGCTCTTATAATTTTGTGGGAAAATTCAATATATGAAATTTATATTAAAAATTGAATTTGTCTTGCATGTGATATCAGAGCCAATGGTTTTATAACCTCTCCTTTTGCATCCTAATCTGTATGTTCAATATCTGTGATTAGGAAAGTTTTTTTTCAATTGTTACATACTGAAATTTAAGATTTCGTTATGAAATTGGATCTGCGTTGCTTCTTGGTTCTAAGCTTATTTTTTCTGTATGTGAAAATTTCTTTCTAGCCCTTGAAATTCGAAATCATAGAGAGGAATTATTGGGGGTTTTCAATCTGTCGATTCATGCATGAGATATTGAAATTGACATGTATAATATGCTTGCCTTGATTTTTTGGTCATATCACTCTCAAAGTCGTTGGAAAATATGGCAGAAACACTAGGGAATAATAGCTTAGTGAAACACTGCCTCTCACTAATGACAAGCAAGCTGGACTAGTGTTGTGTGTTAACTTTCGTGTCATTCTGGGCCTGTTATGGATTCTTTAATTTTTTTTTCGTTGTTATGGCTAATTTTCTAGGCTAGTATTAAAAAAAAAGGTTTAATTTGGGCCTAATCTCTAATTATAATTCTGGAAATAATATCAATACATATTTGTGGTTAAATTCTATTGGAGCTAGAATTTTATGATACTTAAATTTCCAGAACTTGTTCATTGGGTTCAATGGGTTGTTTTGAACAATACATGTATTGAACCGTAAATGTTGTTTGATTATTTATTTGTTGTGTCATTTTAAATGTTTAGAAATTTGGATAATTAATTTTTGGGCTATTAAAATATTTTTGTAAAAATATTATTCTGCTATTTAATTGCTTAGAATTTGGAAAAATCTTATTTAGACAATTATAACATTGTTTTGACTTTTGCAAAATAATTGAGTTATTTATTAGCCCAAAATTAATTTTCTAAACAATTGTTGGACACATTGAATAAATAAAATAGTGAGAGAATTTGTTTAATTATTTAATCATATGCTTGTTTGGTTGATTAAATTAATTATTTAAATTCTCATAATGATTGTGAATATATATGATTTTAATTGCTTATAATCTATGATATTTGTGATTAGCATGCATCTAATTAAATAATCAATGAATCATTTATAATTGTTGCATGCATTATTGTTTCAATAAAATCACATATGAATTTAAAATATCAATTCTAATTATATGTGTAATTGTAATTTATCTTTACCCACATGGAGATAATTATAGCTACACATTTAATTAGCATGGAATAGGATGACCTTATGTTTCCTAAGTAGCCCACAGGTATTAGGGAATATGAATGCATTCTAGTTTCATCAAGTTAATATGATAAAATATTGCACATTTATGATTTAATCATATAGAGAGAATTTTTTAATTAATAAGTCATATATCTGATTCAGTTGATTAATTAATTAAATGATTCTCATTGCGTGATGCCTATGTGAGTGCATATGTATATCTGTGTAATCATAATGATTCTAGATGTCTTGTGATTGACATGTATAGTTAGGGAGTAGCCACAACATCATTACATGGCTGAATATATGCATTCTTGATTTGTTTTAATAAACAAAGATATTACATAAAGACTTAAAGACATCAATTTTAATTAAGTATATAATTATAACATATCTTTATCCACATGTAGATAGTTATAAATTCATACTTAATTAGGATGAAATAGAAGTTGCCTTGTACTTTCTAAGTAGCCCACAGGTATTAGGAAGTATGAATGCCTTCTAGTTTCATCATAAATGATACATAAATTTATACTATGCTGAAATCTTTGACCACAGGTAGATTTTGGTGAAACAGAATTTATGTTTGGTATGAGTTACATTGGTAAGCATATATTTTTTTTTAAATGTGATGGATGATCGCCTCATATAGAATTGATGTAAGCATGTTTTAAGTTGAATCCTGAAAAATTACAGTGTTATTATCATCTGTTGAATTGTTTGGTTAGGGACAACTATAGAGTCCAAAGGAGAAAATCCTTAACTCTTTTGGGAGATATTGACCTAAAGTTCCTATACTCATTAATGTTAGTATGAGATAGTATTGTATGAATGATGGGAGTAATACAATTTTCTTAATACAATAATAATAAAATCTCAATGTAAAGCTAAATATTTGGGTACATAATTGATTTGAGGATGTCAATATCCATTTATAGGCAATGGTTGAAATTATGGTATAAGTCACTATTTAGTGTTCTAACTCTAAAATAATTCTCCGTAAACTAAATAGACACTAAATGTATGTAAATGACATACCATACAGGTGAGAGACATGGTTCTCAATATAAGAGAATCTCCATTGATCTTTGTGTATACAATCCTTAATTAGATATCTCATTAGTATGAGCTATTATAAATTTCTCATAATATACATAAAGAGATATATACAATAAATATTGATTGGATATATGTGTGGAAAGGAAAATTAGGCTCAAATTTGGATTAGAAGTGAGATTCTAATAAGGGATTTAGTTCCAACTATAGACCATGAAGAAAGAGGCATATAAAGAGTAATTATCTCATAAAAGGGTCTTATTAGAGAATAATAGTTATACTCTTATCTTTAATATTTCTTTTTTAATCTCATTTAGTTAAAGCATATCAAGGATTAAAAAAGAAAAAAAGTTTATCAAGGATTAAAAAAGAAAAAAAGTTCTTCCTATTATGTGATAGAGGAGAATATTAATGTCTTCATTATAGAGAGTTAACAATGTTTATAAAGAATGAGATTATTTAATCTCAAAACCTCATTAACTCTAATTCATATATGAAATGCATTAAAAATTAAGCAGATATATATATGCCTGGAAGAATTTAATTGCTAGAGATTGTAAATGCTAGTGTTTAATTTTTGTATTTATGTTCTAATTGTTTAAAATGATCCTTTCCTATTATTATTAATTTTTCACAATTCATGAATACTACTTGTTTTATAATTAAGATAAGGCATATGATGCCTTAATAAGGATGTAAAGCAAAAGTAAAGAGTTAATCCAACAAACGGGTTAATATGGTGAGATTAATTAAGGGAATGAATATTATTATAAGTACAATAGTGATGGACAAATTCACTCAAGATAACAATGTACATTTAAAATAAGATTCTAACATTTTGTAATTAAATACATCTTTTGAAACTCATAAGGTTGTAATCTTAATTTCTTAAATGATTCACTCTCATGGAGTTGTCTTCTAAAGGTAAGAGTGAATAGAGGCTGTTTCTCAAGGTTTCATTGCATATTTGGATGAAAATGCAAAGAAGCTTAAAGGATAAAAACTATAATATCTATCACATATAGGATATGTAGAGATTAGGAATGACAAGTTCATTGAGGAATGTCATAATTAGCAGGAGTGATCAAATATATAACAAACCTATCAAGAATGATCACATAAAGATGAATGAAACCACTAATTATGATGGAACACTAGTTTTACATGAAACTTAATTTTATAAGATGAATGTAAAACATAATAAAGTTCTAAGATCTAATTGGTCATACTGGAATTAGGAATATCAATATCATAGATCCTCTCAACTATTAAAGAGAAATCTCATAAAGAACAAGAGATATCTCAAAAATAGTTAGGATGAAACCTTATTATGCAACTTCAATCTTAACAATAAATTAAATTATGACCACTTATGATTGAGAATTTGGCAACCATTAGCAATTACATGTGTACATTAAGAAACTTGATTAGAACATGAATATTAAGAATAATCTCATATGTTTTCACATATAATGGAGTAAATTCCAAATTAAGGTATGATCTCATGATAAATATAAGAGATCCTAAGGCAAATAATATTTGAGAATTTGTATAATTGCTAGTGAGGTTAAGAGAATTAGCCATAAATGGGTCTTTAAAATTATAAAGAATTCACTAGTCAATATTATATATTACAAATTAAAGATTATTTGCTAAAAGTTTTATCTATAAAGAAAGAGATTGATGATAGTGAGATTTTCTCCTATATTAATAATAATTCCTATGAATCTATATGTTAATTAGAATATTATGAAAATTATCACTCTCATTGTGACTATAAGAGAGAGATGTATGTGAAATAATGTGATGTGTTTAATCAATACTAAGGAGAATTTAATTAGGCAAGACTTATCATAGTAGTGGTAATTGAAGTCTTATGATATGATCACATTTTAGATAACGTTAAGAACATCATAGATCCTTGTTTATACTGTTAGGTTGACTGGTCACCCAAGAGGGGGGTGAATTGGGTGATGCAAGATTTTCGCTCTTTTGAATCACAACCTAATTTTACTAAGAGTGCAGTAAAACAGGGATAAACAGAGATGGTTGTGTGCAGCAGCTGAGTAGAGAAGATGAAGAACAATACACAATGATTTATACTGGTTCAGCCCAATCACTTGGCCTACATCCAGTCCCCAAGCCACCACTTGAGATTTTCCACTATATCTCACAGGTTTGATCCGGGCACCTGTGAAGCCTCAGTACATTCTCACAAGTTTCAGTAGGCACTTGTAAAGCCACTCTCCTCACACCCTTACAAGATGTGTAAATCCCTTAGTGTTTCCCCACACTAAGATTCTACCCAGAAAATGTAGAAAGAAATATTTACAGAATGAAAACTCTCTTGAAGAGTAGATAATACATTAAAAGTTCACTATATTGAGGTGAGTTTTTCAAACTATGCTGAAACAGAAAGATTTTACAAGTTGTAGCAGCATTTTCGCATAAACTCTCTTAAGATTGTTACCCATAAGTTCAAATGATGTTATATTTATAATTTTGTAGTGTAATTAGACGTTAGATACAAGATCTAGCCGTTAGAGATGTTACCTAACGGTTTACTCTGCAAAACTAGCCATTTACCAACTTCATTTAATGAATCTGACACACTGAAATTCAAATTTTGGATGTTAACAGACGAATTTCGAAGAGTCCATAAGTTAAAGTTTTTAGCGTTGAAGTTCGAAGTTCGTCTGTCCAAAGCTGAAATTTGAATTTTCATCTTGATAAATGTTTCTATGTTGGAACATTTGAATTTTGGAGTTTAAAGTTCTTCTGGTACGTTTAAACAGTAATTCCATATTGCTATAGTGCCTTCGAAGTTCGAATTTTGGTTCCCAAAATTCGTCTGACAGTGAGCAACTCAATATGGCACAAGTTCTTCCTTTCGAAATTCGAATTTTGAATATGGAAATTCGTCTGTTGGTCGTTTCAGAAGTGTTTTCATGTTTCTGGAATTGTGAAATTCGAATTTTGAAAGTGGAAAGTCGTTTGTTGGTTGTTTTAGAAGTATTTCCATGTTTCTGGAGTTGCGAAATTTGAATTTTGAACATGAAAATTTGTCTGTTGGTTGTTTCAGAAGTATTTTCACGTTTCTGGAATCGCGAAATTTGAATTTTGAAAGTGGAAATTCGTCTGTTGGTTGTTTTAGAAAGTATTTTCACGTTTCTGGAATCGCGAAATTCGAATTTTGAAAGTGGAAATTTTTCTGTTGGACCTGAAGTTCAAATTTTGGAAGTCAAAATTCGTCTGTCAGTGGCAAGCTCAATTCTGCACGAAGGTTCTCTTTGAAATTCGAATTTCGGAGGCCCAAAATTTGTCTGTCGCAACGGAACCTACGTAACTTCAAATTTTGCACTGTAGACAATTTTGTAGAAGCTATAACTCTCTCATTTTAACTCCAAATTAAGCAAATGACCTATGGTTAGAAAGCTCTGAATGTCTACTTTCAAATGAAATAAGTTTCACTTCAAAAACAAACGTATTTTGTGAGATATGATTGAAATAGTGATAAGAGGTCAAAACTGAAAATTCATATCTCACTACTCAACTTTAAATAATCATAACTTTTTCATATGACTTTCATTTTGAGTGAAATAACCTTCTTTGAAAATCTTATTAAGTCTAGTTTCATACGAAATAAGTTTTACATATGTATTTTGAGAGATATATTAAAAATACTAAGCAAAGGTCAAACTCTAGATTCTTAAAAACTAGATTTCACTAACTATGCCTGACTCAAAATTCGAATTTCAACACTTGAAATTCGTCTGTCAGAGGTGATATCTCTGGAACTTCAAATTTCAGTTAGTAAAGTTGTATTTTCACAAAGTATATGAAGTTTAACTTCTCAAAATTTGTCTGTCATCAGAGTTTTTCAAAACTAACATCATATTTACTTAATCTAATTCATTTAGAACATATGGTAACAAGATTAAGTAATTTTTAAAGATTAATCTCACCTCAAGACCTAAGTGAAAATAAAACATACCTAGTGACTAGGTCTTCAAATATTGAGTTCCACTTCCACTTGGTCATTTCCTTCTTGGCATGCTCCCTTCTGATCTTCCATTTTTGGAGCATCCTTTCGTTTCTTCTTTCTTGAGTGAGACATGATATTGATTTCCATTTCTATGTTCCAATGCTCACTCTTCTTACTTGGACCAACCTATATTTAATATATTATACTTACAAACCAAGTAGTTAGTCCAGTTTATATATCCAACTTATATTATTCATTGTAAAAGTACAGTGGATATATTTACACATAACATGATATATGTATTATAACCATAATTAAATACAAGCTAATATGTATTTTACTTCTTTAAGGAACATTATATATGTCAGATACATATAATGCATTTCTTCCTTATTACTCTATATTTGTCATCATCAAAACTTATATTGTACTAAACCTTACATATACTACCAGATTAGTGGGAGCTGAGTCATCTATTTAATTTTAGTTATAAATGACATATTGCTTATGACAAATGACTTGAGATGTAATAAAATGCATAATAACTTTGTTCAAGAGCTATGATGTAAAAGATATAGGTGAAATGTCTTCAGAGATGTATAAAGAGATAATTTTCAAAATTTTGGAATTATCATAAAGAACCTATATTTGTAAGTACTTGAATATTAATGAATAAAGTCTATTTGCCATATGTGACACCTATGTTTGCCATATGTCCCTGATGAGATTTGGAAAGAGATGAGAATAATATTTCTTTCTTGCTAGTAGTGAAAGGCATAAGGTATGTCTAAATGTGCACATAAATGACATAGCCTTTGTGAAAGGAATATGATAAAGATCTCAAAGCAATTTATGCTTTGATAATAAATGATAAGCTGCAAAGAATACCAGAAATTTATGCTTACATATAAAAGATCAAAATTAGGAAAATACAACATTTGTTCAATTTAGTAGGATAAGTTGACTTTAAAAAGTCAATATTATGACACATCCTAATGCAAGATGAACAAATTATGTTATGGAGGAGTGCAAGATTGCTAAGCAATAACTAATTACTTACTTCCATCATAAATGTTGGATTTGATCTTTGATTTGAGACAAGTTTACATAAATGTTGAATTTCATTTTGGGTTTCAAATTGGGGATTCGTTTGAGGCCATAAAGAAGTGTGTTGATCATATAAGGTGAAATGGTCATGCACCACATAAAGAGAAGATCCTTAATTAAGAGCATACAATTAAAGAATATAAAGGATCATACACCTCATATGAGAAAGATCGCATTGTGGTGATCTAAATGAAGTGTGCTTAAGTGATAAAATTTGTATTTGTAGTTCATCAACTCAATATATATATTGTATACAATTATGGTGAGATTGATGAACATTAAGTCAGGAGCCGAATAAACATTTAAGGTTTATTCATAAAGATAATTTCCCATAAAGTAAGGATATTACTTGTGATACATGGAAGATGATACTCACATGATTAAAGGACCTACCGCCATGATTCTTGTAGTATTGCTTAAATATTCCTTGATATATCAACTGACTAATTAAGATTGGACCAAGTGGGAGAATGTTGGATATATTTAATTAATAATGTTTAATTTAAATTTATTCAAGTTATATATTTATATTGTTTAATTAATTAAATATATCTTAACTTAATGTGGTCCTTATCTTCAAGAGAAGATATTGTCAGTTGAGCGATTTTAGGGAATAAGAGATAAACTTAATCATGATTTTATCTTTATCTTTATTTGAATTCAAATTCAAATTTAAATTTAATAACCGATGATGGCCAAGGTTATTTAAATAGAGGCAGACTAAGTTGAGCTTAATATACGCTCTGGTTCCTCGACTAGTTAAGATTAAATCCCAGTGTAACAACATATTTTACTAGGCTTTTAATCATATATTATATATCTAGCGGAAAGAAATAAAAATCTAGAATAATAAAACTTTTAAACTTTTCAAAATTAGGTTGCTTAAAAGACAACAACTTAACTGAAAGTTTACTTTAATTAATAATAATAAAGTCAACCATACTGTAATCATCTAATAATTGTTCCAAAACATTTAAAGTAAAGCCAGCGAGTAGAAATCATAACTAAAACATATCTCCATAATTTAATTACATTTATTCTAAAGCAAAATAATATTCTCCGGTCTGCTTCCTCTTAGTTAACCATCCCCTTGTCTTTGCTTTTGCTTGTACTTGTTCCTAACATTGTTAGTCATTTGTTATGAGATTTGGGGAAATCTCAGTAGTATATATATTCATTTATACAAATCATGCTCATAATCAGGTTGTTATGCAAACAACCAAATAACTCATATTTCATGCATATATAAAAATCTTCAATAGAGTTTCCTTTTAATACTAGACATCCATAGCATTTCAAAACATTTATATTGAAACAACTCATCCAATAATATCACATAACATCCAGAATTAATTCACAGAAAATGTATGAAATAAATAATATACTACCTCCACCGAAAAGTATCATGAGCTAAGCAACTTGTCTTCCTTCTTGAATTTTTTAAGTACCTTACTTGAAACTAACATTCCTTCCTTTTTCTTCTCTTTCACTCATACTCTCTTTCTCTCCCTTGGCTCTCTCTTTCTTTCACTCACTCCCAACTCCCACTCTCAACCGGTGATGTGCTGAAATGAAGAAATGAGAGGGGTATTTATAGTGTTGATGTCTTGACCAGTAAGTGACATTAATTCATTGTATACCTTCATTCAGTGTATGCTCATCATAATTTAATGTAATTCATTGTATACCTTTATTCAATGTATGCTCATCATAACTTAATGTAACTTATTGAACCAAAATTTATTGTATACATTCATTCAATGTATACTCATCAGAATTCAATGTAACTCATTAAAACCACTATTCATTGTATATCTTTATTCAATGTATACTCATAAGAATTCAATGTAACTCATTGAAACCGCTATTTATTGTATACCTTTATTCAATTTATACTCATCAGAATTCAATGTAACTCATTGAAACCACTATTCATTGTATATCTTCGTTCGGTGTATGCTCATTAGAATTCAATGTAACTTATTGAAATCAATATTTATTATATACCTCAATTCAATGTATATCTTTATTCCTCATATTCTAAACATGAACCGTATTAAAAATCATATATGGAAATTTATGGATGTTACACCCAGGCTCCATCACTGAGTCTTACAACTAGTTAGAAGAATTGTCTGCATAGATTATTTTTTGATATTTCCTTTTAACTAATTTTATATGTGATTTCAGATCTAATATTTAGATTGAGTAACTCCAAAGATATCTGCATCAGATCATCTAGCATGGTGAGAGGTATTTATAAAGTCTTCTGCTGCTTTTATAATTTTGTGGGAAAATTCAATATATGAAATTTATATTAAAAATTGAATTTGTCTTTCATAGTCTTGTAACTTGTAATGGAAAAGAGTGGAAACAATTTTAATTATTGGTAATTAATAAGGGTAAAAATATGATGTTAAGTTTTTTTTGAGAAGTTTAAGAGTGTAACCAATTTTCCTTAATATGCATGAAGTAGTTGGAAATTCCTTATATTTTGGACCGAAGGGAGTATACGTTATATTTACCTACCTCACATATATCTAGAAAATTAGTTGATAGTCTTAATATTTTCAAAAATTAACATAACTTTCCAAAATTACCCTCATTAAATTATAACTTATTTTAATTGTATCTCTCTTAATCTCTCTCCACCATAACTCTTTGTATATTCTCAAGAAGCATAAAAATGGAAAAAAAATATTAAATGCTCCATAGATTTCATAAAGTGACTTATATTTTGAAATATTAATTCTCTAAAAATATGCCTTATAAAAATATGTCTTATAATATGGAATAGAGGGAGTATAACTTTTGAAAACTAATTAATACTACCAAAAAAAATATGATTGATTTAAATATCAATTAAGTTGTCAATGTAAATTGTAAAATTTATAACAAACTACACAGTTCATATGTCATAAATGCCATTGTCATTTGTTGCATTCCGTGCAATACACACAGATCCTTCTAATTTACGACAAACTTACAAGTAATTTGTAAATGTTTATTTTTATTTTTTTGATAAAACTAAGAATTGAGTCCATTATCTCACAAGAACTTACGTAAAAGAATAATTTTAAAAATTTAGGAAAAAAAATAAAACTATAAATCTCTACATACAAATGTAGACAAAGTTATGTTTACAATTTAGAATCAATTAGAAATATTTTTTTTTGTGCTTTCCATGAAATTTGATATATTGATGAATAGTGTAATTGGATTATATATATGAATTGATATATTGATGAATAACATAAATTGCTATAGATTTTATTATATAAATAGATATATTGATACTGAGTTTTTACAAATTTATTGAGTTTGTGTATATTATGTCATGATAAAGTCTATCTTATTTTATTACGAATCCTGAAAGACACAATCTTTCATTTGGTTGTTTACTAAACAAATTAGAATAAAATAAATTTGTTATTCAAATTAAAAAAATAAGTTTGTAAATAAAAAATCCCTTTTACCCTTTAATAAAAAATAATAAATTACACAGTTGTTATCATATAATGATAATAAAAATAAGAAATATTATAAATATTCAATTTTTTTTAAAAAAATTCATTCTTAGATCCAAATGAAAACAGCCCCAAAAGAGCCATGATCAATGTGTAAAAGGTGTTTAAAACTAATACAAATTGATTGAATGAAACCAAGCCAAAATGATATGTATCACGTAAAACCAAAATGAAATAAGAGATTTGCTTTGGTTTTTAAATTTTCAAAACCAATTGATTTGGTTCAAGTTCGATTTTGGCATGTTAAAGTGTAAATTAAAGGTGAACTAAACTTATTATATTTATTTTAATAATATTTAAGTTATAATAGCCCATGTGACTAATACTAACTTAAGCCGAAATGACCCACAAACGGCAAACCCAACCCAACCCTATTTCCCCTTCACCCCGTCTAATGTCTTCAAGAACCAGCATTAGCTTCTATATTCATTTTGTACAAATTAATGAGTAGGCTAGTTACAAAGATTAAAGAATATAGTTAAACCAAGTTGAGATTATTAAATTTGTCGAGAAATTTAAAATATTTTTAAAAATAATCACATTTAATGTTTAATATTTTTTTATTATAATTAAAGAAAATTAATTATATTTTACTTATTTAATGAAAGAAAAATTGGAGAAAAAATAAATTCATCAAATAACTCACATTTACATCTTATATTTTGAATGAAAAATCTTAAATGTATTTTATGTTTGGGACTAGATGGAGTATATGTTTTATCATGTAGAAAAAATAAATTTACACTTAAATGGAGAGAAGCCATTCTCAATACGAGAAGCACCAACGGGCTACTTGAGCGACCATCATATAGCTGGAGCACATAAAAAAATAGTACAGTAGTCTAAAATACGAATACTATGGTACAATTAATCAGCACTTCTGTACCAGTTTTGCATGAAAAATAATATTGATTCACATTAGCATGAAGTATCGTTCATTATAATTTTTGTTTTCTAAAGGATGATAATGATGTATGAAAATAAATAATTTAATTTAAATATTTGTTTGCGAAACATAACTATAGCTATTGATTTAACTAGAAGCCCAAGTTGTTTATAAGAGACTAAACAAGTCTAAATTCACGTTCAAAAGAAAAACTATAATGTAAATATTCATAAGGGTACGGTTATTAAAAAAAATCATAAGGGTACAAAAAGTAAAGAGATTACAGTTTTAAATTATAACTCGATATATAAATTAAAATAAATTACATTTATCTCTTTAAAATTTAATTAATTTATACATTGTACTCTTTATTTTTAAATTACTTTTAACCTTTTCAAATTCATTTATTTTTGGGGGAAAGACAGTCTAAAACTTGTAATAAAAAATATTTTCAAATGAATAATATTAGTTAAAAATTTAGTTTGGATTCATTGGAAATTCAGTTTATATGACTTGAGAATTTTTAAATCGAATCTTGGTTGGGAAATATTTTTACTTCTGAGTCCTGAACTATTCTTTTCCTTTTTTTTTTTCAATTAAGTTGATTATATAACGGTGGATTTATTCTGAAAAGATAAATTACTTATTTTTTTTATTGTTATATGAAGAATAGCTTAATAGCCATTGTTATTATGTTATGAATGAAATTACAGTTTACTGTTATGCAAAATACTTCAACCAAGAAAAGGGTAAAGCAAGGTATCATTTTTAAATAAAAAAATATATATATCAAACATTATTAATTGATCCTCAAATGAAGTTAATGTAATTCACATTACAAATTATATCCAATATATTTGTTGTCATAAATAATAAAAAACACTATTATAATTTTATACTTCAAATTATTTAATCATGAAATGATATACTTAAAGATTTAGTAATTAAATAACATTGATTAATTCATGACAAAATATTCAAACATTTAATGAAAGATGTAACGTATAACACCGAAGTAAATGCTAGAAGGCTTAGGCAGTCTTGTCTGATGGCTAGGTTTTTCCCCCTTTTACCATAAAAAAATTATGTTGTTGAATTAGAATAAAATGCTAAAAGATAATTTCTTTTAAGAAAAATTAAATTAACTATTCTAAAAAATGGAATAGTTTGATGTATAATTTAACTTTTTAGATAAATTAAAAATGTAAATACTTCACAATTTTTAATGTCATTATAAAATTTTACGAGAGTCTCTAAGGAAAGGAAACAAACTTGAAAAAATTGGATAGAAAAACCAGCAAAAATTTCTCCCTCTATTTGAAATCACAAGTCACATTTTTTAAGATTTTGGATATCCAAAACTAAGTTACATTGTAAAATATATGTAGTATTGAATTATTTCCCTTTTTTACCCTTCTTTATCATAATTATATTGGAAGGAGATTAAGAGAAATATAAGTAAGATGTGGTTATAATTTAATGAGGATGATTTTGAAAATTTTTGGTAATTTTTGAAAAATTTAAAGATCAAAATTTGAAACATAGGGAGTATTATTTAAGGATATAATAATTTAATAATTAAGTCAGTAGATATAATCGTAGATAACAAAAAAAATGAAGAAAAATGGTAAGAAGAAAACAGGTGGATGTTGGTAATAAGACAAAAGCCCATCTTATATGTAGCAGAGTCCCTGAAATGATTGAAAATGAAAGAATAAAGAAAGAAAGAAAGAGAAAAGCCACTTGGATTCTCTCAGCTGATATATAGAGCAGATCATGTGAAAAGGGAGAAAATATAGGAGGATGATCACTGAAAATGAAAGGAAAGAAATGAAGAGAAAGTAAAGCGATCCAAATGCCTTCAAGTAATGAAGGAGATCAAGTGAAAAGAGAGATAAGATAAGTGGTGGGACATTGAAAATGAAGAGATAGAAATGAAAAGAATGAATAAAAGCACTTTAGATCCTCTACAGTGATGCTACAATGTTGTAGGAGAGAGAATGATATGAAGAAATGATATAGTATGTGTATGAGATTCATTTACTTGTTGTATACACAAGTCAAGATTTGTTTCAAAGGATTTGGACGTCAATATAAGTAATCCGAAGTTAACATAAGTTAGTCAAGTTAGCAAAAAATTAGCTTATATTTCACAACTGTCAATATGAGAATCTTGTTAATAGACAATTTGTAAGAAATTTTGTAAGTACTATTTAAGCTATATGTCATATTTTGATCTTAATAAGTCTTTGGGATCCAACTTATCTAAACTTCTTTTATAGAAAAAAAGGAACCCAAATCCCTTTAAGTAATAAAAATAATTGAGGAAAGAAAAGGAACAGAATAGTCTTCCCACATGATCCCTTTGATTGTTTGATATTCAAACTAAGAAATAAAAAAAAGTGATGCGGGAAGAAATACAAACTTTGATGATAAACTTGCCCAAAAGAATCTATTTGCTATGCAAAATATAATAAAATAAAAAAGAGAATAGAAGCCAACAAAACAAATGTGTTGTTCCATATGGCAATGATTTGATGGCAAAAAAAAAAAAATTTAAGGATTTGATCTACACACCCTTTAAATTTGTCTGTCAATATAAAAATGTTATTGATAAATAATATTTTTTTGGTTGTACTTATTGATAAATAATATATATATATTTATGAGTAACTGAATAACAACTGAGTCATGAGGCCCATTAATTTTAGTACTGGTGAACCGACTCACATAATTTCTTTTCACAAAAAAGGGAACAGAATAAAAACACACGGGCCCATATGATCGATAAAGATCCCATGACACAAATTAATCGGGCCCAGATCATAAATGTGGATGTGATTTTCTTTTTATTGAGAATCTAATCTAATTACGTGAACATGATGCATATGAACTAGTACATCTATACAGTTGGGTAAAAACAAGAGCAAAAATTACATCAATCCCTTGGCAATAACCAATAAACAAACACAGTGAAGTGGCATGTCATCTATTATATATATATATATATATATAAATATAACCAAAAATTGGAATCTCATGTTTTTACATTAGCATTTTGAAAAAAAATAGTAAAATTTGAGTTATTATTTCCAAGATTTTATATTAGTTTTTTACTATTATATCTTAAAAACAGTTAAGATATCAAGATTTATACTTTTAGATATTATTATAAATCAATAGTTTATATTCATTTATAAATCAATTGGTGAGATTATATTGTTAGTTATTTATTATTATATCTTAACAGCAGTTAAGATATGAGATTTAGAAATTGTTATGACAATTTTTTCTTCTTTTAGTTGATATACGTTTATTTATGAATATATTATATTTATTTTTTTGCTTTATCCTATTGTTTATTTTATTTATAATGTATAATGGTTAAACTATTTATTTTTAAGTTGTTTTTATTTGTTGAGTGATATTTGGGAAATGTTGTTATAATATGGTTGCAATTGAAATTGATTCTTTTTTTTTTATTATTGTGATGTGATATTTTTTTTCTATAAAATCAGTATTCCTATTTGACTCCATACCACAATTTTTATCGTACCTCAAGTAGTTGTTGTCATAATTTATTTTTTTTTATTGTTTCTTCATGTTCAGGAACGTTCGTGAGGTGTCTTATGATACTATAAGGGCTATCAATCCTCTAAGACATGATTGACAAATTAAAGTTAGAGTTATATGATTATAAAAGTTGCCCTCACATCATTCATCAAATGATTATAACTCAATTGAGTTAGTTTTATAAGATACTGATGTAAGTTTTTAATGTATAGTATATATATTGTTCTATAGTGGTTATATTATTGTCTCTAACTTTATTATTTTTTATATTAAATTAAGGTGATCGTATTCATGGAGTGATAAAAAAAGTGTTCTTCATCAAGTTTAAGGATATATTGAAGAAGGGCAAAGTATACATTATAATGACATTTGGTGTTGGAAATAATACCGATTCATACCACACCACTAACCATGAATTTAAATTATATTTCCAATATTTAACCTATGTGCAATTACAAGTTGATAATGGAGATATACATTCATATGGTTTTTTATTTACTTCTTTTAATAAAATTCTATCAAGGAATTTAGATGATCGTTTCTTAATTGGTATGAATAATTTTAATTATATTCAATTTTATATTTTAGTTTGTGATATGTATAAATTCATTTATCACTAATCAATTTGTTATAGATATCATTGATAAGCTAAGTGGGATTGGAGGGATTGAGCAGCCGGTGAAGAATGGTAAGCAGCAAAAGAGGGTGGAGATAATAATTGAACATAATAAGTATGTGTATTTAAAGTTGTTGTATTGAAATTTATCTTTTTATTTTATTATTATTAATTAACTATATATATATTCATTTGTTTTTTATTGTAACGTATTATTTGAATATTTAATTATATTATAATCATTTAAGTGATAAAATAAAAAATATTAATTTTAAATAGTTGAGATTCTTCATGAATTTGAAAAGATTGTTATAAAAATATTTCTGAAATTTAATATATAAAAGTAGTTTTTGATTATTTAATATTACATATGATATTGTAAACTTCTTGATAGTATATATTTATTATGTAAAAATCGTTAAGATTTTTTTATGTGATGAATATTTAAATGATAGAATTTGCAAGATATGAAATACATGGAACTTTTGAGTTTCTTTATTAATTTTTTTAATTAGATACGTTCAATCATTAAAATAATAAAATTAATTAGATATGGTTGAATTAAAATAACTTTTGGTCTTATTTTTTCATATAATCATTAGTTTTTTGTTACTACAAAATTTAGATAGAAAGAATTATTGAGATATAGTAGAAATTTAGTGGCCATAAATATAATTTAATTAGTCAATAATAATATTATTCTTTTAACAGATGATATTAGCAGATTTAGTGGTAACAAATTAGTAGAAATAGATTAATGATTATGATTATTATTATTTTTTACCTTCATATCAATATGTCATTAAAATAAATGGGAGTTAATATGTTTAACTATCAATTTTCAAGTTAAGTAACTCAAAATTTTCAATTAATAAATTATATAATTAATACAATATAATAGATTTTTGTCAATGATATGTTCGATCTATTGATTTTGTATACATAATATATTGAATACTTTATTTAGTCAAAAAGTTATATATGAAAACTATAATAAATTACTCTAATCCTAATTAACATTAAATTATATAATTCAACAAATTTTCAAATCAATATTAAATCATTCAATTGTCAAACTAATCAAATTAATAAGAATTTTAGTTAAGATTGACTTAATAATTTAAATGAAATTTTAAATCAATAATGATTTAATAAATTTGAATAAAAAATATAACTAATGACTATTAATTTTATTTGGTAATTTGGTGATTTAATTTTTTTCAATTATATTTGAATGAATATATTAAAATGAAACTATGTTTAGCAGATCAATTTGCATTTAATGTAATTCAACAAATTTTCAAATTGATATTAAATCATTTAATTGTGAAACTAATCAAATTAATAAGAATTTTAATTAAGATTGACATGATAATTTAAATGAAATTTTAAATCAATAATTATTTAATAAATATGAATAAAAAAACGCAACTAATGACTATTAATTTTGTTTGGTAATTTGATTATTTAATTTTTTTCAATTATCTTTGAATGAATATATTAAAATGAAACTATGTTTTGCAGATCAATTTGCATTTAATGTAATTTTATATTTCAACTTAATTCAATTTTATAGATTATAATATTTCTAATAAACGTTTTTTCATATCAAATGCTATATACATAGGTAAATTGCTACAAATCAATCTTAGATCATAAAATCAATTCTATGAATAGATTTTTTTTTTGTGTAGTATCCTAGGTATTAAGGGCAAAGATTGATTATTTAATTTATGACAATTTGAATTCAAATTTTAAAATTTAAGAATCCATTTAATTAAATTATTATTTCAAACTAAATAAAAATCAAGGAAAATAAAATTTATAGCTTCAATAAAATCTATAATTTAAAAAAAGTGATTTGATATAGATTGATGGTTATTTATGATTGTACAATATATTATTTATTTATTTAAATTTTATTTTATTCATACATCTTTAAAAAAATTATTATCATTAGAGAAAAAGCCAACTCTTTATAATTTTTAAAATAATTTTTTTATGGATAACACAATTTAGCTCCTACATATATTTTATGAGATTTTTTTATTTAAATATTACTTATAAAATATATTATATATAAAAAAAATATAATAAAAAGTTAGAAACCCATGCTACCACGTCAGTTTTTAAAAAAAAAAAAATCTGAATTTTACGACTTATGTGTTAAATGACATTTAATTTTTTTCAACAACTTTCAATATTAATTGAGATTTCCAATTAATTTATTAGGTTTGTATAAATTGATGATCACCTATCTTAAATTTGATATTGTTATATTATTTATTTGTTATTTACTATTATCTCCAAATAAGAATTAAAATATGTGAATTTAGAGTTTGCAAAAGTAATTTTAATAAATATCGTCTTTGTAACAGATATAAAATCAAACTGGAAAAAAAATAAAATAAAATCAAAATATCTTTAATATCTTTAATTGAACGATGAGAAAATAAATTATGGCTATATTTTTCTTAATTTTCATATGTTTTACATGATTATATATAAATTTATACCTTTAAATTAGTTGTGAGTGACTTATTTTTATCTAAAAGTGCCCTTTGTAAGAGACTATTATAATAGTAAATGATTGCAATCAAAATTAAATTACTTTTATTAATTGAATCATAAATTTTTGTGTATAAATGCATTTGCAAATGTATCATCAAAAATATATTTCAATCAAAATAGGAAAATCAATTAATTTTAAATTAACTATAATATAAAATATAGAAAATATAAAAAGATAATAGATTTAAAATCATAAATGAAAAATGTATAAAATCTCAAAAGATAATATATTATTTTCTTTGACCTATTCATGATATTTATGCTATTATTTAAATTTAAATTATACTATTATTCAGGTAATTTATATACATGTATATATATATTAAACCATTTGTTAAATTTAATTAATAGTTATATTTCAATTAAAACAGTTTTTCATTATTATTTGTAAATGATTTAATTTAAGAATTTTTGTGATTGCTTACTTGATGTTGTAGACCTATTAAAAAATTTTAAAGAATTTTCATATGTAAAATAATACTTTATCTATCTAAAATATTCTATTTAATATTTGTAGATTTATCATTGAATTAATATTAAAACTGATATGTTATCTTTCAACTCTATAAATAATTGTATCAATTTAAAATGAATTAATGTGGTCGTCTTTCATTTTGTTTGAGAGACCTTTTATCATTTGCTGTAATTCTGCCTATGTTGTGTTGAGAGAGTCATCCTTTAATGTGTTTAATTTACTCCGTTATTAATATTTCTTCTATATGCATTTAGTTAATGACTACAATCGGACTATTTTGTGGATGTGAGTATCTGCAATTTTAAGGTTGGTCATCTAATTTCTTATAGATTATAATCGGATTATCTTAATTTGTACTTAATTTAATATTTGATTTATCATCGCATAATATTTACATATTTGGGATTATATTGCTTGGTCTTCTGATAAATTCACTCTTCTGCTATCAAAGTTTCTTTCTTACACACACACACACACATATATTTAAATTGTGAATAGGTTCCTTAATTAAAAATAAACACTGCGTAAATGCTTTGCAAAATATTGCTATAAAATTAATATAATCTCTAATAAAATTACAGAAAGGAGGATTTGAAGAAAATCTAGCTTACATTCTAATATGGAGGATATTTCCAACTAATTCTACAACCTATTTTATGCATGATCGATAGCTATTGTCACTTAGATTGAAAGATTTCATCCAAGTTCACATATATTGAATATGTTGAGAACATTTGTTTAATAAAATATTACTCTTAAATATTTATTATAGATTTTTTTTATATTTTTTCATATAGTTCATGTATTTGGTTTATACCATCATATATATAGTGTTATGTTGTGTATAGTTATTTGAGATACTCTCTAGGGGATGTATAAAATTTTTTATATTTTCCTATTATATATATCTGGGAAAGGAGGAGTACTTTTTTTTTATAGATATGGAGGCACTGGTAAAACATATGTATGAAATACTCTTTCAACTTCTTTTAGATTCAAGGGCCAAATTATTCTTAATGTACCATCAAATGACATTGCTTCTTTATTATTGCCAACTGAAAAAACTGTGCATTTACAATTCTACATATCTCTTGATATTCATAAAGATATTATATGCAATATAAAGCAATGTAGTTATCTTGTTGAGTTGTTGGTTCATATTTCATTAATTATATGGCATGAAGCACCTATTGTCAACAAATTTTACTTTGATGCTCACGATCAAAGCCTTAGATATCTTAAAACTATCTAATTTTTCAGCTATGAATCTTCCTTTTGAAGGTAAAATAGTTGTATTTGATGGGAATTTTAGACAAATTCTACTTGTAATACCAAGAATGATTTAGGAGGATATAATTCTTGCTACTATTAATTTATCTTACGTCTGGAATCAATGTAAATTTCTTACTCTTACAAGAAATATAAGATTCCTTCCAATAAATTCATCTTATGTTTATAGAGAAATATAAGAGTTTAGTTACGGGATTCTTTCTATAGGTGATAGAATAATTACTGATCCTAATAATAGGATCATTGATATTAAAATTTCTTATGATTTCTTATTGGACATCTCAAATGATCATATCATATCAATTGTAGGGACCACATTCAAATCTCTATGAGAAATTAAATATTTCATCTTATTTATAGAGCTATATTAGCCCACACTTTGTCTGTTTGATAATGTTAATGAATACATGTTATCTTTATTACCAAATGAAGATATGATGTACTATGGTTTTGATAGTATATTAAAGGAAAATGACAATGTGGATTCTGTTAATAATCTTTATCCCACTAAATTATTGAATTCAATTTCCATATCAGATCTTCCACCTCATGAAATTAGGTTAAATGTTGGAGCATTTATTATTTTCATGAGAAATATTGACAAGTCATTGACTTTTTGTAATAACACTCATTTCATTATTACACAAACTAGCAAGTATATAATATTTCAAGTTAAAGTCATGTCTGAATCAAATGCATGAAGGGTTGAAAATTTGTATACTCAGAATATTTATGATTCCATCAGATTCAAGATTACTATTTAACATGAAAAGACGGTAATTTCTTATAATGTTAACTTTTGTTATGACCATAAACAAGAGTTATAGACAAAGCCTATGCAGCATGGGCTTATACTTTCCAAAACCTGTATTTATACATAGATAACTCTATGTTGTTGTATTGTGTGTACAATCTAAAAGTGGATTGAAGATAATGATTTTAGATAAGGATGGCAATTTAAGTGACACAACTTCAAATATTGTATACAAAATAGTGTTTAATAATCTTAACTAATAGTTTTGTATTATTATTTCCTTTATAGTCACTTATTATTAATACATTAAATACTTTGTAATGTTATTTTGTTCTTCAATTATATGTATAATTTTATCATTAAACATGTCTAAAAATGTAGATAGTTTTATTGATCCTGTGCATCGCATGAGTTACATACTAGTTTGATTCTAAAAGTAGTAACAGATTTCTTCTGATTTCTCGCCCTTAATAGAAAAATCCCACATTTTCTTTTTTCTTATTTTCTATTCCATCAACTGAACTATTAGAATTTTTATGTGAGTTTTAATCAACTGTGATTTTATTGTTGTGAAAAATGGGTTAATTTTATTTTTTATTATCCAATTGGGGATGCAAGTTGAGTCTACCTGATAAATTAAGTGATTCTATTATATTTTGGATTGGATATTTGTAAGATTGATTAGCGTGCATTTATAGTGTAGGCCTAACCCATAGGCACATAGTGGGAGGGTATTAGGATTTATTTATACTTGGTTAGGTCTCCTCTGTTATCATGTCAATTACTTTGCCCTACCTTACCCCATTGAGAGGTGTGATTGGAAGTGTAAATAAGGGGAGCAAGCTCCACTCCTTTAATCCCTCAAATTAAAAGATTACTAAGCTTGGTATACTTATCAGGAAGTAAGTTCCTGACAAGTGTACTCAGAAAATATACTTTTTAAGAAGATTACAAATAATTTGCTTGTTTCACTTTTTATTTTATGAGAGGTTCAAATTAATTTTTTAAATAATTATATTATATTGTTAAAGATAAAAATATCATTTTTAATTTGAAAAATTATAAAAAAGTTAGGGATATATTTGGAAAAAATTATAAAAATTAAAAAAAAGCTTGGAAAGTATAATTTTGTTGGGTTTTAGTTGGAAAGTAGAACTTCTCGAGGTGAAGCTCAACTTTCCTGGGATGCTAAAAATTTTTGGACATTAAGCAATATTGAATGATCTACTTCCCGGGAAGATTAGTTTTCCTCCCTTACTTCCCTCATATTAAGTGACTTTGTAATTAGAAACAATAACATTTTATATAAATTGCAATAAATAATATTGATTGTAATATTATTTTTTAAGAAAAAATTTCATTTTCAACATATTCATAATAAATTGGTTATAATTATAATTTTAGAAAATAATAATATATTGTATAATACATAAATAAACTATTTTTAACAAATAATTATATTTTATTATTTTTTAACATATATAATTTTAGAATATGATAATTAAATTGTATAATTGCATAAAAAATTAAATAAATTATTATTTTTAATAAATAACATTGATTGTCATATTTTTTTTTACAAATAATTTTATTTTCAATATCTTTTAAATAAACAGGTTATTGGCCTATAAAATTTTATTGTGTAGTTGTTAGAATTTTTTTATGCATTAATATTTGTTTCTTGTTTATGAGTGGATAATAAATGATTTTATAAAATAGGAACAAGAAAGGATGATAGAAAGAGTGGGTGTTGGTCCATGGTGTAAGATTTGAGTAAGATAATATAAAAATAATAAGTGTTAATTCAGATATTAATTTGATTGATTTGTATGCTTCCTTATGTATTTTAAATTTTTTAAATATATGTATTTGACATTTTTAAAATATTGTCAAAAGCATGGAAACTGTAAACTATAATTGCTTGATTTAAATATCTCATCAGCTGTAACTATCACTAAATCACTTGAATCTCAACATGAAGAGCCCATAAGGCATATATTTAAAAGTTGTAATTACTTATTTTTTAAATATACACTTGATTTAAGAGGGTTAACTATTTTTCTTAGTTTGTGTAAGTTAGTGATTTGTTTCTTATAAATGAATAGGAGGGAGTATATCCATTAATCCCTCCATTTCAAAATATAAAACATATTTAACTAACCCACTCTCATCATGGAAAGAGTAAAGTTGGTTGCATCTTTCAATTTTTTAAAAAATTACCATAAATTTTTAAAATTACCCTCATTAAATTATCTCATTTTGACTACTAATTCCTCCATCTCAAAATATAAGTCATATCTACTTATCTCACACTTATAAAGAAAATATTAATTATTTTAAAAATTTTCAAAAGTTTTCAAAATTATCCTCATTAAATAGGGGATAAAAATGAATTATTCTATCTCCCCATAACTTTTTTTATTCTTCTCTCTTATAATTGAATAATATCATAAATAGGAGTACAATTGGGAATAAATCATTAAATGATTACTAATTTTCACAAAGTCACTTGCATTTTGAAACATTAATCCCAATTAAATCTACTTTATATTTTGAAATGAAGGGAGTACTATCTTTTTTAATCTCTTTTCATCATAAGAAAAAGTCAAGTATCAATTTTAATTGAGATTTATTATTAATTGGGGTAAAATGAAAAAAGCATTAAATTGTTACTAATTTTTATAAAATAACTTATATTTTGAAACATTATTTCCTAGTAAATTCACCATATATTTTGAAATGGAGAGAGTACTCAATTATTAATTATTACCTAATAATTATTACTATAATTATTCTTACCAATCATATGTAATTGACTGATTTGTGTTATTTTATTTAAAAAAAAAAGAGACAAAACGCGATGTTGTAATACGGTTTGTATCATTTTATTAAAAAAACCACAATGCAAAATGTAATTCTCCATTCCAATTTTAATTGTAGTATTTTGGTAAAATATTTTGAAGTTGTAGTATTTGGATTATATATATTTTTATTTGTAGTATTCTGCTCAATTTTCTGAATTTATAGTTTTTTGAGTTTGAGTTTGATTTTGAGATTAGGGCTCTTAGCAGCAGTTTAAGCAAAACGGGAAACTCCTTTCTTTTAATTTTATTGTTCGTCGCGGCTGTGGTTATCATTTGATTTTGAGATTAGGGCTCTTAGCAGCAGTTTAAGCAAAAAGAAAAACTCCTTTCTCATAATTTTATTGTTCGTCGCCTCTGTGGGTGGGTTACGTTTGATTTTGAGATTAGGGCCCTTAGCAGCAGATTAAGCAGAAAAAAAAAAATTCCTTTCTTTTATTGTTATCCGTCGTTGTGGGTTATGTTAGAATTATTAGGGATATGCATTGCTGTTTTGACAAAATTCTTTAGGGTTTTTAACAACATTTTTCACAAACTTTTTGTTTGTTAAGAAACTAACGTCTTCCAAAAACGATGGTTATGGCGATTCAAATGCACTGGCATTTTCAATTTGATTATATATGCGTGATTTGCTAAATTTAATTTGTGCAATTAATTATTTGTGTTGTTCGGATTGTTCACCCATTTGTTTCTAATTCGAAACATCGATAAATATATAAATTTTGGTCACTGGTGAGGTTTGCGAGGGATGAACGGCGGTGCGGCGAAGGTTTGGCATGGTGATGCTGTCGCCGATAGGAACCAGGTTGCTGGTTGCCACAGGTTTTCTCCCCAGCTTCTTGTTTCGGTTCCTTATGTGCAATGGCACGATTTGTAAATTTAATGAAATATATATATAACAAAAGGAAGGCAAATCAAGGAAGAGGCGTATGTTCGGAGTATCTAAATTTGGGGCCACGTATCTGGACTAACGACACTGTTATAATAGTTTTATTTTGTATTTATATAAGTTATGTATATGATATGAATTGCTTTATATAAAATTGTTATTTTTTATTTCATCCCGAAAATAAGTCTTTAGGTGAATTAAAATATTGATATATATTTCTCTTCCAATTATTTGATGCTGTTTAATTTGTAAATTTTTGTAAATAGTTTTGGCACACATGTTCGGCTGTGTGGAATACTGGAAAATTGTCTAATTGATCTCTAGTGACTAGTAGACATAATTGTGGGTATCTGTTATAAGGTTATATGAAGCATGTGGAAGTACATGATTGAGAAGGCCATTTCCCCAAAGGAGATGGCTCCTCCAAAATTATGTGCTATATAATCTGATTAAAGGAATATTTTAGAGAAACTCTTGAAATATTATGTTCATATATTTGTGCTCTCAGCTTGAAATATTTATTTGATACATTGCATTTTTTTATTTGAGATATATGAGTGCAATATTTTTCTTGGTAATGCTATTAGATATTATCTATGATCAGTGGGGGGTGTTGTATTTGTTACACTACCGCATGGACTGTATTATGAACTTGGGCGAGATAAAATTGATTCCTATGCAAGGTATTTCATGGATTGCTATGAGCAATTACCGCCAAAGTAGAATTGCTTGTATTAATTTATGAAATTTCCTTTGTAGTTTGAGGATTGCTTCGATTATTTTATGTAGTTACCCCCCAAAGGGGATTACTGTGTGTTGTAATTAAAAGTGGGTATGAGATGAAGTTATTGGAGAATGTATTAGTTTAAAATATCTGTCTACCCAAAGGGGATAGATATTTGAATCCAGTGTATTCTTATTGATTAACTCATTTGAAGTTTTGATCATGGTTGCGACTGTGATTTGTGTATTTTCCCCAAATGGAAATGTACTATTTTGCTGGCCTCATTATGATAGCTAATTTTGATTGAAGCTATGTTTATTGCCCTTGTTATTTGTTCTAATGCATTCCTGTTTTGTTTTGTGGTTACCTTTTCCATGAATAATTGTTCTGCTTTAGTTGAGATGTTAACTAGATCTAATTATAAGAAATGGCTGTAAGACATACAATTTTCCTTAGGAATTGCTGATCTTGACATAGCATTATGTGAAAAGAAACCTGAAGTGAATGATAAGAGGACCATCTCTAAATACCTACTTAGTGGCTTACTTGAAGCTGAAAATGCTAAAGAATTCCTTGATGTTCTAGGAAAGAGAAACCAAGGGCCTGTTTGATAGTGTTTCCTGTTTTCTGTTCTCAAAAACAGTTTTGTAAAATTGTTTTCAAGAAACTATTTTGAAAACAAGAAAACAAAAAAATCTGTTTGAATAATTGTTCTCAAAATCATAACTAGTGAGTAATAGATGAGTTATTCAAAATTCATAACTTTACCATTAATGAGGTGGATGTTTCTCATCTTTCCTTGTGTTTTTCAGAACAAAAACTACAAAATACCTAAAAGGTGTTCTGAGTTTTCTGTACAAAACTGTTTTCTATTTTCCAAAACAGTTTTTAGAAAACAGGTTTACCAAACAAGTTTTCTGAGTTTTCTGTTTCTGAAAACAAGAAAACTGTTTTGCAGAACTCCACCAAACAGGGCCCAAGTCTCTAATAATGCTGAGTGAGGATGTTTATTAAAACAATTAACCGACATGAAGTATGATAATAAAGAGGGAGTAAGAGAATTTATTTTGAAGCTAAGCCCATAGTATTGGTTTGAATGAAACCTTCATTCTCTCACATGCCTTAAATTGCCTACCTGTTGAGTTTACAAAAATCAAAATTGCCTATAATACCTTTGGTGAGAAATGGACCATCATTGACCATATTACAAAAAAGTGTGGCTGAAGAAGAGAAACTCAAGAAAGAAAAGAGTAACCAATCCAATGATATAGTTTACTTGACTTATAATAACAAACCTCATCCTAGTAAAGGTGAATAGAAAAAATATGAAAAATCAACCTAGTGCTTCCCATAAGAATCAAAACCCAAATAAGCTAGGTAGTAATTAACACCATAATATAGAGGGGGGGTCCTAAGCTAGCTTCTTTTAAGAAAGATATATGATGTTTTTTGTTGAAGGACAAGGGGCATAAGAAGAATGATTGTGCAAAGTTCAGGGCTTGGTTAGAGGACAAGCAGAAATATGAAGGAGGTCAAAAACTTGAAGAGACAAAGTCTGAGAGAAGGGAAACTAAGGGTGGCAAATGATCTGAGAGTTATGGTGGAATTAGTGGGAGTCAACAACTTATTTTGACAATTCAATAAGAACTTGTTTTTAAAGTTTTTTATGTAGTTTTCTTTGGAAGGAATTTTGTTTCAATTTCTTATTTGAACAAATTGGATTTTCAGCTTATTTTTTGTGATGGAAAATAAATTTCATGTTGAACTCCCAAAATTATTGGTTTATGGATACTTGATAGATGATTTACATAAATTGTCTTCATTTCTTTACAAAGTCCCTTCATCTTGAACATAAAAAATTATTGCGTATAAAGGGTTTAAAATTAGAGATCAATATGATGTTGATTCCTTAACTAAAGAACTTAGGCCTGTTATATTTGACAAACATGTTGAGAACTTGAGCATTGTGAGTTCTTTTGATGTATTTAATTAGTGGAGCTTGAGCTTTATGTTAATTTTGCCATCTTGAGCTTTCATCTTGAGTACACTTATTGTACAGATGACGTGGATTATATATATATATATTCTTGAGCAACTGATAATGCATTGAATTTTGGTATTATTATACTTGTATACATACTTATGTATGTGAATGTTATAAAGTTTTGAACCTAGTGTCAGATGGGACCACTATGTCACTTGTTAGAGTAGCTGGCTTCCCAAGAGGGGATTAATTCAAAATTTTTCTGCAAAAATATAAGTTTACAGTGAAAGGAAAAGTTTGCAGAAAAACAAAGTATAGTGCAAATGAAAGTAATTGCAAGGTAAGGTAAGAAATGACTTAAAAATTTATCCTGGTCTAATCAATTTGAATTACGTCCAGTCCCCAAACCACTACTTGAGATTTCCACTATCTGCAAGAATTTAACGGGCTCCTTGCAATGTCTCAGTATAGACTAGTACTTTGCTTTTAGAACACTCAAAATCTACACTTAACACTTTTACAAAGTATTTCTTAATTCCCTTTGTGACTTTCCTCACAAAAAATGCTTCTTCCAGATGAAGAAAAGATTTTCACACAGACTAAGTACTCTCTAGGATAGAGTAGATATGAAAGTTTAAGTACAATGAATGCAATATAAGGGTGAAAACGCTTTGCCTAATAAATTCAGTAGAGTTTCAGTAATACAGACCTAAATTCGTTACTCACAATTTCAAATGAAGTTCTACTTATATATTTGTGATTTAACTAGGTGTTAGACACAAGATTTAGCCGTTAGAAACTTTAACCAACGGTTACTGTGCAGAAATAGCCATTTACCAACCACATTTAATGCGTCTGACATGCCAAAATTTGAATTTTGTGGTACAACAAATGAATTTTGCAGAGACAGAGGGTTAATGATTTCAATGTTGAACTTCAACATTCATCTATTCAAGAGTAAAGTTTGAATTTTGACGTTAAAATTATTCCTTGTTAGAATATACAAATTTTTATATTGAAAGTGTATCTGTTGAGTTTGAACAATTGTCTCATGTTTTTATAATGCACTCAAAATTCAAATTTTAAAAGCTGAAATTCATCTGTCAGAGGCTTGTTCTGTTAGTTAGGTTGACTTTCCAAGAGGGGGGTGAATTGGGAAGATTAGAAATTTTCTGCACAAAGTGAAAATGATGAAGAAAGCAAGGTATAATGAAAAACAGAGTATAAAGCAATAAGCTTAAAAGAGAAGAGATAGGGAGAAGAAAAACTCAGATATTTATCCTGGTTCGGTCTCTCCACTTGACTTACGTCCAATCCCCAAGTCACCACTTGAGATTTTTCACTATACTGCAAGAATTCAAGGGCTTCTTGCAAATGCCACAGTACAACATGTATGCTCTGTTTTCTAGAGCTCACTCAATCACTCTTAGCACTTTCACTATGTGCTTTACAATCTCTTGTGATATTTCCTCACAAGTAAATATATCTTCCAGATGAAGATTAGATTGTTTACAAAGATGAAACTCTCTTAAATAGAGTGAATATGAAAGTTAAAGTACAAGTATTGAAGTAAGAGGGTAAAAGTTTTTGAGTAGAAGATTTGGCAGAATTTCAGTATATACAAAGTTTGATTCGTTTCCTACAACTTCAAATGATGTTATATTTATAGATTTAGGTCTCAAATGTCTGTTAGAGACAAAATCTATCCGTTGGAGAAGTTATCCAACGGTTACTCTGAAAAACTATCCGTTAACCAACCGCATTTAATACTTCTGACATATTGAAATTTGAATTTTGATTGGTCAACAGACGAATTTCGAAGGAACCGAAGGTTAAAGCTTCTAACGTTGAAATACTAAAGTTCATCTGTTCATGAAGTGAAATTCAAATTTTGAAACTTAAAGAATATTTCCATGTTGTGACATATGAATTTTCAAGTGAAAAGTTTTTCTGTTAAGTGTGAACAGTGTTTTCAATTTGCTACAGTGCCCTCAAAATTCGAATTTTGGAACCCCAAAATTTATCTGTCCGTAGTAGGTTCAAAACAGCACAGTAGTTCTTTTACTTTGAAATTCGAATTTTCAAAGATTGAAGTTCGTCTGTCAGAGAGACCTATTTTCAGACTTACTTCAACATTCGAATTTGTAAACACTATCCTTCGTATGTCATCATGTCATTTCAACAGACTCACAGCTTTAGCTTCTGAAATTCAAATGTCCATGTTCAAAGTTTGTCTGTCAGTGAGCAATTTTGAAACTCAATATAATCTTGATTTCATATGAACTTTAACATTGTTTCAGATGAATTTCTTCAGTTTTCATAAGTTTCAATTTGTCTGAAATTTGAATGTTCAAAACTCAAAGTTCGTCTGTTGCTTAACTGCTTCTTTCAGACACTTATGAAAATTAGAATTTTGAACAATCAAAATTCATCTATCAGAGAGACATCTCTTCAGACTTATTCGGTTTTAGCTCGAAATTCGAATTTCCAAAGCCAAAGTTCGAATTTCCAACATGGCAGTTCAATGTAAACTTTCAAACTTCGTCTGTTGGTGGGTATTTTTCAAATATTTCATAAAATCAAGGTTTTAAAACGTTTTTCCACTAAATCAAAGTCTTTTACCCATAATACAACAATCCTAGCAATGATTACTCAGATTTTCTTCACTTGAGACACTTTGAGCTCCTTTGATATCTTCAATCCAAGCTCTTGAATGTTGGTTTGGAATCATCAAAACTTCTTGATTCAATATTTTCCCCCTTTTTGATGATGACAAAATAACTTACAAACTGGATTAGTACTTGGGTTTGCTTTAGCAAGCTCCCCCTCAACATATGCATTATATTTCAAAAGATATCAGAATAAACCATGTGAAGAGATTCAAAGAGCAAATCATTGCAACCTAAGAAAATTTTCAATTTAAACAAATGTTGCTTTTACAGAATTAATCAAAGTTCTTCCAAATACACATAAGAGGTACAAAATGCAAACAGTCAAAACAAACAACAGAAACACAAAGCTTTAAACAGCATTACAAGAGGACTCAAGGCTAAGATCTAAACAAGTCTTCAATCACTTCTTCTTTGGCTTGGTCTTCTTGCTGTACGTCTTCCCAGATGGTTCAGCAGCAGATTTTCCAGTTTGCTTCTTCTTCTCCCCCTTTTTGGCATCATCAGGAAGGCCAATAAGATCAACCGGAGGAGGAATATGAGAAACTGGAATAGCTTGAAGTGGCACAGGAGCAAAAGGGATTTCGGGTTCAACTGGGGACTCAGTGCTTGGTTCCTCATCAGAGATTTCCAGCAGCTCTTGAATTGCTTGCCTGGAAAGAGCCAGCTGAGCTCTCTGTTCCTCTGAAAGCCCATAAGCAGCGAGAGAAGAAGGAGCTGGATCATCAGAGCAAAACATTTCCTCAAGCCTTCTTCTTTGAGCTTGCAGGAGAGTATTGTGAGCAATAGCTTCATAATCAACAACAGGTACAATGCTTCTCTCTTCATTGCTTGCACCCTCCTGCATAGAAGAGGTGGAAATGGCTGCCACCAGTCTTTCTACTTGCTCGGATTCTTGAATAGAAAGAATTGAATCCTGAGCAACTTCTTGCATAGGCTCATGAGGGCTTGTTTCTTGAAGTCCCTCTTCTTCCAAACCATAGTCCAAGGGTAGACCAGGGCTTGGTGTTCTCATTGTTTCAGCAGGCTCAGCATCATCTACATCAACATGCTCAGAGGAGACAAGCTTGAAAGAACTTGGAGGCCCAGGAGTTGGAGAATGGATAGGCACAGAAGACCCTGGCTGAGGTGGAGCTGATGTGGCAGGTATTGCATTTTTGATTTCTTCATAAGCATCAGCCACCACTTTCATGTTCTTTGCGAACTGATGTATCTGATCTTGCAGATAAGCAAACTTGGCATTTTGCTAATCTCTGATGCCAAGAATGAGTGTTGACAGGCTGTCATACAACTCAGTGACCTTGGTTGGCTTGGTACGAGAGGAGGGAGTGGGTGGAATGTGAGTATCCTATCTTCAGGTATGTTCTTCCTCTCTTGTGTTATTGGTCGAGATTTGGTAAATAATACAACTCTGTAGAACTTTGAGACTATAATTTTGTTGGGGTTGAGATGTTTTAAGAGATGGATTGAGAGAAAGAGTGAGATAAGGGGAATTATACAAAACAATAGGATTTCAATTTGTTATGTACAGGTGAATTTTGGTACCAAAAGGAAATAAAGTTGATTCTCGTATGGATTTTCTTCTTTTCCTTTTCATCTATGAGCCTTCGACTTTGTCTTTTTTCCCTTTGGTTGAAGCATCTTTTTTCCTTATTCAAAATTGGAGTGTCCAACAAAAAAATAAATTAAAAAAAAGATGTTCTGTTAAATAATTTGGGCAACCCTAACTCGGCCTTATTCGGGCTTGGTTCATATGGGCATCAGGCCATCTTAGGTCGGGACGAGTGATGGATAAAAAAAAAATGCAGCCTGGTGCCTTTTTTGAGTAGAACAATGAACAAGGATGATGTCCATCCTGTCCCGGCTCATGCATAGCCTAATTTTTATTTTTAAGAGAAAAAGATATATTCAATTCAAGTTCAAATAAAAAAAGATTCAACCATCATAATCACAATTAAAGACAAAACAATTGTCATAAAATTTGAACAAAAATTTTGAGAAAATTCAACTTAAAAAATGCCATTATTTTGAGTATTAAGTAACATTATTTTTGGATGAATTTTTTTCTATATTATAATATTGTATAAACATTATTATAATAAATAATTATTAACTCTTCATACATTACTTTTGTATGGGTTTATAGGTTCGCCTAGATAACCTATCAACTCCATTTTTTTGGTCCGAAATTAATAGCAATTTCAAAGATAACCCACCACAATCCACATAACCCATCATATTCCAAACCTCAAATTTTCTCAAATCATGATACATATATATAATACATATCATAATTTTGATTTTTGAGATAAAAAAGATACATTCAATTCAGTCTCATCTTAAACAATATTCAACCATAATAATCACAATTAAAAGCATAAAAATTATCATAAAATTCAAACAGAAATTTTAAGAAAATTCAGCTTAAAAATATCATTATTTTTAGTACTAAATTATATTATTTTTGTATGATTTTTTTATATTATAATATTATGTAAGCATTATTATAATATATAATTTTAATAATGATATATTTACTTAACGTATAATATGATAATAGATTATTAGTTAGCTATTAGAATTCAAAATATGATCATGTATGATATTAACTTATTTAGATTTAAATATTAAGTTATAAAATTTATTAATAATAATTTGTTTAATTTTTTTATATAATGTATAATAACAACAATAACATTAGTCTTATCCCACTAATGTGAGATTAGTTACATGGATCATATGACACCAATGAGTTTTATCAAATATCATCTTCTCAGATAAATCATTTATCAATAGGTTATTCCTTATAACTTTTCTTAGTGTCCTTTTTGGCCTTCCTTTATACCTTTTGATAGGACTCCAAGTTATTTAATCAAATCTTCTCACTAACTCCTATTGTCTTCATCTTTGAACATGCCCAAATAACTTTCTTGATAGGTGCTACTATGACTTTTTTTCATTTACAATTATTTCGTATTTTATCCAATTTTGTATGACCACACATTCATATCAATGTTTTCATATCTGCTACTCCCATTTTATGCTCTTGTTGTCTTTTTAAAGTCTAATATTTATTACCATATAGCATCACTGACCTTATAACTGTTTAATAAACTTTTCCTTTAAACTTAGTAGGTACCTTGCAGTCACAATATAACATAAAAAATTAAAAACATATTAATTTTATTACTTACAATTTGATTATAATTTAACCATGGTTGAATAATTAAACTTTAAACCATGGTTTGATAACATGGGTTGATTATAATTTTTTAAATTTTAATTTCCTTTTTTAAAATATATTATTCAAATTTTAAAATTTTTATAATTGCTCCTTGTTTTCTTTAACTTACTTGTTTTTCTCTCACTCCTTTGATTTTTTTTTCTATTTCTCAATTTCAATTTTCTCTAATTTTTTTATAAGTTGGTTATAATTTTTTTAATTTTCATTTTCTTTGTTAAAATATATTATTTAAATTTTAAATTTTGAAAACTTTTATGACTATTTCTCTCTCCCTCTTATGATTTTTATTTCTTTTTGCTCAGTTAGTTATAATTTTTTAATTTCTTAAGTTTTTTCTATTTTAAAATATATTATTCAAAATTTAAATAACTGCTCCCCATTATCTTTAATTTATATATTTTTTTTGTGTCCTCCAAAGTTATTCTTTTCTTTGTCTACTTCCCAATTTCAATTTTATCTTTTTTTTAATTTTCAATTTTTCCATTTTTTGGTAGCCTTCCCTTTAGCTCAGTTGGCTATACATTTTTTTATTTTTTAATTTTTGATTTCCTCTTTGAAAATATATTATTTTAATTTTTCAATTTTAAAATTTTATAATTTCTCCACATTATTTTTAATTTGGAGAAAACTTATATGATTTTTCTTTTATGGTTTTTTATGTTGTTTCGTAATTAAAATTTGACATATAGACTTTTTGAATTTATTTTAACATTTAAAATGTTAACACTATTAGTATATGGTTAATGACTATATCTAAGATATGTAAAAAAAAATCCACATGTTAACTTTTAATTAGAAAATAAAATGAAGAGAATATAAGAAAAAACATATAAGTTTTTTCCTTTTAACTTTCCTATTTTTCCCCTCATTCCTTTATTTTTTTATTTTTCTATTTTTCTATTTCAATTTTGTCCAACGTTTTAATTTTCCAATTTTCAATTTCCTCTTTTAATATATAGGGTTAATTTGTAAATCTACCCCCAAAGTATTTCCAAAATCGCTATTCGCACTTCAAACTATTTTTTAATTATCTTTCAAAATTATAGCAATGTTGCCCTATACCAACATATTCGTTAAATTGATCATTAGTGTGCTAACTAGTAGTTTACATGTCATCTTAGTTGGAAAAAAATCTATTTGGCAATCTATGTGGCATCCAAATAGAAAGAATCACCGGTGGCAAGGAGAAATGATATCGGTAATGATTTGAGAGAAGACCACTGAAGCGTTGGTTTACCGACGAAGGAGGAGGGATTTGCATCTTTGATCTTTCCTCCTCCCAACCTCCATTGCCATCACTTGCAATTTCTTTTTGTTTTGGATCCGTACACAATTTCGTGTGGTTTTTGAGTCTTTAAGTTTTTTGATTTTGATTGTGGTTGAGTGAAATTATTTTCCAGATGGTGTGGATGGTGGTTCTTGGGGTGGGTACTGGCCCTGGACGCCAGTGTGGTGTTTTGCTATTTTTTTAGGGAGTCTCATTTACCCTCTGCTTGGTTAAGGAGATAAAATAGAGAAGAGAGAAAATGAAAAGAAGAGAAAAGTGGAAAATAGTGATTTTCTCTCCATATGCTTAGCTGAACAAAAGAAAACAGGGTGGAAAGAAAAGTAACTATTTTTATATTAACAATAATACCCTTATTATTTTTAGAAAAATATTTACATATAATAAAACTTGTTATTCTACCATATTATTTATATAATTTCCATATCATATTAATAAATGAAATTAAAATATAACTTTAATTTTAATCTTAATTTAAAATTATTTTATCCACTCTTAATTTTTTAATTTTAAAATTATTTTTTATACATTGATTTTAAAAATTTTAAAATAATGCTAAAATTGAAAATATATAATATATCAATATTTAAATGTAAAAATAGCATAGATATTTTCCTCATAGTGAAAAAATTAGAGGGATAATTTTGGAAGGAGAGTTTTCTCTTCAAAATTTCTTCATTTTGGGAGAGAAAAGTTGGGGGAAAAACATGTGAGGCTCACGTATAATTTTTCCCCAAGTTATTTCTCTCTCTCACTTTTCCCTCCATAGCCAAGTAAGGATAAATACAGTTTTCTCTTCAGTTTTTTCCCTACTTTTCTTTACCCCTTTTTTTTTCTCTCCTGCCAAGCAAAGGGTTAAGGACCTTTTGATGAAATTAATCACAAAGAAGGATTTTTAAGTGATAAAAAGAAGTCAAAATAAATTTGATTCCAGAATAAATAAATACTTGCTCCATTCCTTATTTTAAGATAAAAGTGTGATTATTTTTTGGTAAAAAATATAAGATACAAATATGGGTTGGTTGATGCATTTATTAGTTTTATTCAATTTGTCCTTCATTAAATAATTAAATACAATTAATTTTCATTAATTACATGATAAAAAAGAAGCATTAAATGGGGGCATTTTTTTAAAACTATTTCGAATATTAAATGTGTTCCTAGTCTCGGCTAGGATTGGGTTAAATTCCTACAATTTTGAAACATGAAGGGTAACATTGCACCAAAAAATAGTTTAGGGTACAATTTGCAATTTTAGGAATACTTCGAGGGTAGATTTGCACATTAACCCACTAGTATTTTTATTTTAGTCTACTTAGTTCAAGGGTGACATTGCTACAACTTTGAAAGATGGAGAGTAACATGGCATCAAAATATAGTTTAGAGTGCCAGTAGTGATTTTCGGAATGCTTCAGGGGTATATTTGTATATTAATCCTAAAATATATTACTCAAATGTCAAATTTAAAAAATTTTTCTATAACTTCCCCTATTTGAAACTTTGTAACTTCCCTAACCCATTATCTTTAAATTATATAAATTCAATTTTTTATTTTTAACAATTTTTTTAATTTCAATTCAACTTCCAAATTTTTAAAACTCTTGTATCATTTTAGAACATAACTTCTCGATCTCATCTTAACTTCTTTATTGCTTCCTCATCATTTTTTTGTCTCCACTTTTTCTGCGTTTCTTCATCCTCTTTTGCCTTCTTAATCTTTTTTGGTTATATTCTTCTTCACCTTTCTCTATGTCATCTCTTTATTTATTGGGAAAATGACAAATAGATACCTCTGGGAGCAAAAAATTCCAAAAATAGACCTCAAACTTACGAATTACTATGAGGTATCAAGGCACCTATTGTTAATTTAGATATTTTGATGATTCTAAGACAAATGAACCTGGAGATCTAATGTCAAAGGAACACAAATGAAATAGAGAACAAAGCTGGAGTTTCCTGGAGTTTGAAGAGTTGGTTCACATATTTTAGGAAACTATTTGTAAAAGAAGGTAGTTAAACTTGGAATTTCAATTCACCTATCTTTAAATGAGATAAGTAACTGAATGATTAATGATTAGCTCATGATTTCAAAATGGTTTTCAAGAAAAGAGCTATCTTATGAGGATAAAGTTGCAATTTCAAACTGAGTCTAAGTATTCAATTGGTTTTCATGAAAATGTTTTAGCTTATGGAGATAAGATTTCAACTTCAAGATGTTTCTAAATGTTTACCCTATTTTCAAGATGATGTCTTACCTTACATGCATAACCATTTAATGTTATGGGGATAAAGACTTAATCTCAAAGATTTTCCAAAGTCCATTCTTCAATTTCATGAAAAGGGATTGAGGTTATCCGCATAGTACAGCTTGGGGATCAAGTTCTCAAGTCTATCCAGGTGGTTATCCTAATAAGGTTGGCACCTTGTTCGCATCAGGAAGTGAACAGTAAAGGTAAGTGGTACTGTGTAGCTCATTATTTGTATAACCTAGGGAGGTTGTCTGCACAACGTATATCACAGAGCACTTGAACCTTCCTTGGGTAAACAGGTTATCTGTATAACCTAGGCAGGTTATCCGCATAACCCATATTTTAGAGTACTTGAACTTTCCTCGGATAAATAGGTGATCCGCAAAACTTGAGGAGGTTATTCTCATAATCTATATTATAGAACCCATAGCTCTTCTTCAGCAAAATAGGTTATCCGCATAGCCTTGGGAGAGGTTATCTTGATAACCTAAGTTTCACAAAAACTCAGTTTGAGAAAAGTTTAACGTTATCCTAATAACTGAGTGGGTTTTCATGAAAATAATTTTGAGCTAAAACTTAATCATTTTGGGTAGTACGTTATTTGCATAACGAAAGCTCTATGTTAAAAACAAAGGCAAATAGTTACCCATTATTCATATAACCTGAGGAGGTTATCCGCATAACCTCTGTCAGATGCATTTAATGCGGTAGGTGAATGACTATTTTACTAAGAGTGACGGGTAATCTTTGTTTTCAACGGATAGTTCTGCCCTAAGACTATAAATAGGACCTCATTTAAGTTGTTGGGAAATGAGAAAAACAAAATACATGCCAAAACTCTGCTGATTCAATTATTGATTCATTCAAAGCTTACCTACCCTATGTTTTGCTCATTTATTGTATTTTAACTTTCATATCTACTCTTTTGAGAGAGTTTTCATTATGTTAATATCTACACACTTGTAGAGAGTACTTAGTGTGAGATTACACTAAGGGAAATAGTCTTACTCTTAAGTAAGAAGAGTGAGAAAACTTGTTTTAGTCCAAATTTCAGGCTGGTATTGTATTACGGTCATTGCAAGAATCCATTCAAATCTTGCAAGAGATAGTAGAGAAATTCCAAGTGGTGGCTTAGGGACTGGAAGTAGGTCAAGTGGAATAGACCGAACTAGGATAAACTACTGAGTTCTCTTTATTAGATTAGCTGGCTTCCCAAGAGGGGGGTGAATTGGGAAGATTAAAAATTTTCTGCAAAATATCAAGTAGGTGAAGAAAGCAATATATGATGGTAAAACAGAGTATAAACAAATAACTGTAAAGGAGGCAGTAAAGGGAAGAAGACTCAGTAATTTATCTTGGTTCGGTCTCTCCACTTGACCTACGTCCAGTCCTCAAGTCACCACTTGAGATTTTTCACTATTCAGCAAGAATTCCGTGGGCTTCTTGCAAATGCCATAGTACAAAGTTTATGCTCTGTTTTCTAGAGCTCACTCATTTACTCTCTGTACTTTCACAAAGTGCTTCCCAATTCCTTGTGATATCCCCTCACAAGAAAATCTATCTTTCAGATGAAGATTAGATTGTTTACAAAGACTAAACTTTCTTAATCAGAGTGAATATGAAAGTTAAAGTACAAATATTGAAGTATGAGAGTATGAAGCTTTGAGTAAATGATTTGGTAGAGTTTCAGTATATACAATGTTAAAATCATTTGCCACAACTTCAAATGATGTTATATTTATAGATTTATGTCTCAAATGTCCGTTAGAAACCAAATCTATCCGTTGGAGAAGTTATCCAACGGTTACTCTGAAAAACTATCCGTTAACTAACCACATTTAATGCTTCTAACATACTGAAGTTCGAATTTCGGTTGGTCAACAGACGAATTTTGAAGAAACCGATGGTTAACAGCTTCAACGTTGAAAGCCTGAAGTTCGTCTGTCATGAAGTGAAATTCGAATTTTGATATTTGGAAAATATTTCTGTGTTGTGACATACGAATTTTCAAGTGAGAAGTTTTTCTGTTAAGTGTGAACAGTATTTTCATTTTGCTACTGTGCCTTCAAAATTCGAATTTTGGAACCTCAAAATTCGTCTGTCCGTAGCTGGTCTGTAAGGCATTGTAGTTCATGTGATTCAAAGTTTGAATTTTCAAATGTCAAAGTTCGTCTGTCAGAGAGACCTCTTTTCAGACTAACTTCAAAATTCGAATTTATAAATACTGTTATTCGTATGTCAACATATCACTTTAACAGATTCACAAGCTTAGTTTCTGAAATTTGAATTTTCAAGTCCAAAGTTCATCTGTCAGTGAGCAATTTTGAAATCCAATCTAAACTTAGTTTCAGATGAACATTGACATAATTTCAGATGAATTTTCTTCAATTTTCATAAGTTTCATTTTGTTTGAAATTCGAATTTTCAAAATCCAAAGTTCGTCTGTTACTTAAAGCTTCTTTCAGACACTTATCGAAATTCGAATTTCCCCAAGTCAAAATTCATCTGTCAGAGAGGCATCTCTTCAGACTTGTTCAGTTTCAGTATGAAATTCGAATTTCCAACGTTAAAGTTCGAACTTTCGCTATGACAGATTGGTATTAACCTTTCAAACTTCGTCTGTTGGTGGGTGTTTTTCAAATATTCCATGATTTAACATAGAATCAAGGTTTTAAAACATCTTTTCACCAAATCAAAGTCTTTTACTCAAATAAAACACTATTAAACATCCTATATCTATTCTTTTACGGATTATTCAAAATTTCTTCACTTGAATTCTTTTGGGCACCTTTGATATCTTTATTCCAAGCTCTTGAGGGTTGGTTTGGAATCATCAAAACTCTGGATTCAACACTCTTCCCTTTGCTCTTTATTTCTTTTACTCTATTTTTCAGTTATCTTTTAGTATCACTATTATATTTCATTTTTGCAGAAAAATTTCAATCTTCCCAATTCACCCGCCTCTTGGGAAGCCAGCTGAACTAACACCTATTTGGAATTATTTTTGGCTTGAGAAATGACCATTTTGCCCTCCATCCATTTGTGCCAGAATTGCTATTTAATTGAATATATTCATTTGCAACTAATATTCGATGATTTGTAATGGACGCTGATAAATTGACAGTTGAGTTGATGGTTAACCATCAGAGGGAGGTCCCTTTTATTAGTTCAGCTAGCTTCCCAAGAGGGGGGTGAATTGAGAAGTATGTATTTTTCTGTAAAAATGCAATATAGTAGTGATAATGAAAGTTGCTGAAAAAAACAGAGTATAGGATATAAAAAAAAATTGCAAAGTAAATGAGAAGAGGACATAGAGATTTATCCTGGTTTGATCTACTCTACTTGACCTACGTCCAATCCTCAAGCCACCACTTGAGATTTCTCCATTATATCTTCCAAGATTTGGATGGGTTCTTGTAAAAACCGCAGTAGAACTCTAGCTCGGACTTTGAGTTGACCAAAACACTCTCACTCTTCTCACTCAAGAGCAAGAACAAATCTCTTTGTGTCTTCTCATAGTAAGTGCTATCGACAAGTGTGTAGAGATATACAAGTCAAGATATGAAAACTCTCTCTCAAAATAGTGGATATGAAAATTTAAAGTACAATGAATGAGCTAAACATAGGGTAGGTAAGGTTTGAATGAATCAATAATCAATTTTGCAGAGTTTTGGTGTTTATATGTTTTTCCTCATTACCCAACAAATTAAATGAGGTCCTATTTATAGTTTTAAAGCAAAACTATACGTTGAAATCAAGAATTAGCCGTTACTCTTAGAAAAATAGTCATTCACCTACTGTATTAAATGCATTTGACAGAGGTTATGTGGATAACTTTCTTAGGTTGTGAGAATAACGGGTGACCATTGGCTCTTGGTTTCAACATTGAACTTATGTTATGCGGATAGCCTAGCTAGTCTATGTGGATAACGTTCATTCCAGAATGACTTAGCTTTAACTCAAGATCATTTTCATGAAAACCTACTTAGTTGTTTGGATAACATTAAATTTTCTCAAACTGAGTTTTTGGAAAACATAGCTTATCAAGATAACCTCCCAAGGTTATGCGGATAACCCACTTAGCTGAAGAAGGTTCATGAGTTTTGTAACATAGGTCATGTGGATAACCTATTAAGCTGGGGAAAGTTCAAGGGTACTGAAACATAGGTTATGTGGGTAACCACTTTAAGTTATGTGGATAACCTATTTAACAGAGGAGAGTCCAAGTGCTCTATAATACACTTTATGTTGATAACCTCCCTAGGTTATGTGAATAATATGCTGCATAGTACAAGTGGCCTTCATAGTTTACTCCATTATGCGAGTAAGGTAAACACCTTATTAGGATAACCACCTGGACAGACCTGAGAACATGATGCACATCTACGTTATGCGGATAACCTCAACTCTTTTCATGAAATCGAAGAAAGAATACTTAGAAAATCTTTGAGATTGAGACTTTATCCTCATAATCTTCATTAGTTATGTGCATAAGGTAAAACCTTTTCATGAAAACAAAGTGAGAATATTTAGAAACAATTTTGAAATTGAGACTTTACCTTCATATCCTTTAAACGTTACACACATAAGGTAACTCTTTTCATGAAAACCATTTTGAAAAATAAGCTAATTATTTACCGTTCAAATAGATAGATGCCTCATTTAATCTTGGGGAAAGCAAAGTTTAAAGCTTAACTACCTTCTTTTATAAATGGACTCCTAAAATATATGTAACAACTCTTCAACCTTCAGGAATCTTGAACTTTATTCTTCATATGACTTGTGTTCCTTTGATATTAGATTTCCAAGCTTAATGTTGTTTAAAATCATCAAAACCATATGAATTAACACCTCTAATGGTCACCTAAATCAGACATACTAATAGTAGAAGCTACTGATTTGGTCGACCATTAGAGGGGGTTTCTCTAATGGTTAACCATCGTCTTTTTGCAACTTACAATCAACAATTTGCAACAGACAATCCTATATTTGGAACTATCAGACGGTGATTTGCATCTAAAAGAAATATAACTTCGTAGGCAATATCATCATAAAAAATAATTCTACATACATTTGTAACTGATACACGTAAATTTGTAATTGTTTTACTTAGATTTATAACTAATGCGCATACAATTTGAATTGAAGAAAAAACAATCTCATACTCATTTGTAATTGATACATATACATTTGTAATTGTTCTACATAGATTTACAACTGATCTACATACATTTCCATTTTGTGGAAGTTGCAAAACTCTGGATTTACATTATTTCAAACCCAGCAAACTGGAAAGAAAATAGCAACAACCCAAAAAAAAGAAGAACACGCTGGAGAAGATGAAGATAAGATATGGACAGCAGAGGATGAAGAAAAATAAGGAGGTAGAAGCACTATGACAGTTGATTTGGGCTCTACAACAGTGGATCTGGGATTTATGATAGTTGGTCTCGGCTTTGCAAGCACTACTATAGAAGTGGGTTTTCTTGGCAGTTATTTTTGACCTTTCTTGGTGGTTATCAACTGCCTTTTATCAAACTGCCAAGAAAAAGGGCGACTTTTGCAGGCGGTTATTAACCGCCTACAAAGGTGGCCTTTTGTAGGCGGTTATCCATATAACCACTAGATAACCACCTACCAAAGCCATCCTTAAGAATAAAAGAGACACCTTTTGCAGTAACCACTTACAATTGTTGACTTTTGTAGGCGGTTATATACATAACCCCCCAAAAAAGTTGGGTGTCAAGGGAAATGAAGAGAACGACTTATGTTTCCTTATTTTTTTAAAAAAATATATTAAATTTTTGGATTTGCTATATGTTTTTTTGAACCTGTAATTAAACCCAACACAGTATAACATATAAAGCTTTAGCCACAGATAACAAACTAGAAACAATCAAATGTATGACTATGCTTTTTGATCATGGGCAACAAACCAAAAATAATCATGTAGTGGCATGTAAGTAGGTCACTCACTAAGCAACAAATGAGGTCACGGATATTACCATCTTCATCCTTCATATAATGTTTTGTCAGGATATAACGAAAAGCTCACATTGCTACTCCAGCCTTCTTGTATATGTAATCTCGATAGGTCTCATCGATGTCAACTGCTAACTGCAAAACAATAATAATAAGTATGCATATATGGAAAAAAAAAGAAGAAAAAACATCATAAGGGGAAGCAATTTACTACTATATCCTAGAAAATTGAGTCTTTTACACCCCAAGGGACTTTCCTCCAATCTTCCAATTCCAATTATTACTTGCTATAGGCACCTTCGGCTTTTTAGCTATCCTAATATAGCTACTTAATTTGTTTCCATCTTTTCTTATGGGACGGTTTTTGTAATTCCAATTCACATGGATCTTACGACCACTATCTCTTGCTTATGTGACCTCCTTTAGCATAGTTAATCCATAGCTATGCTTGTCTAACTCTTTCGTCAACTTATTTTCAGCAGGGTTATCCCATGTATCACTATGACTTGGATCTATATCATGATTAGAAGGGGAAGCCATTTACCTATAATATAAATATAAATCAAACAAGGAAGTTATATATGATCCAAGTAATATAAATCAAGTTAAGAGAACTCAAACATAAGATAATTAAAAAAAGGTAATATAAATCAAGTTAAGAAAACTCAAAAATTATATATGTTAACAAACTAATAAATCAAGTTAAGAAAACTCAAATATAAGAGAAATTATATTTATTAAAAAAAGTTAAACATTTTCTTCTTTATGCTTTGTCCCTTCTTTATGATCCAAATACCCTCTTCATGATCATCTCTTATATACAGGGTATCATCTACAGTAGAATCAATATCAATTGATGTCCCTAAAAAAGGATCATCCTCAATATCTGCATCTTGATGATCTTCATCGTTATCGGTTATTTTGTTCTTTAACATAACAATGTGCCACTTCTTATTAGTAGGATCATTGACAAAAAACACCTGTTGAGCATGAGATGCTAAAATAAAAGGCTCATATTTGTACGTCACCTTATTAAGATCCATCTGAATGAACCTCCATTCATCAACTTGGAGGTTAGTCTTATTGTCAACCCACTTACAAGTGAAGACTGGTACTCAGAATAAGATGTAGTCTAACTCCCATATGTGCTCAATCACCCCAAAGTATGACATATTTGAAAAATTAGGGTTTTTATCTTTTGCATTAGAAATATACATTGATTAAGCTATCAGAGTTATCCCACTATATTTTATTGTACTCCGATCATCCTGCTCTTTTGTATAAAATGTGTAGCCATTGATGAGATAACCGGTGTAAGATAGGACACGCATGCTTAGACCATTACCTAACCATCTCAACCTTTCTGAAATTGAACTAGGATTCCTTTCAAACTCTAAAATAGTGTGATGTCTCGACCAATCTATAAAAAGTGAATTATGTTCTTTTGATATCCAACTCTCAGTCTTATTAGGATTTAAGCTTCTAAGTTCCTCCTTATGTATTTCCACATATGGCACAACATCCTTAGAGTTGTGCAGAACATATAAGTGAGCTTACTCCTACTATGTCATGGAGATACTAACTATTTCATTTCCATGAACCCTTCCCCAGCTATTCTTCCTAGTGATGAGACTTTGGAAAACCAATGTTATCGACATTGGATAAATATTCATTGTAAAACTTAGCAGCTTCTTCAGAGATGTACCATTCAACTATACAGTCCTCTAGTCTACATCAGTTTTTCACATATCCTTTTAACACCTTCATATAATGCTCAATAAGATACATCCATTTAAGATGAGCTGGGCTGCATATTTGTGTCTCTCTAACCAAGTGAATCATTAGGTGAACCATTATGTCAAAGAATAAAAGTGGGAAATGCATCTCAAGCTCGCATAGTGTAAGAACAATTTGCTTTTGCAATACCGGCAACTTTCTTAGGTCAATCACTTTGTTGCAAATAGACTTGGAAAAGAAACATAGTTTCATGATTGTCCCTTGCACCTTTTTTGGTAAAATTGATCGTATACCCACTAACATCATATGCTCCATCAATACATGATAGCCATGAAACCTAAGACCTTTTAACTTCAAGTCTTTTATGGATACAAGTTTTCTGATATTTGAGGAGTACCCCTTTGGAACTTTAACTCCATTAAGAAACTCAAAAAAAGTGATTTTTTCCTTTCCAGATAAGGTATAAGCTGTCAAAGGTAGGTAAGTATAGCATTTCTCCTTGACTGGTGCTAATTCTCCTTTTATTCCAATAGCAACTATGTCTAACCTCACCTTGATGCCATCTTTGATCTTTCTTGGAACATTGAGTAATATACCCATGATGCTATCATATACATTCTTTTCTATATGCATCATATCAAGGAAGTGCCTAATGTACAAATACTTCAATATGAAAATTCAAATAAAATTGACATTTTCTTCCACTCGCTTGTCCCAAGGTGTCTCGTAAAAGGTTTCCCAAAGTTGTTATTCAAATATTTTACCTAGTGAAATTGCTCCTCACTAGTTAACAGCAAAGGTTTTCTCCCTTATTCTGTATTCCCATTAGGTTTCTTCCATAACTTGTAACGATGTCCCTGAGGCAAAAATCTGTGATGGCCAAGGAAAACAAATTTCCTACCATGTTTGTATGAAATGTGTATTCTCTTCACATATAGGGCATCCAAACTCTTCTTTAATATTGTAGCTTGCAAATTACAATATGCCAGAAAATCATTAATTGTGTGAAACAACATTGCTCTCAACTTGAATGTCTCTTCCCTATATCTGTCATACACCTCTACATCCCTCCCCCATAGTAGTTTCATATCTTCAATTAATAGAGCCAAATATACATTTACATCATTTTCTAGTTGTTTAGGTCCAAAAATTAACATAGAGAGCATCATAAACTTCCTTTTCATGCATAGCCATGTTGACAGATTATAATTCACCAAAATTATAGGCCATGTACTGTGGGTTTTACTTTGTATGCCATGAAGATTCATTCCATCAGTAGATAATGCAAGTTGTAGGTTTCTCTCTTCTTCCCTAAAGTCTTTATATTCATCATCAATTTTTTTTTGATTATGGAGAATTTGCAGGATGTTGAAGTTTTCCATCTTCAATTCTGTAATCCACATGCCATGTTAAGAGCTTCACATTTTCAGCACCGCTATACATGAGTCTCAATCTAGGTTTTATGGGAAAATACCATACCATCTTCATTGGACTTGATTCTTTCTTCTTATATCATTGGGCATTGCTTTTAGGACACTTGTCCAATGTGCATATTCTTTATGAAATAAAACACAATCATTAGGACATGCATGTATCTTCTCATAGTTCATTCCAATAGAACAGATCATCCTTTTAGCCTCATATGTACGGCTAGGAAGCTCATTATCCTTTGGCAGCAAATCCTTCAAAATTTCTAGCAATTCTATGAAGCTTTTATCACTCCACCCATTACCCACTTTCAAGTTATATAGTTTCAACATAGCTAACAATATCGTGAATTTAGTACAACTTGAGTACAATGGTTTTTCTACATCATTTTTTAACCTTTCAAACATCTGAGGACAGTGCCGAAGTTCATCTTCAATCACAGTTGTTCCACAGCTTCCATTATACCCTTGATCACTATACCCATCGTTTGGCTCACTATGCTTTGTCCAACGTGCATAACTTCGGTCAATTCTGTGACACACTAAATGTTCTTCCAACTCAATTGCACTGACTAGCCTCCCATGACAATACTTCAAGCAAGGGTAAATAAGTTTATTGGTGCGATCAGTATCCTTAACTGTAAACCTAATGAAATCTTTCACTCCATCCCAATATTCCTTAGACAAACGACTCGTAAACATTCACTTCTGATCCATACTCCTAAGTTATATATATAAATTTTGGCAAAGCTTCCCTTAGAAGTTAGGCCTCCCAATAATTCTACATTAAGAATAAGGAGAATAATTATTCCAAGTAGGAGCAGACGCAACACTAAATTGTAAACGGGGCCAACAATTAATTTAATTTTGTATTTTTAATATTATCATAAATATTTTTAAAAAGCTAGTTTTCAACCTAAAAGAAATTATTAAATAAGAAATCATGTATAATGATAAAAAATTTCCTAACAAAAGAAAAAATTATATTGATAAAAAATTTGTAGAAAATTAAAGAAAACACATCATTATCCATGACTGTGTTAGTAATAAATATCTAAAAACAATAGACTAATTGCTAAGAAAAACTGACAACATGATGGCTTAAAAATGAGAGTTTACTGGGTGTTAAGTCCTCTTTTCATGTAAGAAGTCACAAATTTAAACAAAATAAGATATCCCACAACTAAACAAAAAGTCACAAATTTAAACAAACTAAGATAACCCACAGCTAAATAAATAATATTTCAAATTAATTCCTAACAAAACTCATGTCATATACTACACTAAAGTTTTTCAACCATATAGCTTTTTACATAGATTTTTAGCCACACATCAATTAAATATTGTAATTTACCTTAGTGATCTTAGAAATAGTGGTGCCAAGTGGTATTTCCTTATTCAATAACTCTTTAGCAATCTCCTATGGAAGATAAAAAATAGCTCCTTGAACCTAATGGTTGAAACATAAAAAGTTAAAATGTTTAAGTACACCTAATTAGACACAAATTCTTAAGGACATAAGCACCAAAAAGAAAGACGGATGCAAACCCTTTCATCAACAATTATATGTATTTTTCCAACTTCATCAGCAGCTGGAGGATAAACATTGCATAGAAACCTAGTGACTGATCTTGAGAAAAAAACCTTCTAGAATCCCCTTGACATCGAGTTATTTGTAATGTAACCCATCCCTACAATGCCAATGATAGTTTTAATGAGCTAAATAATTAACATAAGTAAGTTAATCAATATACACATATAAGCAAAATTGAAAATTTATTATGCAGCACATCATATGATAGTCAAATACATATAAACAAGATTAATATGACATAGATAGCATTAGATATCTTCATACCAAGCATTATAACCACCATAGATTACAAGATGCCCTAAGACTAGTGCTATATGCATTCAAGTAGAAGTTCTTCATTATACTGGTTTCAAAAAATTTCACATAAAGTAGAAAGAGATAGAGAAACGATGAACTTTATATTCAAGTAATTGACTAATTTAAAATCAACTTAGTATTTTTTTCGGGAACTAACTTAAAAATGATTAAATAAATACCATTAAAAAATATGTGCACAAAAAGAATAAAATTTTAGAAATTGATAACCTAGTTATTTGGTTTTACTTTCTTAGAGTTGACAAACACCCTCTAATAATAGCAAAAGACATCAAATTGTGTCAGCCAATTTGCCAAAGTAATATTTTAGATTTCTCCTATTTTGAACAATCTAAATAGATACACATCATCCATAAGCTAAAGAATATCATTTGATAGAGTATTAGATAGAGAGAATTAGAAGAAACAAGATATTCTTAACTTATGACAAGAAACCACAATATCCCCCCCACACACCATACCAAAAAAAGTTATTTGTCAACATTAATCAAAAGTATAAGTTATATATCTTAGAAGGCATATATATGACTTCAATGATATTCCCTACCAAATTCTTTTTTTTTTTAGCCTATTTCATCAATTCAACCCCACATGTTGAAGACTTCAAAAGTAGAAAAAGCTACCTTTTATTTTATTTATTCTACCTTTTGCACACACAAATATATATATATATAAATTTGAAAATTCTTGAAGCCAATAAGTAAATAATCCCTAGTGACAAATGAGGAAATGCATGAAAGACAATTTAAAAGGTAATCTAATTAGAATTAGGTTATAAATTCATAACTTTTTTTTGATTAATGGCTTCATACTCTATTACTACAATTCTGATGAGTCATACACCATTGACTTAAATATACATGGAGTATGGATTAGAGCGAGGACCATGTGAGCATCATTAATTTGTTAAAGTGATTAACATGTTCTACCTAAATATTTTCCATTTTTAATTAATTATTTAAATATTCATCATAATCCTATTATTATGCACACTGAATTTGAACATTATTCCATCTAGGTACATTATGTTTTGTAGTGACTTTCTGGTAAAGAGTAAACTGTCATTACTTAGCTAAGAGATATGAGATAAGTATTTCTCATTAAATAAAAGGTTATATTATCAAGTTAGGAAGATATTGTTTTCTTAAGGGAAACTCATTAAGCTACTATCCAAGCACAAGAGAAATGATCTATCAACATGTTTATAATTTTCATGTTTTTTTATCTAGGTGCCTAAAATATATACCTTATCAACTCTATCTTTTTCACATAAATCAAGATAGGGCAAACCAAATTTGAACAGACCATCTCAACTTACTAGCTAGCAAATGGATCAACTGATAGATATCTATTTCTCTAAATAGGTACTTGAGGGCATCAATTTTGCCATAAAAACCATGCCCTTTACCTTGCATTCAAACCCATACCTACATAAGATTTCCAAGATAATGTTAAAATAAACTCAAAGCATACATAATAGAATAAGATTACCAAAATAAAACAAACGTGGTATGATGGTGAGCACCCTCAACAACCTACAAGCAAAGTAGATGATGGAGGGGGCTTACATGAATAGAGCATGGTGGAGCTTAGACTTGAGGAAGTTACGGACTTGCTAAAATGATGTGGAAACCATGAACTTGGAGAACCCACAGAGAAGCCGTGTCACACCTCGTACTTAGACTCATTTCCCATGTATTAAACTATATTTAATCCTATTAATGCTTGATTAGAGACTTGATTACATAAAACAACTTAAACCAATTTATTTCATTTAGGGTACTATTCCTTTGGTTAACTTCTTTTCACCCAGTGAACTTTGAAAATTCATAACTAAATCTAAAAAAATCATATTGATATGGTTCAAGTCTCTAAATATAGTTTAAAAGATTCTATACATGGAAAAAAATGTTGAACATGAAAATTAATTGGCCAATTAATACAGTAAATTCATATTATCTTTACTATAGCAAGGGTCATTTTTTAAAATTTGTGATTCTGACCATAACTTTGAAAAATCACCATAAATCATACACAACTCCAAATTAAGTGATCTTTATGTCTTTGGAAAGCTACACATATCTTTGTTTTAAACATATAAAACACTAATATATTTAACATATCAAGTATGCACAGTACTACAAATTCTCAACAGTGTTCAGAAAGGTCTCTTGCATTCTTCCAACTTTCCAAAATACACACTAATATAATATACATAGCCATAACTTGCCTTTATCTTACATGATACTCCATAACAACCTAGAGGAACATATTAACATGAAAACACATCATGATCATATTCCATAAGATTTTACATAACATCTCATATAATAGTATCAACATAAGCATCATTATCTTGAACATTAACTTGCTTCTCTTTGCCTTTCCTTTCTTGGGTAATCTTGCCATAACTTGAACATAAAATTTGTTAGACATTTGGAAAGGGGTGAGATTTAAAGAATCATAGTAGTGACTACCATACATGCTTATATATTATCATATTTTGCAAACTTTCATAAAACATACATTAAACTTTCATTTAAAGTCATTTGTGCACAAACATTTTCTAAAAAATTTGGGCAGCACCTCCCCTTAAATTATAAACATTCCTAGGGTCAAATACCCTTTAAAAAACATAGCCAATCAATTCAATCCATCATAAAATATCAATACAATCAACAATTACATCAAGTAAGCATATTGGCAACAATAACAATATATAGGCACAATGTGGTTAGTTAACTACCTTGTGGATTTTCAATGACTTTCAAACCTTGTACACCTCTTCTTTGGTCTTGCATCACAAAATATGGTCATTAACCACTGATTATACAATTTCCTTTACAAAGTGCTCATTTGAACTAAAATTTATACTTTGTTATCCATAAAGTATTCCTTGTACAACACACTTGTTCTGACCTATTTTGGACTCAAGGAATCCATTTTTGGCGTCAAAATCATGAAATTTCATTCCTAATTCAAACCCTAATTAGAAAGAAAATTTCATAAAAATGTAGAAAAATAACTACTCCATGAATCTTGAAACAACTTGTACATTCATGCATCTTAAGACATTTTCAAGCTTTTCTATGATTTTATTTTACCATAGCTCAACTTTCTCTCTCTAGGGTTTGCTATGGTTGAAGCTTGAAGTAAGAGAGAAGACAAAATACTTCATGAAACTACCAAAAACCTCAAGAAAATATAAGCTAGGAACTTTGGAAACTTACCCTTGAGATTTGACTTTGATTCTTGACTTGTAGCTCTTGTTTTCCCTCTTGAGATTTTTTTTTGCTCTTTCTCTCTCCTTTACTTCTGGTTCCAGACGTGAAAATAGCTAAGGAAGATAGAACTTTATGACTTAATAGGATATTTAAGCAATAGAGTAATTTAATTAACTTTATCTTTAAATTTAATTACTTTTTCTTCTTCAAAAGCTTTTAGAAAATTCCACTTGTGTTCCATCTGCATTCCAGACATGATTCACTCCCCTTTTTGGCCAAAAATTGCTTCAATAATTTATATGAATCAAAATACCTTTTACCAATTAATTTACCCATACTGATTGAATATTTTTACTAAAATTGTCATTAAATTAGTAAAGAGTTATCCAATAATTACTTTTGATCCAAAATTACTATCTTGACCCAAAATATATTTTGTCAAGGCCCATGAATTTTTCTTGAATTAATACTTCCTATTCCTGTAGTCCAAACTGACTTTTATCTGGTAAAATATTAATATTAAATCCTAATTACCCAATAAATATTATTTTGGCTTTAATAAATTTCATACTATATTTCATTGGGTCTAACTCATTGAGAGCTTCATTTTGACTATAATTTTTCATATTTATAAAAATACCCTTAACCTAGGGTTAATTTATAATTTTTAAAACTTTCAAGTTTTTAGTGTAATTTGCCCCAAACTACCTAAACTTTTCTTCAACCTGCCTTGCGTCCACCGTCTTCAGTTTTTTTTTTCCTTTTTATTTTTTTTTAATCTTTTTTTTCCAGGGGTAAAATTATCATTTTCTCCTTTTTCCTTCCAACTAAGATAATTGATCTCTTTATTCTATTTCATGCCAAACGGTATACATCTGATTTTGTAAATTCTTTATAGATTTTAAAATATTGAGCCTTGAATATCCAGAAAATTTCAGGATATTACAAGCTGCACACCCTTATGGAAGATACGAACTTGGGAAGCCACGGAGAACCAATACAAATCTAGGGAAGCACATAGAAGCAACACGAACCTGGGGAAGCACGAAGATGCCATAGGCTTCATGAACTAATGAACGGAGGCCTAATCTTTGGATGAGATGAACTAATTTGATAGGAAACAAGATGATTATGGGAAAAAGCGAGAAAAGAAGGGGGAGGGAAAAATTCACGCGCGAGCAGAGGAATTAAGACTTAATGAATCAAACAAATGGGGATATAAAGTTAGGGAATTGTTTTTTAAATATATATAAGCGGTTATTTTAAACAACTACCTACATTTTTTTCTTAATAAAAACTATACATGGATAAATATTTTTTGTTTATATATATTTAAAAATAATAGATTTATAATCATTTTTTAGTATGTTTGTAATATATTTTTTAATATTTTTTTTTTAAATATACATTGGCGGTTATTTAAAATAACCACATACGCTTTATAATCCATTTTTTTTTAAAATAAACATATATTTATATTAAAACTATACGCAGGTGGTTATTCTAAATAACTGCCTACATTATTGATATATTTTTTATCTAAATATTTTTTTGAATAATGATATATTTGTAGGCGCTTAGTTAAAGAACCACCTATAAAAATTAACTTTTGTAGATGGTTATTTAAACAATTGCCTACAAATCCTCCACCTCACTTTTCTTTGCATTTTTTTTCTCATGTAACTGCGTACATAAATGCCCAAAGAAAGCCCATTTTTGTAATAGTGAATGGTGGATCTTCGTTCTCTCGCTTGGCCTCTTTTTGTCACTCGAAGCCTTGCATAGCATTTGGTTCTCTTCCCTCCTACGTCATTTATGTTGTCTTGTCCTCTTATCTCCAGTGTCATCTTGCTTGCTCATTCTCTTCCCTTTAGCGTTGTTCTGATTGTCGGTTTGTGGAGGAAGAAGAAGGAGGAGGGAAGAAGGAGAAGGAAGAGGAAGGAGGAGGGAAGAAGAGTTTGAAGAAGAGGATAGAGATGGAGAAAATGGGAGGGAGGAGGGAGGAAAGGGCAAAAAGAGGGAGATGTAAAATTATCTTTTCACCAGACAACAATATTTTCAAAAAGGTACTTTGGTACCTCATAGCAATTACGTAAGTTTTGGGTATGTTTTTGAAATTTTTCACTCCTACAGGCATTTATTTGTCATTTTCCCTTATTTATTTATTTTCTGCAGATTTACTCAAATTTTATTTTTGCTCTTATTTTTTTATTTGGATCTTTTCATATTCCAATTCACGATTTGAATTTGAACTTCATAGAAACAATTGCTCTTTACATTGTTGTTTGTGTTTCAAACTATGTTTTCTAGCCATGTAGATGTAGGTAACCATTGATCTTTTGCCTTATAAGATTTCTCTCTGAGTCTCTGTTCTTATCCCAGTAGCATTTCTTCTTTGTCTTTTTTTTATTTGCATTACAATTTGAAGATTTTTTCCTTACAAGAGGTAGGGATATTCCATTCTCTCTCTGTCATTGGTAGCCTATGTCATGAGGATATCAATTTAATACATAAGTAGAACTACTGTGTAGTATAGTAGCCAACCTAGGTCGTGTTCATAAGTAGAACAAATGGGAATGATTAGAAAAGTTCAAAGAATGTTTATCTAAAAATGCAATGAATTCTGTACTAAATGCAATGCAAATTAGAGAATGCATTGGGAGGGGGTTTGGTTTTATAAAACTTTTAAAAGAATGGAATCAAAATAAATAAAGGAAGAATAATGAAAAACCTTAAAAAGAGCAAGGAAAGTTGTTAGAAAATGTGCAAATGAATGGAATAAAAAGTGTGGTAATTTCTTTCATGAGACTCTAATAATTCCACAAGAGAATGCTGCAAAATTTAGTGAGGTTAAGTGCCAATTCAATGACCATATTAATCCTTAAATAGAGATGAATGACAATATGACATAGGACAAGAATACTCTAGCTTATGCATTTTGTTAAACATCTTTAAGGCATAGCACAAGTTCTCACCAAATTGAGTAGTTGAATTATGCATTGATTCCATTGGCAATTTAGTCATCAATATAGCCTAAAAATCAATAAAACAAGCTACCTATCCATCCATCAACCAAAACTTAGCAACTTTAACTCATTTACCATGCAATCAAAGTGATTAAATCAAGACTAAAGATAGGATAAGAAAGTTGTCCAAATTTTGCATTGTCATTAATAACAAAATTAACAATTCAACTATATAAATCTCAATCTCTACAAAAGGTTTAAACACTTACAATCAAAGATCCAACCATAAACTGAACCTAAAGCTACAATCCAACCTAGATTGAAAGAATTAATCCTAAACAAAACCATAGGTGGAGAGTAGAGTAGAAATAGAGTTAACATCCCCTTTTAGATTTGCAAATTCATCAGTCTTCATTGTCTTCTATTGAGTAGGCTGGTCACCCAAGAGGGGGGTGAATTGGGTGTTGCAAAATTTTTCATCTTTTTGAAGCACAACCTAGCTCAAATGGTTTGGAGCTTTATCAAAAGGAGTAGAGAAAGACAAAAAATGATACTAAGGGAAGTTATAAGGAATGACATTTTGAGAAATATTTATCTAAGAAGATGGTGTTTGATAGAACCTATTAGCGTTATATGATCCAAGTAGCTGACTCCACATAGTGGGATAATGCTAATGTTGTTGTTGAAGCATAACCTAACATTGTAGAGAATTGCTAAAAATAGGGGTGAACAGAGGAGATAATGAAGAGATAAAGGAGGATCAATACACAATCAATATATCATAGTTTGGCCTAACCACTTAGCCTAAGTTCAGTTCCTAAGCAACCTGCTTGAGATTTTCCACTATAACCACAAGTTCAATTCGGGTACTTCTGAAGCAACATGACATCCAAAACTCCTTAACCGAGTCTGTCTCTCTCTCACATCTTCCCTTGTGTGATTACAAATTCCCTTCAAGGAAACCTTCCTTAGGTAATCCCTCTAGATCATCTTGAGAATTCTCCCACAGAGAAAATATCAACACAAATAAATGCTCTATCAAAGAGTAGATAAATGCATTGAAGCTTATAGAGTGTAGTTGAAAGTGTTTTATTGAGAAATAAATGTTAGAATAATAAAATAGGTTCTGAACATCATTCTCTCTTCTCTCAACTTAAATGAGGCTCTATTTATAGGTGGAAGTAGTTAATTAGCCATTAGGCATAATTAACTTGTCGTTACTTTGAAGAACTAGCACTTGAACTACCTGTTACCGAGTTAATTGATTATACTATGAAAGTCTAATCGATTATGATGTGATTCAAGGTTATTTATGGTAATGTATCCATAATAATAAATTGAGCTCTGTTTATGTCATTTGATTGAGTTCAATAACAAAGAAAAAAGTAAGTTCATTAATCAATTGAGTCAAGAACAATCGGTTAAAATGAAATTTGGAAGGATAGGAAACATAACCGATTATGTTTAGGAATATAATAGGTTATCGAATGATGAAAAGAGTTTAAGAAGCAAGATAACTGATTGTATACTGAGATATAATAGGTTGGAATTCGAACAAAGAGCATGTAATCTTGTTGAAGAATTATAATCAATTATTTAAAGATATAATAAATTATATGAATCAATATAATCGATTAGATGTAAGGAGTAATCAATTAAGACGTGAAATTGAAGTGTATCAAGAATGACCAGAACTCGATAATAGATTACTTTGATGAGGTAATCGATTGCATCAGAAAAGTTGATGGCTGTATAAGAATAACAACTATATGATCGATTATATGCAAATATAATCAATTAAGGTGCTAAACATTGGTAAGCTAACTTATCAGAAGGAATGATAATTGATTATTTTGAGAAGATAATCAGCTATACCAATAAGAAAGTACAAAACTGGGGTAAACAACTGGTATAATAGGTTATATAGATTGAGATAACTGATTAATTTTCTGGCACTTTGAAAACTCATAGGAATGAAGGAACCAAGAGTTAATTTGATTTTTAGACTTGAAATCTTCAATGATATTAATACTGATGTTCTAAAATTATTTGAAAAACCTTTTAAAACCAAATATCCTCAACTACTTACATCCAAACTCAGACTAAGAACTTGTATCTTGATTTATCATATTTCTGCTTGTTAGTGCCAAGAGAAAGTTATGCAATCAATATTGGGTTAAATTTGATTTTCTGAGAAAGAATAAATTTGATATTATAGATATATTAGATAGATTTGCTTTATGGTTGGAATTCAGGATATCATACCTTGAGTCATTGGTTAAAACATTCTTTTGCAACGTGAGTTTCAAAAAAAGGGAAACTTAATTTTCTACTGTTGTTAGAGGACAAAACATTGTAGTCAATGATGAAGTCTTTTGTGATTGGTTAGATTTGTCTGAAGATAAGTTACAGCCTATAGAATTCTAGACAAAGGATGATCTATACAAAATTGTGATGTAAACTACTACCAATCCTAAGAATTATAAACTCAAGCCTACTAATATGCCTATAAAGTTTAGAGTTCTTCATTATTTGCTCATAAGGATTATTATTAACAAGAGCTTTAGTTTTGGGCATTTGACTAAAACTAAATTGAAGATCATGACTGGATTGATTAGAATGACTTCTATTGATGTTACTAGGTTAATCATCAAGAGGTTCATTGATGCTGCAAAGTCTAGAACCAAAGAACTGCCGTCTGCTACACTAGTCTCACTTATTCTAAGAAAGAACAACATCTGGCATCTAGAATGGAAAGAAAGAGATGTTTCCATGGAGTTCTGTTCTCCAAACCTACACAGAATGGGATTAAAATTTGAGAATGGAGAATGGATTGTGGGAAGGATTGCAAAAAGAAAAAGATCACCCTTTCCTGATCATTCACAGGCACCAGTTAATCAACCTGCTTCTCAAACCTTCTCCTCAACCTTAACCTCAGAGACCATTAGAACACATTTCACAAGAAGACTTTGATAATGCTACAGTTGTTTTGAATAAGATGACGACAATTATCACTGGAGCAATATTTGTCATACCTTACTTTTTTACATTATTGCTCATCTATAATAGCATATATGATGCTAAATAAGTTAATTTAGAAGCTTGAATGAGAAAAATTCAAATTTCTAAAATACTATTTATTTGGTAATTCGATTTTCCTGGCTAAATTTTGAAAAATCATAATTAATTACAGGAAATTTTTATGAAGATGATTCAAGTCTCTAAAAATAGAAAAAAATATTTCCTATGTGGAAAAATATACAAATGAAATTTAATTGAGCCAATTCATTCAGAAAATTCATCCAAATCTACTGTTCATTTAGTCGTAACTACTTTTCCAGATTTTCTGAGCCATCTTCAAAATTCAAAACTATTTGTATTCTTATCCAAATCAAGTGATCTTTGGTTCTTTGGAAAGCTCTCTCTGTCTAATTTCCAATCATGTATAACACTCATAAAGAAAAGTGAATTTAGAATGAACAGTACCCATATGACTAATTAGTCACATAATGGACAGATTTGCATACTAACTTCCAAAACTAAATACACAGCATGATTACATAGCCCAAACTTATTCAGACGAAGTTCTTATCATTACAAGGCACTTACAATAGCATGATGGCAGTGAAGCATTGCTTCATAAATTTGCACAATAATTTATACATAATAGCAAGGAAATAAGTTGCAATTTCAACTAGAACTTTAATCTTCATTAACTTTCTCCTTGCCTCCTATCTTCTTGGAGGACTTGCCATCACTTAAACCTATCATGTTAGTGCTTGGGGAGTGAGATTTGAGAAAATCTCAATAGCTAGTTCATTCAATGCATTTATCTCATACAAGTTTCACAAGATTCTCATGTAATTACATAAAATCATTAAAGAACCATATTGTCAAATAAAATTTTTGGTAGAGTTTCCCCCTAGAAAATGGACATCTTGAGAAAATAAACCCCTTCATTTAAAGCCAAAACCAGTCACAACAAATCACAAGAACAATAAAACAATAAAATATAATCATAGAAACATTTTAGAAAAACATAAAGCAATAAAATGAACATAGCTACCTCTTATGAAATTCTTAGCTTTTCCACCTAGAATCAAAGCTTCCACTAGCTTTCTTGAACTCTCCACAATTCCTAAAACATCATCCATTATCAACTTAATCAATTACAAGCAAGGGTTGTCTTACAAGTTTTACAAAACCCTAAAATTTCACTTAGTTTATCTTGAGTCCAACACTTGTTCTTAGCTAATTTGGATCCAAAGAATTCATTTTAACATCAAAACCTTCCAAATCCAACTCCTTCCCAGCATACTAAACTGACCAAAATTAGGGGTTTAGGAGAGTAAAGAGGAACTTTTAAAACTTGCTTCCAAACATACCAAATCTTGTTTCTTTCACTTAATCTCATGCTTTCTCTTTAATTTATGGCACAAAACCATTTTCTTTCCTAAATCTACATTAAAACTAAAACTAAACAGTAAGAGGAGAGAAGAAAAGCTCAAGGAAACCATCTTAAACTACTTAAAAATCTAAGCTACAAACTATAGAAATCATATAATGAAACTTACCTCACTTGGCTTTTCTTTCCTCTCTTCTCCTTCGCATTTTCCATCCTTTCTTTTCTAGTTTTCAGACCTAGCTCTTTCTCCCTCTTTTAAGCTTCAATAGTTGGCCAAACCATGGGCCAAGAGGGAGAATATATAGAAGTTTGCAACCAATGGCATTTTGACACCTAAAGCTTCTTGAAAGTTCTTGATAATTCATGGAAACTATTAAATTATTGGATTTTCTCCCATGTGTAGCATATGCCATGAAATTGAGGGAATTTTGGTCCAAATGCAGGGCTCACATGCCTTTTTCCTACTTTATCTGTCTTTATGGGGCCTACAGTGCCTTCTCTTGACACTCGAAATGAAATTTTTCTTCATGTAAATTCTATTAACCTTAAACTATTATACCATTGGGTTCGGCTCATTGCGAGCTTTGTTTTGACATAAACTTTGCATAATTTCAAAATTTCCTTTAATTGAGGAAAAATGTAATTTTCAAAACCTTCAGGTCATTAGGTGTAAATTTTCCCAAAATTCATAAATTCTTCTACAATCCTTGCGTAAGTCCTTTTTCTAGGGATAAAATTATCATTTTCTCCTTTTTTCTTCTAACTGAGAATATTAACATTTTTATCTTATTTCATGCCAAGCGGTGTATACTCGTTTTTACAAATTCCTTATTGATTTTAGAATATTAAGCCTTGAACATTTAGAAAAATTTCTAGGATATTACAGTATTCAAGTACATCACTGATATGAAAAAGGAATTAATAGATAACCATTCAAAGATCTTTGACATCCTTGTTGTTAGGATTAATATAATATAAGTTTTAATGATGACAAATGTAGAGTAATAAGGAAAAAATGCATCATAGTTATCTAATATATATTGTTTCTTAAAGAAGTAAAATGTGCATTAACATATATCTAATTTTGTTTATAATGAATATATTATGCTATTCACTAATATATCCCCCATGCTTTTATGGTTTATGATACAAGTTGGATATATAAATTGGATTAATTACTTAATTTGTAAGTATAATATATCAAGTGTAGGATTGTTCAAATAAGAAGAGATTGCATTGGAATAAATAACTAAGAATCAACATCATTTCTCACTAAAAAAAAAAAGAGAAATGATGCTCCAAGTAATTGAAGATCAGAAGGAAGCATGCTAAGAAGAGAATGACAAAGTGAAAGTGGAGCTCAAGCATTAAAGACCTAGTTATTAGGTATATTTTATTTTCACTTTGGTCTTGAGGTGATTTTAACCTTTGAAATTTACTTAATGTTGTTACCATATATTTTAAAGAAGTTAGATTAAGTAAATCTATTGTTAGTATATATTAGAATTAAGAAATATGGGTAATAGATGAATTTTGCTATTGACTTGTGTATTTTGTGCAAAATTCAAACTTTGCTTGAAGAAATTCGAATATAGAAAGGTTTCATTTTTTAAAGATGCATTTCAGTCATGAAATTCAAATTTCGGGCTAAGCATTATTAGCGGATATGTGTAAAAATTGTAAGAAACTTAGTTAAAATTTGAAAGTTGGTGAAGTTCAAAATGAGTTCAGAGTCATCCTCTCTGACAGATGAACTTTGAACTTAAAAGTACGAATTTTAAAATGAGAACTTGTGAGTCTCGTTAGAGGATGCATCTAAAAGTCGAACTTTAAAGTTCAACAGTTGAATTTCGAAGAAAGAACTTTTATACCATGTTAAATAAGCCTTTGACAGACTAATTTTGCTTTGTGATAGATGAATTTCTGAAGTTCAATGATAAACACATAACTATGTTGTTCTTGTGAAATTCGTTTGTTGAGCCTTAAAATTCAAATTTTGAAAAGACAGAAGCATTTAATGTTGTTGGTGAATGACTTTTTTTGCAAAGTAATGGCTAAAACTTGTGTTTAATGGATAGATTTTGTATCTAATATCCAGTTACACCATAAATCTATAAATTGAACCTCATTTGAAGTTATGGGTAACAATCTTAAGAGAGCTTGTACCAAAATATTGTTCAAATACATGAAATCTTTCTGTGTTAGCATTCTTCAAAAAACCCACCTCAATAAAATGAGTTTTCAATGTATCATCTACTCTTAAAGAGAGTCTCATTTCTGTAATCATTTTTTTCTACTATTTTCTGGGTAGAATCTTAGTGTGGGGAAACACAAAGGGATATTACACATTTTGTAAGGGTATGGGGAGAGAGGCTTCACAAGTGACTACTAAAACTTGTGGGATGTACCAAGACTTCATAGGTGCCTAGATTAAACCTGTGGGATATAGTGAAAAATCTCAAGTGGTGACTTGGGATTAGACGTAGGTCAAGTGATTTGGGCTGAATCAGTATAAACTCTTGTGTGTTGCTCTTCATCTTCTCTCTTTAATTTCTGCACTTTACTCTCTCTGGTCATCCCTGTTTTGCTGAACATCTAGTGAAATTGGGTTATGATCCAGAATGGGCAAAAATCTTGCATCACCTAATTCACCCTCTTGGGTGACCAGCCAAGCCTAACAATTGGTATCAGGGCTTGGACTCCTAGCAAGGCATCTAATTATTTGGTAGCAAGATGGCTGGCTTTGGAAAGAACATACTGCTACAGAGGAATAATGTTAACAGACGTCCAAGCTTTAATGGTAAACATTATGGATACTAGAAGATGAGAGTGTAAATATTTCTTCAATCCATAGACCTAGAAATCTGGTTTGTCATCAAGAAAGGATATTTTATGCCAAAGAGGATGCAGAATGTTGGCACATACACAAAGAAGTCAGAAGAAGAATGGGATGATGAAGAAAAGCCCAAAGTCTTGCTGAACTTCAAGGTAAACCACTCCTTAGTCAGTGCTTTTTCATAAAATGAAATTTTCTATGTGTCAGATTGCACAGAGCAAAGCAAATGTGGGATACTCTGGAGATTGCTCATGAAGGAACCAAGGGAGTGAAGGAAAACAAGCTCAGCTCTTTCACACCTGAATATGAAGCCTTCAAGATGAACAATGGTGAGCCTATTAAAGAAATACAAATTCGTTTTACTCATATTGTTAATCATTTGGTAGCTTTGGGAAAGAGCTACACACTAAGAGAGCAAGTATGCAAAATACTTAGAGTTCTACCTAAAGAATGGCAACTGAAAGTGATAGCTATTAAAGAGACAAGAGGAGTATCTTATCAGTCTATCACTGTACTATTTGGGAGCCTTACAAAACATGAAGGAAAACTTGACCTTCTGTGGGAGCAGCAAAATAAAAGAAAAATGCTGATGTTTAAAGCTACTACATCAGAGACCTCAGAAGATGATGATACTAATGATGAAAGTGATGATAGTAGTAGTGATAATGAGGAGGAGGAGTTGAAACAGTTGACCATCAAACTTGGCAGATTCCTCAACATAAAAATGGAAGAGCTCCAGAATCAAAAACACTCTTGCCATGCAAATAAGTTGAAGTACAATTTAAAGAGGTAAAGAGGAAGATATGCAGAGAGAAAAAATCATAAAACTAAAGTTGCATACAACTATACAATCTAGGGCAATAGTTCAGATGAAGATGATAAGGATATCTATGAGGATACCTATCCATGCTTAATGGCTAAGACCAATAATAAGGTATCAAATTTTGACTCTGAATCTGATTCTAATAATTCTTTTAATGAATTGCAAGATACTTATAATGAAATGTATAATGAACTTATTAGATTAGCAAAAACTCACACAATAAGAAGAAAGTAATTTCTTTAGAAAATGAATTAGAATTTGAAAAGAATGAAAATGAATCACTTAAACAGAGAATAAATGATTTAGAAAATATCTATGAAACCTACACACACACTTCCTCTTGTGATTCATGTGATAGATTTGTTAGCAAGGCTGACTTCCCAAGAGAGGGGTGAATTGGGAAGATTGAAATTTCTTTGCACAAAATGAAATGGGTGAAGACAGCACAGTGTAAGGGAAGCAACGTATAAAATAGAGCAAGCTAAAAAGTAAAGATAAGGAGAAGAAAACTCAGTGATTTATCCTGGTTCGGTCTATCCACTTGACCTACGTCCAGCCCCCAATACAACTCTTGAGATTTATCCACTATACAGCAAGAATTCAACGGGCTTCTTGCAAATGCCACAGTACACGAGTATGCTCTGTTTCTGGAGCTTTCTCAAATACTGTAAGCACTTTCACAATGTGCTTCCCAATCCCTTTGTGATTTCCCATCACAAGTAAATCTATCTTCCAGATGAAGAGTAGATTGTTTACAAAGATATAACTCTCTTGAATAGAGTAGATATGAAGGTTAAAGTACAGATATTGAAGTTGAGAGGGTAAAAGCTTTTGAGAAGAAGATTCAGCAGAAATTCGGTATATACAAGTTAGATTCGTTACCCACAACTTCAAATGTTGTTGTATTTATAGATTTAGGTCTCAAATGTCCGTTAGAGACAAAATCTATCCGTTGGGGAAGTTATCCAATGATTCTAAAGGAAGAAAGTAACAACTCTTAAACTCTTAGATACCTCTTGTGATATGTACATATCATAATCATCTTAACAAGAAGTATCATAACAATTGATATCATAATAGTTTCAAGCAACAACCGATATTAGTTTTGATATCATCAACAATTGATATCAATTTTGATATCAGTAAAAATTGGCAAAGTGTGAATAGGTAGTGCATAATAAGTTTTGATGATGATTTGCATTTCAGTTTGTGCTTTAGTATGTGCTTGAAACAACCCTAGACATCTGTGTTTACTGGTACAACCTCACAAGTAGGGAGAGAATAATTATGGGAGAATTTTTCTTTAAAACTTTTTGTTGACGTCAAATAGGGAGAGAAGTTGTGTGAAAAATACGCATATGCTTAATTTGGAATTATCTAAATTGAATTGCATTATATGTATTAATCATTCATTAAGCATATTTTTTACTGGTGATTTGTCATCATAAAAAGGGGGAGATTGTTAGGATTAATATAATATAAGTTTTGATGAAGACAAATATAGAGTAGTAAGGAATAAATGTATCATAGTTATCTAGTATATATATTGTTCCTTAAAAAAGTAAAATGTGCTTTAGCATGTATCTAGTTATGTTTATAATTCATATATTATGCTATTCACTATGCTTTTATGGTTTATAATATAAGTTGGATGTATAAATTGGACTAACTACTTGATTTGTAAGTATAATATATCAAGTGTAGGATTGTTCAAATAAAAAGAGTGAGTATTGGAATAAAAAACTAAGAATTGATATCATGTCTCACTCAAAGAAGAATAAGAGCAATGATGCTCCAAGTAATTGAAGATCACAAGGAAGCATGCTAAGAAGGGGATGACAAAGTGAAAGTGGAGCTCAAGCATTAAAGACCTTGTTATTCGGTATATTTTGTTTTCACTTAGGTCTTGAGGTGGTTTTTATCTTTGAAATTATCTTAAAGAAATTCGAATATATAGAGGTTTCATCTCTGATAGACGAATTTCAGTCATGAAATTCAAATTTCGGGCTAAGTATTATTAGTGGATAAGTGTAAAATTTGTATGAAACCCAGTCAAAATTCAAATGTTAGTGAAATTCAAAGAGAGTTCAGAATCACCCTTTCTGACAGACGAACTTTGAACTTCAAAGTGCAAATTTTAAAATGAGAACTTGTGAGTCTCATTAGAAGATGCCTTTGACAGATGAATTTTAAAGTTCAACAGTTAAATTTTGAAGGAAAAACTTTTGTATAATGTTAAACAAGCCTTTGACAGACAAATTTCAACTTCTAAAATTCAACTTTTGAGTGCTTTGTGAAAACTTGAGACAACTGTTCAAGCTTCAACAAATGCACTTTCAATATGAAAATTCACATGAACTAACATGTGTTAACTTTGGTAAACTTGAAATTCGAATTTACTCTGTGATATAAGAATTTTTTATGTTCAACATAAACACATAACTATGCTGTCTCTATGAAATTTGTTTGTTGATCCTCAAAATTTGAATTTTGGAAAGACAGATGCATTTAAAGCAGTTAGTGAATGGCTTTTTTTTGTAGATTAACTGCAAGAACTTGTGTCTAACAGATAGATCTTGTCTCTAACATCTAATTATATCACAAATCTATAAGTAGAATCTCATTTGAACTTATGGGTAAATCTTAAGAGAGTTTATACCAAAATACTGTTCAAACACAAAATCTTTCTGTGTCAGCATTCTTCGAAAAACCCACCTTAATAGAGTGAGCTTTCAATATATCATCTACTCTTAAAGAGAGTCTCATTTCTGTAATTATTCTTTTCTACTATTTTCTGGGTCTTAGTGTAGGGAGGAATATTACACACCTTGTAAGGGTGTAGGGAGAGTGGCTTCACAAGTGGCTACTGAAATTTGTGGGATGTACTGAGGCTTCACATGTGCCCGAATCAAACTTGTGGAGTATAGTGAAAAATCTCAAGTGGTGGCTTGGGGACTGGATGTAAGCCAAATGGTTTGAGCTAAACCAGTATAAATTCTTATGTCTTGCTCTTCAACTTCTCTCTTCAATTGCTGCACTTCACTCTCTCTCTCTCTCTATTTTCATCCCTGTTCTGCTGCACATTTGGTGAAATTCGGTTGTGATCGAAAAAGGGTGAAAATCTGACATCACCCAATTCACCCTTCCTTTTAGGTGACTAGCTAAACCTAACACTTGTAGCCATTAATAACAGAGCGAATATGGTTGAGATGGCTCTAGATGAGATCTGAGGAAATATGAAGGATTTGAAATTTTTTAGTGGGAAGTCTTTTGGCAATAAGCAAGTCACTACCTCCACTCTTTGCTCATAGTTTGCCAAACCTGCCACTGAGCAAGAACCCAAAAACATTCCGTCACCCCAGGCACCTCCTTCACCTCAGACATCTCCAATATCAAAATTATCTGAGCATGCTACATCACAGCTGTAACACCTTAAACTTAAGTCTATTTCCCATGTATTATACTCTAATTATGTGCATTAGTGCATGATTAGAGAATTGATTGTATAAAAATATCAAAATAGATTTTTCTTTATTTCGGGTACTGTTAATTGTTTATTTTCCATTTTACCCGACAAATTTTGAAAATTCATAATTAACTCTAGAAAAATCATCCCATAGTGATTCAAGTCTCTAAAAATATTTGAAAAGATTTCCTTTATGGGAAAAATATGAAATAGATCTAGACCAATTCATACAGTTTATGTTTCAAACATTTACAATACATTTGGTCATTTTGAAACTTCCCAGGTTTTGGTCTTATCTTTAAAAATTCATATCTCATGATATTTTGAGCCAAATCTTGTATTCTCTATGTTGTTGGAAAGCCCTATATGTCTATTTATTACAAATATTTCTTTCGTATATTTATTCTACTGAAATAGGGCAGGTTATTAACTTAAACTAATAGGGGTTAGAGCTCAACTTTAACTAGAATAGTCTGAGGAAAATATGTATAACTCTTGTTATATAACTCTAATTGCATTCAAACTAGTGACATATTAAAGCTATGACATAGATTGTTCTAGATATACAAATTGATGAATTTTTGGATCTATGTACCATTTTATAATCACTTTTGAAATTTGTAGTATCTAGGTTCAAGGTTCCAGTCTTCCAATTGGGCCTTGTTTTTGAACCCTAACTTTGAAAATTCACCATAAATTGTACACCTATCCAATTTAGGTTTTATTTGACTCAATAGAAAGCTTATTCTATCTACTTTTAGATTATATAAATCACTTAAACTAATTATCCTATTTTGAATGAACAGTATTTACATTCTCTCAGGGTATTGAGATTGAATCTTTTCATCCATACTTTAGCATAATAAACTTCATAAACATAATATATTATCATTCATGGTTCCATATCCATACATAACATCATATAAGATGCATGAAAGCATAACTATGCCAAATTATGGATTTATAGCATATTGTATGATTTTATACAAATTACCAAATAATGCACCCAATTGGCTTAATAATTATGCTACTCCTCAATCTTCTTAGATTTGCCATGATTCATAACATTCCTTGGACCTATCGTGGATAGTCATTTGGAAAGGGTGAGATTCATGAAATCTTAGTAGTTGCCACCGATTAAGCAATTATATCATCATATAATGCAAGCATTCATCACCAATCATCATTCAATATCTAGAATCATTTATGCTCAGACATTTTGTAGAAAATTGGACAAAGTTTTCCCTTACATTTTGGACATCCCGGGGTCACAAGACCCCTCAAATAACTCAGTCAATATCAACAAATCATCACAAACATTTAGCAAAACATCAAAACCATTGCAAACTATATAACAATATAATGCAAGATTAGGTTAGTAAATTACCTTAGAACTTTCCAATCCTTTCCAAATTTTGCACACCCTTTCTTTGGTCTTCTAACATCTCTTTGGATCCTATGGCATCGTAAAATAAGGTCATAAGTCATCCATTTCATGACCCTCTACATAGTGTGCCTACTTGAACTATAAAAAGTCACTTTGCTTACCTTTGATTTTTTTTTGTACAACACCATTGTTCTTATATAATTTGGACCAAAAAATTTCATTTTTGGGGTCAAAATCATGAAATTTCCTTTCCTTTCACAAACCCTAAATAGCAGAAAAATAGAGAAAATTGTAGAAAAATAATAACTCATCAATCTTTGAAACCAATGCCACAATCTTAAATCTTGTGACATTTGCTTCACTTTCCATTGATTAGTTTTTTCATGGCACAACTTTCTCTCTCTACTCTTTGTCTAGGTTAGAAATTTCAAAAAGAAAATCGAGGAAAAATAACCATTAAAATGCCTCAAAATTACTAGAGAACATAAGGAAATGGTTGCAAGATAATACCCTGAAGTTTTGGGACCAAAGATGTAATTCTTCTCTTCTCCTTTTTGCTCCTTGTTTGCACGACTTCTCCCTTTCCTTTCTCATTGGTTTAGCGTGAAGAATTGAGAAGAAGAAGGCTTAAAGTGGTTTATTATATAATAATAGCAAGTAATTAACTTTTACAATTTTTATGTTTGACTTTTTGGCCTTTCTTTATGCAAAAGCATTTTGGACGCTTTGAGTCCAAATCTGAATCCAGCATGCTTCACCCTTTTTTTGGCTAAAAATTGTTTCATAAATTTTCATGGACCAACATACTATTTACTGATTAAATTTACCTATACCAATTGAGTATTTTTTGCCAACATTGTCATTACTATCCTTGATCCAAACTATATTTGGATTACTTTTGGATTAAAATCATCATCTTGTCCCTAGCTATATTTGGGTGAAGTCCATTTACTGTCCTTGACTCGATACTGCTTTTTTGGCAGTCTAAAATAATCTTTATTAGGTAAAATATTAACTTTTATTTCAATTGCCCATAATAAATTCATACTAATCTAACTAACTTCCAAACAATGTTCCATTGGGTTTAGCTCATCAAGAGCTTTATTTTGACTATAATTTTTTGAAATACCCTACCAAAACAACCTCTATTCTTGACCAATTACTTGAATAACTAACCAAACGCAACCCAAACACCTCAAAATCACTTCCCAAAACATCAGAGCAGCGGGAAAACATTGAAAGGCACCAGACTGGGATGGAGCTACGGTCTGCTATAGTACTGCCGCGATCTCAGACAGGCAAAAAGGCTTGGTGCTGCGGCCATGTTAAGCAAATTGCTGATTTTTCGGGGTAACTTCTGATGCGCATAACTTCTTGCTCTAACCTCCGATCGACCTGATTTTAACTCCTATGACTCACTTTCATCATAATCTAACCATAGACACTAGTTTCACTTAAATCCAACTCCATTTGGAGATTCTTGATGCCCAACACCGTTTTGACTACTTTTTGAGCAAAACTCATAACCTATCACCTCCAATCGCCACCAAAGGCAAATAAACACTCAGGAACCCTTCACAGAAGTCCTATTTGGTTCAACCAACTTGTTCAAAGATTTTTTACCTTGAAGGAACTACTCATCTGAGATTTGATCCCCTTGAACCCCATTATCACTCAGTAGGCTATATGCCCAAACTCACATATATGGCCCAAAATCTCCTTTGGGCTTACTTTTATAGGCATTCTAACACACAAACACCTATTCTGACATAAATGACCCATACTGGGGTCCTTAATCATACTACATCTCATGTCCATTAATCCACACCCCTCATATCATTCCTCAACATCGATATCATCAGATAATCATCCATATCATCTATACGTCATCATTACTATCATCCTATCATCACATAGTACATAGATAATACTCATAGAACACTTATATAGACCTCATTATACCATATACCAACAATACGTCCCAGAAATACTGAAAATAGGCAATTCACTCGATTACAACCCAATTGGCACAATATCACATAAACTAAATTACAACTATGATTATACTTGGGATTCCTGAAGATAGAGAGGTTTGCAACTTTATGGACTTCCCTGAACTAGCACCAGAGTCTTCACCTGAAAGGTTAGTCATGGAGGGGGTGTGAGACAATGTCTCAGCAATCGGGATAAACACACACATATATATACCATCAATACTAGACACATATGCAAATGATATGTCATGAAATGCATGTCTCGATGCATGGCTCCCTCAACACTGCTAGAACCACAAGTTGGCGTCATCATATGTTATTTCAATAGGTGATTCCCTTCCAACAGTCGGTGAAGACTAATTCTGGGATATCACCAAGCTTACCTCACACTACTATACCTCGCTAAAGGTCATACTATTGATTAGGTCATGTCTCTCCTTCCCCTGGACTACCACGAATTGGTGGTGATTTAGGGAAGATGCAGTCCACTGCCACCTTGCTCTGCTAACCATAGGAGAGGATTTAGTGGTAGGAATTCCATCCTTTTCATCCCTAATCACATATATATCATCATATATCATAGTCCACTACCACTTGGCTCTCATAAGGAGAGGATTTAATGGTAGGGATCTTTCATCATATCATCATATCGTATATCATCACCGCCACCTGTTCACCATATATCTCATAATGCCATGTGGTGATGCTTATGTCATATCATCATATAACCATAATCATCATCATGATCTCAATGTCATGTTATGCATCATGTAATGTCACATCATCCTCATCATATATATATAATCATCATCATAATCATGCCATGAGATCACATGTAAAGCTATACTCATCATCATCATGCATTCACATCATGCCATATCAACATATGTACATTATCATCATAGATTATATTGTCTAGTTATGTGCATACCGTGATATATATTGAAAATAATACACATACACATAATGATATCGTGGTATGAACGGAGACATGCATATATATATATATCAACATATAACACAAATATACAAACACACGGTTACTTGAGATTGTCAATACCACACACAGGGCTTAGACAAGCCTCCGGAGTACCCATCAAGAACTAAACGCCTCCAGTTAGCCGATAAACTACTACAACATCGTAATACCTTTAATTAGCATAACTCTCATAACATTAAAATCCACAATCTATCCTTCCAAGCTTTACCCAGGGTTCTAACTACGTATACACCTACCAATGAACCTTAAACAACCGTTCAAACACACACCAACACATGCAACTTGAATTTCCACTTCTTTTCCCAAATTTCAACCTAGGGTTTTACTCGAACCCATCACAATCCAACCAAAACTCAAACCCAAAGCTTCCTAACGCTACATAACACTTCCACAACACCAAATCAAGCATTTTAAATTCTTCCCCAACTCAAAAACCCACATACTTCTACCGATTCTAAACCAAAAACCAAAGAGAAAAGAGAGGAGGGAAGGTTAAGGATCATTTACCAACCAAGATTAAAGCTCGTGGAGTCCAGAATTCATCCCCCTTAGTCGGATTCTTGAAGCCCTAACGCAGCCTCGTCGTTGCTCCCTCAATTTCCTCTTCTTTTGTCTGACTGAAATGTTTTAGATTTAAGCAAAATTTTCCATGCTTGCCATGGCGGCCCTGCATCTAGTCATGACATGACCCCTTCTTTGCCTCAAATATTGAATTTGTCCCGTTTTGCTTCTTTCTCCTGTCATGTTTCATCCAGTCCTACACATCTCATCAAGGTTACTTCATGTTAGCTCGGGACCATGTTCAAGATAGTATATTTAGGGTCCTTACATTTTTTATATTTATAAAAATAACTTACTTGAGCAAATTTATAATTTTTGAAACTTTTGGGTTATTAGCTGTAATTTTCCCCAAGGCTTATTTATTAGACTTCATCATGCATGACTTTAGGGACCAAAGTGCAAAAATATTTTATTTCTTTGGCAAAAAATGCAATTTTCTCATTTTTTATTTAATTGGGAAAAATGACCTTTTTACCCTTCTTCACACTTAAGGGTGTCTCTCCATTTTTCTCAATTCCTTATACATTTTAGGATATCAACATTGTTGGAAATTTCACTATACACGCAGTGGAAAAACTATAAAAAATTCCCTCCCATGGATCCATCAACGTTGTTTAGATTGAGATGTAGAAAAAGAATTTACCTCTGGTGTGTCTCTTGGTGTTCTTTTTTGTTTCATTGGACCCTAGGAACTAACGCAATTAGTCAGTGATGAATAAAGAAGTTTTGATGATTCCAAATCAACTCTCAAGAGCTTAGAGTAAAAGATGTCAAAGGTGCAAAAAGAGTTCAAATTAAGAAATCCTGGAGAAATCTGTGCAAAACTTGTTGTAGGATGTTTAATTATGTTTACATATGGGTAAAAGACTTTGATTTGAGGAAAAGATGTTTTAAAAACTTGATTTTATGAAATATGTGAAAAATACCCACCAACAGACAAAGTTTGAAAAGTTTACATTGAACTGTCATATGGGAAATTCGAACTTTGGCTTTAGAAATTCAAATTTCGAGCTAAAACTGAGTAAGTTTGAAGAGATGCCTCTCTGACAGACTAATTTTGATTGTTCAAAATTCAAATTTTCATAAGCATCTGAAAGAAGTTGTTGAGTAACAGACGAACTTCAGGTTTTGAACATTCAAATTTCAGACAAAATGAAATTTATGAAAACTGAAAAAATTCGTCTGAAACATTGTTAAAGTTAATCTGAAATCAAGATCATATTGAGTTTCAAACTTGCTCACTGACAGACGAATTTTGAACATGGAAATTCGAATTTCAGAAGCTAAAGTTGTGAGTTTGTTAAAATGACATGATGACATACGAAGGACAGTGTTTGCAAATTCGAATGTTGAAGTAAGTCTGAAAAGAGGTCTCTCTGACAGACGAACTTCACTCTTTGAAAATTTGAATTTCAAAGGAAATGAACTACTGTGCCTTTTGAGCCTGCTGCAGACAGACGAATTTTGGGGTTCCAAAATTCGAATTTCAAGGACACTGTAGCAAATTGAAAACACTGTTCAGACTTAACAGAAAAACTTTTCACTTGGAAATTCATATGTCACAACATGGAAACATTTTCTAAGTTTCAAAATTTGAATTTCACTTCATGAACAGACGAACTTCAATATTTCAGCGTTGGAAGCTTTAACCTTCGGTTCCTTCAAAATTAGTCTGTTGACCAACCAAAATTTGAATTTCAGTATGTCAGAAGCATTAAATGCGGTTGGTTAATGGATAGTTTTTCAGAGTAACTGTTGGATAACTTCTCCAATGCATAGATTTTGTCTCTAACAAACATTTGAGACCTAAATATATAAGTATAACATCATTTGAAGTTGTAGGTAACGAATCAAACTTTGTATATACTGAAACTCTGCCAAATCTTCTTCTCAAAGACTTTTACCCTCTTACTTCAATACTTGTACTTCAACTTTTATATTCATTCTATTCAAGAGAGTTTCATCTTTGTAAATAATCTAATCTTCATCTGGAAGATAGATTTTCTTGTGAGGAGTTATCACAAGGGATTGTAAAGCACTTTGTGAAAGTGCAGAAAGAGATTGAGTGAGCTCTAGAAAACAGAGCATTGACGTTGTACTGTGACACTTGCAAGAAGCCCATTGAATTCTTGCTGAATTGTGGAAAATCTTAAGTGGTGACTTGGGGACTGGACGTAGGTCAAGTGGAGAGACCGAACCAGGATAAATTTCTGAGTCTTCTTCTCTTTTCTGCTACTTTTACTGTTATTTATTTACACTCTATTTTGCCTCAATATATTGCATTCTTCACCTCTTTGAGATTTTGCAGAAAAGTTCAAACTTCCCAATTCACCCCTCTCTTAGGAAGCCAGCCTAACTAACAGTCAGCTCCCTCTACCGGTATCCACACGAACAGCGAGTCCAACTCGAATGGTGTTCTAGCATCCTTTGGTTGTGATGTCCATATGATTCCGTACAATTTCTTGCATTTCCGTACAATCCCATACGCCTTTGCTTTTCATTTGTATAGTTTTTCTTTCTGAGTGTACGACCACTCTCTCTTAAGGGTAATGAATTCTATTGATTCTGTATTTTAGTCTATATTAATATATTGATAGGATTCGGTATTTATTTAATTTAAATCAATAATTTAAACTTAATCAAATATTAATTAAATAGATTAGTTTGAATTTAAATCTATCTAATAGATTAAATTTAAACTAACTATCTAATCTATATCCAGAATCAAATATAGATTTAATTTATCATATAAATCAAATTTATATTATTAGTTTAAATTCAAATTTAGAATCCATTCTAAATTAAATTTAGATTATGACATTAGTTTAAATTTAAATCTATAATATAGAATCAAATTTAAAAATAATTAATTTGAATTAATTTGAACAATATACATATTTCGAAATATTTATATCAAATATATAATATATCAAACATATATATTTCAAATTTTAATATATATATATATATATCAAATATATATGTAATTCTATCACCTTAAATTGAACATTAAATTCATCGAGCTGGCCTATTCTTGTGTGTGACCCTATAGGTCCATATGATGTTGGCAGTGGGCTAATAACACTATTGGACCCACAAGTCACAAGTGGCCTCTAGCAAGACATTGTGACTACCCAAATCATATGAGATCGGTAATCGGATACAACCTATCATATAACCCGATCACATCCCTTTTGTCTCATGATATATTGGTCAAGTATGAGGCATGGAAACATCATTCTTATTTTACTACCATTACTTTCTCAATCTCCGAGTAGACTAGCATAACAAATGGAAACTCTTCCATTTGAGCACGGCCATGCATTTTCTTAGTTTTACTCGTTGAGGGGCCTAGATATATCTCTCCATTAATTAGAGGGACAAATTCCATCTTGACCATTCATCTTTCTCTACACGAGTTCTACTATGCCCGATTATAGCCATTATGATCTCCCGATTAAAAGTGACTTTTGACTATGCCAAAGTATAGTGTTCCCCATGTAGGAAGCCATGGTGATCTCAAGTTTGAGGGCTTAGTGACACAGTTATATATGAGATATGCTTATGACTTAATCCATGCAGCTATCTCATGATGGGTTAATCCAGCGCCTATTCTCTAACAGGAGCTTGTGATTTTGATTTGTATCTTCATACATAATTTTCACATAATTATCAATCAAAATCATACTAGCCTTAATTTATCATTGTTCCCACAAAGATGATTGATTAGGGATATTTAGGATAAAATAATTTATCCAAGGATATTATTATAAAGAAAAACATGCAAATAATATAATAATGTAAGAAAAAAAACACTTTCTTTTTTTTTTTAATAATGAAACACAATGTTCATAATACAATCATTGGTCTAGGGCACAATCTCCAACAAACATTTCTTTCCTTAGGGCATAAATGCAATATTCACATTTTACTTCTCATATGGGAAATGACCATTTTGACCCTAAGCTGGGTTAAACACATAATTATCCATTTTTTTGAGCACTTTCTTGTAATTTTACGTAAATACTAATTTTTTATTATTTCTTTTTTTACTATTCACATTAGCTTTCTGATAGAGTATGATCGAGGCATGAAGCATTTGGTGATGAGGGCAAGCTAAGGGAAACAGTGGACCATGGACAAATTCAAAGCCCACTTCAAGGCATTGGAGGATTAATGACAAGAGCTAGAACAAAAGCCATGAAGCAAGCGATGAATGGGGTGATGCATAAAATGATTAACATGGAACCATTATATTTCAATGATTTTGAGGCCCAAAACAAAGAAAGAGGCAAGCTGAAAATGTGGAGCCAAATTATAGTCAACGAGCCCAACTTGGAGAAGGCCGAACATGGAGAATTCACTTAAAATACATGTTCTTCTCATGTGGTCACTAAAAGTGACGTTTTTAATAAGTTTTATTAGGATTATTTTAGTCAATTTGTTTCCTTTTTAATAAAAGGCATATAATGATATGATTTGCTTTACTTTATGCATTAAAGAGGAGCCAACCTTTTCAAATTCAAAATTAGAATTAAATGCTCCTTTTGCTTAGGGTTTCCTTTTTGTATTAATGAGCATTAATAAGGATAGGTTTGTGAGCTAAACTAGAGTTAGTTGTGGGTTAATACTTGCTTATAAATAGGCATCTCTTGTACTCTTGCAACCACAACATGAATGAATAAATTTCTTTTCAGCAACTTTGTTGTTGTTCGGTGAGTTTTTTCTTGCTTATCCTTGAGTGCCAGAAAGAATGAGGACTTATCAAGGAGTGGTGATCCTTGTGGCATCCTGGAGTTAGGATTCAAGAGACGGGTTCTCTTGGAGTCTATTTCGTTCAACCAACATTTTTGTTTCAGCCTTTTTATTTTTCATCGTCTATATTTTTTTTAGTTTTTGTTCATTATTGTTCTTTAATGTTCTTGTGTTCAATTCATGTTTCCTTGAGTTGCATAATCCTTAACTCAAAGAAGGCTCTTAGGATGGGTTCCTAATGTGTCTCCCATCACTTTCAAATTGATCTATCTCTCGACCTAGACCTCCTGGGAACACAATACTTATATCATTACCCTCAGCTTGAGATAAGCTTCCATTCAAGTGGTATATTGTATACTTTCCTGGGTAGATTCTGGAATTAAGTTCTGCTCAGGGCCTTATGGAAAATTAATTTCAATTAAGGACTAAACATAACTTCTTCTAAAAATAACATGGGAAATTAATTCTATCTAGAGACTGAGCATGCAACTTCTCTATCTTACTTTCTTTCCCATCTCTTTGTGTATTTTATGGCATCCTGTAAAAATAGGGATATGACAACAACCTCCTTCATTAGCCCCAGAGGACTTGCCTACTAATGTTCTACAGCCTCTTCCCATGATTCCCACTTTTGACTCAGAGGCTTTAACTACTGAAAGAACTCCATCTCCTATGGTTAGGAAGATGTTTCCACCAGAAGACTTCACTCCTAGGCCCTATGTTCCACTTATTAGAGGTATGAGAAATATCCCTGGTAGCCTTAGTCCAGTAGTTGATGCCACAATGGCTGCTTTGCTCCTTCAACAATCCATGAGCACAACTGTCATCATCACTCCTATCCCTCGCCTAAAAGCTCTTCCCGAAGTTATAATTGACGATGGTAAAAAAGGGAAAAAGAAAAAGAAGAAGAAGCAAGAAGTTCAAGGGAAAGGCAAATGAATTGCCATAGTGCAAGAGGACATTGAATCAAATTCTGATTGAAGCTCTAAGGCTTATGGAATGGGACTTCAAACTTTATTTTTATCTTATAGTTACTTATTTTCATTTTTGTTATTCACTACTACATCTATTGAGTTATGGGTACGTGAATTAATTATACTTGCTATGAGTTATGTGCTGAACTTCTTCAAATTCTCATAATTTATATCTATGCATATATTTAGGGGGAGTAATCCCTATCTATGCTAACTTAGTAACATTTAGATTTTGTCATCATCAAAAAGGGGGAGATTCTTAGTAATCTTATGTTTTGATGATAAGAAAACTAGAGAAGAAGTTATTTTGTAGGAATATTCAGGTGTCAGACTAAAATCAAAACAACATTCAAGTCAAAATAACTCAAGATAATCTTTCTAGATAACTTTTGTTAGTGGTGGGTTTTATGAGCAAAATGTTGGAGAATAACTTAAAATGCTTTCCTAAATCTCAAATTTTAATGTCTTAGATGAATTCAAGTCCAAATATAGCTTCATGTTTTATCCTTCCTAAGTTAATCAATTATGTATATCATAATGTTTATTTGAAGCATTCTTAGTCAGCCTTCAAGTTTCCTAGTCAGACTAATCGGTTAACTCTGAAAATAATTGATTATCAGTTTCTCAAATTATCCTGTGAACTTCAAATTTTCAGCTTAGTTGATTACATTTTAAAACTATCGATTATATCAATTATCTCACATGTTCTGATCAGTTTCTATCTAGTCCAACTGATTACGTCACTCAAACTTATCAGTTATCATGCTTTCTTAATTCTTGTAAATCTTTGTTAAGCATGCTCTTCTTCTTCATTTGAATTGCTGTTGTTATCATCATCATGGCTATATTCATCATCTTCAGATTCATGATAAGATGAGGTGGCTTGGAACAAGAATAGCTTCCTTTTGTTTTGTTCAATATTTAGTAGTTGATGCTTTTCTTCATGTCAGCAAAGCTCCCAAAAAGTGCAGCTATAGATTGAGATGATTCTCCTTTTGTTTCCTTAATTGCTGTCACTTTTGGTTGCCACTCACTGGGTAAAGCTCTAAGTATTTTTCTTACTTACTTTCTTTCTGTATAATGCTTCCCCAAAGTTACCAATTGATTAACAATGTAAGCAAAATGAATTTTCATTTCTTTAATGGGCTCATCATTGTTTATCTTGAAAGGCTTTATATTTAGCAGTGAGTGTGTTGGGTCTATTCCTCTTCATACTATTAATGCCTTTATGTGCTACTTCAAGAGTCTTTCACATTTCTTTTGCCGTATTACAAGTAGAAACTCTGAAGAACTCATCTTTACTTAGTGCAAATACAATAATATGCTTTATCTTTCAATTTAGCATCACTTTTCTTATATCTTCTTCATCCTATTCTGATATAGGCTTGTCAACTATTCTTCTTCTTCCAACAATCTTTGTGGGCATGAAATCTCTATTAGTGACAATATCTCACGCATCAAGATCAAAAGACTCCAAGAATATTTTCATCTTCATCTTCTAGTAGGTGAAGTGCTCTCCGTTGAAGCCTGGTGGTCTACTCATGTTGTGATCTTAGGTAACATTATGTAACAGAGACTAGTTGATTTGAACTCTCAAACGGTGAAGTCTTTCATGAGAGAACCTACTCTGATACCAATTGTTAAGTAGGCTGGTCATCCAAAAAGGGGGTGAATTTGGTGTGGCAAAATTTTCCATCTTTTTGAAGTACAACCTAATGTTGTAGAGAATCACTAAAAACAGGGGTGAATAGAGGAGGAAATGAAGAGATGAAGGAAGACCAATGTACAATCAATTTATCCTGGTTCTACTCAACCACTTAGCTTACGTCCAGTCTTCAAGCAACCTGCTTCAGAATTTCTACTATAACCGTAAATTCGATCCGGGTACTTGTGAAGCAACAGCACATCCAAAACTCCTTCCCTGAGTCTATCTCTCTCCCACACCTTCCCGTGTGTGATTACAAATTTCCTTTAAGGAAACCTTCCTTGGGTAATCCCTCTAGATCATCTAGAGAATTGAAAATATCAACACAAATAAATGCTCTCTCAAATAGTAGATAAATACATTGAAGCTTATAGAGTGCAGTTGAGAGTGTTTTATTGAGAAATAAATATGTTAGAATAATAAAACAGGTTCAGAACATCATTCTCTCTCGTCTCAACTTAAATGAGGCCCTATTTATAGGTGAAAGTAGTTAATTAGCCGTTAGGCATAATTTACTAGTCATTACTTTGAAGAACTAGCACTTGAACTACCTGTTACTGAGATAAACAATTATACTATGAAAGTCTAATCAATTATGGTGTGATTCAAGGTTATTCATGGTAATGTATCCACAATAATAAATTGAGCTTCGTTTAAGTTAGTTGATTGAGTTCAATAACAAAGAAAAAAGTAAGTTCATTAATCAATTGAGTCAAGAACAATCGATTAAAATGGAATTTGGAAGGATAGGAAACATAACCGATTATGTTTAGGAATATAACAGGTTATCGAATGATGAAAAGAGTTTGAGAAGCAAGATAACTGATTGTATACTGAGATATAACAGGTTGGAATTCGAACAAAGAGCATGTAATCTCATTAAAGAATTATAATCAATTATTTAAAGATATAATAAATTATATGGATCAATATAATCGATTAGATGTAAGGAGTAATCAATTAAGATGTGAAATTGAAGTGTATCAAGAATGACCAGATCTTGATAATAGATTACTTTGATGAGGTAATCGATTACATTTGAAAAGTTGATGGCTGTACAAGAATAACAGCTGATATAATATATTATATGTAGATATAATCGATTAAGGCGCTAAACATAGGTAAGCTAACTTATCAAAAGGAATGATGATTAATTATTTTGAGAAGGTAATCAGTTATACCAATAAGAAAGCACAAAACTGAAATAAACAACTGGTATAATAGGTTATATAGATTGAGATAATCGATTACTTTTCTGATACTTTTCTGGCACTTTGAAACCTCATAGGAATGAAGGAACTAAGAGTTAATTTGATTTCTAGACTTAAAATCTTCAATGATATTAAAAGTGATGTTCTAAAATTATTTGAAAAACCTTGTAAAATCAAACATCCTCAAATACTTACATCCAAACTCGAAGACTAAGAAATTGAATCTTGATCTTTCCATTTAAGCTCCCAAGTTCTTATTGTCCAAAATTTTCTTTCTTTTCTTGAAATATCTACATAAAAAATCCATATTAAGTCTAGTAGTTAGTCAAATTCTTCCTCAAATAATAAGCATACTATAAATGATATAAATAACATTAAATAACCATATGATGCAAACTTTTTGCTCCATTATTTGACATCATCAAAACTAAACATGTTGGTTACTAGACCTAACATCTTCGTCCTAGCTTCCTTGAAATTATCACCTTCCTCTTCAAGCTCCCATGAAATTAGCCACTTGCAAGCCTTGAATCAATGAGCTCTCCTTGGAATCTTGAAAAGGAGAAAGAATAATTGATGGAAAGTGGGTTACATTAGTGGAAGGAGAGTGTGTAAGAGGTAGGAAAATCTGGATTTGGTTAGAAAATGCAAGAAAATCTTTAAAGTTTCTAGGAAAATGATGAGTTTTCTTAGAAAATTCAAAGAAAAGAGATAAAGAGAAAATAAAAGAAGAGAAAATGTGAGAGAAAATTTAAAGACGCACAGAATGAGAATGTGGATGAAAAGTGACACTAATGAGAGCTTTAGGAGGTGAAAAGTGAGAAGGAAGGAAGGGCAAAGGGTTTAGGATGAATCCTAGCCATTGATTTTCAAGTAGATAGCCTACGATTTAAGAAAAATGAGAAAATAAGAATATAATGAATTTAATTCCTCGAAATCTTCCATCCTTGCCCTTTTGAAATACCAATAAGGTGTTCTATGTTCTTTCTCATGGCTCTTGACCTACACATAAAAATGTGACACATTAAAGTACCTAGGTCATAGAATATAACAATGTAAATCTATATGCATAAACTGATGGTTTAATGAAATAAATTCAATAATTCAATATTAGAGGACATTTATGCATGAATTTTATCATCAAAATTAAGGGGAAATCTCTTAGAAAATGATGCAAAAGAAAGCAAGAAAAAACCCTAAGAAAATAACTAGAAAATAGGCTTCCAAGGAAAATTGACTAAAATGCTATTCTTTGGCTAAATTTTGACCGACTTTAGAATGTAAACACTAATCACTATGACCATGTTTAGTAATTCAATTTAATCCTAATTAAGTGCTCTAGATGATCATTAGGTGATTAATCCAAGAATCGTTATGGATAATTAAATGTTATTTCAAGTAGAATTATAACTAGGGGTATTTTTAGAAAGTGGAAAATGGGTGAATAGTGGCTGAAAATGGATCCAACATGGATCAAAATCTAATCATATGGGATGATTAATGCTGTTAAATGGATGATGCAATGGAATTTTTTCAGAAAAATCTCTCCCGAAATCACATAGAAAACCCTAATTGATCACCCGAAAAAGCCAAAACAAGTAATTAATTAGCTAATTAATGTAGAAAATGAACTGATGGAAATAATTAACAACCAAATCCATGAAACATAATAAAATGTCACAAAATTGACTTAAAACCAATGATTTAACACATTTTTCAATAAATTACACAAAACTGACTAAAATACAAATATGTAATAAAACATTGAAAATAGCCAAATTAATGTGATAAAAATGCTAGATTTAGGGGGTTAAAATCATGGTAAAATATGACCACATTAGTCATCTACTAATATGTTGAGCATTTTAGTTGTTAAGTTGCTAAGAGTGCTAAAGAAATTGTTTTGAGCAAGGGTTATGATACATTTGTAGCTAGAAAAACATAGTGTGTTGCTTATAATTTATATATATTTTTGAGGATATGTACTTCTTCTTTTTCTGTTAAAGCTAGAATCAAACATTTTATAATTGAAGGGCTTACCATTATGTTTTTGGCTCATTATTTTGGGATTCACTATGTCACACCTTACTTTGGTAACCATTTACCATCTATTTTATATGCCTTAGGTTCTATTGGAATGCATTTGGAAGCCAAAATGGTGCAAAATCAAATTTTGACTAAAAATCCTAATGAGTTATTATTTACTTGGCAAGCGTTAATTTTTTTTATTAAATTTTACAAATTCATAACTAATTCTATAAAAATTGTTTTGAGTTGGTTTAGATTTCTACTTAAAGCTCTTGAAGTTCTCTACAAGGAAAAAATTCAATTGGAAATTCATCAAACCAAATTGAATAGTTTATTGGTCAACAATTACTGTTCATTGGGTCAACAAATTTTCAAGATTTTGACAATTTCTCTTAAAAATTTCATATCTTATGCTACCCTTAATCAATTAGGGTCATCTTAGTCATGTTTTGTGGCTTGGGACTTATCTTCCTATTGTCATTATTTATTCATCATATCTTATTATTTTTCCTATGTTATATTTTTTTTCTAAACATAAAAACATTATAGATACCTTTCTTGTAATATCCTTAATTTTTCTGGATATTATAAGCTACATAAGAGATAATTTTGGATATAAGCCGGAAGGTATGCAATATACCCCTTAAAGAAAGTCCATCTCGAATTGAGCACAATGGTATATGTAGTAGATAGTCGGGAGATCAAAGTTAAAAGATAAACCAATTTGAATTTTAATAAAAATAATTATTAAAATATTGGCCTTTGAAGGAAATTACAATAAAGTATTTGAAAGAATTAGTAATTATAATTGAGACTCGGCTCAAGGATAAAATGATCATTTTCCAGTTAGAAAAGAAATATTTGTAATTTAGTTTGATGAATTTTTTTTTAAAAGATTGAATATCAGAAAATACATAAAGAACTGGGAAAAACAAATAGACATCATTAAGTGTGGAAAAAGACAAAGATGTCTTTTTTTAGGTCAGGTTGAGAAATGAGAAATTTATATTTTAACACATAGGAATAAAATTATTTTCAATTATGTCCCTAAGAGAAATCAATGTGCAAGAAGAAAAAGTGATATAACGGTTTGGAGACAATTACATCTAATGGCTCAAAAGTTTTAAAAATTATAAATTTATCCAGGTTAAGGACATTTTTTTAAATATAAAAAATTACAATCAAAATGAAGCTCTCAATGAGTTAATTCAAATGGAATATAGTATGAAATTTATTAAGATTAAAATAATATTTATTGGGTAATTTGGGTTTAATATTATATTTTATTAGATAAAAGTCAATTTTGACTGCAAAAAAAGGTAGTACCAATTTAAGAACACTAAATGAACCTTATATTTAGGACCAAGATAATGATTTTAGTACAAAAGTAATTTTTGGATAATCTTGTACTAATATAATGACAATTTTAGCAAAAATATTAAATCGGTACGTGTAAATTCAATCGGTAAGGGGTATATTGGTCCATAAAAATTATTACATAAATTTTTGGCCAAAAATAAGGTGAGACACATTTGAAACTGACCATGGGGCACATGAGGAATTAATTGAAAATCTTTATTAATGATAACTTAAGTTGATTAAGTAATTAACTTGCACTATTCACCTATTAGTTCTCTTTTCTCTAAGTGATGAGTTAAGCTTCATTTTAAGTCACTTCTTCTTCATTTGGACATCTTGATAGAGGCAAGAAGAGGGAGAGATGCATGAAAATATTGAGACAAAGAACAAAAGCAAGAAGCAAAATTTGAATTTCAAGTATCCAAGGTAACATTTTATGGTTAACCTCTTGTGTTTTCTTGTATTTGGGAGATTTTCATGAAGTATTTCTTGTTATTTCTCCTCTAAAAATTTATGCCTAAAGAGAGAGTAGAGAGAGAAAATGAAGCCATAAGGAAACTAAACTATGAAAAGTGTTGCATAGGCTTCAAGATATAAGAGTCTGCTATTAGATTCCAAGTTTGTTAAGTTATGATTTTTGTATAATTTTTGCTGACTTTTGGTTGATTTAGGGTTCATGATAAGAAGGGAATTTCATGATTTTTAACCCAAAAATGGATTTCTTAGGTCCAAATTAGGTTAAGACAAGCATGTTATACAAGAATTCCCAAAGAATGACAAAATAGGATTTTAGGGTTAAAGTTGCCACTTTGTGAGGAAGGTTATGTAATTAGTGGCTAATGGCATTATTTTGTGATACTATAGGATCCAAAGGAGTGCCTAGAGACTAAAGGAAGGGTGTGTAAATCTTGAAGCTCATTGGAAAGCACAATGGTAGTTAACTTACCTATGTATGTCTATGTATTGTCATGGATGTTACTTGACTTGAATGATATGATTAATGTTTAAAGGTTGTCCTGTGATTATCTGGAATTGTTGTTTGGATTGTTTGAAGGGTAATGTGATCCTAGATATGTTCAAATACAAGTGGAGGTGCTGCCCAAATTTTTATAAAATATTTGTACACAAGTGATTTCATTGAATGCTTGATGTGTCTATGATAATTTCTTGCAATATATATGATGATATGTGAGTATGATGGTAGTTGCTACTAAGATTCTTTGAATCTCATCCCTTTCCAAATGTGTAACCTTATAGGTCCAAGTGATGGCAATGCTTCCCAAGAGGAGAAAAAAAAGGAGAAACAAGTTGCTAATTAAAATGAACTTGCTTTCTCTAATCTTTTGCTTGGAGTATTTGGTAAAATTGATGTGCATGGTTTTGCAACTGTATTAACATGTAATTATGTCCATCTAGATATTATGTAATGTATGTAAAAGTTTAAGACCTAGTCATGACCATATATGTACATATTAGTATGTATTTTGCAAAGTTGCGGATTGTAAATGACTTTACTAACCACTAATGAAGAAATTGAGTACTATATAGACTTGTTTATGTTTAATATATGATTACTATATATGGTTGTAAACTAGACGTGTGTAGATTTCCATAGACACTAAGAACACACAATTTGAAGTTGTGTATAATTTATAGTGATTTTTCAAATTTATGGTCAGATATAGGGTTTTTAGAAATTGACCATTTCTACAGTCTTTTTTATAAAAATAAATGTATGAATTGGCCAAGTAATTATCCAGTTGCTTATTTTTTCCATGTAGAGAATATTTTGGAACTATTTTTAGAGATTTGAATTACTTCAAGTCAATTTTTCTAAAATTAGTTATGAATTTTTAAAATTCACCGGATAAAATAGATTTGGTATGGTGAACAGTACCCAAAACTTTAAAAAAATTCTGATTTCAACTCTTAATGGATTCAAGTCTTTAACTATGCATAAATAGATATGTTTGGAGTCTATCATATGGGAAATGAACCTAAGTATGAGATGTGTCATTTCTCTTTCTATAAACTTAGTAATAGTAAAGTTTAAGGTCATAAAGCAATAAATCACCATATGGATCATTTCAAGATATAATTTCATATTTTGCTAATAATGCCAAATACACTTTACATCATGTTATTATCTATAACTTCAAATCCATAATTTCTAAATAATTTCAAAATAACATAATAATGACTTTGTATCTTCATTGCTCAATCTCCTTTTCTTTCTCCATTACATGGCTTGGTCCTATGTATGGTTAGAGACTATAGGGAATGGGATTTGGATAAATTTCAATAGAATCATCATCCCATTTCAGACATTTTTAAGTCATTGTAATTACATAAAAACAAGATTTCATAGGGTTGCCATAACATTTCAAGATCAAAGTTTGTTCTTGCAAAGTTCGTACATGTTCTTCAATATTCAAACATATTCATGCATGGTCATACTTTGTTCTAAGCATAATTCTGGTGTTGATCCAAACATAAATACTTTCATACTATACAAACATGTTTTTTGTATCAACGACAATATAAAACTAGATGAAACCAACTACATAAAAAATAAAATGTAAGAATAAGGATATAATACTACTTTGGAGAATTCTTCGGCTTCCTATCATTCTTCCTTGTCTTCCTTCCTTCCGTCTCTTCAGCCTTCCTTCTTCCCAAAGCCACACTCTCCTCTCTTGCTCTAGTGGATGGCTGCACTTTGGTGCTAAGAATGGAGGAGGGGATTCTCTCCATTTATAGGCAAACTTATGAAATCTCAATCATTGATCTCTTTTAAATCTAATGATTTATATTGCTTACTATCCCTTCCTTCATTCTTCCATTGTATTCACTTATCTTCCACACACATACCCCTCCTCTTATGGGCTTTCTTGGTCCACTAAGAAGAAGCCTTCTTAATATAATTAATAATTAGGCCTTGGTTGTAAAGATTAGACCCAATTAAGTGTTCACAAAAATTTTAGATCTAGGTTAAGTATTTTTGGTCCAATAAAATTTTCTCTATACTATTGGGCCTAGAAAATTTATTTGAGCCCTTAAGAGTTGTCTTTAACTTTTTTGGGCTCATAAATAGTGATTTGATCCAATAAAAAGGTAGCCTTATTCTATTGGGCTTAAATGGACTAACTAGGTCAAATTTTTAGGCTTATAGAAAATGTCCAATTATTCCATTCTCATCCTTGTTGGACTTATACTTTTATGTTCTTGATAACTAATGGTCCAATTTCCTTAATTATGATCTAATTAATTAATTATGTAAGATAATTTCAACGAATCATTATTTGGTCTAATTCTTTTTCCTTTTAGGTTTTTTTATGTGGACAAGATCCAATGACAAAAATTAACTTTCTATAAAAAATTCTAAGATTTATTTTACTAAATTCTTTTTAAAATGAAACTTAAAAATATTTACTGTTATGGACCTAAAATATTTACAGTTAAGCACCAAAATTTTCTATTTATTACCAATAATATCCTAATACGTGTAATAGCATCATCTTGACATTTCTAATGTTTGAAAATTAATCCCTTTATTAATCATAATTCAAAGATAATAATTTATCATGTAAAAATAGACAATTTTGAGATATTACACACTACACTCACTAGTAATTGTGTGTTCATATTTTACAAATGTATTTTTGATATTGTTCTTCTTTTTGGTTTCTAACTCTTGCTGTTCGATGCTTATTGAATTGAAATTTGAGCATCAATGTAGTCATCTTCACAACTTTCCTTTTACTTACCATTTCTGCCTCTCTAGCAAACAATACAATATTTTGGATATATCACACTATAGACTTTCCGAAGACATTGCAACAAATATTTATAATTGTAAATTTCTAAACATTACTTGGTTAATTTCTTATAGAATTAAGTCGTAGCACTATTGAAATATTTGTCCATGTCCACATGTTCATATATCTTCAGCAATTAGTTCTTGGAATCTTCAAATATTTTGGCTTAACATGCTGTTACTTGCATGTACTATCTATGACTATTGGCTAACCACATAATTGTTAAACCTCAAAGATTGTTTTGTTTTGGTGGGGAGAGGGAATGTTAAGGTTTCTGCCTTCTGATTGTTCGTGAGAAAGTACGTAGTTGTTGATTTGCTTAATTAATGGGCCAAAAATTTGGGAAGTTTCTCTTAGCACCCAAATGTTAGTGGGCTAAGTCCATTAGGGTTTCTAGTCCAACTTGGTTAAGGGATAAGTTTCAAGCAAGGAATTTAGGCATCAAGCACCCACAATGTGGAAGTTACGATCGTGCTCTCAGACATGATGGAGGATGTGGGAGTCTCACAGGATTTTTGGGTTGTGGGATCACGCACAAAGGAACAACGATATGGCCAACCTCTGGTACATATAAAGATATATTAGTGATGGAGTCACACACAATCAGTCGCAGATAAAAGACATACACACATGACCAAAGTTCCTATAGCTTTATTCAACCACAACGGCTAACCTATCCCATCGCTTCGATAAACCATCGTGCTCACAGTGCTTATCTTAGACTTCAGGTTAGTTTAGTGAGTCTATGAGATTCGAAGGTTCTTAGCCTTCCACGATGCTGGGAGTTAGTCTACTCCAAGTTACAATTGTTGTTAAAGAATAAAATTGGGATTCTAATTAGTATAAGTTACAATTGTTGTTAAAGAATAAAATTAGGACTCTAAATAAAGATATTTCTTAACTTATTTTGGATTTATTATGCTTATGATTTTATCTTTTATTTATCCATAGGATTTAATTTATTAAGATTTGTAATTTCCTTATTAATAGTTTATTTGGCTTTATCTTTAGGTTAGATTATTCTAGATTTTCTTTTTGTTTTAAGTTTAAGATGTTTCCATTTTTTTAGTGAGGGTTCTATTGTCTATAAATAGTCTTAAAATTATTCTTTTTTGGTATGTCTTGACTATATTGAGTGAAATTGAATTGTTTTTAGTTATTTTTTTTCTGCCTAAATTTTTCATTTTCTCCCTCCTCGTGCTTGCCCTCTCCTTCTCCCAAATCCTCTAATATCTATTGTACTCTTATTTTCATATTTGTGTCAATGCATCTTGTTGATTACTCTGGCATTTTCTTTGCACTTGGGGAATTTGTGGTAAAAGACTCTAAACGCCCACAATGTTTGATCCAAAAGTCAGGTTATTAATTCCACTTTAGTTCAATGCCTTTGGCACACCTAATCATTTGTTGTTTTGCCTTTGCATTCCTAGAGAGCCAACACTGTCTTTAAAATTAAAATTTTAAAAAATATTTCTAAAAATTTTTTAGTAGGGAAGTTAAAGATCATTGGTAGCAAATTTAAATATATATTCAAAGCTGAATAAAAGGTATGTTTTCAGTAACTTTCATCAGTTTCATATTTATAACAAATATACTTTCTCTTTCTTATATTTATAGATCAACATATTTTATATGGTCATAGATTTTCTTTTTTTAAATTTTTTACTTGTAAGTATAAAATTATATTTTAAGAAATTAATTTTCTGCAACATCGTGCATGGCAAAGGAAAATTTTAAAGGGGTCAAGAGTATAATATAATGTAATAATTATACCTTAATTATTTTGTTTGGTAAATCATATAAACTAATTTATTTTTTATTTTTGAATTAAACAAAAATAAGATTAAACAGATTGAAATGCTCTCAATGGACAGTGGTAGCCGAGGATAAGACATAAACGATTCAGATAAGATGCATGTATAGTATTTGCAAATTTTTAAAGTTGTACACCAAATCAGAATAAAATAGAAAGACATTAAAATTAAAGAGTAAAAAACTATTGAAAAGCAACGAATCTATTCATTCCAATAAAAATGACAAGACAAACGGCATGATGCAAGCAAATACAAATATATGAAAGATTCAAATCCTCTTATATGTTTTGTCAGAAAAAATTGTTTTAAGTCAATCTTATTATCCAATTAATTTAAAAAATATCCTACATAAATATTGACCATTCAAATTAATTGAGATGCCAAATTTTACTCAAAATACATAGAAAATTTTCCTGCCATAAAGTGAAAAAAAAAGTCCTCACACACGGATGAAAGCGTGGTGAAACTGAATTGCGCAAATGCTACCCTGAGCTTCTTCCACATGGGAATGCCCCACACACATTCTAAGAGGCTGAGAAGATAACTCACCCGTTGGTTTCTGTGAGGACCCTACCACGTTTTCTTTTGCCGAACAGCTAGCATGAAAAGAAAAAGGGAAAGTATATTCTCCTCTCATCACAAAACTAATAATCCTTTGCCTGAATTCTCATGCAAACTAACAAATTGCTGAGGAGAAGCCATTTTACCTAACAACACGTGCCACTAAACAAGTGCTTCCTGACTAATGATAGTCATAACTACACTTGGTAACATAAATAAAATATGCTGTGTGCTCTTATTCCATGAAGGAGAGATTTTGTAAAATTTCATTATTTTTAATCATTGAGTTTTTGGGATAGTTCCCATCGCATTATCCAAGTTAAGCTAAGAAATAGAGTATGTTTTATGTAATAACCAACATCTCTGCGCTGACTTCATGATGAAATAAGAGTATAAGAAATTAGTTAACGTAAAACTGGATGGTAAGCTAATTCTTTTGCTGACTGGCTGGTGAAGAAAACTCATCATATGAAAGCGGATTACAAAGTTGCTAGAGAACCCCCTGTAGGCTATAGACTTTTTCATGTGCATGATTTATGTAGCTAGTAATTTCTGAGTTTTTCCTTTGTTGTATGGTTTTGACGTAACCTTCTTAGGAAGAGAAATAGAGTATGTTTAATTAACATTTCAGTCATTTTACTACAAAAAATTTGACTTTTAACGAGGATAAAAGTCGTTGCTGAAAGTCAAAATGTCATCGACGAAAACTTTCAGTGGTGACATTTTTGTCGCTGCCAAGTCATTATCATAAGTTTTGCAGCCGAAAGTTTTGGTGACGACAAAAAATGCCGCCGCCAAAAGTAGACATTTAGCAATGAAAATAGTTGTCGCAAAAAATGTAAATTATCGTCATTGAAAGTTTGTTGTCGCCGAAAGTTGTCATTTGGTGATGACCCAATTGTCATCGCTGAAAGTTGACCTTTAGCAACGACATTTAGTTGCCGCCAAAAGTTTTTTGAACATCATTGCCACATCATCATCGAGTCATGCCACGTCACCTACCACCCACCGCCACATCATTGGAGGCGCAACGTCATATAATGGTTTCAAATGTCTTCACCTGGTTTTGAACCCATGACCTCTTACTCTCAAAGCCTTTAGATTTACTCTTTTGTCAATTGAGCTGAAATGTATTTACAGTCTTTATATAAAATATTAAATATATATTATTTATTTACACACTAATATATATACATATATATATTTATACATCAATATATTATTAAAAAATACACATATATGTTATTTTCAATTATTAATTTCATAAAATATTTTATTTATATATATTTATATTTATATGAATATTTATATTATAATTTTTTATTTTTAAATATTAAATAATTTTCCTATAAATATATTTGTTTTTCCTTGGTAAGAAAAATTGTTTTCCTTGGTTACTTTTAAATTTAATTTTTATTTTTAAATAAAAATAACTATATATATAATATTTATGATCCATATGTATTAATATTATATATAATATCATATCATATATTATATTATTTAATAAATTATATTATATATATGCTTAATATATATTAGAGGTGGGAGGGGATTGTGTAGGAGTGAGTTTTATGTCAACTCGTTCTCTGACTCGAAGTTTTGGTCAAGTATTATATATATGTATTTTTTATTTTTTAAAACAAAATTAGAAAATTGAACTTATACTATTATGTTATTCCTAACAAAATATGTTTAATACTTTATGATACTACATATAAATATAAAAAAAAAAAACCCTTAGGCTGGGTCAAACCAAGTGATTTGAGAAGGTTGCTAGAAACTTGGTTTGACCTGGTCAAATGGCTTCGCCCGATACTCAAGTTTTGGTTTCTTGATAAAATGATTAGATTTATTTTTAGTTGGATTGCTTCGGGTTGGATTAGATTGATCGGGTTGGGGTTTTTGCCCCCACCCCTATATATTATATATAATATAATAGGAATTTGGAAAAAAATCATTATTACAAATATTGTAATTTTGATTATCATAGGATTTAAAAGAAAATATAATAAATTCAATCTCTTCTGATTAGGAGAATAAAGAAGATTAAAAATGTTGAGATAATGAGAAAGAGAATTCACTGATACTTATTTTATAAACATTGTCATTACTTATTATTTAGAAAAATAGATTAACAATCCATGAGCATTTTTCCTCTATGTGACATTGTTCTGTTAGACTTTTACACTATGTGAAAATATTTACACTACCAACACCCGTAGGAGTTTGGGCTGAGAGTTTCAATCATAGCATGACTATTTATTCTTTTTTATATATTAACTATTGATTATTGTCTTGGTATGTTACTGCTTTATCAATTGTTATTAGTAATAAATAATATTAATATTAATTTATATGTTAAATATATTAGCAATTAATTACTTAACCTAATAAGAATTCTTCCAAATATAGGATTGATCATATTAGATAATTAAATATTAACTTGTCCTCCTAATTCTCTTTTATTAGTGTTATCAATCCCTTTATTAATTAAAAAAATTATCCTAATAAGAATAACATATTTTATTAATTAAGATGAACTAAAAGTAAATATAAATATGGAATAGATTCAATATTTCGATCATTCAAGTCTATAATCTCAAGTAGAAATAAATCACTTTCAAAATATTTAAAATAATTCAAATGAACTTGGTAAAAAAAAATCATTCTAATGAAAGGAAATAGTAAAATACTTTGACTTTAACAAAAATACTAGATAATCTTTATAATACAAAATATATGTAGAATATCTTATTTTTTTATTATAAAATTGTGTCAACATAATGAAATTATTATTTCAATATGTTATTTATTAATTTTCAAAGTAAAAATTCAAAAAATTAGTTTTAGCAGTGACATAGTTGTCGCTGAAAGTATGATTTTCGGCGACGACAAAAAAATCGTCACTGAAAGTATTACTTTCAGTAATGACATAAAAAGGTTGTCGCTGAAAGTGTGACTTTTGGTGACGATATAAAAAATTGTCGTTAAAAGTCATATTTATGACGATGACTTTTTTTTGTTGTTGCTGAAAGTATAACTTTTGGCAATGACTTTTGTGTCATCGTCGAAAAGTCATACTTTTGGTGACGACTTTTTCTATCGTGACCGAAAGTATACTTTCAGTGACAACTCTTTTTGTCGTCGCTGAAAGTCATCACTGAAAGTCTATTTTTTTGTAGTGTTTGACTTGATTTTTACCGTTCAAACAATTTAATACCAAAAATTAATACTTAATTCAATTTTACATTTCCTCTTCTTTAGAAAATACGAATTCACTTTTTTTGCTCCATGAGGAATGAAGCACGTCCTAGTGTGATAGTTTTGTGAAGTTTCTTGAAATGATAATTTTTAGTAGTTAGGTTTGTTAGGACGGCTTAGATTGGGCTGCATGACTCAGACAAAATTACAAAAAGAAAAATAGAGAGAGAACGTGTATGAAAGACTAATTATTGAAATGTCCATACAATTTAATAGTAAAAAATATAATACTTAATAAAATTTTATATATTTCAGTGGGTCCAGATTCATTCTTAGGCTTAATGAGAAATCAAGCCCAAAAAAGGAAATTCCCAGCAAAGAAATTCCCCAACAACTACATTCTTCTTATTATCACCAAAAAATTGAAATGCCCCAAAAAGACCCTTATCTAATGGTTAGGTATGCATGTTCCCCAATTACTACATATTACACAGTAAGAGTTCTCATCTAATATCTGATTGTAGGAAATGCCACAACTAATTAAATAATTTGGTCTCTAACTTCAGAAATGCTAGTGAGAATCAAGAAGTTTAAAGAATCCTATCATGAATTAATTGACTCCAATTATTAACTTTTGGCAAGTTAGATGCATTTTTTTATGTACTACATGGAATTTAAATTATAAATATTATTTACAAGTTGTGAATAGTGTAAATTATAAGTAATTTTAATTTCATATTTATATATTGAGCTTCCTTTTATAACAACAAAAGAAATAAATGAAATGAAATACTTCCATTATTCCATATATCAAACATAGATCTATTTGGTTTACTTGGTTCTTAAAATGGACTAATATCTTGATAGGACAAAAGTGTAACACCTCTATTTAGGACCGTTTTTCATATATTATGTCTCATTAGAGACCAACTATATTTAAATAGAAACTTGAATCACAATAAAATATTATAATAAATTTAATCAATTTAAAGGGTACTATTCATTCAATCCCATTTTTCGGCAAATTTCTGATAATCGTATCCAATTCAATAAAAATCATATGAGAGTGAATCAAGTCTTTATAGATAGCTTAAAACGTTATCTACATGGAAAAAATGTCAATCAGAGTAATTACTTAGCCAATGTACACAGTAAATTTTGTGAATTTCTACTGTTTATATGGTCAATTTCAGAAATCCTAGTTTTCTGGGTTAACTTTGAAAATTCACTATAAATCATACACATATCCAAATTGAGTGATCTTTGGACATATGAAAGATCATTCTGTTTAGTTTTTAAGCATATATAACATTCATAATTTATACATAAAAAATCCTAAACAGCAGCATATTCATTTGGTAGTAGTCAGAATGATCATTTGTATTCTAATACTTACAATACAAAAAATTGTAAGATATTCACATGACCATATTTCATCTTCATATCATGCCATACATTAGCTAGGACTTAAAGAAACATTAAAACTTGAAGGAACATATTTAATCTCATCGTTACAAATTTACATAAAGAGGTCAAAACACATAGCCAATGCAATCACCATCAAATTAAATGCCAAATTCTTTCTCCTTTCACTTCTCTTCCTTGGAGGTCTCACCATTGTTGCTACCTAATCATGGTTAATATGTGAGAGGGTGAGATTCAAAGAATCTCAGTAGATAAATTCCATACATACCATCACATTATCACATTTTTCATAGAAACATCACATAAACCTTAATTCATCACATAGGCACATTTGAACATATAAATTTTATAAAAATTTAGATAGAGTTTTATTTTGTAAAATAGACATCTCGGGGCTCCAAACTCCTCATACAACTCAGCCAACAACATGAAAATATCACAAGTCAACATTTAATACATATGCCATTGTGTCAAGTATCAAAGAAACAATAATGACAATGTGATGTTAGTAAATAGAATTATCTACCTTATAGTACTTCCTTGCTTCCCACACTTTGTCCAACACTTCTTGGATCTTCCAACACTTCTCCTAGCTTTCGTAGGCTTCCTTAGACCTAAAAATATCATCAAACGATTACTCAAACTAATGGTTCCATGACTTTCTTCAAAATGTGTTCATGAAACCCTAACTCTTCAAAAATTCATTCCTAGCTCAAAAATGATAAATTATACCTCTATTCCATGTAATGTTAAGTGAGAAATCCAAATATGGCCTAAGAATTACCAAATTCCATCTCTTGCTATGGTTAATGTTCATCCAAATTAAGCTTCAAATCCTAAATTTTCACTTTCTCAATCTTAAGCTTTGTTCATGAAATCAACACTTGTTCATAAGGTTTTGGACCATGGGGAACCCATTTTTGAGGTCCAATTTATGAAATTCCAACTCTAAGTGTGAAAAGTAGCTCATAAAAAGTTAGGGGAATTCAATAAAAATTGCTACACTTTGTTATGCAACAACTTGCATATTCAAGCTTTAAATGAACATTTTATCATTTACCCTATGATTTATAGTTGGAAAACTCCATTTCTTGCTAAATCATGCCATGGATGAAACCCTAAGGGAGTGGGGAAGGAAAACTAAAACATAAACCATGCTCTAAAGACCATGAACTACAAGCTTGAAGTAGTACAATATAACTTACCAACTTGAGCTCTTGAATTTTGCCTTGAACTCCCTCTTCTCCTTCCTCTCTTTCTCTCTTCCTTTCTTTGCTTTTTTCGTTTCTTTTTGGTTGCTGATTGCTCATGAAAATGCATAGGGAAGAGGGTAATTAGATGACTTAATTACGTGGTTAATGATGTGGCTAATCATGGTTAATTAGTTTAACCAACTAAAGTTACTTTTTGACCAAAATCAACTACTTCTTGAGGAAGGTTTTCAAAAAAAATTTGCTGACCATGCTGGCCCAATGTCATGTCCAATGAGAGAGCTTCAAGTGTCCAGTCTACTCAATTTTTCCTGGTCCAGTTATATCTTAAACAGGACTATTCTAATTTTATTTTTATATTTCCATAATTATCCTGTGCTAAATGGTATCTGTGTATGGGCCATATCTTATCCTAGTTACTTTTTAATCATTGGTAGGGCCTACAATTTACTTTATCAGTTTATTGTTACTTTTGGACACTCGGCACTGATTATTTATTTATTCTTGAACATTAACCCTTAGTGCCATATACCATTGGACTTCTCTCGTCAAGGGTTTTGTTTTGACAATAATTTTATATATTTACAAAATTACCCCTAACTCAAGGTTCAATTATAATTTATGAAACTTTTGGGTCATTAAGTGTAATTTTCCCCCAAGACTTTTTAACTTTCTTTGGGTGAATTTTATATATTTTGAGACGCGGATATCATTTTTAAAATTTTTTAGGGGTAAAAATATAATTTCTTATTTTTTCGTCTAATTAGGAAAAATGACCTCTTTACCCCTTTTCATACAAAATGGTGTGTATCCATTTTCATGAATTCTTTATACATTTCACGTTATCGTTTATTTTTTTCTCTTTAATTGCTTCATATCCAATAAAATTTTGAAATATTACATAAATTTAGGAGAAAAAATCAGATCTCAAAGAAAAGCCTTTGGTTCACCCATATGTTCCTTATCACGTAGGCACACATTTATTATTTAATAAAATCCATACTCTATATATATGTATATAATTTTTTTCCATTTGACACGATGTAGACATTCTGTTAAAGTCTTTTAAAATAGGTATTTTATTTTCTTGCCCTGGTAAATATGAAATGTGTACTTAATTAACTTTCTTTTGCTCTAATACTTTGGTTGGATAGGAGGAGAAAATGGGAGGAGAGCAAATGGAGGGAGAGAAAATAAAGGGGAAGGAAAAGTGAGGAGAGAATATTTTCTTTTCATATGTTTGGATGAGAGAAGAAAATAGGGGGAAGAGAAAATTTATTTATTTTGTAAGGACTTTATTATCCCTATTGCTTTTGTAACTTAATTTATATTATATTACTATTTCAAATAAACTTGTATATTTATGTTAAAAAAATGAAAATTGAACTAGGTCATATAATGACATTTTCACACATTATTTTTGTGAAAAAATAATTTTATCGTGAATAAAAAATTAAATTACAATGAAAACCTTGAAAAAAAAAAGCTTTTCATTTTTATTTTTTTTTATCTTTTTTATAACTGATTTTTTAACTAACATTTTTGTTACTAAATTATTCAGATGGAATATTTTTATGATATGGTATGGTATGGTTATGGTATGCACCGTTGTCTACTTGTCTCCGAGAAACAATCTCATTTTTTTTTAAAAAAGAAAGAAAGACAACCATTTGCAAAGGGGTAAAAAAGACAACTCGATTAATTTTTTATTCAATCTCAGCAAACAATTCTTTTTTAATTTTAAATTTATAAATAACTCAATCTCAGCATATAGGGAAAGGATTTGAGATCTTTTTTTCCCTCAACATTCTTCAGAAGTAACAACTTTAATTCATGAAAATAAAAACCTCATGTTAAACAAATATCTAATCTACATATGAAACCAAAATGAAAATAAATAGCTTATCATAAGAATTTTTATAGGGAAGAAATACAATACAACAGTAAAAAATCATTTTAACATCAGATTACAAAAAGCAAACAAGTTCTACAATAACATATGACAAAAGTAGTATATAATTTGACAAAAGTTAATCCTATCTTTCCATGATGCTTTCATTTCACTTTTCTGGTAATGCATATGCACTTTCATCTTATAGTAAAATTGAATGGTTCCAACCTAGTAAATTCTAGCATCAGTCATCATCTTGCACAATGTTTGTAGCCGCATATGATGTAGAACCTAAAAAAAGGTGCGCTTGTTTCTTTCTTCATTACATAAGAAGAAGTAACATTTTAGCTTTTGCTCTTCAATTATTCCAATTTTCTCACTTGCTGCCCATACTTCCTCTTCACTATAATGACAGGGCCTACTCTTTTCAAGTATTGCAAGACTTTTTCAGCAATTTGAACTTGCTTCTTAGCAACAACAACAAATTTATCATGAACCATGTTACCATCTCTCATAACATCAACTAGTTCCATAATTCCTACTGTTATTTTTTCACACCTTTGTGATTGGGATCCTACAAGTATACAAGGTCGATCATAGTAATAAAAAGTTCAGAATATTCCGAAGTTGAACCCAAGGGAGGTTGTGAAATCTATCAGTCCACAATTTTTAATATAAGGAAACAATTAACAATTTGAATGAGAAAATTAAGAATTCAAAAGAAAGCAATTAATTGAATTGTAGGTTGACTTAGTCACTAGAAGTGTTAAGGGATCAGGGTTCACCTATCGAGATAACTCAATAAATTTCTTGATTAGACTCTATGCGATTATAGTGATAATTGTTTCTTTTATATCCTAATCACCTCTCAGTGTAATAGTCCTTGTTTAATTAGAGTTGAATTCACTCTCGTGCAACTCACTCATCTAATCAAACCATGAAGCTACAATTAAGTCACCGTATATTCCTAGATCTATCTCTAGTCTAGTTATCTATGTTTGTCATCCTATATCTAAGCTTACTCTTCTCCTCTCGATACTTTAAGTTCTCCCACAAATTAGATTCTACAGTGGCCAGTCATAAAATCAATATTTGAATAGGGAAGACAAATATAATTATAAAAATTCAATCAGATAGATATATATATATAAAAATTTCAGAGTCATAATCAAAAATCATCAAATGAGTTAATCCCAATCAGGCTACATCCTTACCCTTGACTAAGAATTTAGCAATCCATAAAATTAATCATCTAACAAAGTTCAATTCCCAAATATTAAAATAAACAAAGCTAAAGATTACCCCAGAACTCCCTTAATCTCTTGCTTTCCTTATCTCCTAATCTCTTTTAGTTGCTCCAAACGCCTTAGAATTGTGTTTTCTAGCCTCTAGATGTGCGACTCAAGTCTTCCTCCTTGTTTCTACCATGTTTCCCTTCAAAAGGAAAGTCTAGAAGCCCATAAAAGCCAAATAAGTTATTAAAACACGTAAAACTAAGTCTACTCTTTGCTTGGACTGGGCGCCAGTTCAACATTAATTTTCTTCACTCGGCACCAGCTGAGACATGTCTTTTGCCCAATATACGAGACCACCTAGTGCCAGGCATATTCTTTCTCTGAGGATCTAGAGCCAGGTGGTGCCATGATTTTTCTGCTCATTCGCTTCCTCACCCGGCCGTGAGTGAGGAATTTAGTAAGGACTGGGTGGCTTCGTATATCAGCTTTTTTCTCCTCCTTTTTGGCTCTAAGTAGCTCAGAAATCCTCATAAATATTCCTGTGATACAAATATACTCAAATTATGCAGAATCATGCCAAAAAGTATCAAATCACAACATTCTAAGATGAAAATACAGACAAAATATGGGTGTTTTATAGGTATAAAATAGACACATCAAATCCTCCCACACTTAAACCTTTGCTTGTCTTCAAGCAAGATTAGAATTATGCTACTCTAAAAATTAATTTCTAGATTCATTAAACTCACTCTTCTTTATTAGTGATAGCCTGTCACCAATATAAATATATGGAATACTCAACAAATCAAATATTAGGTTCAATAGCAACTCATTTATCATTCTGATTCATCCATGAGACCTAAGTGTGTGCGTGTGCGTACCTAGTATATGACAAATGTAGATAGCCAATCAAGCAAGAGGGAGAAAAATTACAACATTTATTTGAAAACTTAAAATACATCAATCAATCATGCATAAAACTCAACTCATGTTCAATGGAGATTAACAAGGATTTATTTATTTAGCTTCCCCACACTTTGTGCTTCAATTTTATCTGGGGATTTATTTGCTTTTCTTGGGCCATTATGCGCTCTTTTGACACGAAGATCTCGCATTTGTGATGTGTACCCCCGGTTACTCAAGTTAACATAACCCATTGCATCAAGATGCCTTTGGCCTACTTATAACCTATACCACACCGCTTTATGCGAAGGACAACGCTTTTTAGTGACGTCCCCCGGTTACTAAGTACGGCTCAAGCCAGCGGAGTGGATTATTCTCTTTTTCTTTTAAACCTTGAATCATCTCTCCAACTAAATAATAACTTCATACACAATGATTGAAAATACCCGAGTTCAGAAAATAAATGTATAATCCATCTTCCTACAAGTTAGATCACTTTTTCACACTTATCACATACTAAGTTATAGTGCTCAATTTCATAGTCTCAAGACTCATATTCCTGACTTGTAAATAAACTATCTTACCCCATTAAGCACAGCAATTGGGTATCCTAAGGTGACAGACATAACCACTAACTTAGAAAAATAAGCAAAATAAATCTAAGTAAAATCAGTTGAGCATATGAGTTTGCAAAAAATTTTCTAATTTCAGCATATCAGTATAATTCTTAAGACAGATCAACTAAGAGCAACTAATAAACTCCCCCCCTCAAACTTAGATTCAACATTGTCCTCAATGTTGTAGGAATAAAAAGAATAAAGGAATTGAGACTCCTTTGATTTGTAGATGATACTTGCAATGCTCTATGAAGTCCTTTGTGTTTGTTCCAAACTCGTTTTCACCATAATCAAACCTGTAATTAGTCTTGAGGGAGAGAGTTTGGAGTAACAAGAGCAAGAAAACAAAAAATGGAAACAAAAATAGAAAATAAAAGAAGAAAAACAAAGTTGGGTTGCCTCCTAATGAGTGCTAAATTTAATGTCGATAGTCAGACGGAGAGTGGTGACTTCAAACTTCTTGCAGTGAGATAGAGTGAGCCTTCACCATAAGGTCCTCATTATAGTACTGCTTCAAGCATTGTCCATTCACTACAAAAGTGCTTCCATCTTGCCCCTTGATTTCAATGGCCCTATGAGGCCACACATCGGTGACTTCAAATGGCCCAGACCATCTGGACTTCAACTTTCCAGGGAAAAATTTAAGGACTAAGTTAAACAATAATACCTTCTATCCAACCTTAAATTCCCTATTGAGAATCTTTTTATCATGCTAAACCTTAGTTTGTTCTTTATAAATGCGGGCATTTTCAAAAGATTCCCTTCTTATCTCATCCAGCTCATTCAGTTGAAGTATACACTTTTAACCTGCATCCTTCAGATCATAATTCAAAGCATGCATAGCCCAATATACTCGATGTTCAAGTTCAATAGGGAGATGACAAGATTTACCGGAAACAAGTCTATAAGGAGACATGCCTAATGGTGTTTTATATGCAGTCCTATATGCCCATAATGCATCATCTAGTTTAACAGACCAATCTTTTCTAGATGCACTAACAGTCTTTTCCAGGATTCCTTTCAATTCCCTATTAGAGACCTCAACTTATCCACTGGTTTGTGGGTGGTATGTATTACTAGCTCTAAGATGACATCCATATTTATGCAACAGAGCTCTAAATTGATTATTTCTAAAACGTACCCCATTATCACAAATAATTGCCATTGGAACCCCAAACTGAACAAACAATTTCTTCATAAATTTGATTACACTAGCAACTGTGTTGTTCAGTAATGAAGATGCCTCAACCCATTTAGTAACATAATCAACAATAACAAGAATATAGGAGTTACCATATGAGGGAGGAAAATGGCCCATAAAGTTTAATCCCTAAACATCAAAGGGCTCGACTTCTAATATACCTTGTTGAGGTATCTCATATATTTTACTAATAGAACCCATGCATTGACATCGATCACAGTTAGTCACAAACATTCTGGCATCTTTGAATAGTGTGGGCCAGTAAAAGCCACTTTAAAGAACTTTGGCAGCAGTCTTGTCAGGACCATGGTATCCACCATAAGGGGAAGAATGGCAGTAGCCAAGAATAGGAACCATCTCTTCTTGTAGAACACATCTTCAGACTATACTGTCAGCACATCTCCTAAAAAACAACGGGTCATCCCACATATAGTGCTTTACCTCTACTAGAAATCTCTTTCTTTGGTGGAAATTGAGGTCTTTGGCGATAATGCCTGCAGCTATAAAATTTGCATAGTCAGTAAACCAAGGAGTAAATAGAGCGGAGATAGCCATTAAACTTTCATCTGAGAACTCTTCATTAATAGGAATGTCATTATTTTTGGGCAAATGCTCAAGTCGAGACAAGTGACCTGCGATTCGATTTTCAGTACCCTTTTTATCTCTAATTTCAACATCAAATTCCTCTACTAAGAGAACCCATCTTATCAACTTTGGCTTGGCATCTTTCTTACTCATGAGGTATTTCAAAACTGCATGGTTAGTGTACACAATGACTTTAGACATAGAAAGATTGGACTTGAATTTGCCTAAAGCATAAATCACAGATAGAAACTCCTTTTCGGTGATCATATAATAGATCTGCATGTTATCCAAGACCTTGCTAGTATAACAAATAATTTGCAAATTTTTACCTTTTCTCTGTCCCAGAACAACACCAATTGCAAAGTCACTTGCATCACATATAAGCTCAAAAGGTAATCTCCAATCAAGGGGAACAACAATGGGGGCAAAAATCGAAGTCTTTTTCAAATGATTAAAAACATTCATACAATCATCATCAAAGTTGAAAGAAACATCCTGGGAAAGCAAATTAGTTAAAGGTTTAGCAAACTTAGCAAAATCCTTAATAAACCTTCTATAAAATCCCGTATGACCCAGAAAACTTCTAATAGCCTTAACAGAATTGGGAGGAGTTAAATTTTCAATCACTACAATTTTTGCTCGGTCAACCTCAATCCCTTCAGCTGAAAATTTAGGTCCCAAAACAATCCCCTCAGTTACCATAAAATGGCACTTTTCCCAGTTAAGCACCATATTAGTCTTTTCACACCTTTGCAGAACTTGAGCAATATTAGATAGACATATATTGTAAGAATCACCAAAAACCAAAAAATCATCCATAAAGATCTCAATGATACCTTCCACCATGTCAGAAAATATTGCCATCATACATCTTTGAAAGGTGGCTGGCACATTACATAACCCAAAAGGCATTCTACAATAAGCAAAAGGACCATACGGGTATGTGAAAGTTGTCTTTTCCTGATCTGCAGGTGCAATTGGGATTTGGAAATACCCCGAATAGCTATAGAGAAAATAATAATATTCATGGCTAGCTGTCCTCTCCAACATAGTGTCTATATAGGGAAGTGGGAAGTGATCCTTACACGCTGCTTCATTCAACTTCCTATAATCAATGCATATATGTCATCCCGTAACTGTCCTTGTTGGAATCAACTCGTTCTTTTCATTAGACACCACAGTCATACCTTCCTTCTTTGGAGCTATCTGCACAAGACTTACCTAAGGGTTGTCAGAAATAGGATAAATAATACATGCATCAATAAGTTTCAACACTTCAGCTCTCACAACTTCCTTCATGTGTGGATTGAGCCTCCATTGACTTTGTACCTTTGAAGTGTGATTTTCTTCCATCAATATCCTGTGCACACAGATAGAGGGACTAATACCCCTTATATCAGAAATAGACCACCCAATGGCAGGTCTATGATCCCTCAAAACACTCAACAATTTATCTTCCTATTCAGAATTTAATTCATTAGAAACTATGACAAGAAAAGTGTTAGAATCACTTAAGAAAGCATATTTTAAATAGAAAGGAGGTTGTTTAAGTTCCACTTTAGGTGGTGACTTTTCAAAGGAGGGAGGTAATGGGTTACCATGTCCTAGATTTTCAAACTATTTAATGCGTGGCATATAACCCATACCTTCAAGTCTCATAGTAGTATCAACTAAATTCACCTCCACTTCATTTTCATGTAAACTCAATGCAATGCATGCTTCTAAGGAATCCTTATAAAAGTTCTTATCAAAATATTCCTGAGCAAGTGTATCAATGACATCAACTCTAAAACAAGACTCTTCAAACACAGGAAAATTTATAGCTTTAGAAAATTTGAATTCCTCTCTTTCATTACCCACTCTAAAAATTAATTTCCCAGCAGGAACATCAATTAAAGCACTAGTAGTCAACAAGAATGGTCTCCCAGGAAGGAGAGGTACATTAATATCATCTTATAGATCAAGTACCACAAAATCAGTAGGAATAATTAATTTACCTACTTTGACAAGTACATCCTCAACTACTCCTCTTGGCTACTTAACTGATATATCAGCAAAGGTGAAAGTCATATTTGAGAGCTTCATGTTCGCCATCCCAAGCATTCTCTAAAGAGAATAAGGCATCAAATTAATGCCAGCATCTAAATCACATAGACATTCTTTCATAGTTTTAGAACCAATATCACAAGGTATAGAGAAACTCCCTGGATCTTTAAGCTTGGTGGAAGTTTATTCTGCAATATTGCACTGCATTCTTCATTCAACTGCACAGTAGCATACTCCTCGAGCCTCTTCTTGTTGGATACAATCTCCTTGAGGAATTTGGCATAAGATGGCATCTTTGCTAAGGCCTCAGTGAAAGGAATATTAATTTGGATTTTCTTGAATATATCTAAGAACCTTTGAAAATTAGCATCTTGCCCTTTCTTTTTGTAGTCTCTGAGGGAACGGAATAGGTGGCACATATGGCTTCACATCAGTGGAAGGGGACTGCCCTTGAATGTCACTACCATATTTTGGAGTTTCCTTATGCTCCTCATCCTTACCTTTTTCACCACTCTCAACTTTATTTTTCTTTACCTCTTCCTTTAATTCTTTACCACTTCTGAGAGAAATTACCATAACTCCTTCTTTCATATTGACTTCAGTATTGCTAGGGAATTGGCCTTGTACCTTTTTCAGTCATCATGTTTGCTAAGTGACCCATCTGTGTCTCCAAGTTATGAATGGCCACTTATGTAGCATTATTGGTAGTAGCCTGACTAACCATAAACTACTCCAGAGTTTTGTTAATTTGCTCCATATTTTTACTACTAGCTAACTGAGTGGTTGCGAGCTTAGTGACTAAGTCTTGTAAATTAGACTTCTTCTCCCTTATGGGCCCTGATTGGACATTGGATGGTAATGTTTTTTGCTGAAATCCAGGTGAGAGATTAGGCCTCTGACCGCCTTGATTTTTCTAAGAAAAGTTTGGATGATTCCTTCAACCTGGATTATAAGTATTGGAGAAGGGATCATTCTTCCTTTGTAAAATCTGCGGATGCTCAACATTAGAACTCATATAATTAACCTCTCCGTGAATTGCATAAACACAACCCTCAATGGTATGATTAGAACAACCATATGCAGCACATAACTCCTTAGGAGCCTGAGTGTTAGTTTGTTGAAACAGGAGATCCATGCACTGATTCATTTTCTCAAGCTGAGCTGTTACATTAGTGCGGTCATTAACTTCATGTACTTGAAACTTTCTACCTCTCACACTCTTTTGTCTAGTTTGAACAGCCATTCTCTCATAAATATTCATCATATCTGCTGCAATAATAGCGCTTTCTCCAATAGCTATATCCACCAAAGATTGAGCAGCTCGGGCTAGCACATTATAGAAAATTTGAGCAGGTATCATATCGATAATCCCGTGATGTGGACATTGATTCAGAAGCAGCTTGTAGCAATCCCAAGTCTCATAATAAGGCTTATCATCTAGCTTAACAAAGTTGTAAATTTTATCCCTCAGTTCCAAAGTCCTCTATGGAGAATAGAATTTTGTAATAAAAGCATCATAGATTTCTCTCCATGTAGTCAAGGAACCTTTAGGAAGGTTGAGAAGCCACTGTTTTGCTTTATCCTTCATGCACAGGTTAAAACATCTCATCTCAAGTTCCTCTTCAGTTATGTTACTAAGAGAAAGTTGATCCACCACATTATAGAAATCCTTGAGATATCCAAGTGCATCTTCGCTTCCTATCCCATGGAATTAAGGAAGAGAGTTCAAATGAATTGTTTTAAACTCATAATTCCTAGAATTCTGACTCAGCCTGATACATGATGAGCTACCAAAAATTGCTGGTTTGTTCACATCTCTCCAGAGTATATTATGTTGAGCCTCAATAGGTACTATTTCATCAGCCATCTTGTGTCGCCTTCTAGATCGATTCTCCTTGCAAGTACGTTCAATTTCAAGATTAATTTCAATTAACTCAAAAGCATTATTAAGACTTTTGGATCTTAATAACATCAGGCAAAGATATAAAGGAAAATATTTTTTTTATAGGACTAATAAATCCATTGACCTCCCCGATAATGGTGCCAAAAACTTGATTGGGATCCTGCAAGTATACAGGTCAATCATAGTAATGAAAAGCCCGAAGTATTTCGGAGTTGAACCTAAAGGAGGTTGTGAAATCTATCAGTCCACAATTTTTAATCCAAGGAAACAATTAACAATTTAAATGAGAAAATTAAGAATTTAAAAGAAAGTAATTAATTGAATTGGAGGTTGACTTAGTCACTAGAAGTGTTAAGGGATCAGGGTTCACCTATTGAGATAACTTAATTAATTTCTTGATTAGACTCTATGTAATTATAGTGACAATTGTTTCTTTTATATCCTAATCACCTTTTAGTGTAATAGTCCTTGTTTAATTAAGTTGAATTCACTCTCGTGCAACCCACTCATCTAATCAAACCATGAAGCTACAATTAAGTCACCGCAGATTCCTAGATCTATCTCTAGTCTAGTTATCTACATTTGGCATCCTATGTCTAAGCTTACTCTTCTCCTCTCGGTACTTGAAGTTCTCCCACAAATTAGATTCTATGGTGGCCAGTCATAAAATCAATATTCGAATAGGGAAGACAAATATAATTATAAAAATTCAATCAGATAGATATATAGAAAAATTCCAGAGTCATAATCAAAATCATCAAATGAGTTAATCTCAATTAGGCTACATCTCTACCCCTAACTGGGAATTTAGTAATCCATAAAATTAATCATCTAACAAATTTGAATTCCCAAATATTAAAACAAACAAAGCTAAAGATAAAATTTCAAAAAAGGAAACTCGAAAATTGTCCCAAAACTCCCTCAATCTCTTGCTTTCCTTGCTTCTTGATCTCTTCTAGTTGCTCCAAAAGAGTTAGAATTGTGTTTTCTAGCCTCCAGGTATGCGACTCAACTCTCCCTCCTCATTTCTACCATGTTTCCCTTTAAAAGGAAAGTCCAGAAGCCCATAAAAGCCCAATAAGTTATTAAAATGGGTAAAACTAAGTCTGTTCTTCGCTTGGACCTGGCGCCGGTTCAACATTAATTTTCTTCAGCCAGTACCAGCTGAGACGTGTCTTTTGCCTAGTATGTATGACCACCCAGTGTTGGGTGGATTCTTTCTTTGAGGATCCAGAGCCAGGTGGTGCTGTGATTTTTATGCTTATTCACTTCCTCACTGGGCTGTGGGCAAAGAATTTAGTGGAGACTGGGTGGCATTGTATATCAGCATTTTTCTCCTTCTTTTTGGCTCTAAGTAGCTTAGAAATCCCCATAAATATTCTTATGATACAAATATACTCAAATTATGCAGAATCATGCCAAAAAGTATTAAATCACAACATTCTAAGATGAAAATAGATACAAAATGTGGGTGTTTTATAGGTATAAAATAGGCACATCACTTTATTCAATGGTATCAATCATTATTGCCTTACTCTTCTATCCTTTAGATGTTGATTGATTTGAGGTCTGGTTTGTTGCACTATACTCCATGTTAGCTATAGAGTTTGTGGTCTCATTTTCGAAATTAAGCTCACCTTCATACATTGTTCCACCTTCAAAAGAATCATTAACTCAATGCACTTATGTTCCCATGATTTAATCTTATCCTTAGCACTTTCAGCATGTTTTCCTGTAGCCCTATTAGCACTAAACAATTCATTTAGCTTATCATAATGCAACACAAATGTATTCTTCCACTTTCTTGCATTTGGTTTTGTCTGCAGCCATAAAAAAAAGTTAATATCCAAATCAGCTAAATCTAACACCTCTAGCCACTAAAAAATGTATGAGTTACTGCACAAAATATGCCCATTTTTACATTTCCATACATGTTGAAACATTTAGTTACATGAACACCAATCACTTGTAGTTATAGCCAAAAGGAATTCTAGCAGTTTTCATAGCCTCACATGAATTAGGAGTGAAGTAGGTGAACATGATAATTGGGCCCACTGAAACATGGAACCTCCATGTGAAACACTATAAATGAAGAATGGAACAGGCTTGATGGTCACAATTTTTTTCGGATCAACAAGATCATTTTTTTTCTAAAATAGAGGAAGATCAGAACTCGAAGCTTATGAATGCATCCATCACTAGAGAATGCTGAGAAAGCTAAGCCTTAAACATGGCCTCATCCATTATTTGTTGCAATGATAGCTGAAGCATATATGTTCCTACCATAACAAGTAAATAACACTTGAACAAAGAAGAAAAAAATAGGGCATAAAAGAATTGCAAATACTATACATGCTTTCATTCCTTTATGCAAGTATACTGTCACCACAATTCTGCAAAGTATATATTAAAGGTATCTATACCATTATAGATACAATCCTACGTGGCCATACTAGCTAGAAAATTTATGTGTTGACTTCCTCAAAAATTCATACAAGTTATACATAGTTACTAAATCTGTGTTCCTGATACAAATCATAGTGGCAATCAACTGTAACTAATAGCAAACTAAAAATCAACTATCTCAAAGAAGAAATAGACTACGTGCAAGTTTTTTCAAACCCCACTTTCAACTTCAAACAATTTTATGCTAGTGATATGAAATAAGAAAAAAAGACTAATTATGTTACTCACCTCAATCAAGTCATTCCAAACCCCACTTTCATCAGCTTCAAATAATTTTGTGCTAGGACTCCATGCAAATCCACTTAATCCATTAAACAAATCATAAAGCTCTGCAAATCTTTGTGACAATGTCTTCTTTCTATTCTTCAAATGTTGCTTTGTTATGAGGTCCAAATGAATTATGAAGAGATTGCAACATATTATCATATACAAATGTTTAAAATGTGCCATTGGGACAGTTTCCTTTCATCATCTCTTCCAAAAAAGCATAAATGAAAGCTTCATCTATTTCAAGTGTCCATTACAAATTGTCCTCTATAGAATCCTTGCTTTTTGGTGTCATTATTCAATCAACATGAAGGAAATACTCAATTTGAAATAGTCATAATGCAAGGCAAAATTTCATAGAAAAGGCAAACGCAACCACGTTGAAACTGTATGGAAAACTCTCATTTGATAAGCCTAATTATGTGAAAAGGTATCATTTGAGACTTTATTTCTATAAAACAACTACTATCTTTTAATTTTAAAAGAAAAACACTAAACTAAGATCCATGTTGGTAGTCAAGCCACATATGAGCTGCTATGTTATCTCTTATAATTGATCCTTATCTATAGTCTTCCTCTTGATCTTGTGTAGAATTATCATCTTCATTATCAATGGCATCAAGTAACAGTTCGTGATCAACTTCAGCAATTAAGTCCTCATCAGGATCCATACCCATCAAAAAATTATGCAATATGCAACGTGCTATAACAATGTTAGTCATGGTTTGGAATGAATAATGAGGTTTGGTACCACTAGCTATTATCGGAAATCTTTTTTTTTAGAACACCAAATGTTCTTTCAATCACATTTCACAATAAGGCATGTCAACGGTTGAAAATTTTTGTTGCATTTTGTGGTGATCTTGTTGAATATTCTTTCGAATGATAACGAACCCCTTTGCAAGGTGTTAGTAGACCACGCTTGAGTGGAAAGCCTATATCCCAAAGATAAAATAGGAGATTATAGTTAGTTCTATAATCTCCTATTTTAATAGTTGATAATCTTTATTTGGTTCAAGGAAATCCTTTCACCCTCAAAATTGAGCTACTTCTTATCTAGGCACTTTCACCTGAACATGAGTACCATCTATTGCTTCAATGCAATTCTATTATTTAAAATTGGTTAAAAGTAAAATATATCTTAAACTATAGCACATTTATTTTATTTACAATTAAGATACATGGGCACAAATATAAAAGCATACCTTAAAATATGGGTAGAATCTACTATTGTTGAGAATATGAGGAGGAACCTCTGATCTAGAAAGCTACACAAGAAACTCAGCGTCAAGTGATATAATGGCTCATGACACATTATGAAAATGACAGCTAATAGTCTCCCTTGATTGACTAAAGTAAAAGGCCATGGTTCTATTTTTGACATTATGTGCTAATATGTGGAGGAATTTAGCCACTTGTTCCTCAACTATAACATGGCAAGAGTCTTTAACTCTACTAGTGTTTCAAAGTTTCTCATATAACACTTGAAATGCTTGTGCGCCCATGCGAAGAACATCACGGCATTTTTTTTGTCTCTTGTAACTATTTCATCAATTGTTTCCTCATGCTTTCTCTTTCAATTTTTCCATCAATTATAGACCTATTAACTTGTCTTAACATCTCTACTAACAAATAAATTGCATGTACAACAAAGCAAATAAGTTGCACAACACACATACGCCTATGCCTTTCCTTATCTTGTAACACATGGTTCAAGTTATGTTCTTTACTTGCCACTCCAAAATTTATTAACTCTTTAACTTCACACTCAAAATCATAAATATCCCCCTCAACATCCTTGGCCACTTCTTCATTAATATGGTTGTTCATCTACCACTGACTTCTGTTCAACTGAGATCCACTGGCCTAACACATTCTTACATAAAAATAAGTTTTTTATTTTGATAAAGCCACATGAGAAAGGTTTGACACCTAACTCTCTCTAAAAAGTCAAGAATGCTTTGAGGTCCGAAGGATCAATATCTATTTTGGCATGAATGTTTCTAATGCTTAAGCAATTAGAAGCAACAACTACTTATAACGCAAGAAAACATAAATAAATATGGAAAATTTCAGTATATCACACAATGTCACAGCCACCAACTAGCCACAAACTTACTAGCATGAAATTCAAACTGTACTACTGCCAAATCCCAACATTCACAAGTAAATATTGTAACTAGATCCAGCAATAAGTACCTCTAATACATTAGCTATGTCAATAAAGCAAAGTTTCCTACACCCCAAACGAGATAAAATTAAAATCTTTTTTTTTTCCATTTCCTTCCTTTCCTTTCATGAAGATCATGAAACACATTGGTTTGAACAACTGCAACATTCCGCATATGAAGAAAGAAGTGATGCATAACCAGGTCAGATTGCTAACTCAATTTGAGTGTTTGCCATTAATGATGCAAGGAGTGTTTGACTACTTACAAAAATGATGATGCTTCATAACTAGGAGAAGGCTCTTTGACATGTTTATTTGTTTGTCATATTTATTTAATCTAATTTGCAAAATATACCTATATTTTTTTTTTGCATTGTTTAATTTTTTTTATATAGAGGCCACAGTGGTTCCTTGATAATCAAGGGTAAATGAATGCTCATGATAAGTTAGAGAGAAGGCAATATTAAAGAGAACTATTTTGCAGCAAACTTATTTAATCTACCTCCACATGTTTTTCATTTTTGTTTAAATTTTGGATGTCAAACATTAGACCTACATGTTTAGTCTTTTGTGTTTTGGTATAGTCTGACTTGTTTTGAACAAAAATTTCGACTAACAAAGTAGCACTTAAAGTATAATAGTAGTAGTTATTGTCCTCCATCTTCATGTTAAGGGATAACTAGTAGTTCTTGTCTTCAAAGCAGTGCATACACTTTTGCTTTATGTTGACCAGAATAGAGTACCATAAAAATTAAAAATATTGATGAAAATAGATATCCTAAATTCCATAAGCCACAGAACAATTTTGGATACTTGTCCATAATCCCCATTGAACATAGGAAAACAAATACTTTGTAATAAGAACAATTATATTGACTATATGTCATTAATAGGGTGTGCTCGATCTGCTCAAATATCTTATTATAATGTTATATTGCAGTTCATAGGAATATAACCCATATGAATTAAGTTGATAGAAAATTAATCAAGTAGATATACTGAGTTTGATTCACAATTTATGAAATGCAAAAATCATGAACTGACTTTTATTAAAAGGGTTGGATGTGTTGAATCAAGTGTTTTGATGATTCGAAACAACTGGGGCTTGAAAAGAAGATATCAAAGGAGTACAAGAGAACTCAAGTGAAGAAATCTAGGAAGAAATGAGTACAAAATTAGTCTATAGGATTTCTCATAGTTATCACAAAGTAAAAGACTTTGATCTTGCATCCAGTTATTTTAAATAAGTGTTTTTCAACTATCTTATGATAACTTATGATAAATTTGAAAAATACTAACTGACAGACGAATTTTGAACTATCAAACTTCATATGTTTCTTTGAAAATTCAAACATTGATGAATGAAATTTAAAGTCACAGAGATGTTACCTCTGACAGACGAATTTCAGCCTATTGAAATTTGAATTTTGAGTCAAGCATAATTTGAGAAAAATGAAAAATTCATCTGAAACTGTGTCAAAGTTCATCTGAAATTAAAGTGCAAAAAGAGTTCAAAGTCAGTTCCTTTGATAAAGGAACTTTGGTTTTAAAAATTCGAACTTTGGAATGAAAACATATAAGTCTGGTAAGAGGTCTCTCTGAAAGATGAATTTTGAAGGCTCAAAATTCAAATTTCAAAAAGAAGAACATTTGTGCCATATCAAGTTGCTCACTGACAGATGAATTTTGAATCCCCAAAATTTGAATTTCAAGTACACTGTAGCAATATAGGGCAACTGTTTACACTTAACAGAAACACTTTAAAATTGAAAATTTGTATGTTCTAACATGAGAAATATTTGTCAAAATTAAAATTTAAATTTAACATTTGAATAAACCAACTTTGAAGTTTAATGTTAAAGTCTTTAACTTATGGTCTTTTCGAAATTCGTCTGTTGACACCCCAAAATTTGAACTTTAGATGTCAGACGCATTAAATGTGGTTGGTGAATGACTAGTTTTGTAAAGTAACTATTAGGTAATATCTCTAACGACTAGATCTTGTCTCTAATGTATAGTTTAGACAGAAATCTATAAATAGAATTTCATTTGAAGTTGTGGATAGAATCTAATGTTGTAAATACTGAAACATTATCAAAATCATTAGACAAAGCCTTATACTCTCTCACACTTCTTTGATTGCACCTCAACTGTCATATATACTCCATATTAGACAGTTTCTTTTATTGTAAACAAACTTCTCTTCATATGGAAGAAAGATTTTCTTGTAAGGGGATTTCACAAGGGATTTGGGAAACTTTTTGCTAGAGTGCAGAGTGAGAATTTGTAAGCTCTTAGAACATAGTGCAAGGTTGTACTATGACATTGCAATGAGCCCATTGAATTCTTGCAAGATAGTGGAAAATCTCAGGTGGTAATTTTAGGACTAAATATAGGTTAAGAGAAAGAGACTAAACTAGGATAAATCTTTGTGTCTTCATTTTCTCTACCTTGCAAATTGCTCTATTATATTCTACACTCTATTTTTCTGCAACTTTTACTTTCACTGCTCTTTTACAATTTTGTGGAAAATTTTCAAACTTCCCAATTCACCCCTCTCTTGGGAAGCCAACAGACTGAACAAGTGGTATTAGAGCCCAGACTCCCAAGTGAAGAATCTAACAATCTGAGAGAATCAATGGCTAGATTTGGTGAAAGCATTCTTCCTAAAGGAAACAACACAAATAGACCTCTTGGCTTCAGTGGAGAGCATTACGGATACTAGAAGATGAGAATACAAATCTATTTCCTGTCCATTGACTTAGACATCTGGTCAGTCATCTAGAAGGGAGATTTTGTCCCAATGAAGTTACAAGATGATGACAAATACAAAGAAAGACCAGAAGAGGAATGGAATGAGGAAGATAAGAGAAAAGTCCTACTCAGCTACAAAGTAAAACACTGCTTGGTCAATACACTCAATCAGGATGAATTCTATAGGGTGTATCAATGTACTACAGCCAAAGAAATGTGGGACACTTTAGAAATTGCTCACGAAGGAACTACTGGAGTAAGGAAGAATGAACTAAACTCCTGTATTGGTGAATATGAAAACTTCATAATGATGGAAGGTGAAAGCATCAAAGAACTATGAAAGAGATTCACCCTCATTATGAATCAACCGAAGAGTCTCGGTAAGGAGTATACTCAGCTAAAGAAAGTCAGAAAGATTCTTAGAGCTCTTTCTCTGGAATAGCAACCAAAAGTAACAACCATGGAAGAGGCCAGAGGAGAGTCAATGGCTTCTATCAGAGCTCTCTTCAGCACTCTTGAAGAGTGTGAGGGTAAGATGAAGGCTCTCAAGGAAGCTGGTCAAGATAAGACAAAAAAGGGTCTTACATTAAAAGTTGCTGAAGAAAAAGAAGAAGAGTCTAATGATAAAGAAGGACTAGATGAAGAAACTTTGGCTATGTTAGTCAGAAAATTTGGAAGATTCTATAATAAGATGAGAAATAAGAAGTTCTTCAAGAAAGGAGCAGCTGCAGACAATAAGAAAGAAAGCAAAGAACCTGTCACCTGCTATGAATGCAAGAAGTAAGGGCACATCAAATGGGATTTCTCATAATTCTTGAAAAAGCAGGAAAAAGAAAAGAAAGCAGTTGACAAAGGCAAAAGGAAAAAGGCCTACATCTCCTCAATCTAGGATAACAACCCAGATGAGGAAGAAGAAGATGAGGAAGAAATTGTCAACATCTATTTGATGGCACATACAACTGAAGAGGCTCCAAACTTATCTGGCAGTGATCATGAGGATGAGGTAAATGATTCTGAACCCTCATATTCTGAACTGCTTGATGTATTTCATGATCTACATGATGAATTCATTAAAACTGTAAAAGAACTAAAACTAGGTACGAAGAAGATTAGCAAGTTGGAATATGATTGCAAAATGTCTAACACTGCATCTCTATATAGGACTGAATCTCTTTGTTGTACATCATGTATTAAACTAAAGAAAAACAATGAATATCTTTTGAAAAGCATAGCTAAACTCACTAATGTTAAATATATGTTGTTTGCTTTATTAGGAAGTCAAAGAATTGCATAAGGAAAAGCTGAACTTGACTATGATCATTGTGTAGTCAAAGAAAAGAATGAAAAGAAGAATCAAAATTTATACATCAGACATTTTGTGCATGCAGACGGACATAAGAAGGAAAGTTACAACTCAAAATCCATTGAATCTTATCTCCAACCAAAACATGTAAAACAAAAATATTATCTGCATTATTTTCTCCTTGCATCACAATCTAGCAGTCCCTTTATCACTTGCCACTTCTATAATAAGAAGGGACATGTTTCTAGTTCATGTTTGTTAAAAAAAATGGACTTGGCAGGAAGGTAGAATGGGTTCCCAAAGATACATCTGTATCTAGGGAAAATGTCACTGACAGAAAAGGATTCAAGCAGATTTGGTACCTCAAAAGAAAGACTGATCTTTGTTTCACAGGTTTGTTTTAGAGCTAATAAAAGCAACAAATGGTATATGGACAGTCCTTGCTTAAGACATATGACTGGTGACAAGGAGAAGTTCATCACCCTTAGAGACAAGAAAGGAGGAAAGGTGAACTTTGGAGGTAACCATTTTGTAGTTGAACTCAACTATAACCTACTGAGTGTGAGTCAGACACATGACAAAGGGAACTGGGTACTATTTAACTCAAAATTCTATGTGGTCATTTGAAAAAGTGATCGCAAAGTAATTCTCAAAGCTTAAAGGGATGGTAACCACTATATTATTGATCTTGATGAACTTTCTAGTTTGGACTCTGTGTGTTTAATTAGTAAAGAAAATGACAATTGGTTGTGGTATAGAAGACTAGCACATGTTAACTTAAACCAACTAACAAAATTGATTAAGAATGATTTAGTCACTGGCTTTGGTAGAGGAAGGCTTGGACAAATTCAGGAACATGGTAGGAGGCCTTATCACTTGGAAATGTTCAAGCCTAAGAGAAGTCCATTGGAAGAGATTACTTAAAAGATCATGTGCTTCATTAAAATAGCATGTGACTTAAGCATTATTGGGCTTAATTAGTATTAATTTCATTTTTATTAATTATGGGCTGAACCTTGTTAATTAATAAAGCCCAATTAGTTAATTAGTAGTCTTTTTGATAGCCCACCTTGTAAAAAAGCATGTCATGTGCCAAACATGTGATTTCATAAATATGGTGGCATATTTATAAGGGTTTAAGTCTTATTTTATTATTTTCTTATGAATTTTTGCTATTTTATTTTAAGGTTTTGTTTACTAGTTTCCTAGGTCTAATAGGAGTGTTGTTTGAGCCTAAAGTCTCATAATCATATTAGGATTACTTCAATCCAAATTAATTAGGTTTTCTAGGCTTATTAGGTTAAATTTTACCTTGCCTATTTAAGGCTAAGTTTCATGTGTATTTTTCAGATTTAGATGATTAAAATTTCAGATTTTGTGAGTTTCTCTCGCGTTCTTTGAGTGCTATGATGAAACTATGACTTACAAAGGAATTGGTCAATCCTTGTGGCGTCACGGGAACTAAGGTTCAAGAGACCGGTTCTCTTGGGTTCTAATTCATCAAGACTAATATCTATCCATCTTGTTTCTTTATTTTGGCTTTCTTTTGCTTCTGTTCTTGTGCATTTTTGTTCTTTTCTTTGTTGTCTAATCTTTGTGTTCCTTGTTTCGTAAAGATTTAGGTGTCTTACGCATTAAAGTAGGTTCTTTGGACAGGTTCCATAAGGGTTCACTTATCAAGATTACCAAAAATTTGTTTTGAAAAGGATAAAGAATGTGATGCATGCCTCAAAGGGAATTAAACTAAATCATCATTGAAACCTAAAAATGTAATTATCACATCTAGACCACTGTAATTATTACACATGGATTTGATAGGTCCATCTAGAGTAAAAAGCATTAATGGAAACTTGTATGTGATTGTGATTGTTGATGATTACTCTAGATTTACCTGGACTTTGTTCCTTTCTTCCAAGACTGAAACATTTGATGCATTTGTAACCTTAGTTAAGAAAGTACAAAATGAGAAAGGTATTTCCATTGCATCTATCTGGTCTGATCATGGAGCAGAATTCAAAAATTCAAGCTTTTTGGAGTATTGTGAAGAGCATGGAATTGATCATAACTTCTCAGCACCATGGACTCCTCAGCAAAATGGAGTGATAGAGAGGAAGAACAGAACAATTAGAGAAATGGCTAGAGCAATGCTGAACAAAAAGGAGCTTCCTCAAGTTTTCTAGGATGATGCAGTAAACACAGCAAGCTATATCATTATTAGAGCCTACATCAGACTAATTATGGGGAAGACACCTTATAAGCTATTCAAAAGAAGAAAGCCAAACCTCTCACACTTGCATGTGTTTGGATACAAGTGCTTCATCCATAATAATGGAAAAGAAAATCTGGGTAAGTTTGATGCTAAATCAGATGAAGGTATATTTCTTGGATATTCTAGCAGAAGCAAAGCATATAGGGTTTTCAATAAAAAGACTAGAGCTATAGAGCAATATGTGCATGCTGTTTTTATTGAAAATGAAACTGTTTTCAAACAAACCATTGATGAGGATAATCTTATTTCTTGCTTTAAGAACTTGAATTTTTTTGGAGAAGATAAAATTGAACCTCCCAAAATATCTGATTCTACTAATGTAGAGGAAGATATTCAGGAAAAAGATGTTGAATGTGAAAACAATGAAGAAAGTTCTCAAGAACTTCTTAGAGCTTGGAGATATCAAATAAGTCATCCAATTGATCAAGTAATTGGGGGTGTTTAAGAGAATGTTAAAACCAGAAGACAACTTAGGAATCAAATAAACAATTGTTCATTTATCTCTCAAATTGAACCTAAGTGTACTGAAGAAGCCTTAACTGATGAATATTGGACATTGGCTATGCAAGATGAACTCAATAAGTTTGAAAGAAATTAAGTTTGAGATTTAGTGCCTAGACCCAAGAATCACCCAATTATTGGACTTAATTGGGTATTTAGAAACAAGCTTGATGAATTAGGAACAACTATCAGAAACAAAACTAGATTAGTGGCCAAAGGATATAATCAGGAAGAAGGCATAGATTATGAGGAAACTTTTGCTCCAATTGCAAGATTGGAAGCAATAAGAATCCTCTTAGCCTTTACATGCATGAAAGACATAATGCTATATCAAATTGATGTAAATAGTGTTTTTTTGAATGGATATATCATGGAAGAAGTTTATGTTGATCAACCTGCATGTTTTGAGGACTCAACAAAGCCAAACCATGTTTATAAACTAAAGAAAGCTCTTTATGGCTTAAAACAAGCTCCTAGAGCATGGTATGAAAGACTAAGTAATTTTCTGACTGAATAAGGATTTGAAAGAGGAAAAATATATACAACACTGTTCACTAAGAAAGAGAACAAAGACTTACTTATTGTTCAAATTTATGTTGATGATATTATATTTGGTACTACTAATGAATCTCTTTACAAGAATTTCTCTAAGCTAATGCAAAGTGAATTTAAAATGTCAATGATAGGTGAGATCAATTTCTTCCTTGGACTGCAAATTAAATAATACGATAATGTCATCTTTCTCAATCAATCAAAATATTTGAAGGAACAACTGAAAAAGTTTGGAATGGAAAACTCCAAATCAATGAGGACTCCTATGGCTATTGCTGCAAAACTTGATATGGATGATAGAGGAAAGCCCTTTGACATAACTCAGTATAGGAGAATGATTGGCTCCCTGTTATACCTAACACATAATAGACCCGACATTATGTTCAGTGTCTGTATGTGTGCAAGGTTCCAATCATGTACCAAAAAGTCTGATGCAATAGCTGTGAAAAGAATTTTCATATACCTAATTGGAATGTCACAGATGGGACTTTGGTATCCAAAAGGCAATGGAGAAGAGCTCATAGAATACACTGATGTTGATTTTGCTAGATCCAAAATTGATAGAAAAGCACAAGTAGAACGTTTTAGTCTCTTGAAGGATCCTTGGTTTCATGATTTAGCAAGAAGCAGAACAGTATGACTCTCTGCACAACAGAAGTTGAATATGTTGCAGTAGGTAGCTATTGTGCTCAAATCCTTTGGATGAAGTATCAACTTGAAGATCTTGAGATTGAGATGAAGGAGATACCAATAAAATGTGATAATCAAAGTGCTATCAACATGACAATAATCAAGTCATGCATTCAAGGACAAAGCACATTGAAGAAAGACATCACTTCATAAGGGATCAGGAGACATCAAATTGGAATACATCCCTACTGAAGATCAAGTTATAGACATTCTAACTAAGCCACTTGGAGGAGATAGATACTGTAAAATTAAAAGAGAATTGGGAATGGTAAATCCTAATGAATTGTAAACAAGGTTCTAACTAACTCTATTCAAGTATCTAGCATCAATTTAATACTAACTTTAGCATCAAAGTGTGCTTAAGATGTTTTGTAGGTACTCTTGATGAGTTTAGATGATAGCAAATCAATTAACTAGAGTTAATCAGATCTGCATAATCAAAAGATACTGGATGAAATGTAATATCCCAAAATTTTACTAGATATAAAGTAATGAAAGAGGAAGAAATAAACGATAACATGAAATGTACAAGGAATTCGTTAAAACAAACAGGCATCATTTTACACGAAAAGGCAAAGAGGTCATTTTTTCCGGTCATATGGAAAAAATGAGAAATTACATTTTTGCTCCTAAAGAATTTCAAAAATGAAATTCATATCCCTAAATTTATAAAAATTACGTGGAGAAGAAATAGAAAAGCCTTGGAAAAAATTACACCTAATGACCCGAAAGTTTTAGAAATTATAATTTAACTCTAGGTCAAGAGCAATTTTGTAAATATGCAAAATTACTATCAGAACAAAGCCCTCAATGAGAGAAGTCTAATGGTATATGGCACTGAGAGTTAATGTTCAAAAATAAAGAAATAATCAGTGCTGAGTGTCCAAAAGTAACAGTAAACCGATGAAGTAAACTGTGAGCCTAGCTGATGGTTAAAAAGAAAATGGGATAGGATATGGGCCATACATAGATATCATTTATCATAGGATAATCATGAAATATAAAAATAAAATTAGAATAGTCCTGTAGCCAAAAAATGCTAAATTACTGTAAAAAGCAGTTTTATCGGTACGGTTAAAATTACTCAGTTCAAGATATATCTGGACCAGAAAAAATTGAGCAATTAGGGACACATGAATGCCTCCCCATTGGCATGAAAATGGGACAGATGGGGCAGCAAATATTTGTTCCAAACTTCTCCAAGAAGTAGTTGACTTTTGAAGTCAAAAGGTTATTTTAGTTTAATTAACTTGCTAACCATGGTTAAGTGCATAATTAATCACTCAAACCCTTCTCTTTCTTCACCATCTTCACGTATAAAAACTAGCAGGAAAAAAAAAAGGAAAACACAAGAAAGGGAAGGAAAGAAAGAGAGAAAGAAAGAGGGAAAATTCAAGGAAATTGAAAGCTCAAGTTGGTAAGTTTGTATCCTACCACTTCAAGCATGCTATCTATGGTTTTTAAAGCATGATTTATGGATTAGTTATCCCTCCTCCTTATCTGAGGGTTCTGTCCATGGCATGATTTAGCAAGAAATGGAGTTTTCCAACCCTAAATCATAGGGGAAATGATAGAATGTTCATTTAAAGCTTAAGTCTGCAAGTAGTTTGTTGTATAACAAAGTGTAGCAATTTTTCTTGAATTTCTGTAAATTTTTATGAGCTACTGTTCAAAATTAGAGTTGGAATTTCATAAATTGGACCTCAAAAATGGGTTCCATATGGTCCAAAACCTTAGGAACAAGTGATGATTTCATGAAAAAGCTTAAGATTAAGAAAGTTAAATTTTTATGTTTTTGAAGCTTAATTCGGAATGAACAGTAACCATAACTAGAGATAGAATTTGGTAATTCTGAGACCATATTTGGATTCCTCATGAAAAATTACATGGAATAGAGGTATAATTCATTATTTTTGAGCTAGGAATGAATTTTTGGTGAATTTTTGAAGAATTAGGATTTCATGAACACTTTTTGAAGAAAGTCATGGAACCATTAGCTTGACTAAGTTTTTGATGATATGTTTATGTTTGAGGAAGCCTAAGAAAGCTTGGAGAAGTGTTAAAAGGTCCATGAAGTGTTGGACAAAGTGTGGGAAGCAAGGAAGTATGATAAGGTAGATAATTCTTTTTACTAACATCACACTGTCATTATTGTTTCTTTGATATTTCACATCATCACCTCTAAGTTTGCTGAAGCCTACTGACCTCAGTGCCCAAGTTAGAATCCTACACTATATTATGTCTAGGATTATCTTCAACAAAGGAGGTAGTTTCAATCTAATTACAAGGGCTGAAGCACATGTGATGGCAGCAATCATGCGTGGCAAGCTTATCAACATGGGCCATATCATCCTTTAACGCATGATCAAGGCAAGAGATCAAAGGAAAGATTCCACCCTTTCATATGCAGTAATCATCTCCAAGATAGTTCATTATGCCCAGATCCAACATCTTGAAAAAGGAAAAAGGAAGCCTACTAGAATCTTTAAAGAAGAACTGCAAATGATGAGAATAGAAAAGAAAGATGGAAGATGGATTGGAAAAGGAGCTGGAAAGACGGAAGATCTATTCTTTGATGAAGATGTCTCCCAACAACAAGAAGGAACCTTTGAGGCTGCTCCAAAATCCATACCTCAGCCTTCTCAACCTATCCCATCTTCATCTCAGCCTACTCAAGCTTAGAAATCATTTACTCCCTCTACTCAAGCAAAGCCAACCAAGATCACTGAGTTGTATGACAGTCTGTCTGTACTCATATTGAGCATTAGGGATGAGTAAAATGTCAAGTTTACTTATCTGCAAGACCAGATTCATCAGTTGGCAAAGAATATAAAAGTGGTTGCTGAGGCATATGAAGATATCAGGATTGTCAATCCCTTCACATCAACTCCACCTCAGCCAGGATTCTCTGAGCCTGTCATGTCTCTTACTCTTAAGCCTCCAAGTCCTTTTGTGTTAGCCTCCCCTGAACTTGATGATGTTGTACATGATATTGAGGCTGCTGGCACCTTGACCACACCACAGGCCTCTTGACCACACCACAGGCCTCCAGTAATGAGGCAAGTCCTAGTCCTTCCTTGGACCATGGCATGGAGGAGGAGGCTCCTCAAGAACCAAGCTCCCATTAGCCTATTCCTGAAGATGTTCAAGATTCAATTCTCTCTTTTCAAGAATCTGAGCAAGTAGAGAAATTGGTGGCAGCCATCACCTCCACACCAATCTTGCAAGCTACCTTAAATGAAGAGAAGAGCATTGTGCCTTTTGTAGATCTAGAAGCTATTGCTCATGATGCTCTCTTACAAGCTCAAAGATTAAGGCTTGAAGAAATGTTAGTCCCCCTGCTCCCTCACTTGTTTCTGGTTTTGGTCTCTTAGAGGCACAAAGGGCTCAATTGGCTGTCACTAGGCAAGAAATACAAGAACTTCTTGAAATCTCTGATAATGAGGACTCCAGTCCTGAAGTTTCTGAGCCTTTGACAAACCTTAATCTAGATTTGCCCTTTGTTTCTATACCTCTTCAAGCAATTACAGTATCTTATATCCCTCCTCCTACTGATTTTGTATACTTCCTAATGATGCCAAAAAAGGGGAGAAGTTATCCAAGCAAATTGGAAAATCTGCTGCAGAGCCTTCTGGCAAGACCTACAGCAAGAAGTCCAAGTTCAAGAAGGAGTGATTAGAACTTAGGATTGCTTGGTCCTTCTTGTAGTAATATTTTTGTTTTTTTAATGATAAATCTTTGTTCTAAATTGCCATATCATATCTGTTGAATTAAGTGTTTTGATGATTCCAAACCAACCTTCAAGAGCCTGGAATAAAGATATCAAAGGTACACAAAAGGTTCAAGTGAAGGAATCATGGAGAAATCAGTGCAAAGATTAATGTAGGATGTTAAGTAATGTTTTGATTTGAGTAAAAGACTTTGATTTGATGAAAAGATGTTTTAAAACTTTGATTCTACGTTAAATCATGGAATATTTGAAAAACACCCGCCAACAGACAAAGTTTGAAAGGTTTATACTGATATGTCATCTTGAAAATTCGAACTTTGGCTTTGGAAATTCGAATTTTGTAGTGAAATTGAAGAAGTCTGAAGAGAAGACTCTCTGACAGACGAATTTTGACTTGAGAAAATTTGAATTTTGATAAGTGTCTGAAAGGAGCTTTCAGTAACAGACGAACTTTGGGTTTTGAAAATTTGAATTTCAGATAAAATGAAACTTATGAAAACCAAAAAAATTCGTCTGAAATTATGTCAAAGTTCATCTGAAACCAAGTTTAGATTGGGTTTCAAAATTGCTCACTGACAGACAAACTTTGAACATAAAAATTCGAATTTCAGAAACAAAGCTTGGGAGTCTAATATATTGATATGTTGACATACGAATGACAGTATTTGAAATTTGAATTTTAAAGTAAGTTTGAAAAGAGGTCTCTCTGAGAGACAAACTTTTCCATTTGAAAATTTGAATTTCCAATTAGATGAACTACTGTGCCTTATAAGCCAGCTACGGACAGACAAATTTTGGGGTTTCAAAATTCGAATTTCGAAGGCACTATAGCAAATTGAAAATAATGTTCACACTTAACAGAAAAACTTTCTACTTGAAAATTCGTATGTCACAACATAGAAACACTTTCCAAATATCAAAATTTGAACTTCATTTCATGACAGACAAACTTTGGGCATTCAACGTTGAATCTGTAGTCTTTGGTTATGCAAAATTCGTCTGTTAACCAAGTGAAATTCGAATTTCAGAATGTCAGAAGCATTAAATGCGGTTGGTTAACGGATAGTTTTTCAGAGTAACCATTGGATAACTTCTCCAACGGATAGATTTTGTCTCTAATGTATAATTAAGACCTAAATCTATAAATACAACATCATTTGAAGTTATGGGTAATGATTTTAACTTTGTATATACTGAAACTCTGTCAAATCATCTACTCAAAGTCTCTTACTCTCTCACTTCAATATTTATACTTCAACTTTCATATTCACTCTGTCTAAGAGAGTTTAATCATTGTAAACAATCTTATCTTCATCTGGAAGAAAGATTTTCTTGTGAGGGGATATCACAAGGGATTGAGGAAGCACTTAGTAAGAGTGCATAGAGTGGAAGAGTGAGCTCTAGAAACAGAGCATCATTTTTGTACTGTGGCATTTGCAAGAAGCCCATTGAATTCTTGCAGAATAGCGAAAAATCTCAATTGGTGACTTGGGGACTGGACGTAGGTCAAGTTGAGAGACTGAACTAGGACAAATATCTGAGTTTTCTTCTCTTAACTGCTACTTTTACAGTTTATTTATTTATACTCTGTTTTACTGTCATACTTTGCTTTCTTCACCATCTTGACTTTTTGCAGAAAATTTTAATCTTCCAAATTCACCCCCATCTTAGGAAGCCAGCTCATTTAACAAGTGGTGTCAGAGCCTGGATTCTCAATCAAAGGATTTCACAGTCTAGGAATTAAAATGGCTGGTTTTGGAGAAAGCATACTACCAGAGGGCAATAATACAAATAGAGCACCTGGTTTCAGTGGAGAATACTATGGTTATTGGAAGATGAGGATGCAAATCTATCTCTAGTCAGTTGATCTAGACATCTGGTCAGTCATTCAGAAGGGAGATTTTGTCCCGATCGCTTTGGAAGATAATGGGAAATACAGAGAGAAGCCAGAAGCTGAATGGAATGAGGAAGATAGAAGAATAATCTTGCTGAACTTCAAGGCAAAACACTGTTTGGTCAATGGTTTGAATCAGGACGAATTCTACAAGGTCTCATAATGCTCCACTGCCAAAGAAATGTAAGACACCTTGCAAATTGCTCATGAAGGAACAACTAGAGTCAGGGAAGATAAACTGAATACATGTATAGGTGAATACGAAAACTTTCGAATGGCTGAAGGAGAAAATGTAAAAGAGCTACAGAAAAGATTCACCCTCATTGTGAATCAACTAAAGAGTCTAGGAAAGGAGTACACTCAAACAGAAAAAGTCAGAAAGATCCTCAGAGCTCTCCCTCTGGAATGGCAACCTAAAGTAACAGCAATAGAGGAAGTCAAAGGAGAATCAATGGCCTCTGTCACTGCTCTTTTTGGTAGCCTCGAGGAGTATGAAGGAAAAATGAAGGCTGTCAAGGAAGCTGGACTAGACAGAAAGAAGAAAGGTCTTGCTCTGAAAGCTGCTGATGAGAATGTAGAGGAATCTGACGATGAAGATGAGCTAGATGAAGAAACTCTGGCTATGATGGTTAGAAAATTTGGAAGGTTCTATAGCAAGAAGAGAAACAAGAAAATCTTCAAGAAATGAGCAGCTGGAGAGAGCAAGAGAGAAGCAAAAGAACCTGTCACTTGCCATGAGTGTAAAAAGCAGGGACATATCAAATGAGATTGTCCACAATTCCTCAAGAAGCAACAAAAAGAAAAGAAAGCTGCAGACAAAGGCAAGAAGAAAAGAGCTTATATCTCATCAATATGGGGCAACAGCTCAGATGAAGAAGAAGATGAAATTGCCAACATCTGTCTCATGGCACTTGCCTCTGAAGAAGCTGAAATCCCATGCAGCAGTGATCAAGAAGATGAGGTATATGAATCTGAACCTTCGTATTCTGAATTACTGGATGCATTTTATGAGCTGCATGATGAGTTTGTTAAGGTTGCTAAAGAATGGAAGCAAGCTAAGAAAAAGATTAACAAACTAGAATCTCAATGCCACATCTCTGAAACAGCTTATCTACCTATTGCTGAATCTGCTTGCTGTAAATCATGCATTGAACTAAAGCAAACCAATGAATATCTAATGAAAAGCATGTCTAAGCTGACTAAAGGTAAAGACATGTTATTTGCTTTAATGGAAAGCCAAAGAATATCACAGGGAAAGGCTGGACTTGGCTATGATCCTTGTGAAGTCAAAGAAAAAATTAAGAAAAAGAATCAGAATGTATATTTAAGACATTCTGTGCATGCTAGTGGCAATAAAAAGAAAGAACATATTTCTCAGCATGTTGAATCTTATGATCAACCAAGGCATGCAAAATAAAAATATTATCTGCATTATTTTCTTCCTGCATCTCAATCCAGCAGCCCCTTTACCACCTATCACTTCTGTAACAAGAAGGGGCATAGTTCTAGCTCATGTGCTTTAAATAAAAATGGACTTAATAGGAAGGTTAAATGGGTTCCCAAAGATACATCTGTATCTAGGGAAAAGACTACTAACAGAAAAGGACCTAAGCAAATTTGGGTACCTAAAAGGAAAATATGAACTTTGTTTTGTAGGTCTGTCTCAAAGCTAGAAAGAGCAATAAATGGTATATGGACAGTGCCTGCTCAAGTCACATGACCAGTGACAAGGAGAAGTTCATCACCCTCAGAGAAAAGAAAGAAGGAAAGGTGACCTTTGGAGGTGTTCAATATGGCAGAATAGTAGGCATTGGCATTTTGGGAAAGAATCCTAAAACATCCATTGAAGAGGTGCTGCTTGTGATTGGCCTCAACCATAATCTGCTAAGTGTGAGCCAGACATGTGACAAAGGAAACTGGGTACTGTTTGACTCAAAATTCTGCCTGGTCATCAAAAAAAGTGATCACAAAGTAATCCTTAAAGCTCAAAGGGATGATAACTGCTATACTATTAATCTTGATGAACTTCCTCCCTTAGATTCTATCTACTTGATTAGTCAGGATAATGATAGTTGGTTGTGGCATAGAAGATTAGCTCATGTTAACATGAATCAGCTTTCAAAATTGGTTAAAAATGAGTTAGCCACTAGCCTACCAAAAATCACTTTCGAAAAGGACAAAGAATGTGATGTATGCCTAAGAGGAAAATAAACTAAATCTTCTTTTAAACCCAAAAATGTAGTCTTTACAACCAGACTACTAGAACTACTGCATATGGATTTAATTGGTTCATCTAGGGTTAAAAGCATTAGCGGAAATCTGTATGTGCTTGTAATTGTGGATGATTACTCTAGATTTACATGGACATTGCTTCTTTCCTCTAAAAGTGATACCTTTGATGCATTTGTAACCTTAGCTAAGAAAGTACAAAATGAGAGGGGTATTTCCATTGTGTCTATCAGGTCAGATCATGGAGGAGAGTTTGAGAACTCATACTTTCTGGAGTATTGTAATTAGCATAGAGTTGATCACAACTTCTCAGCTCTAAGAACTCCTCAATATAATGGAGTAGCAGAGAGGTAAAACAGAACAATTGGAGAGATGGCTAGAGCTATGCTGAATGAAAAGGAACTCTCTCAAGTTTTCTGGGCTGATGTAGTAAACACAACAAGCTACATCATAAATAGAGCCTACATCAGACCAATCCTTGGAAAGACTCCTTATGAACTGTACAAAGGAAGAAAGCTAAATCTCTCACATCTCTATGTGTTTGGCTGCAAGTGCTTCATTCACAACAATGTAAAGGAGAATTTGGGTAAGTTTGATGCCAAATCTGATGAAGGTATATTTCTGGGCTATTCTAGTATAAGTAAGGCATATAGAGTTTTTAATAAAAGGTCTAATTTGGTAGAAGAGTCTGTGCATGTAGTATTTATTGAAAATGAAATTGCTCCCAAACATGTTACTGATGAGGATAATCTTGTCTCAAACTTTAAAAAGTTAGATATCTTTGATGAAGGTAAAATTGAACCTCCAAAAATATCTGAATCTATTAACATAGAGGAAGATGTTCAGGAGAGAGATTTTCAAGATGAAAATAATGAAGAAATGTCTCAAGAACTCCCTAGAGCTTGGAGATATCAAAGGAATCATCCTGTTGATCAGGTGATAGGGAATGTTCAAGAGAGAGTTAAAACCAGAAAACAGTTAAGGGATCAAATGATTAATTGTGCTTTCATCTCACAAATTAAACCTAAATGCACTGAGGAAGTCTTAACTGATGAATACTGAATTTTGGCTATGCAAGATGAATTAAATCAGTTTGAAAGAAATCAAGTTTGGGATTTAGTGCCTGGACCCAAAAATCATCCTGTCATTGGCACCAAATGGGTTTTTAGAAATAAACTTGATGAATCAGGATCAATAATCAGAAATAAAGTTAGACTAGTTGCTAAAGGATATAATCAAGAAGAAGGTATTGATTTTGAGGAAACCTTTGCTCCAGTAGCTAGATTAGAAGCAATTAGAATTCTGTTAGCATATGCATGCATGAAAAATATTTTGTTGTATCAAATGGATATGAAGAGTGCTTTTCTAAATGGATATATCATGGAAGAGGTTTATGTAGATCAACCTCCAGGTTTTGAGGACTCTGCAAAACCAAACCATGTTTATAAACTAAAGAAATCTCTTTACAGTTTAAAACAAGCCCCTAGAGCATGGTATGAAAGATTAAGTAATTTTCTGACTGAAAAGGGCAATAGAGGAAAAGTAGATACAACTTTATTTACCAAGAAAGAAAATAAAGATTTACTTATTGTTCAAATTTATGTTGATGATATTATATTTGATTCTACTAATGAATCTCTTTGCAAGAATTTTTCTAAGCTAATGCAGGGAGAATTCAAAATGTCCATGATGGGTGAACTCAACTTCTTCCTTGGATTGCAAATCAGGCAGTATGATGATAGTATCTTTCTCAACCAATCCAAGCATCTGAAGGAATTGCTAAAGAAGTTTGGGATGGAGAATGCCAGGCCAACAGGAACACCTATGGCTACAACAACCAAACTGGATATGGATGAAAAAGGGAAAATGTTTGACATAACCCAGTATAGAAGAATGATTGGATCCCTATTGTACCTAACTGCCAGTAGACCTGATATCATGTTTAGTGTCTGTATGTGTGCAAGATTCCAGTCATATTTCAAGGAAACACATGCAATTGCTGTGAAGCGTATCTACAAATATCTTATTGGAATATCGCTGATGGGTCTTTGGTATCCAAAGGGCAATAGAGAAGATCTCAAAGGATATACTGATGCTAAATTTGCAGGATCCAAAACTGACAGAAAAAGCACAAGTGGAACTTGTCAGTTTTTGGGAGGATCATTGGTTTCATGGTTTAGCATGAAGCAAAACAGTGTGGCCTTATCCACAGCAGAGGCTGAATATATTGCAGCTGAAAGTTATTGTGCCCAAATCATCTGGATGAAACAGCAGCTTGAAGATCTTGAGGTTGAGATGAAGGAAATACCAATGATGTGTGATAACCAAAGTGCCATAAACATCAAAAAGAATTTTGTCATGCATTCAAGGACAAAACATATTGAAGTTAGGCACCACTTCATAAGGGATCATATTTTGAAAGGAGAAATCAGACTAGAGTACATCCCTATAGAGGATCAAGTTGCTGATATCTTAACAAAGCCTCTGTCAGAAGATAGACATTGCAAAATCAGGAGAGAATTGGGTATGGTAAATCCCAATAAACTGTAAATAAATACCGTGTGCAATTCTGTTTTTAGATTTTCTAACACTCAATTAATTCTAACTTTAGCATCTGAGTGAACTTAATTCAAGTTGCAGATACTCTTCATGAGATTCAATGGTAATAAATATGAAAAATGGAGCACACCAGAATGGAACAATCAAAAAGTGAAGAAAATGGCAAAAGTTTTGAGTTTCTGGATCCATTCTGTAAGTTTTTAAAGATGAAATTCATATCTTAGTTGTGTGTTAGATGAATTTCCTTGATAAACTGTGTTTTTGAACAAGTCAGCTTAGTCAACATTCAAATTTAGATGCCCAACAAACGAACTTCAGCTTGTTATACATTGAAACAGTTCTCAGTGATCCCTCGAAATTCGTCTGTTGGACCTTGAAAGTTTGAATTTTCAAGAGTAAAAGTTTCAAAGTTATGTTTGTCCAACATGATGATTATATAAATGATTATTTCTTAACATACAAATGTCGGAGAATCTTTACAAAGTAAAGAAATTCGAATTTCAGATTCAAAATTTGTCTGTTGAAACTTGCTCATAATGTTGAATCGCTGAAAGATGAATGCTTATATGCATAATTCGTCTGTTGTTTGTTGATTTGATTGCAACTTGATGTTAGCTCTTAAAAATTCAAACTTTGTTGAAACAAAGTTCGTCTGTTTATCTTGTGTTGCTTGAACCAAGCCACTGTCAGACAAACTTTCAGAAGAAAATTCATCTGTCAGTAAGCTTTGCTGAATGGTTTAACTTTTAACTCTTGAAGTTCGAATTTTGACCCCTCAAAATTCGTCTGTCAGGTGGTTACTTACGTTAAAATTGACAGTTTTCCACTGAACAGACGTAACCCTACTCTTTTCTTCTCTGAGTCTGTCCAAATTCTCTCTTCAATGCTCTTAAATTATGATTAAAATTCTTCATTTCCCACCATTTAAACTTCTTTTCGCATCCTTTAAACCCAATATCTGCTTCATTCTGAAACATTCATCCACGGAAATGGCAAGAGTAAAGAATCTTGAAGCTGGAAAAGGAGAGGCATGACCAAAGAGAATGGTCAAATCCTAATATGCCTCAAAGGAGGGTGAAAATTTGAAGAGAAAAGCTAAATCAAGTAAGGCAACTCCCTTCATATGATAGAAAACTACTCTGAAGGCTGAATCAAAGAAAGTTGAACCCTCTTCTTTGAAGAAAGCAGAGCCTTTGGTCCCTGTTCCTGCTGCTAATACAGTTGCTTCCACTTCCTCCTCCAGTACTGAATCTGGAGAATACCAACTCACAACAATGCCATTATGAAGCACTCCTCAGATTCAAGAAGAATACTCAATCAAGTTTGTAAGTAAGAAGGTAATCAAACCTCACTGTGTGAACTTGGAAGATTTCTTGGTCTTTAACAGTTTTGATGCTGGAATATGGATGTTAAGATATAAGAATCTGTTAGAGATATTGGAGAGGTATGATGATGAAGTGGTTAAGACATGGTATGCCTCCTTGAAATACAACAGCAAAAAGAAGAAGTGGGAGGTCAATCTAAGATCAAGGACCATCTGGCTCACAGATGAAACTCTCAATGAAGTGTTGGAAATCCCAGGACAAGATGGCCTTAAGTTTGACATCACTGCTTCTGGGTACATGGAAGAGGCAGAGACTATTGATGAAGAAGGTGGCCCTTTTCTGAACTACAAGGAGAGCATAATCCTAAATACTTTGTTCAGAAGAAAGGAGAATAGGCCAACCATAAACTTGCTAAAGCTCACAGACCTCAGTGGTCAAGTAAGGGTCCTAAACTACACAGTGTCTAGGATCATCTTCAACAAAGGAGGTAGCTTCAATCTGATCACATGGGCAGAAGCATATGTGATGGTAGCAATCATGCGTGGAGAGCTCATCAACATGGGACATATCATACTCCAGTGCATGATCAAGGCAAGGGATCAGAGGAAAGACTCCACACTCCCCTGTGCAGCAATCATTTCCAGAATTCTACAATATGCTAGAATTCAGCACCTTGAGAAGGAGAAAGGGAAGCCCACTGAGATTTTAAAGGAAGAGGAACGTCAAAGAATAGGGATTGAGAGAAATGAAGGAAGATGGATTCAGAAAGGGGCAGGAAAATCTGAAGATCTCTTCTTTGTTGAAGATGCCTCCCTACAGCAAGAAGGTACCTCTGAGACTCTTGCAAGACCTACACCTCAGCCCTCTCTGATTGTCCCATCTCCATCTAAGCCTACTCACATTCCATCTACTCCCTCATCTTGTGGCAAGCTAACCAAGATCATTGAGTTGTATGATAGCTTGTCTACACTCATACTTAGCATCAGGGATAAGCAAAATGCCAAATTTGCTCATCTGCAAGATCAGATTCACCAGTTGGCCAAGAACATGAAAGTGGTTGTTGATGCCTATGAAGATATTCAGAGTGCAATACCTGCCACATCAGCTCCACCTTAGTTAGGATTCTCTAAGCATGTTCAGTCTCCAACTCCCGAGCCTCCGAGTCCCTTTGAACTAGCCTCTTCTGAGCATGATGATGTTGTAGATGATATTGAGGCTGCTGGTACAATGAGCACACCAAGTCCTAGTCCCCCCTTGGACTATGGCATGAAGGAAGAGGGTGCTCGAGATTCAAGCTTTCATGAGCCCATTACAGTAGATGCTCAAGAATCAATCTTGTCCCAGCAAGAATCTGAGCAAGTAGAAAGATTAGTGGCAGCTATCTCTACTTTGTCAATCATGGAGGTTGCCATAAACGAAGAAAGGAGCATTGTGCCTTTTGTTGATTTGGAAGCTATTTCTCACAATGCTCTCTTGCAAGCTCAGAGAAGAAGGCTTAAAGAAATGTTTCGTTCTGATGACCCTGCTCCTTCATCTCTCACTGTATATGGTCTTTCAGAAGAACAAAGGGCTAATTGGCTCTTTCTAGACAAGAGATACAAGAACTGCTTGTGAAACACCTCATACTTACACTCATTTCCCATGTATTAAACTATATTTAAGTCCACTATTACTTGATTAGAGACTTGATTACATAAAACAACTTAAACCAATTTATTTCATTTCGGGTACCATTCCCTTGGTTAACTTCTTTTTACCCAGTAAACTTTGAAAATTCATAACTAAATCAAGAAAAATCATATTGATGTGGTTCAAGTCTCTAAATATAGCTTAAAAGATACTATACATGGGAAAAATGTTGAACAGGGAAGTTACTTGGCCCAATTATACAGTGAGTTCGTATTATATGTACTGTAGCAATGGTCATTTTTAAAAATTCCTAATTCTGACCATAACTTTGAAAAATCACAATAAATCATACACAACTCCAAATTGAGGGATCTTTGTCTATATGGAAAGCTACACATGTCTAGTTTTCATACATATAAAACATTCATAAATTGAACATATTGAGGTATGTACAGTACTTCGAATTCCCAACTATGTTCAGAAAAGTCTCTTGCATTCTCCCAACTTTCCAAAATACACACTCATATATACATAAATAGCCATAACTTGCCTTTATCTTACATGATACTCCATAAGAACTTAGAGGAACATATTAACATGGAAGCATAGCATAATTATCTCCCATAAGGTTTTACATAACCTCTCATATAATAGTATCAACCTAAGTATCATTATCCTGAACATTACTTTGCTTCTCCTTGCCTTTCCTTTCTTGGGTAATCTTGCCATAACTTGAACCTAAAATTGGTTAGAAATTTGGAGAGGGGTGAGATTCAAAGAATCTCAGTAGTAACTACCATCATGCACACATATCATCATATATATTGCAAGTATTCATCTCAAAACACATTAAGCATGCAATCAAATCATTTTGGCATAACCATTTTATAAAAATTTGGGCAGCACTTCCCCTTGTATTTGGACATATCCAGGGTCACATTACCCTTCAAACAATCCAACCAACAATGCCAAATCATCACAAGACAACATTCCAAACATTAAACACATCATTCAAACCAAGCAACATCAATGACAATACATAAGCATAAATAGGTGAGTTAACTACCTTTGAGCTTTCCACTAATCTCCAAACTTTGAAAATTCTTTCCTTGATCTTCTAACACTCCTTTGTATCCTATAGCATCATAAAATAATGCCATTAACCACTAATTATCCAATTTCATTCACAAAGTGCTCACTTGAACTAAAATTTGCACTTTGTTATCCATCATGCATTCCTTGTACAACATACTTATTCTAACCTATTTTGGACACAAGGAATCCATATTTGAGGTCAAAAACTTGAAATTCCCTTCCTATAATAAACCCTAATTGGGCAGAAAATTATCAGAAATTATAGAAAAATAACTAGCCGATTAATTTGTAATCTAATGATATATTCTTGCATCTTATGGCCTATACAACCCCTTTCATGGCTTAATTTTCCCATACCTTCATTTTCTCTCTCTAGGTAGAAACTTTCAGCAAGAAAATAGAGGGAAAATAACCATTAAAATACCTAAAAATTGCTAGGAGACACAAGGAAAGGGTTATAAGATAATACCTTGAAGTTTTGGGATAAATCTTACAATATTCTCTTTTCCCCTTTGCTCTCTCTCTCTCTCACGCGTTCCTGGCTTTCTTCTCCACTGAACCAACGTCTTGTTTTCGTGAGGAAGATGAAATGATGGTTTAAGATGATAATTATATAATATAATAACTTAATTTACTTTTATTTCTATTTTCATTTACTTTTATTTTAAAAAGCTTTTCCAACAATTCCCTTCATGTCCCATTCACAAATAATACGTGTTTCATCCTCCTTCTGGCCAAAAATTGTTTAAATAATATTTATGGACCAAAATACCCTTTACCGATTAAATTTACCTATACCGATTGGGTATTTTTGCCAAAATTGTCATTAAATTGGTACAGGATTATCCAACCATTAATTTTGGTCCAAAATCATTATATAGACCCAAAATATATTTTAACAAGGTCCAATCATTGTCCTTGGATCAATACTGTCTTTTGCTGCAGTCTAAACTGATTTTTATTGGGTAAAATATTAATATTAAATCCTAATCACCCAATAAATATGATTTTGACCTTAATAAATTCCATACTATATTTCATTGGGTCTAACACATTGAGAGCTTTACTTTGACTATAATTTTTCATATTTACAAAAATGCCCTTGACCCGGGTCTAATTTATAATTTTTAAAACTTTCAGGTCATCAGGTGTAATTTACCCCAAAATTCATAAATTCTCCCTCAACATTCTCCTGCGTCCACCGAATTGACTTTTATTATTATTATTATTATTATTGTTATTATTTATTTATTTTTTTTATTTTTCCCTTTTTCCTTTTTCTGTTCTCTTTTTTTTTTCCAGGGGTAAAATCATCATTTTTTTCACTTTTCCTTTCAACTGAGATAATTAACCTCTTTATCCTATTTCATGCCAAATGATGTACATCTATTTTTGCAAATTCTTTATAGATTTCAAAATATTGAGCCATCGAATATCTATAAAAATTTTAGGATGTTACAGCTAGAGGTCTCTGAAGATGAGAATCCAAGCCCTGAGCCGCCTCTATCAGTTAGTCCACATCTGCCTTTTGCTCCTATGCCCCTCAAAGCTATTCCAGTTTCTCAAATCCTTCCTCCAGCTGATAATATTCACCTTCCTGATGATGCCAAAAAGGGGGAGAAGAGTAAGTAAACTGGCAAATCTGCTGCTGAGCCATCTGGAAAGACTTATAGCAAGAATACCAAGTCAAAGAAGAAGTGATTAGAACTTAGGCTTGGGTCCTCTTATAGTGATTTTTTATGTTTCTGTTACTTGTGTTTTGTGTTTATGTTTTTCGAACTATTTTGCATCTGTAAAGCAATGTTTGATGAAATGAAAGAATTCCTTGGTTGTAATGATCTGTTCCTACTAATCTTTGAATCTCTTTACTTGATCTACTATATATGATATCTTTTGAAATATAATGCATATGTTGAGGGGGAGCTTGCTAAAGCAAACCCAAGTACTAATCCAGTTTGTAAGTTATTTTGTCATCATCAAAATGGGGGAGAATGTTGAATCAAGTGTTTTGATGATTCCAAACCAACCTTCAAGAGCCTGGAATAAAGATATCAAAGGTACACAAAAGGTTCAAGTGAAGGAATCATGGAGAAATCAGTGCAAAGATTTATGTAGGATGTTAAGTAATGTTTTGATTTGAGTAAAAAACTTTGATTTGATGAAAAGATGTTTTAAAACTTTGATTCTATGTTAAATCATGGAATATTTGAAAAACACCCACCAACAGATGAAGTTTGAAAGGTTTATACTGATCTGTCATCTTGAAAATTCAAACTTTGACTTTGGAAATTCGAATTTCGTAGTGAAACTGAAGAAGTCTGAAGAGAAGACTCTCTGACAGACGAATTTTGACTTGAAAAAATTTAAATTTTGATAAGTGTCTAAAAGGAGCTTTCAATAACAGACGAACTTTGGGTTTTGAAAATTCAAATTTCAGATAAAATGAAACTTATGAAAACCAAAAAAATTCGTCTGAAATTATGTCAAAGTTCATCTGAAACCAAGTTTAGATTGGGTTTCAAAATTGCTCACTGACAGACGAACTTTGAACATGAACATTCGAGTTTCAGAAACAAAGCTTGGGAGTCTGATATATTGATATGTTGACATACGAATGACAGTATTTGAAATTCGAATCTTGAAGTAAGTTTGAAAAGAGGTCTTTCTGACAGACGAACTTTGCCATTTGAAAATTTGAATTTCCAATTAGATGAACTACTATGCCTCATAAGCCAGCTACGGATCGACGAATTTTGGGGTTTTAAAATTCGAATTTCTAAGGAACTGTAGCAAATTGAAAATACTGTTCACACTAAACAGAAAAACTTTCTACTTGAAAATTCATATATCACAACATAGAAACACTTTCCAAATATCAAAATTCGAACTTCACTTAATGACAGACGAACTTCAGGCATTCAACATTGAAGTCTTTAGTCTTCGGTTCTGCGAAATTCGTTTGTTAACCAACTGAAATTCGAATTTCAGAATGTCAGAAGCATTAAATGCGGTTGGTTAACGGATAGTTTTTCAGAGTAACTGTTGGATAACTTCTCCAACGAATAGATTTTATCTCAAATGTATAGTTGAGACCTAAATCTATAAATACAACATCATTTGAAGTTGTGGGTAACGATTTTAACTTTGTATATACTGAAACTCTGCCAAATCATCTACTCAAAGTCTCTTACTCTCTCACTTCAATATTTGTACTTCAACTTTCATATTCACTCTGTCTAAGAGAGTTCAATCATTGTAAACAATCTTATCTTCATCTGGAAGAAAGATTTTCTTGTGAGGGGATATCACAAGGGATTGGGGAAGCACTTAGTAAGAGTGCATAGAGTAGAAGAGTGAGCTCTAGAAACAGAGCATCATTTTTATACTGTGGCATTTGCAAGAAGCCCATTGAATTCTTGCAGAATAGTGAAAAATCTCAAGTGGTGACTTGGGAACTGGACGTAGGTCAAGTGGAGAGACTGAACTAGGATAAATATCTGAGTTTTCTTCTCTTAACTGCTACTTTTACAGTTTATTCATTTATACTCTATTTTACTGTCATACTTTGCTTTCTTTACCTTCTTGACATTTTGCAGAAAATTTTAATCTTCCCAATTCACTCCCCTCTTGGGAAGCCAGCTCATCTAACAATATCCTTGTATTAAAACTTTGAATGAATAAATGAATCTCTCTATTTGCTCTCTTGTACATGATATCTTATCTTTTGATTTATAATGCACATGTTGTGGGGGAGCTTGTTAAAGCAAACCCAAGTACTAATTCAGTTTGCAAGTTATTTTGTCATCATCAAAAAGGGGGAGAATGTTGATTCAAGTGTTTTGATGATTCCAAACCAACCATATAGAGCTTGGAATGAAGATATCAAAGGTGCACAAAAGATCTTAGGTGGAGAAATCCAAGAAAAACCAGTACAAGATTAGATATAGGATTTCTTACTGTGTTTAAATTGAGTAAAAGACTTTGAACTTGTAAAAGAATGTTTTAAAAATATGATTCTATGATAATTCATGGAATATTTGAAAAATAGCCACTAACAAACAAACTTTGAAGTGTTAAAATTGATTTGTTGCTTTGAAAATTTGAACTTTGGTTTATGAAATTCGAATTTTGAATTGAAAATAAGTTAGTCAGAAAAGAGATTCATCTGACATATGAACTTTGATTGCAGAAATTCGAACTTTGAAGAAAGTCTGATAAAAACTCTCTCTGATAGACGAACTTTGGATTTTGAAAATTCAAATTTCGGGAAAAACACAAATCATGAAAAATGAAAAATTCATCTGAGGATATGTCAAAGTTCATCTGAAAGTAGAATTTAAAGAGTTCTAAGTTAGCTATCTGACAGACGAACTTTGACTTTGGAAATTTGAACTTTGGAAACAAAGCTTGAAAGTCTGTTATGACAATGTTTTGACATACGAATTTTAGTATTTAAAAATTTGAACTTTGAATTAAGTCTAATAAGAGCTTTCTCTGACAGACGAACTTTGGCCTTTGAAAATTTGAATTTTGAAAAGATGAACAAGCCTTATTGAGCTGCCCTTTGATAGACGAATTTTGGGTACCAAAATTCAAACTTTGAAGGCACTATAGTAATATGGAACAACAATTCACACTTACCAGAAGAACTTTAAACTTGAAAATTCGTATGTTCCAACATAGAATTATTTGTCAAAGATGAAAATTCAAATTTTTCTTTAGAATAGATGAACTTCAAAGTTCAACGTTAAAGTCTTTAACTTTCGGTCTCTGTGAAATTCGTCTATTGACCCACCAAAATTTGAACTTTGAGTGTCAGATGCATTAAATTCGGTTGGTGAATGGATAGTTTTTTAGAGTAACCATTGGCTGGCGACTCTAATGGCTAGATCTTGTCTCTTACGTATAGTTAAGACATAAATCTATAAATAGAACTTTATTTGAAGATATGGGTAATAATTTTACATTGTATATATAGAAACTCTGCCAAATTCTTAAGTCAAAGTTTCTTACTCTCACATACTTCATTTTCAGTACTTCAACTTTCATATACTCTCTAAATTAGAGAGTCCAATCATTGTAATCAATCTTATCTTCATTTGGAAGAAAGATTTTCTTATGACGGGATATCACAAGGGATTTGGGAAGCACTTAGCTAGAGTGCAAAGAGTAAGATTGTAAGCTCTAAGAACATAGCATCAAGTTGTACTGAGGCAATTGCAAGAAGCCCACTGAATTCTTACAAGATAGTGGAAAATCTTAAGTGATGGCTTAGGGACTAGACGTAGGTCAAGATAAAGTGACCAAACCAGGATAAACATTTGTGTCTTCTCTTCTCTTATAGTACTCTTACCTTGTTATTCCTTCATACTTTGTTTTTACTGTCACTTTTGCTTTCATCACTTTCTTGACTTTTGCAGAAAATTTTAATCTTCCCAATTCACCCCTTCTTTTAGGAAGCCAGCATATCTAACACTTTTTACTGACATACAACATTTATTGTACCATAACTTTCATATCCACTCTATTCTAGATAGTTTTCATTCTATATAAAAGTATTTTCTTCTTTTAGAAGAAGGATTCTTTGTAAAGGGAATCACAAGGGGAATCGGGAAACACTTGTAAGAGTGTTGAGTGCAAAAGTTCAGTGTTCTAAGAATAGAGCACAAGTCTATATTAAGGCATTGCAATGAGCCCATTGAATTCTTATTGATAGTGAAAATCTCAAGTAGTAGCTTGGGCACTAGACGTAGGTGAAGTGGATTAAATCAAAGCAAGATAAATTTCTAAGTTCTATCTTCCCTTATCTTGCATGTACATTTATTTTCACTGTACTATGTTTTTCTACAAACTTTTACTTTTACTGTGAATTTATGTTTTTGCAGAAAAAATTTTAATTTCCCAATTTATCCCCTTCGTGGGAAACCAGCAATTCTAACAAAACATAACTTAATTGTGCAATCCAGTATAATGGATACAAATGTACTCTACCAAAACCAAACTTGAATAAGTTCATTATAGTCATACGATAGGGCATTTCAATACTTGTTCCTTTCTCTTTACTTTTACTAACAACAACTTTTTTTTCAACCATCGGGTTCTAGACTGATTTTATCTGAACCTTTGCTTATATACCAAAAATGTTATATCCTACATTTCAATTCCTTTCCCATGAAAAATGCTTCCCTCAGATGCAGTAAAATGGTTTTTGAGAACCTGAGTCAATTGAAAGCTCAAAACTGTAAAAACTATTTTCTACGTATTGTTCCTTTAATTGTGTAGCAAAATTTGAAAAATAATAAATAAGTAAAAATATCATTTCTAAGTGGTCCATGTTCCTAAAATTCAATCACATCTTGAATTTCATGGAAAAAAATATGAAATGAGAAATTTATCTCTCATATTTGTACAATTTATTTGTCAAACATTATTGCTCATTTTTAGTTTCTAGTTTCTATCCATAATTTGAGCTACAAATTTGGGCATTCATTTGTCATAGTATGCAGAGCCAATTTATGTGTTCTTAATATTATTGGAAAGATTTGTGTGCCTACTTTCTAACATATTAATGTAGTATATTTATTATGTAGTTGCTGGACAACATGTCATCATATACCTTTAGTATACTAGATTGTTTAACACTTGAATAGTTTTGGGAAATAATTCATAGGGAAAAAGATATTTTAGGACCCACATATGAAGATATTCCTCAATCAAGGCTAATTTTAAAAATTCTTAACCCAAACCAACTAAATTCCCAACTCAAACCAACTAAATTCCTAACTAGTACTATTCATTTGTAAATATTTTTCTATAGAAGTCCCAAATTATCCTTCTGCCTAATTCATAACTACCCTTACACTACTCCAAATGGAGTCAAACCAAAGCCAAAATGTTCATAAGACATACTCTAATCATACATGTAAACATCTGAGTTTTTGGATTAATGCATGATATTATAGCGTTCCAAATTATATAGTAGTTTCTATCAAAATAGTTTCCAGGAAACAATCCAACTTCATCATTCTTCCATGGTATTATTCTACCCCTTGCCATAACTTGGTCTTATCATTGGGGAACTATGGGGATGAGTGTTGGAGATTGTGCCCTAGGCCAATCTCCAACACTATATAAACAATATACTTATGAAAAAGAAGGTGTTTTTCTTTTTATTATATTATTATATTGTTTGCATGTTTTTCTTTATAATAATATCCTTGGATAAATCATTTTATCCTAAATAACCCTAGTCAATCATCTTTGTGGGAATAATGATGAATTAAGGCTAATATGATTTTGATTGATAATTATGAGTTAATTATGTATGAAGATACAAATCAAAATCATAAGCACTTGTTAGGGAATAGGAACTGGATAGACCTGTCATAAGATAGCTGTATGGCTCAAGTCATAAGCTTATCTAATATATATAACCGTGTCACTGAGTCCTCAGACCTGAGATCACCATGGCTTCCTATATGGGAATACTATATTTTGACATAGTCAAAAGTCACCTTTACTTAGGAGATTATAAAGGCTATGATCGGGCATAGTGAAATTCATGTAGAGGAAGATGAATGGTCAAAATGGAATTTGTCCCTCTAATTAATGGAGAGATATATTTGGGCCCCTCGATGAGTGAGATTGAGAAATGCATGGCCGTGCTCGAAAGGAAGAGTTTCCATTTGTTCTGTCAGCCTGCTTAGAGATTAAGAAACTGATGGTCGAGTAAGATAAGGATAACATTTTCATGCCTTATACTTGACTTATATATCATAAGACAAAAGGGATATGATAAAGTCATATGATAGGTTGTATCATATTACTAATCTCATATGATTGGGGTAGTCACAATGTCTTGCTAGAGGCCACTTGTGACTTGTGGATCTAATAGTGTCATTAGCCCACTGTCAATATCATATGGGTCTGCAGGGTCACACTCAAGAATAGACCAACTCAAGCTAGAATGTTCAGATTCGTTGAATCTAATACGTGTCTAGATTCAATGAATTTAACGTTCAATTTAGGATGTATGAATTTTATAAATAAATGTATATATGTATTTTGATATATATATTTATAAAATTTGAAATATATATATGTTTGATATATTATATATATTTGATATATTAAATATTTCAAAATATATATAGCATTTAAATCCATTTAAATGAGTTAGTTTTAAATTTATTTCTATGTAATAGATTTAAATTTAAACTAATAATTTGAATTTGATTTAGATTTGATTTTGGATTTAAGTCAAATAGTTAGTTTATATTTAATCTATTAGATATATTTAAATTTAAACTGATCTATCTAATTAATATTTGATTTAATTTAAATATTTGATTTAAATTAATCAAATAATAAACTTTATCTATATATTGATATAGATTAGGGTTATTAGATACAGAATCAAGAGAAAGTCCACTCACCCGAGAGATAGACTGGCCACACACTTAGAAAGAGAAAATGTACAGATGGATAGAGAGAACGTTCAGGCACACAGAGAGAGCATATGGGCATTTACTAACAAGGTGATACCACGCCATTCAAGTTTGACTCACCACTCGTGTGTATACTAGTAGAGGGGGCTAATCAGACGTGTTAGTTGTTGGGGTCCAACGGTAGGAGAAGAACCTGAAAAGATGTGTACAAAGGTAAAATTCTTCTTCTACATCTCTATTTAAACCACATTGACAAATCCATGGTAGGAATCTCGATGTTGTTATCCACTATGCATGTACTGAGTTTCCAATAGTGAGATTGAAAAATCTAAGTAGTAAGCTTGTACAAGCAATTACATCATTAGATGAAATTAAAAACATTGATAACATTGCATAATTTTGTAAAGCATACAAAAACACCATGTTGTTTAACAAAATTTTAGTAGTATTTTTGTAACACCTTAGCTTTAGACTATAATCTCATGATGTAGACTCTATTAGACCCTATTTATACCATTTTATTTGCTTGAACCACTTAAGGGACTAAAATGGAAAAATTTAATTTTTTGAATTACTGTTCATTTGGTTAGTCCCTTTTCCTTAGTGAAATTTGAAAATTCATAACTAAATTTAGAAAAATTATATAATGGTGATTCAAGTCTCTAAATATAGCTTCAAATATTCTATACATGGAAAAAATATGGAACAAGACTTTTATCATGTCAATTGATATATTTTTTTTATATAAAATTTACTATTCAAATGGTCATTTTACATCTTCCTAGGATTTTGGCCTTAAATTTAAAAATTCATATCCCTTTCTATCCTGAGCCAAATTATGCACATTTTATGTGACTTGAAAGCTCTATATGTGTAATTTCTAGATGTATGTTTTTATATATTTATTCAACTTGTACAATGTATGATATTAACTTAAACTATTAAAGATATGAATACTACTTTCACTAGAATAGTTTTATAAAAATTTATATAACTCTTCTTCATAGCTCCAATTGTATTCAAACTAGTGCCATTTCATTCTTTGTACATAAAGCTTTCAAAGCACAAAAACATTAAATTTTTGGAGCTCTATGTGATTTTTTACAGCCTTTCAAAATAACCAGTACTGATAGTGAAAGTTATAGTTTCTTTTACATTGTACAATTTTGATCCTAATTTTAAAAATTCATTATAATTCATATACTTAGCCAAATATGGTGATCTTTGCTCTTTGGAAAGCTTATTCCGCCTACTTTTAGAGCATATATGACACTTATATTAAATTCTCTATTTTGTACAATGTGCCTCCATTCTAATCACTAATGGTCTTCTTGGATAAGATTTTACTATAGGTTATATAATAAGTTTCATAACAATATCACATTATCATTTATTTTTCTAATTCCATACATAACATCAAAAGATGACCCAAGGAATATACTTGCATCCACATACATGACTTAACATTTACATATGAATTTATACATATTTTAAAAAACTAACATCAAAACTTGTAATAACATATTATTCATCAATTTCTTCCTCCTCTCCTTTGGCTATTCTTGGACTCCTTGCATTGCTTGAACCTGTCATAGTTAGCATTTGAAAGGAATCAGATTCAAAGAATCTCAGTAGCTAACACCCATACATGCAATCACATCATCACACTGAACATAAAAACATCAAGAATACTTTACTCAATTGATTTGGCATATTTAAGTCATATGATTTCATATAATTTTTGGCAAAATTTCATTTTGAAAGATGGATATCCTAGGGACTTAATACCCCTCATTCAACTAAAAAATAACAATAAAACATCACAAAGCAATAATACAATCATATGATAAAGCATCAAATACATTGAAAACAATGATGACAAAATAATGCAAGCAAGGGAAATCAACTACCTTATGCTAATCTGTTGGCAAAAAAAAAAAAACTACCTTATGCTAATCCTTTGCCTTCCAAACTTTATATGCATTTCCTTTAGCATTCTACTACTTTCTTGAACCCTAATAGATAATAATATAGGGTCACAAGCCACTGATTTATGATGCTTAATCACAAAGTACTCACTTAAACCTAAAATTTCTAAATTGGTTTCCTTATGGCTTTTCTTTAAACCTACACTTGTATTTAGCTAATTTGACACTAAGGAATCTAATTTTGGGGTCAAAATTTTGAAATTATTTTTATCCTAACCCTAGGTCTGACCAAAATTCATGGAGAAAAAGGGAAAAATCATTTAGCTTGATTTATTCCAAGCCACTTGCATATTCATGCTTCAAGTGACTTATCTAAGCTTTTACATGGATTTATTGGTTGAAAACTCAACTTTCTCTTACTATACAACCATGGCCAAAATTCTTAAGGTTGGGAGGAAGAAGAAGACTCCATGAATCAACCTTATTCTATGAGATAACACAAGCTAGCGACCTTGGAAGCTTACCTTGTAACTTGAATCATCAAGCTTTCTCCTTGGTCTTCTCTTTTCTCTTCTTTGTTTCCTCTCTTTCTCTCATGTAGATGGCTCCCTTGGGTTTGAAATTTCTGACCTCAATACTCATTGAACCATGCTTCTTGAGGAGAGAGATGTGATGAGTGAATAGAAAAGTTAGGTTAAGTGACTAAATTGGTTAATATTTCTGAAATAATCCACTTAAATGAATTAATAAAATTTCCTCCTTGTCCTATCTGTTGTATAATGTGCAACTTATGGGAATTTTTGGCCAAAAAATGCTTCATAATTTTTATTAGTATAAAATAATCCTTATCGGTAACTTTACCCATATCGATTAATTACTTTTGCCATAATTGTTAATTAATTGGTATATGATCATTCTAATTTTAATTTTGGACTAACTACATTATTTTGACCCCAAAATATATCTGTTAGAGTTTCCATCCTGTTCTATTCACCTCTCTGCTTTTATGAAGCTCACAAATCTCTTTTTCAGTTTAAAAATTATTTTTAATATTAAACTTGAATTATAAATTCATATGAATTCAATTAGCATTTAATCACTATTCTATTGAGTTCAACTTGTTGAGAGCTCTGTTTTGAAAGAATTTCTAAAAATTTTGAAAGTGCCCTTAACTGGGGCAAAACTATAATTTTTAATTTTTTCGAGCCCTTTTTCATAATTGTTCCTAGGGACTTAGTTGCAACAATTCTTCCTTTGCAAGGACTAAATTGCATATAATTCTTTTCCCTTGGGCTAAAATGTAATTTTCACATTTTATATTCTAATTATGGGAAATGATTGTTTTGCCCTTGAAACGGGTAAAAAATGCAAATACTAATTTTTTTGGGCTCTTTCTCATAACTTTCTCTGAAAGACCAATTTTTTAATAATTGCTTTCATTATACATTCAAATTAATCTATCTTTCAACCTAGACCTCCTAGTTATACAGTGCTTATACTGTTGCACTCAGCTCGACTTGAGCTTTCACTCAACTATTATTATGGGCCCGTTTGGTTCTCCGTTTTGTAAAATTAAGTTAAGATAAATGAAGTTTGTAAAAATGAAGTTTAGATAAAGTAAGTTTGTTGGAAGTTGTTATGTTTGGATATTCTTTTTGTAAAAGTAAGTTTGACAAAAAATCTGTTTAGATGATAGGGGTTAAAAGTACATTTAGATGTATAATATAGAGTAAATTTGTTTCTCCTTTTTCAAAACCCACGTTTTGTTAAAGGAAAAGTAACTTTTCCCCTCCTTTTCCAAAACCACAGTTTAACCCACTTTTCATTTTTCAAAAAGTCAGTTTGCATTTCATCTGTGTTTGGCCAAACACATCTTTTAGAAAACCATGGTTGAAAACCATGGTTATGTTTGCAAAACATGGAACCAAACATGCACTATATTGTATTCAACTCAGGATTGGAATTAATTCATACTAAGGGCTTTATGGAAAATTTATTCCAATTAAGGATCAAACATATTTCTTTCTAAAGACCATGTGGGAAATTAATTCCGTTTAAAAACTTAGCATATAACAACACCATCTTACTTCATTCATCATATTTTCTTGTATTTTATGGTATCCCATAAAAATTGGGATATTGCAATTTTGGCTTAGAAATAGGACATCCTAGGCTTAGCTCTCATAAAACAAACAGTCAACATGTCAAGAAAACAATTATAGCAAGAACATGGCAAGATTTTCATAGCATAAAAACACATATAAACATTATTGTGTTGTGACATAAAAGCATAGCAAGTTACTACTTGGGAACTTTACAAATTTTAACTTCAAACTTGAATTTATCTTGCTTGAATCCCTTCCTTGACTTGTGTGAGCCAATAAACATCATAAATAACTTACTAAATAACTTGCTACACAACTTGATTCCAAGTATGCATATATATATATATATATATCCTAAGACTTTGACTTCTTGCAAACTAACTCATATTATTAGACCATTGACATATCTTAGGTAATTTGGATAAAAGGAATTTATTGGAACCATTAGAATTATCAAATTCCAACCCTAAGGTCACATACACTCCTTGTTTGAAACATACTCCACCCAAACCAAAACTGCAAAGTTCATTCTTTTGATCATTTAGGTATGCATTCTAGGTATTATACATCATTACAAACTCATTCTTACATGTGCCAATATGAAAACACAAACCCATGCGCATTGAAGCTTGCTTGGATGAAACACATAGGGCATGAAGGGAGGGAGAAAGCTGCTTAAAACTCTAACCAAACTCATGCTAAATGGATAGAAAGAAAGCTAGAAGAGAATCGGAAGAAGAATCCTTACCTTGGAGACTTGGACTCTTGCCTTCACCTCCTTCTTCTTCTTTCCTTCCTTATCTTCTTTCCCTGTTTCTCTCTCTAAATTTCAGCTACTTCTACAAAATTGGGCTTTCTTGGCACATTTACATTTGTGGTTATATGAAAAAAATAAAAAGAAAAGTCAGGCGAAGGATTTGTAGGTGGTTGTTTAAATAACCATCTACAAAAGTTAATTTTTATAGGCGGTTATATAGTTAACCGCCTACAAATCTATTATGATTCAAAAAATATATATAGATAAAAAAATATATAAATAATGTAGTTATCTGGAATAATTGCCTATGTATAGTTTTAATATAAAAGGATGTTTATTTAAAAAAAAAAAGATTATAAAATGTAGGCAGTTATTTTAAATAACGGCCTACATTTTATTGAAAAAAAATTAATATTAAAAAACCTATTACAAATATATTAAAAAATGATTACAAATCTATTATTATTAAAAAAAATATAAACAAAAAAATATGTCAATAACGCAGGTGGTTATTTGGAATAACCACCTACGTATAGTTTTTATTCAAAAAAATTTAAAACATAACCACCTATGTATATTTAGAAAAAAAAATTCCCTTCTTTATATTCCTATTTGTTTGATTCATTTTGTCTCAAGTCCTTTGCTTGTGCATGAAATTTTCTTTCCTTCTTCCTTTCTCGCTTTTTCACACAATCCTCTTGCTTCTTGTCAAATTAGTTCATCTTGTCCAAAGATCGTTGCCTCCGTTCATCACTTCACAAAGCTTGTGGCATCTTCATGCTTTCCCAGGTTTGTGTTGCTTCTATGTGCTTCCCTAGATTTGTGTTAGTTCTTCATGGCTTTCCAAGTTCGTATCTTCCCTAAAGGCATACGGCTTCTCTGTGGGTTCTCCAAGTTCATGGTTTCTCCATCATTTCAGAAAGTCTATAACATCCCCAAGTCCAAACTCTACTTTGCTCTATTCATGTAAGCCCCATCCATCATCTGCTTTGCTGGTTACTTGTTAAAGGTGCTCACCATCACACCGTGTTTATTTTATTTTGGTAATTGTGTTCACTTATGTCTTGCTTTGAGGTTATTTTAACATTATCTTGGAAATCCTATGTGGGGATTGGTTTGAATACAAGGTAAAGCGCATGATTTTTATGGCAAAAGTGATGCGTTCAAGCTATTTGATAGAATGCTTATTTGGAGAAATGGACATCTATGAGTTGATCCATTTGCTAGCTAGCAAATTGAGATGGTCTGTTCGAATTTGGGTTGCCCTATCTTGATTTATGCGAAAAAGATAAAGGTGATAAGGTATATTATTTAGGCACCTAGAAAAAAAAACACGAAAATTATAAGCATGTTGATAGATCATTCCTCTTGTGCTTTGATAGTAGCTCAATAAGTTTCCCTTTAGAAAATAAGTTCTTCCTAACTTGTTAATATAACCTTTTATTTAATGAGAAATGCTTATTTCATAACTTCTAGCTGAGCAATGACAATTTACTCTTTAGTAAGAATCTTCCTAGCTTCATTACTACAAAACAGAATGTACATTCAAAACTAGTATGCATAATAATAGGATTATGATGAATATTTAAATAATTAATTAAAAATGGAAAATATTTAGGTACGACATGTTAACTGCTTTAACAAATTAATGATGCTCACATGGTCTTTGCTCTAATCCATATTCCATGTATATTTAAGTCAATGGTGTATAACTCATTAGAATTGTAATAATAGAGTATTAAGCCATTAACTAAAAAAAAGTTATGAATTTATAATCTAATTCTAATTAGATTACCTTTTAAATTGTGTTTCACGCTTTGTGTCATTTGTCAGTAGGGATTATTTACTTATTGGCTTCAAGAGTTTTCAATTTATATATATATTTATGTGTACAAAAGGTAGAATAAATAAAATAAAAAGCTGTTTTTTCTACTTTGAAAGTCTTCAACTTGTGGGGTTGAATTGAAGAAATAGGCTAAAAAAAAGAATTTGGTAGGGAATATCATCGAATTGATATATATGCCTTGTAAGATATATAACTTATACTTTTAATTAATGTTGATGAATAAAATATCTTTGATTCAGATTGTATCCCAAGTGTCTAAAAAGGTCGTCCAATAATTATGATATTAGCTATTTAACACAAATCCTCTATCCATTCTCATTTGAATTAATATATAATATTATTTCCCTAACTTAAATGTGGTTCATTTGATTGCATAATATATTATTATCTTGCAAGAATAATTAATCTCACCATAGTTGCAAAATATAAAAGGCAAAATAAAAGAAAAAGCAGAAGGAATTAATATTGATGACAGAGAAATTAATGAAATGATTTGTTGAATTAAAAGTTTTGATGATTCTAAATAACTAGAGTTTGGAAAAAGAATATCAAAGGAGCATGAAAAACATAAAGTGAAGAATGTTGAATTAGAAATTTTGATGATTCCAAACAACTTGAGCTTGGAAAAGAGAATATTAGAGGAGTATGAAAAGATAAAGTAAAGAAATCCAGTGAAGAATACGTGAAGATTTAGTTTTTAGGATTTCTCAAAATGTACACTAGGTAAAAAACTCTTATTCCTATTTATTTATGTTACCACATTACTTAAACAAGTTATTTCATAGTTATCCTACGTTAGTATGCGTTAAAATAAAAAAATACTAACTAACAGATGAATTTTGTATTCGACTCATGTGTATTTTGTGCAAAATTTGAACTTTGTTTAGTGAAATTCGAAGTTATGGAGGTTTTATCTATGATAAACCAGTTCTGAAATTTAAATTTTGAGCTAAGTTTTGTCAATGAAAATATACAAAATTCATATGAATGTTAGTCAAAATTTGAATGTTAGAGAAGTTCAAAATGAGTTCATTGTGACTACCTCTGATAGACAAACTTTAGGCCTTAAAGTGTAAATTTTGAATTGAGAACTTCTGAGTCTCATTACAGCATATCTCTAACAGATGAACTTTGTAGTTCAATATTCGAACTTCACAGAAGAGAAATTTTATGCCATGTTGAACATGCCTCTAATAGATGAATTTCAGCTTTTGAAATTCGAATTTCGAGTAAACAGTGAAAATGTAAGACAACTGTTCAAATTCAATAGATACACTTTCAACATGAAAATTTATATGATCTAACATGGGATATCTTTGACAAACTCGAAATTCAATTATCACATTTGAATAGACGAATTTTGAAGTTTAACGCTGAAGTCCTTAACCTTTTATCTCTGGGAAATTCATCTGTTGAACCCCCAAAATTTGAATTTTGGTGTGTTAAACACATTAAATGCTGTTGGTGAATGGCTATTTCTACATAGTAACTACTAGTTAAAGTCTCTAATGGTTAGATCATGTGTCTAATAACTTGTTAAGTCAGAAATCTATAAATAGAACTTCATTTGAAGTTGTGAGTCACAAATTTAAGTTTGTTTTTACCCAAACTCTACTGAATTTTTTTCACAAAGCTTTTTCACCCACATACTTCATTTATTGAGCCATAACTTTCATATCTACTCTATTCTAAAAATTATTCATTCTGTGTAAAATCTTTTCTTCGTCTAGAAGAAAGATTCTTTGTGAAAGGAATCACAAAGTATATTGGGAAACACTTGTAAGAGTAACAGTGAGAAATTTCATTGTTCTTAGAATAGAGCACATGTATTATACTGAACTATTGCAAGGAGTCCATTCAATTCTTGCTCATAGTGATAATCTCAAGTGGTGGCTTGATGTTAGTATGTGTTAGAATTAAGATATATTGACTAATAGATGAATTTTGCTATTTGACTCTTGTTTATTTTGTGCAAAATTTACACTTTACTTAGTAAAGTTCAAACTTACAGAGTTTTAATCTCTGTTAGATGAATTTTGATTCTGAACTTTTAGTTTTAGGCTAAGCATAGTTAGTGAAAGTGTGCAACATTCACATGATGAAGCTTAGTTAAAATTTGACTATTGGTAAAGTTCAAAGTCATAGCCTTTGACAGATGAGCTTTGAGTTTTAAAGTGCAAATTTCAAAGTGGGAACTTGTATGTCTTGTTGGAGCATGCCTCTGACAGGTAGACTTTGCAGTTCAAAATTTGAACTTTGTAGTGAAGAACTTTTGTGTCATGTTGAACATGCTTTTGATAGGTGAATTTCAGGTTCTGAATTTCAAATTTTGAGTATATTGTGGAAACTTGAAATAGTTGTTCAAATTCAATAGATGCATTTCCAATATGAAAATTCACATAAACTAGCATGTGGTATCTTTTGCAAACTCAAAATTTGAATATCACTTAGTAACAGATGAATTTTAAAGTTCAACGTTAAAGTGCTTAACCTCCTATCTCTGTGAAATTCATTTGTTGAACCCCAATTTTTTAATTTAGTCTGTTAGATGCATTTAATGAGGTTGGGAAATGACTATTTTTGCAAAGTAACCATTGGTTAATGTGCCTAACAGCTAGATCTTGTGTCTAATGACGAGTTAAGCCACAAATCTATAAATGGAACTTCATTTGAAGTTGTGGGTAACATATTTAAGTTTGATATTGCAAAAACTCTGCTGAAATTCTATGTTAAAGCTATATACCTCATTTATTATACTTCAACTTTCATATATGCTCTATTTAAGAGAGTATTCATTTCTGTAACAAATCTTTTCTTCATTTAGAAGAAAGATTCTTTGTGAGGAGATTTACAAAGGGATAAAGGGAATCATTAGTAAGAGTGATTGAGAGATTTTATGTGTTCCTAGAATAGAGCAGAACTGTTGTATTGTGGTATTGCAAGGAGCCCACTTAATTATTGCTAATAGTAAAAGTTTTCAAGTGGTGGCTTGAGGATTGAATGCAGGTCAAGTGAATTAGAACAAATCAGGATAAATTACTGAGTCTTCTCTTGCCTTATATTTTATATATTTAATTGTCATTATACTCTATTTTTCTATAAACTTTTGGTTTCCATGCTATATTATATTGTATTTTTGCAGAAAAATTTCATACTTCCCAATTCACTCCCCTCATGGGAAGCCGGTATCCCTATAATGATTGAGAGACAAATTTTATACCAAGTGATTTCAACTCAAAAAGATTCCTTTATCCCACAAAGTGATCAAAATCATAGCTGTAGCAATCGTTATCCACTTCATGATGTTAACCTTAAGCTCTTGTTCTTTTTTCTGCTTTTTCTTTTTGGGTGTAGTATGTTTAGGGGTGGATATAGTAGTTTCTTTTCATAAGTTAAGAATATCCCATTTCTTCTTATTCTTTCTATCCAATACTCTTTTAAATGATGCTTTTTGGCTTGCGGATGATTTGTATTGGATGTGTATCTATTTAGACTGTTCAGAATAGGAGAAATCTAAAATATTGCTTTGGCAAAATGGTTGACACAATTTGATGTCTTTTGCTATTATTAGAGGGTGTTAGTCAACGCTAAGAAACTAAAATCAGATAACTTGGTCATTAGTTTCTAATATTTTATTCTTTTTGTGCGCAGATTTTTTTAATGGTTCTTATTTGATCTTTTTCAAGTTAGTTTCAAAAAAAAAATCATACTAAGTTGATTTTAAATCAGTCAATTACTTGAATATAAAGTTCATTATTTCACTATCTCTTTCTACTTTATGTGAAATCTTTCAAAACTAGTATAATGAATAATTTTTTACTTGAATGCACATAACACTAGTCTTAGGGCATCTTGTAATCTATGTTGGTTATAATGCTTAGCTTCAAGATATTTTTTTGCTGTTTATGCCCTATTAATCTTGTTTATATGTATTTGATTATCATATGAATGCAAGTACTTGGGTTTTAGCGTGAAAAAATCCCAATGGGCTGCATAATAAAATTTCAGTTTATCTTATATGTATATGTTGATTAACATAATTATATTAACTATTTAGCTCATTAAAACCATCATTGACATTGTAGGGATGCGTTACATTACAACTAACTTGAGATCAAGGGGATTCTAGAAGGTTTTGTTCTACAAGATCAGTCACTAGGTTTCTTTGCAACGTTTATCCTCTAGCTGCTGATGAAGTTAGAAAAATACATATATTTGCTGATGAAAGGGTTTTTATTTGTCTTTCTTCTTGGTGCTTGTGTCCTTAAGAATTTTTGTCTATTTAGGTGTACTTCAACATTTTAGCTTTTTACGTTTCAACTATCAAGTTCAAGGAGCTACTTTTTATCTTCCAGAGGAGATTGCTAAAGAGTTATTGAATAAGGAAATACCACTTGGCACAACTATTTCTAAGATCACTAAGGTAAATTACAATATTTTATTGCTATGTGGCTAAAAATCTATGTGGTTGAAAAACTTTAAGTGACCCTTGGTCAAAGTTATTTATTACCAACACAGTCATGTATAATGATATGTTTTCTTTAATTTTCTATTAATTTTTTTATCATTATAATTTTTTCTTTTGTTAAGAAATTTTTTATCATTATACATGATTTCTTATTTAATAATTTCTTTTAGGTTGTAAACTAGCTTTTTAAAAATATTTATGATAATTTTAAAAGTACAAAATTAAACAAATTGTTGGCCCCCTACAATTTGGTGTTCCTCACCCCTGCTTGGAAAAAGATTCTCCTTATGCTTAATGTAGAATTATTGGGAGGCCTAACTTCAAGGTAAAGCTTTGGCAAAATTTATATGCACAACTTAGGGGTATGGATTGGAAATAGATGTTTGTGAGTCATTTGTTTAAGGAATACTGGGATAGAGTGAAAGATTTTGTTAGGTTTTCAATTAAACATGTTGATAGCACTGATAAACTCATTTGCCCTTACTTGAAGTATTGTCATGGGAGGCTAGTTAGTGCAATTGAGTTGGAAGTACATTTAGTGTGTCATGGGATTTGTAACACCTTACTTTATCACATATTTTCCAAGTATTAAAGCATGTTTAATGTCCAAATAATTCATGTTAGAGGCTTGAATCATCTCAGGAACCATATTGCTTAAAATAGAAAAACAATGTTACTATTCATTTGGTTCCAAAGTTTTCTGGATGAAATTTAAAAATCATAATTAATTCTATAAAAATAATATCAATGTGATTTAAGTGTCTGCATGAAGCTGAAAACATGATATACAAGGGAAAAAATATGAATCTAAGGTTTGACCATGCTAATTTATACATCTTAATGCTTAAAAATATACTATACAAATGGTCAAAATTTATGTTTCAAATTTTCTGGCATAAATTCAAAAATTCATAACAAATCGTATGGAAATCCAATTCACATTTTCTTTCACTTGTTGAAAAGAAATGTCTGTACAGTTTTTAGAAATGTATAACACTTACGTATTATTTCACATGTAGCATGAATAGTGATCACTAATTCATCAGCTACGCAAATTGGCTAGAATATGCTATTACATTGCAAAAGTATATATTTACATTACATTCATACTCTAAACTAGTCCATTTTGGATCATAACAAATTCATAATATCATAAGAGACTTGAAATAGCATAATGGCAGGAAGACACAACTTTACAAATTCACATATAATTTTACATATAATTATCAAAACACAAAGGGCTATGATTATTATAACATTAGCAATTCAAAGCCTTCTCCTTGCCCTTTGCCTTCGTGGGGGTCTTGCCATGCTTTGAACATATATTATAGGATATTTTAGGGGGTGAGATTGGAACAATCTCAGTAGCAAGTTATAATTCATGCATTTATGTCAATCATCTCATATAATAACACTTTAATCACTTAAAGTCACATTAAACAACAAATTTCCATATAAATCACAAAAATCTCGGTAGCATAACGGCTTAGAAAATTGAAATTTTAGGAAATAAAACCCATCATATTGTATCCAAAACCAGTAAAAGAAAACACAATTGCAATATGGCAACATAATGTGATCATAGGAAAAACAACGATAGAACATAAAGTAAGATTATAAACTTAGCTACCTTGGTGACTTCCCTTAGCTATACACTATACTTCCAATGGTTGTACAAGCTTCCTCAAGTCCCTAGACAACATTGAGCAATGGCTTAAACCATTGATTCCATAGTATAATACATATAGCTTAAATGAAACCCTTAATTGTCTAATTTGTCTATCATACCCTATACCATGAACCATATACTTATTCTTAAGGTTTTTGGACATGGGGAATCCATTTTTGACATCAAAACTATGAAATTCCCACTTTGAGATACACTTTTGGTCTGGCTGAAATCAACCCTAAAGGAAGAGAAATATGTTTTTCTCAAAGCTTGTTCAAATCATGGCATACTTGTTGCCTTTTGGTAAATCTCATACCTAATCATGATTTTATGGTTTTAAAACAAATCCCCATACCCTAACAAGCTTAGGCCAAAACTAGAGCAAGGAAATGGGCTAGCCCGCCCTAAAACAGGCTGGCCCACTGTAGGCTACAAAAACATAGATTGATGGTATAGGTCAGCCTGTTTTCTTGCGGGTAGGGATTTGTCTAGCCCAAGACTGCCAAGGTGGGTTGGTGGGCTAACCCGTCATATATTATATATATATTTTCCCCTATTTTTTGGTATTTGAATAATAACCTAAATCATCAATATGAATAATAAAAATATAACATGATTGATTCATAATTACATTAGAAATAGAAACCACATGAACCATTAATTTATCAAAATATATTAACACATACTAATCATCATTCATGTAAGTATCATAATTCAACAACATTAAATATGAAACATGGGGAAATTTCAACTCCAAGTATAAGACAATTCCAATTTCAAGTTCCAATATTAAATAATATATATATATAAGAAATTAAAAAAAGATAATTTGAAAGAAAAAAATAAAAAATAGAAAAAACAAAGTGGGCTAAACGGGCTAACCCACGAGTTTGGCAGATTAACCTGTTTAACTCATGAGTTAAGCAGTTCGAGCTGGAAAAAGATCGCCTCAATATGGGCTCTATTTTTTCTAGCCCATGACTGCCATAAAATGGGCCAACTCACAGGTTAAAGCACGTTTTCTTGACTCTAGCCAAAACTAGACAGAGGTTGGGAAGGAAGAGATTTCATAGATACTAGCTTATACAACCCAAGAACTATGCTAAAAATTATGAAGGCCATGAAGTAGCTCTTACTGATTTTTGCTTGGGTTTTTCTCCTTGCTTTTCGTTATCTTTTTTCTCCTTCACTCAGCTACCTCTTCGGTTTCAATTTTGGTAGAGTTTTTCTTCTTCTTTCATGTATGGATTCGACCAAGCAAGAGGGAGTATTTAAAGGCACACTAACCATGGTTACTTGGATTGGTTTGGTTACTTTCTACCTCAAGTTAAGTTACCTTTTGTAGTATAAAATTACTTTATTAGTATAGGAATAAAGTAAACTTGTGTTAGGTATACTTTATTAACCTGTCTCTAAAAAGTTACTTTTGATGTGTCCAATTACTTTTCTTTTTAACATTTTAGTTTTTGCATATCAAAAAGTAATTTTATCGGCATATAGTTACTTTTTAGTCTTCGACAATGATTATTTCTTCATCCTTGAACATTAATCCTCAGTGCCATATACCATTGGACTCGTCTCATCGAGGGCTTTGTTCTGGCAGTAATTTAGCATATTTAAAAAATTATCCCTAACCTTGGGCAAACTTATAATTTTTTAAAATTTTTAGGTCATTACGTGTAATTTTTTTGAGAACTTTTCTACTCTCCCTCCCATGTAATTTTTTTAAACTTATGGACATAAATGTAATTTTCATAATTCTTTAGGGAAAAAATGTAATTTCTCATTTTTTTGTCCAACCAAGAAAAATGACATCTTTGCCCTATTTCACACAAAACAGTATTGCTCATTTTTGCAAACTCCCTATGCATCTCTAGATACTCTAGCTTTCAAGAGATGTTACATGATTGACTGAAGTTATACATGTTGGACAAAAGATGGTGAGCCAAACGATGAGCATAGTGATCAAGGGAAAAGTTGAAGCTGTGGATCGATTGATTTCAACCCAAGTATATTTGAGGCCAACCATCTTGAAGAGATGGCAAATGTGATCAAAGATGAATTTTAGGACTATCCTCAGATGTTTCAAAGGTTGAAACGTGATACAGAAAAACCATAGTACTTAGGTTGTACTAAATTCACGATATTGTTAGCTATGTTGAAACTAAGTAACTTGAAAACGGGTAGTGGGTGGAGTTTAACCATAGTACTTGCTTGAAGATATGTCAAAATTCATCTGAAAGTGAAGTTTAAAAAGAGTTCCAAGTCAATCTTCTGACAGACAAACTTTGATTTTGAAAATTCAAACTTTGGAAAGATAGTTTGTAAGTATGCTCAAATGCTCTTCTGACAGACGAACTTTAGTCTTTAGAAATTTGAAGTTTGAATTGGGTCTGATAAAATATCTCTCTGACAGACAAACTTTGGTATTTGGACATTTGAATTTCGAAAGAAGAACTTTTGTACCATATTGAGCTGCTCAATAACAGATGAATTTTGGGCAGTTTGTCTGTCAGAGAGAACTTCAAAGGCATTGTAGCAATATGGAATAACTGTTCACACTTGCCAGAAGAACTTTAAACTTGAAAATTTGTATGTTCCAAGATAGAAACATTTGTTAAAGAGGGAAATTCAAATTTTGCTTTAGAACAGACAAACTTCGAGGTTCAACATTAAAGTCTTTAGCTTACTGTCTTTGTAAAATTCGTCTGTTGACACACTAAAATTCAAACTTTGAATGTTACATGCATTAAATGCAGTTAGTGAATGGATAGTTTTTCAAAGTAACTATTAGGTAATGTCTCTAATGGCTAGATCTTGTCTCTAACGTATAATTAAGACATAAATCTATAAATAGAACTTCATTTGAAGATATGGGTAACGATTTTTCATTGTATATACTAAAACTATGCAAAATTCTTGAGTAAAGTCTTCTGCTCTCACACACTTCATATCTTGTACTTCTACTGTCATATACACTCTAAATTAGAGAGTTCATTTGTTGTAATCAATCTTATCTTCACCTGAAAGACAGATTTTCTTGTGAGGAGATTTCACAAGGGATTTGGGAAGCACTTAACTAGAATGCAGAGAGTGAGATTATAAGCCCTTGGAACAGAGCATCAAGCTGTACTGAGGAATTGCAAGAAGCCCACCGAATTCTTGCAAGATAGTGAAAAATCTCAAGTGGTAGCTTGAGGACTGGACGTAGATCAAGAGAAAGAGATCGAACTAGGATAAATATTCGTGTCTTCTCTTCCCTTATCTTGATTTTCACTTGGTTATATTTTATACTTTATTTTTACTGTCACTCTTGCTTTCATTGCTCTCTTACACTTTTGCAGAAAATTTTAATCTTCCCAATTCACCCCTTCTTGGGAAGCCAGCATATCTAATGACCTATGGATTGCATTATCTACTGATGGAATGAACCCTCATGGTATGCAAAGTAGTACCCGTAGTACACGGCCTATAATTTTGGTGAATTATAATCTACCACCATGGCTATACATGAAACAGAAGTTTATGATGCTTTTTATGTTAATTTTTGGACCCAAACAACCAAGAAATGATATAGATATATACATGGTTTCACTAATAGAAGATATGAAGCTACTATAGGAGAGGGGTGTGGACGTGTATGATGGATATAGGAAAGAGATATTTAAGTTGAGAGTAATGCTGTTTGGCACAACAATTTTCTGGTATATGGTAATTTGTTAGGCTATAGTATTAATGGAGAGTTTGGATGCCCTATATGTGAAGAAAATACATATTCCATATGGGTGGAGCATGGTGGGAGATTTGTTTTCCTTGGCCATGGTAGATTTTTGCCTCGGAGACATTGTTACAAGTCGTGGAAGAAAGACTTCAATGGGAATATAGAGTAAGGGAAAGAACCTTTGCCATTAACTGGTGAGGAGTAGTTTCACAAGGTAAAAGATTTGAATAACAACTTTGGAAAACCTTTTATGAGACACCTTGGGATGAGTGGGTGTAATAAAATGTCAATTTTCTTTGAATTGCCATATTGGAATTCTTTGTATGTTAGACACTTTCTTGATATAATGCATACAGAAAAAAAAATGTATGTGATAGCATCATTGGCACATTACTTAATGTGTCAGGAATGACCAAAGATGGCATGAAGACAAGGTTAGACATGGTTGCTATTGGAATAAGAGGAGAATCGACATCGATGAAAAAGAAATGCCATACTTACCTATCTCCAGTAGCTTACACCTTATCTAGAAATGAGAAAATCACTTTGTGAGTTTCTTAATAGAGTTAAAGTTCTAGAGGGGTACTCCTCAAATATCTAGAAACTCGTATCTATGAAAGACTTGAAGTTAAAAGGTCTTAAGTCTCATGACTGTCATGTATGGATCAAGCATATGATGCCGGTGGGTCTATCATCCATTTTACCCAAAAAGGTGCAAGGGACAATCATAAAACTATGTTTTTCAAATCTATTTGCAGCAAAGTGATTGACTTCAGAAAGTTTCCGACATTGCGAAAACAAATTCTTCTTACTCTATGTGAGCTTGAGATGTATTTCCCGTCTTCATTCGTTAACATGATGGTTCACCTAACAATTTACTTGGTTAGAGAGACACAAATGTGCAGCCTAGCTTATCTTAGATGGATGTATATAATTGAGCATTATATAAATGCGTTAAAAGGGTATGTGAAAAACTAAAGTAGACCAGAGGGTTGTATGATTAAATAGTACTTAGCCAAAGAAGCTGTTGAGTTTTACACTGAATACTTAGCCAATGTTGACAACATTGGTCTTCCAAAGTCTCATCACATGGGAAGAATAGTTGGAGAAGGGATTCATGGAAATGAAATAGTGAGCATCTCTAGGACATAGTGGAGCAAGCTCACTTGTATGTTCTGCACAACTTTTACGACGTTATGCCATATGTGGAAATGTATAAGGAGGAACTTAGAAGCTTGAACCCAAACAAGAATGAGAGTTGGATATCAAAATAACACAATTGACTTTTTTATAGACTGGTTAAGACATCACATTATTTCAAAGTTTGAGAAGAATCTTGGTACAATTTTAGAAAAGTTGAGATGGTTAGGTGATGGTCCAGGCATAGGCGTCCTATCTTACACCGGTTATCTTATAAATGGCTACACATTCTATATGAAAGAGTAGGATGATCAGAGCATAATGCAAAATAATGGGGTAACTTTGATTGTTTAATCAATGCATATTTTTGGTGCCAAAGATAAAACCCTAATTTTGCAAATGTGTCATAGTTTGGGGTGATTGAGCGCATATGGGAATTGGATTACATCTTATTCCAAATACCAGTCTTTCATTGTAAGTCAGTTGATAATAAGAATGGCCTACAAGTTGATGAAATGGGGTTCATTCAGGTGGATCTTAATAAGGTAGGGTACAAAGATAAGCCTTCTATATTAGTATCTTAAGCTCAACAAGTTTTTTTAGTCATTGATCCTACTAATGAAAAGTGGTCCATTATTATGTTAATAAACAAAATAATCGATAATGTTAAAGTCCATCAGGATGCGGATATTGAGGATGATCCTTTTTTAGGGACATCAATTGATATTGATTCTACTGTAGATGATGCCTTGTCTATATCATCAAGAGGGTATTGTGATATAAAGAAAGGACAAAGTAGAAAGAGGAAAAGGTTTAACTTTTTTTAACAATTATAGTTTCTCTTATGTTTGAGTTTTCTTAACTTGATTTATATTACTTTTTTTGTAACAAATATAATTTCTCTTATGCTTGACTTCTCTTAACTTGATTTGTATTACTTGGATCATATATAGCTTATTCATTTGATTTATATTATAGGTAAATGGCTTCCCCTTCTAATCATGATATATATTTGAGTCATGGTGGTGCACCAGATGACCCTACTGAAAAGAAGTTGAGAACAGAGTTGGACAAGCATAGTTGTGGATTGACCGTGCTTAAAGAGGTCACACGAGCAAGAGATTGTGGCCATAAGATTTGTTAGGAATGCTAGCTTCCCAAAAGGGGGGTGAATTGAGAAGTATGAAATTTTATAATGAAAATTAAGTATAGAAGGTAAGGGAAGAGAAAAACTCAGTAATTTATCCTGGTTTGGTCTAATTTACTTGACCTAGGTCCAGTCCTCAAGCCACCAGTTAAGATTTTCCATTATTAGCAAGAATTTAATGGGCTTCTTGCAATGCCATAGTACACCACTTGTGCTTTCTTCTAAGAATACTCAGAATCTCTTAACATTCTTACTAGTGTTTCTGTCAATCTCTTTTTGAATCTCCTCACAAAAAATATGTCTTCCAAATAAGGAAAAGATTTTATACATAAGTGAATGCTCTTTTAAATAGAATAGATATGAAAGTTAAAAAATAAATTGTGTAGATATGAAAGTTAAAGAATAATAAATGAGGTGTGTAGGTGAAAAAACTCTCACTCAGAAATTTAGCAGAGTTTTTGCAATATCAGACTTAAATTTGTTACTTACTACTTCAAATGAAGTTTTATTTATATATTTGTGACTTAACTAGTCATTAGACTTAAGATCTAGCCGTTAGAGACATTAACCAATAGTTACTATATAAAAATAGTCATTCAACAATCATATTTATTGTGTCTAACATACCAAAGTTTGAGTTTTCGGCTCAGCAGATGAATTTTTATAGAGATAGAAAATTAAGAACTTTAACATTGAACTTCAAAATTTGTCTGTTACTATGTGACATTTGAATTTTGATTTTGCTAAAGATATCCAATGTTAATTCATGCATATTTTTATATTGAAAGTGCATTTGTTGAATTTAAACAGTTGTTTTAAATTTTTATAATGCACTCAAAATTCGAATGTTAGAAACTGAAATTCATCTATTAGAAGTATGCTCAACATGACACAAAGGTTCTTCAATTCAAAATTTGAATTTTGAACTGCAAACTTTGTCTATTAGAGGCATGCTTCAACATGATATATAAGTTCTCACTTTGAAGTTTGCACATTGGAGCTCAAAGTTCATCAGTTAGACGCTGAGTTGAAACTTATTTTGAACTTCTCCAATAGTAGAATTTCAACTATTGTTCATGCGAATTTTGTAATTTTTCACTAATAATGCTTAGTTCAAAATTCAGATTTTACAACTACAATTCATCTATTAGAGATGAGAACTCTGTAACTTAGAATTTCAACAAGAAAAGTACAAATTTTGTACAAAATAAGCATGAATGAAATACAAATTCATCTGTTAACCAATATATCTTAATTCTAACACATGTTAACTTCAGATAACTTTAAAATTACTCATTTGAACACTGTGATAACATAAATAAGTAAGATTTAAAGCTTTTTACCTAGTGTACATAGGGAGAAATCCTAAAAACTAATTCTTCACTAGATTTCTTCACTTTGCACTTTCATGCTCCTTTGATATTCTCCTTCCAAGCTCTAATTATTTGGAATCATCAAAACTTCTGATTCAACAAGATCTATGTGGATTGAAATCATAAAAACCATCACATAAGAAAAGGTGAAAAAAATTTAGCTATATAAGGATAGTTGTGAAGTCAAAGGTGCCCATAGCAAGTAATGATTGGAATTGGAAGGATTGGAGGAAAATCCCTTGGGGTGCAAAGGACTTGGTTTTCTAGGATATAGCAGTAAATTGCTTCCCCTTATGATGTTTTTTTCTTCTTTTTCCCCCATATATGCATACTTATTATAAGTGTTTTGCAGTTAGCATTTGACATCGATGAGACTCATTGAGATTACATATACAAGAAAACTGGAGTGGCAATGTGAGCTTTTCATTATATCTTGACAAAATATTATATGAAAGATGGAAATGGTTATATCCTTGAGCATCCACCAAAGTTATTTGAAATATATATACAATAAGAAACATGAGATCTTTTACTGATAGACATTGTGAGAAGTCTTTCAAGGTAAACCATTCTTATTAATTTTATTTTATTAATCTATTTTTCAAGTTGTTTCATTTGAGTATTGTGTTTCATACAAATTTTAAGCCAGCAAAATAGTGAAAGGGATAATTGATGATTAAGAGGTTCAGAAAGTTTGCAACCAATTTGTAAGTATCTAGTACTTCATTATCTATATTTTCAAAAAAATTTACTATTTTTTTGGGTTGTAAGTATGTATTATTGTCTCTATAAAATAATTTAATAATTGTTTGTTTTTCTAGATTGACAGGATAAACTTTCACAGTCCATGCCCCAATGGTATTGATGAAGCCGTAGAGCTGGATGTGTTAGGCAAGGCATTGGGGCAGCCTAAGCACCTTGGTCATGTTAGGGGTGCTATGTTTGGCATTAGTAAGAAAGCTTTTCTTGGTACCAAACGTTGTTCATCCTTAGACACTACAACTATGGTACTTAAGAAAATGGAGGAATGGATGAAAAAAGAAATATCTACATTGAAAGAATTAGTGTACAAATAAGCAAAGGTAATTTATCAAATACAATCATTGCATGGGGTGCAGGTGGAGGAAGCCGGCCCCAGTGTTAAAGATAACTATACTCTTCATTCTATGTATCTCCCTAAGGCAATTCCTTTCCTTAGTAATTATGTCATACCTTAGTTTCTTACATTATTTCTTATGTATAATAGCTTATATGATGCTAAAATGAACTAATTTAGAAGCTTGAATCATTTAAAAACTAAATGAGAAAAATTAAAAATTTTAAAATACTATTCATTTGATAACCTAATTTTTCTAGTTGAAATTTGAAAAAATATAACTAATTCTAGAAAAAAACATATGAGAATGAATCGAGTCTCTAAAAATAACTAAAAATATTTCCTAGATGAGAAAAATATGAAACTTGAACTTTACTCAGCCAATTTATACAGTAAATTCATCAAGTTTCTACTATTCATTTGGTAAAAAATTTCCAGTTTTTTTCACCTATTTTCAAAAATTCATAACTCCGAGCACACATGTCCAAATCAAGCGGTCTTTAGCTATTTGGACAGCTCTCTGTGTCTACTTTCCAAAAATATATAAAATTGTATAGGAAATTAAATTTTGAATGAGCAATGCTCATATGAACATACAGTACTCAAAATGGACAGTTTTACATACTAATTTCAAAACTAATTACATAACATGCTTACATGATCCAAATCAATCTAAAATATGTTCCTCTCATGACAACATCTCTAGAGGAGCATAATGGTAGCTAGACAAAGCTTCATAAAAGCATATATAATTTTACATAAAATTTCAAGTAAGCAAGTAATTAAGGCATCTATTAATCTAATCATCATTAGTCTTCTCCTTACCTCTTGTCTTCTTGAAGCTCTTGCCATCACTTGAATCTATAATGTTAGTACTTGGGAAGTGAGATTTTGACAATCTCAGTAGCTAGTTCATTCAATGCATTTATGTCATTCAAGTTTCACAAAATTCATATATAATCACATAAAATCATCAAAGAACCCTATTGTTAAATAAGAATTTTGACAGAGTTTGTTAGGTTTAATATAATATAAGTTTTGATTATGATAAATGTAGGGTAATAAGAATCAAATATCATATGTGTCTAACATATATAATGTTCCTTAAAGAAATAAAATGTGCATTATCATATACTTAACTGAGTTTATAATGCATATATCATGCTATGTACCAATATATCCAATATGCTCTTATATTATATAATATAAGTTGGATATATACATTAGACTAAATACTTGGTTTGCAAGTATGATATATTAAATGTAGGATTATCCAAGTAAGAAGATTGAGTATTGGGACAAAGAAGTGGAAATCAACATCACATCTCACTCAACAAAGAAGAAGAGATAGGATGTTCCAGGAATTGAAGATCAGAAGGGAGCATACTAAGAAAGAAATGACTAAGTAAAAGTTAAGCTCAACGTTTGAAGACCTAGCTATTAGGCATATTTTGTTTTCACTTAGGTCATGAGGTGGTTTTAATCTTTGAAATTGATTTAATCTCATTACCATATGTTTTGAATGAGTTAGATTAAGTAAATCTCATGTTAGCAAGTGTTAGAATTGAGAAATATTGGCTAATAGATAAATTTTGTATTTGACTCATGTTTATTTTGTGTAAAATTCAAACTTTGTTTAGTGAAATTTGAAGTTACAAAGATATTATCTCTGACAGACAAATTTCAATTATAATATTTGAATTTTAGGCTAAGCATTGTTAATGAAAGTATGCAAAATTTGCATGAAAGTTAGTCAAAATTCAAATATTGGTGAAGTTCAAAGTAAATTTAAAGTCACTTCCTCTGACAGACGACTTTTAGACTTCAAAGTACAAATTTCAAAATGTGAACTTGTGAGTCTTGTTAGAGTATGCCTATGACAGATGAACGTTGCAGTTCAACAGTCGAATTTTGAAGAGCAAACTTTGATATCATGTTAAATGTGCCTCTGACAAACGAATTTCAACTTCTAAAATTTAAATTTCGAAGTGCACTATGAAAACTTGAGACAATTGTTCAAACTAAACAAATGCACTTCTAATATGAAAATTCATATGAACTAACATGGGTTAACTTTGGCAAACTCAAAATTTGAATTTCACTTGTGACAGACGAATTTCTGAAGTTTAACATTAAATATATAACTATGTTGACTTTGCAACATCCATCTATTGAGCCTTAAAATTTGAATTTTGGAATGATAGATGCATTTAATGCAGTTGGTGAATGACTCTTTTTCTAGAGTAACGAGTGAAACTTATGTTTAATGGATAGATCTTGTGTCTAATGAATAGTTAAGCTATAAATCTATAAATAAAACATTATTTGAACTTATGGGTAAAGATTTTAAGTGAGTTATGCCAAAATGCTGCTTTAATACAGAACATCTTTTTGTATCAACATTCATAGTTAATCCTACCTTATTAGAGTAAGCTTTCAATGTATTATCTACTCTAAAAGAGAGTTTCAATTCTATATTCACTTCTTCTTCACTATTTTTTGGATAGAATCTTAGTGTGGTGAAACATTAAGGGAAATTATACATCTTGTAATGGTGTGGGGCGAGTGTCTTCACAAGTGCTTCCTAAAACTTGTGAGATGTACTAAGACTTCACAAGTGCCTGATCAAACTTGTAGGATATAGTGAAAATCTCAAGTAGTGGCTTGAGGACTGAATGTAGGCCAAGTGGTTTAGACTGAACTAGTATGAATTCTTGTGTCTTACTCTTTATCTTCTTATTTCATCTATATCCTTCAACATACTCTGTTTATCTCTGGTTTGCTACATCTCTTGGTGAATTTGGGTTGTGCTTTAAAAGGGTGAAAAATCTTGCATCACCTAGTTCACCTCTCTTTTGAATGACCAGCCAAACCTTACAGAGTTTTTCCTTAGAAAATATATATCCCAGGTAACCAACCCCCTTCATTTTACACCAAAACTAATCACAAATCAACACAAGAACAATATGGCATATAATTTGAATCAAAGAAACGTCATTGTAAAACATAAAGCAAGTAAATGAACCAAGTTACTTCTTATGAAATCATTTGCTTTTCTTCTTTGAACCAAAGCTTCCACTAGCTTTCTTGAACTTCCATAAGTCCTAAAACATCATTAAACATTCATTTAACCCACTAATTCAAGGATCCATCTCACAAAGTGCCTAACAAACCCTAAAAATTCAATTAATTTATCTTATGCTTTCTCTTGAGTGTAACACTTATTCTTATCTAATTTGAATGCAAGGAATATATTTTTAACATCAAATCATTGAAAATCCAAATCCTTCCTGTCTATATCTACTAACCAAAATAAGGGTTTAAGGAGGAAAAGTGGAAATTTTCAAAGCTTGCTTTAAATCATGCAAATACTTATTCCTTTCACTAAATCTCATACTTTCTCTTTAATTTATGGTATAAAACCACTTCCTTTCTTAAATCCATATCAAAGCCAAAACTAAACAGCAAGAGGGAAGGAGGAAAACTCAAAGAAACAACCTCAAATTACTTAACAACTTGAGGGAAACTACATGAGATCAGTAGAGGAATTACGTACCTATTTTTCTTGGATTTTCTTCTTCTTTTTTTTCCTTCACCTTCTCGACGTGCTCCCTTCCTTTCCTCGCTATTTTTAGAATTCTTCCCACTCTTTCTTTGCTTCTTCTGGTCGGTCAAGACAAGGAATAAGAGGGGCTATATATAGAAATTTGTAATCGATCAAAAATTGCCACATAAATTTCTTGAATTTTCTTGAAAATCCATGTAAATATTAAATAAATACAATTTCATCATATGCTTCTTATTGTGCACTAATTTAAGGGCATTTTGGTTCAAAATATTGTACTTTTATTTATCCAAATATATCCTAGACTAGTATGAATAAATAAAGATACTTTTGCAGTATATTTTACTATTATTAGGATATCAGTTATTGTTAGATAAGCTGGCTTCCCAAGAGGGGGTGAATTGGGAAGATTAAAATTTTCTGCAAAATGTCAAGAGGGTGAAGAAAGCAAAGTATGATAGTGAAACAGAGTATAAATGAATAAACTGTAAAAGTAGCAGTAAAGAGAAGAAAACTCAGATATTTATCCTGGTTCGGTCTCTCCACTTGACCTACATCCAGTTCCTAAGTCACCACTTGAGATTTTCCACTATTCTACAAGAATTCAATGGGCTCCTTGCAAATGCCTTAGTACAAAGATGATGCTCTGTTTCTAGAGCTCACTCTTTCACTCTATGCACTCTTACTAAGTGCTTCCCCAATCCCTTGTGATATCTCCTCATAAGAAAATCTTTCTTCCAGATAAAGATAAGATTGTTTACAATGATTAAACTCTCTAAAACAAAGTGAATATGAAAGTTGAAGTACAAATATTGAAGTGAAAGAGTAAGAGACTTTGATTAGATGATTTGGCAAAGTTTCAGTATATGCAAAGTTAAAATCGTTACCCACAACTTCAAATGATGTTATATTTATAGATTTAGGTCCCAACTATATGTTAGAAACACAATCTATCCGTTGGAGAAGTTATCTAACGGTTACTCTAAAAGACTATCCGTTAACCAATCGCATTTAATGCTTCTAACATTCTGAAATTCAAATTTCAGTTGGTTAACAGACGAATTTCGCAGAATTGAAAACTAAAGACTTCAACGTTGAATGCCCAAAGTTTGAATTTTGATATTTGGAAAATGTTTTTATGTTGTGACATACGAATTTTCAAGTAGAAAGTTTTTCTGTTAAGTGTGAACAGTATTTTCAATTTGCTACAGTGCCTTCGAAATTCGAATTTTGTAATCCCAAAATTCGTCTGTCCGCAGCTGGCTTATAAGGCACAGTAGTTCTTCTAATTCGAAATTCAAATTTTCAAATGGCAAAGTTCATCTGTCAGAGAGACCTCTTTTCAAACTTACTTCAAAATTCAAATTTACAAATACTGTCATTCGTATGTCAACATATCAATATATCAGACTCACAAGCTTTGTTTCTGAAATTTGAATTTTCATGTTCAAAGTTCGTCTGTCAGTGAGCAATTTCGAAACCCAATCTAAACTTGGTTTTAGATGAACTTTGACATAATTTTAGATAAATTTCTTTAGTTTTCATAAGTTTCATTTTGTCTGAAATTTTAATTTTTAAAAGCCAAAGTCTGTCTGTTACTGAAAGCTCCTTTCAGACACTTATCAAAATTCAAATTTTCTCAAGTCAAAATTCATCTATCAGAGAGTCGTCTCTTCAGACTTGTTCAGTTTCACTACGAAATTCAAATTTCCAAAGCCAAAGTTTGAATTTTCAAGATGACAGATCAGTATAAACCTTTCAAACTTCATCTGTTGGTGGGTGTTTTTCAAATAATCCATGATTTAACATAGAATCAAAGTTTTAAAACATCTTTTCACCAAATCAAAGTCTTTTACCCAAATCAAAACATTACTAAACATCCTACATAAGTCTTTACACTGATTTCTTCATGATTCCTTCACTTGAACCTTTTGTGTACCTTTGATATCTTTATTCCAAGCTCTTGAAGGTTGATTTGGAATCATCAAAACACTTGATTCAACTGTTATAACTATATTAGGATATAAAATTACCATAATATCCTATTCCAATAGGTCCAAATGTTGGGCCCACGTAGCTTTTACCTACTTTATCTGTTTTTTGTGGGGCCTACAGTGCCTTTAACTGCGCATTGTACGCTTTTTAAAGCTCATCACTAAATTTTTGTTCATATAAATTCCATTAACCCCAATGCATTATACCAATGACTTTGAGTTTTCGTGAGCTTTATTTTGATATAAAATTTGTATAATTTTGAAATTATTCTTGGTTGGGACAAAATATATTTTTAAAACTTTCAGACACTTTTTTGTAATTTTGTCTAGGGACTAAAGTACAATGAATTCTTTTTTCATGGGCTAAAATGTAATTTCCTTGACTCTAATATTGACCTTTTTTCCCTTTTTCTTATTTATTGATGCATATAAGTTTTTCTCATTTCCATACACATTTTATAATATCTAGAAATTTTAGGATATTACAAATTAAGTCCATATTTTTTTTCATATATAAATTTATGATTTTATGATTGGTATAGGATATATCATATTGCTTATCATGGTTGGAAACACTGACCATGGTATGTGGTTGTAGAAGGGTATGTGGATAATAGCCTAGGAAGAATGTTGCATACCACACCCTTACTTGCAGGCCATTATGAGTATTTGTTGAAGTTTCAAAGGAGGAGAATGCCTTGTTGTAGCTACGTAGCGTGGCCAGTAAACCTCATTCACTGGTATGTCAGTTGATGCTTTATTATTATATGCTATTGTGTATTCTTCTGTTCATCCCATATTGACCAACTTTGTTACATGGGTGAAAGAGAAGTGAGCGAAATGATCAAGTCCATCTATAAAGGTATGGCAATTGACACTTTATAATTTGCTATTATGTAATCACTTGTTCATCTTACACTTTATTATAATTTGCTATTGTTGTCTAACTTTGTTACATAGGAAAAAGATAAGCAAGCCATAGGGACTGGGCAATCAAAGGAGTCAAATGTTTGCCAAGCAAAGGGATTGCCTCAACCTAATTTTTCTGAGAAAATTTGCAAACTCTTGAGAAGATTAGTAAAAGGAGATCAATAGAGGATATTAAGTGCTAAGTATGACATGAGGGTGTATAATAAGGAAGTCTTTAGAGTGATAACTGTAGATATCATCAACATTATAGTGAACCATCAAAAGCTTCAGACTGTGAATATTAACATGTATATTAGGTATATGAATTGTGATCCAATTGACCTTTCATTTTACTATGGATTATTAATACATTTGTTTTTCCATGTTAGGTTGCTATATGAGAAGTTCTTGGTCCCTAACAATCTAATAGATAGATTTTTGTTACTTCACCCTTAAGAGATATCAACTTTTCAAGTTGTGATTCCCTACAAGAGAATCATAGAACAATCCCAAGAGGTTGTGAATGTGTTCATGGAAAGAGTCAGCAAGGATGTGTTAGTCTTGGCACATTTCCTTCATGGGTGAATAACTTAACACTAAAATTTTGAATGAGGACCTATTTCATGTTAACTATTTAATCATAATTTGTTGACAATGGTTTTTTTTTAATTAGAGAACACTGGATGTTGATTGTGATCAATCTATTAGAGCCAACAATATATTATTTCGACTCTGCACATGGATCAGGGCCAGAAACCCGTGAGCAAATGATGGAGATGTTCAATCAGTAAGAATAGGCTTTTTTCTCAATGTACTTTTGTATATGTCCCTATTTGAATTTGATGTTTTTTTATGTTAATTTTCTTTTCTCATGGTTAATAGAGTTATGAAAATGTTTTGCCCAAACCATGGGTTGAATGACAATAATAATAAGCCCAATAAGAAGCAAACAATAAAATATCCACAATTATATAAATGGAGATTGATATAGGTATTTATAACTTAATATTCAAGTAAAAAATTAAGACTGACATTTCTTGTAATTAATATGTATATATTTTTCTTTTGTTTAGTGTCCAAACCAAGATACCGACATTGATTCTGGATATTATGTTTTGAATTTCATGAAAGATATCATTATATATGGCCAGAGCTCCATCCTAGTTAAGGTATGTCATTACATTGTACGTATCTTAATTAAGTAAATTTTGATTTATTTTAGTAATGTAACTTGATTTCTTTATGATATTTTAATTTATAGTACTTTCCCGATACCTTCCATACTATATACTCTGAAGTTGAAATTGATGAACTGATTGTTGAGTGGAGTGACTATGTAGTTGATCTCTACATGAGGTAGTGTCAAAAGGGAAGGAGGGAGATGTGGTAATATTGAATGTGGAATAAAAGGTTCATACATTAGTATTCTTGGATCTTAAACTTTTGGTTGCTTATCAAATGTTTTGTTCCTTAATTTTATAGACTTATAGCTTTGTATAGTCTTTCATTTCATTTATATAGTTTTTTAGAGTTGAAACTTTGTATAGAATTTGGTTTTTACCCTCATTTGCTGCTTAGTGGGTGACTTAGTTACATGCCACTACATGATTGCTTCTAGTTTATTGCCCACGAATGAGAAGAATAGTCATATGTAAGATTGGTTCTGGTTTGTTATTTGTGGTTGCTGTTTTATATGTTGTATTGTACTGGGTTTAATTGTAGGTTAAAAAAAACATATGGGGAATCCAAAATTAATATATTTAAAAAAAATAAGGAAATGTAGGCTTGATAACCCAACTTTTTATAAAGTTGTCATACCTTATATATATAATTTCCCATATATATTAGCATATATAATACCCAATTGAGCTATTTTAAAAGCTTAAATCATTTTAAACATCAAATAAGAAAATTTTTCAAAACTTTAAAATACTATTCATTTGATAATCCGATTTTTCTGGGTAAATTTTGAAAAATCATAACTAATTCTAGAAAAATCATATAAAGATAATTCAAGTCTTTAAAAATAGCTAAAAAGATTTTCTAAGTGGAAAAAAATATACAATTAGAATTTAACTAAGCCAATTTATACAGAAAATTCATCGAATTTCTACTATTCATTTGGTCAAAATTATATTTCCAGATTTTCAGACCCATCTTCAAAAATTTATAACTCCTAGTACACACGTCCAAATTAAGTGTTTTTTCACTCTTTGGAAATAACTCTTTGTCTAATTTCCAAGACATATAGCACTCATTTAGAAAACTGAGTTTCAAATGATCTGTAATCAAATGGACACTCAATGCACATAATGGATAGATTTGCATACCAACTTCCAAAACTAAATACATAGCATAGTTACATAGCCCAAACTTGTGCAAACTAAGTTTTCAGCATTACAAGGAACTTAAAATAGCATGATGGAAGTGAAGGGTAGCTTCATAAATTCACACAATAATTTATACAAAATAGCAAGTAAATAAGTCACAATTTCAACTAAAAGTTTAGTCTTCATTAACTTTCTCCTTGCCTTTTATCTTCTTGGAGGACTTGTCATCACTTGAACCTATACGTTAGTGCTTGAGGAGTGAGATTTGGGAAAATCTCAGTAGTTAGCATATTCAATGCATTTATGTCTTACAAGTTTTACAAAATTCTCTTGTAATCACATAAAATCATCAAAGAAACATATTGTCTAATAAAATTTTGGCAGAGTTTTCTCTTGAAAATGGACATCCTAGGGAACAAACCCTTCATTTTATAGCCAAAACTAGTCATAACACAACACAAGAACAATATGATAACAAGATATAATCATAGAAACACTTTAGAAAAACATATAGTAATAAAATGAATATAGCTCCCTCTTATGTAATCCTTTGCTTTTCCACTTAGAACCAAAGCTTCCAATAGCTTTCTTGAACTCCCACAAGTCCTAAAACATCATTAAATATCTACTAAATCATTTAAATCAAAGGGTTCCCTCATAAAGACTCACTTGAATCCTAAAATTTCATATAGTTTATCATAAGCTTTTTCTTGAGTCCAACATTTGTTCTTAGCTAATTTGGACCCAAGGAATCCATTTTGAACATCAAATCACTGAAAATTCAACTCCTTCCCATCATATGAAACTGACGAAAATCAGGGAGTTAGGAGGGAGAATGAACTTTTTCAAAACTTGCTTCCCAACACACTTAAACCTACCTTTCTTGCATTTTCTCACACTTTCTCTCAAGTTTCATGCAAGAAAAATACTTTCTCTCTTGCCCCTATGTGTTGAACAAAATTTACATCTTAAGAGTAAAAGAGAAACTAATAGAGAACAAGTAAACTCTAAATTATGGAGGTCTAATGTGCCCAAAGGCCTTATTCAAAGAATAGGAGGCCTAGTGACAAGAGGTAGGGCAAAAGCCATGAAAAAGGCCTTGCAAGGATTGGTCTGAGAGCTTAAATAGAAAAAACCCATCTATTTGGAAGACTTAGAGCAAATGGCATGACCTTCTAGTCCAAAAGGAATGATCATTTAGTTGGAGGCTTAATTTGAAGATCTTAAAGGCCCAACCTAAGTTCAATTAGAAGAGCTTGATTAAAAGAAGTCATGTACTTCATTAATGAGTTATGTGACTTTACGATTGGATTTATTTTTTTAATTTATTTTGAATTTTTATTTTATTTTTATCTGATTTTTTCCAGATTAGATTAGAATAGTTTTGATTGATTCTCACTCGTATTTATGAGGCCAACTTAGAATTTAATTCAAATTTAAATTTAAAATTAAAAAAGGATAAACCTCATCTATAAGGAACCACTTATCCTATTACGATTAGGATTTCTATTCTTATTTAAAGACCATGTAGTGCCACTTTGCAAATTAGATTTGAATAATATTTTGAGTGATTTCTTTCTTTAATTTCATGTGAGATTGTTAGGGTTTTTCATGTTCTTCCTAGAATATGGATTCAACTTATTAAGAGAACTGGCCAACTCTTGTGGCATCTTATGTTTGGGGATGCTAGAGTTCTCTTTAGAAGTTCCATTCGGTCTCTCAATTACATTGGGTTGGTTCCATTGTTTTTGATTATTACTCTAAGTTTTTGAGTTTCCTAAGACTTGTTCTTGGGAGGTTTACCCTATTTTCTATCAGATTGGTAATTAGAGAAAAGGTTGAGTTCATGCGTTCCATCCTATTGTCTGCCTTCTGAATGTATAAAAGTTTGAAGGCATCAAAACATCCTCTATCCTTTGAGTTTTTGCATGATTTATATGTCTATCTTGAAACTCAGAATCTGTGGTTTCACCTTGTTTTAACGATGTCCCAACCTGAGTTTTGTGCGAAAAGTTATACTTTGTCGGATCCATGACGTTATCTCCAAGTCACCAATATCTGTTTCATTTTTCTCATCCAAATCTCCAGATTTGCCCACAATTTGTTTCTTTGGTAAAAACATCTCCTTCTCTTATCTCAAATACTATCTTCTTGTGCATCTTCTTCTATCTATATTTTTGTCTCTTAGTCATTCATTCCATTCTTCTTGTCTTTCCCTCAAAATTTTCCATTCAATCTCAACATCATATACACATAACTCTGGAGTTTCTTGTGCTTGAATTCTGTCATATCTTGAGCATATGATTGTGTCCTTTTGTTGATATATATACCATAAAATTTTGAAAATTGCTAGCTGGTCTATTTGCAGGTTCTTGATCATCAATTTAAAAGAAAAATGCATGAAAGAAAGAAAGATTGCTTTAAAAAAAAAGAAAAAGGCCTAAAGAAGAAAAGCAAAAAAAAAAAGAGAGAAAAGAAAGGCCAACAAAAAAAAAGGAATAAACTATTTGATCTTGACCAGCAAGAATCAATCTTGAAATTTGGCTCACACTTTAAATTGAATTTTTCTTGTGTTTGGTGTGCTAATTCTTATATCTTGGTAAGAAAAGTTTTGATCTTGCACCATTTTTTAACTCCTCCTTGAATCTCCTATTTGTGTCTAGAGTCCCTGAGTTTCCCTCCTTTGAATTCTTGAAGGTCCCTTGCTATATTGAACATTTGATTGCCACTCAAACTAACTTGATTCTCTTGACAGGTTATCTGATTCCATTAAGAGCATCATAAACACCCTATAAGAGTGGTAAAAGGCAAGAGAGATTTGTGAGATTATTATTAGAAAAAGCTAATAAAGAGTGCAAACACGAGTGCATTGTTACACAAGAATTGAGTGAAACATGTGAGAATAGGGAGTGAGTTTCCAAACTTTCAATTTCTCATTGTTTTAATTCTTTATACAAGTTCTTGCAACAATGATAGGAAGTGAAAGTGAAGGTGAAGTTGATCTAAAATTCATGATTAAAGAATTCTGTGATGAACTCAAAAATATCAGAAATGATATAGCTAACATGAAATCTGAGATGAGTTGGAAAAAGTCCAGAAGTAGAACCAATGATGAAGAAGAGCACAAATCTGAAATGGGTTCCAACTCAAAAAACAAATCTTCCTCCAAGAAAGACAATGTTTTAGGAGGTATCAAGCTTAAAATTCCATTATTACAAGGCAAAATGGATCCTGATTTCTACCTGGAATGGGAGAGAAAAGTAGAGCTTGTGTTTGAATGTCATAACTACTTAGAAGAAAATAAAGTGAAACTCATATAGATTGAGTTTACTGGTTATGCTAGTATTTGGTGGGATAAATTATAGTGTACTAGATAGAGGAATGGTGAAGAACCTATCGACACATGGTGTGACATGAGAACCACCATGTGTAAGAGGTATATCCCTTCCTGTTACGATCGTGATTTTAGCCCACGAAATTTCTTTTGGTTGTGTATGAAATTAAGGGCATTTTAGTCCAAAAATTTCAGATATTTACTTATCCAGATATATCTTGGACTAGTCTAGACAAATAAAGCTACTTTAGTAATATATTTTATTATTATTGGATACCAATTTTAACTGTATTAGGATATAAAATTACCATAATATCTTATCCCAATTGGTCTAAATATAGGGCCCACATATCTTTTTCTTACTTTATCTACCTTTATGGGGTCCATAGTGCCATTTATTAGAGCATTGTGTGCTTTTTAACGTTTGGCATGAAATTTTTCTTCACATAAATTTCATTAACCTTAAACCATTACACCATTGAGTTTAACTCGTTGTAAGATTTATTTTGACATAAAATTTGCATAATTTTGAAATTACCCTTAAGTTGGGGCACAATGTAATTTTTTAAACTTTTTGGCACATGGTTGCAATTTTTCCAAGGTCCAAAATGCAAATATTATTTTTATGGGCAAAATATAATTTTTGAATTTATTTTTCTTGACCCCAAATTTGACCTTTTTTCCATTTTTAAATCTATGAACAGATATCAGATTTTTCCATAACCCATTATATTTTAATCTATTTAAAAATTTCAAGATATTACATAGATAACCCACATCTTCATAATTGCCTACAAAAGGTGTCTCTTTGGTTCTTAAGGAGGACTTTTGCGGGCAACTATCTGTATAACCTCCTACAAAAGAAAAGTCTCCCTTTTCTTGGTAGTTTGATAGAAGACGGTTTATGACAGCTAAGAAAGGCAAAAAAATAACTACCTAGAAAACTCATTTTTCCAATATTGAGCTTCTTCTTCTCTCTCTTCTCCCTCAAATTTTAGTCCAAAAGGGGGGAAGGGTCACTTATTTATAAAGTATAAGAATGCATCCCAACCATCAATTGTCATCATGATCCAATGGCTCAAATCGATTGCTTCTAGGGTTTGGCTTCTAATGACATCATATAATAAATCATTATGACATAATTTTTGCATCATAAATTGACTTAATATTTATGCATCATCCTTATGTCATTTTTTACATCATGGCCTACATAAACCTTACCTAATTTTTGCATCACATATTTGTATAATATTTTTCCAAAAAGAACATATAATTTACTTTAAGTCTGGATATTCTCTTGGTATTTTATGGTATTTGCTAATATCATTTGTCTATCAATATATATAGAAAATATACTAGATTGAGTTCGAGATATCCTTGATGGGAGGAATCAATTTTTTTCTTAGACTATAATTCAGACAATGTGATTATAGTATCTTCCTGAGTCAACTGAAATATCTGAAAGAATTGCTGAAGAAATTTGGAACAGAGAATGCTATGTCAATAGGAACTTCAATGGCCATTGCTATAAAGCTCAATATAGATGAAGGAGGAAAACCATTTGATATCACTCAATATAGAAGAATGATTGGTTCCTTGCTGTATCTAATGGCTAGTAGACCTGATATCATGTTTAGTGTCTATATGTGTGCAAGGTTTCACTCATGTCCCAAGAAGTCCCATGCAAGAGCTATGAAGATAATATTAAGATATCTACTTGGAACACTTTAGATGTGAATTTGGTATCCAAAGGGCAATGTAGAGGAGCTTATTGAATATATTGATGCAGACTTTGCTGGATCCAAGACTGATAGAAATAGCATAAGTGGTGCATGCCAATTTTTTGGAGGATCCTTAGTCTCATGGTTCAACAAGAAGCAGAATACTGTAGCTCTTTCCATTATAGAAGCTAATACATAGCTGCTAAAAGCTATTGTACTCAAATTCTTTGGATGAAACAACAATTGGAAGTTCTTGGAATTGCGCTGATGGGAATGCCTTTCAAATGTGATAATCTTTATGCCATCAACATCTAAGAATCCAGTAATGCATTCAAGGACAAAGTATATTGAGATTAGACACCATTTCATAAGGGATCATGCTCAACAAGGAGATATTATCTTAGAGTTTGTCCCAACAAAAGATTAGCTAGCAAATATCCTAATCAAACCACTTTCAGAAGATAGATATGAAAAAAATAGAAGAGAATTGGGAATGGTTAATCCCAATGAACTGTAAGCAAGCTTCTATGTTAATCTCTTTATTTTTTGAGTTAATGTGTTAAATCTTATTCTAACTTAAGTATCGGAGTGTGTATAAGATAGTTTATAGGTATTTCTCATGAACTTATGTGATAAGAGATCAAAATAATGGAGTATTTCACACTTAGATAAGCAATTTCTATTGAAGAAATATGGAAATGTGAATTTTCAGCATCTGTTTGTATGGTTTATTCTTCATAATTTCTATTTCAATTGTCAATAGATGAACTTCCATACTTTATCTACCATATTGAGTGACTTTGCTTGCTCAAAATTTGAACTATGGCCTCTTAATAGTCAAATTTTAGTGATTTATATGCTATACTTGTGTTTCTGTTTGCTTGTAATTCATCTATTGACCTCTTGAAGTATGGATTTTGACTATTTGTATGTGTATGTGCTATGCCTGCTTGTATACAACATTTACATTTTGATGATGCAATATTCATACTTCGGACATTTCTTCATAAAATCTCAAAATTCAAACTTTGAATCCTGGCCTTTATCTGTTGGACCTCATGTGTTTATATGCCTTGTGTTAAGACTTCAAAATTTGAACTTTGAGTACACAAAGGTTGTCTATTGAAGCTTCTATTAGTGTTAAGTCTTTGACAGTCAAACTTCAAGGTTGAAAGTTCATCTATCAAGGAAGTTTCTATGTTAAGTGGGGAACATAACTACTAGAAATTTGAATTTTGGCCCCAAAAATTTGTCTGCTGAACTATTACTAAATAGACATAACCCTATTCATATTTCAATCATTACAACTTTAATTTTCTCCCAACCATTCTTAAATCCCTTCAGACAAACACCAATTTCCATTGATAAAACTCAAAACCAAATCCCACAAACACCATTTGAGCATTCCTCGAAGCAAATTCTTGAAGAAATGGTTAGAACAAAGAATGCAAATGTTGGTGTGGAATAGGGAAGGCCCTAAAGATCAACAATGTCTCAATATGCCATGAAAGAAGGTAGTGCTCAGAAATGAAAGGCTAAATCAAGCAACAGAACATCTTCAAAGAAAAAGAAAATGATTGAATCCAAGGAAAAATTGAAGAAACTCATGGTTGCTACTCCATCTTCAAGTACAGAGTCTGAAGAATTGGAGATGTCTACTGATCTTTTATGCATCTTAGACCATATGTTGAGGGAGTTCTCAACAAAATTTATTGCAAAGAGGGTAATTACTCCTTACTGTATTAGTTTGGAACATATTCTTATTCTAAACGACTTTGATGCTGCAATCTAGTTAGAGAACTACAAAAGCTTTTTAGAGGTTATAGGAAGGTATGATGAAGAAGTAATCAAGACTTCATACACTTCTTTAATGACCAATAACAAAAAGGAAAAGCATCAAGTTACTCTTCAGTCTAGGAACTTCTGTTTGACTGATAAGAGCTTCATTCACATTCTAGAGATTCCTGGCCAAAATAGGTTCAAGATTGATATTTCTGCAATCAAGTACATAGAAGAAAATGATGAAGCAAATAAAGAGGGTGGAGAATACTTGAACTAGGAGGAAAGCACAATCCTGAACATAATCTTCAGGAGAAGAGAAGACAAGCCTCTTCAGAAAAATGCGATGCCTTCAGATCTCAATGTACAGATAAGGTTCTTGTACTTCATAGTGTCTAGGATCATTTTCAACAAGGAAGGCAGCTTTAATCTGGTCACCAGGGCTGAAGCTCAGGTGATGGCAACCTTAGTTCATAGAAAAGACCTTAACCTTGGAAATATCATTCTTTAGAGAAAGGTAAAGGAAAGCCCACTGAGGATTTTAGAGAGGAAGAACTGATAAGGATAGGCATAAAGAAAAAGGAGGGCAAATGAGTTAGTAAAGGAGCTTGCAGAACTGAAGATTTCTTTTATGAAGGAGAAGAGCTAGTTCCATAACAACAACAAGAAGCTACTCTTGAGGTTGCTCCTTCTACCCAACCTGAACCATAGCCTACCTAATCTCAGAGTACCTAACAACCTAAACTATCAATCCCATCCTACTACAACTTGACCAAACCTTACACCATACTCGAGCTATATGATTGTTTATTTGAAATAATCATGGGTATTAGGGATGAATAAAATGCCTAATTTGCAAGCTTGAGTTACTGACTTGGACAAAAACCTCAAAGTAGTTGCTGATACCTATAATGATCTGTAAACCTCTCTCCCTACTACATTAGTACTACTTCAGCCTAGTTCCTCTGATCCTCACACATCGAACTCCCTAAATGTCTTTATTCTTTTAAAAGAAGGCTTATTTTCTACTGTTGTTGTTAGTCCTCACATTTCTAGCAATGGCACTGGCCTTGGTCTATCTTTGGACTATGGTGTAGAGGAAGCCAAAGCTACTCAAGTGGAGAGATCATATGAGCCAATTATGGAGGAAATTACCCAAGAATAAATTCTTTCAACTTAGGAAATAAAGTAGGTGGAAAAGCTTATAGCAGATCTCACAGCGGCACCTATTTTTTAGTCTTCTATCAATAAGGAAAGGGAGATTATGCCTTATTTTGACATTTGTTGATATTGCACATGCTGCTTAGGTTTAAGCTCAAAAGTTGACGTTGGATGAGATATTTAATCCTCCAGTGCCTCAACCTTATCTTCTCCACCAGGACTCATAGTTGAACAACAAGCTCGGCTAGTTAACCTTCTAAAGGAAGTTGAGGAGCTATATTTGAAGTCTAATGAAGCATTTCCTCAAGTGCCTACTTTAGTGGCCTTTATACCAGTTCCACTTCAGGACATATCCACGGCACAGGTGTCTCCTCCCTCTGTACCTGTTCTTGATGATGCTAAAAAAGGGGAGAAGTAAACTGGAGCTACTAGGCAATCAAGCAAAATGTATGGCAAAAAGGTCAAGCACAAGGCCAGAAAGGAATGACGGTGGAAGAACAATAGAGCTTAGGCCTTAGGATGTTGTGTTTTTGTGCTTTTGTGTATTTGCATCTTTGTTGTGTTTCCTTTTATATGTCTCAATGTACTTATTTGAGGTAATATGAATCTTTGTACTAAATGTGCTTATATCAATGAAGTATGCTTCTTTGTCTCAATAGTTCTCTTCTATTCTCATAAAAATTTTACGCTGGTATAGGTGCTGAGATGATATGTTAAAATTCAAATTTTAATGCATATGTTGAGGGGGATCTCTTTGAAGCAAACCCAAGTACTAATCTAGTTTATGAGTTGTTTTGTCATCATCAAAAAGGGGGAGAATGTTGAATCGAATGTTTTGAAAATTCCAAACAACTAGAGCTTGGAAGGAGAATATGAAAGGAGCATTAAAGTATAAAGTGAAGAAATGTAGTGAAGAATTAGATTTTAGGATTTCTCAATATGTACATTTGGTAAAAAGCTTTAAATCTTATTTATTTATATTACCAAAATATTTAAACGAATTATTTTAAAGTTATATGACATTGGCATGAGTTAGAATTAAGATATATTAACCAATAGATGAATTTTACTAGTTGACTCATGTTTATTTTGTGCAAAATTCACACCTTGCTTGTTAAAGTTTGAAGTTATAAATGTTTAGTTTCTGATAGACAAATTTTGAACCTAAAATTTGAATTTTGGACTAAGCGTAGTTAGTGAAAGTATGCAAAATTTGCATGAAACTTAGTTAAAATTTGACTATTATTGAAGTTTAAAGTAGGTTCAATGTCATAGTCTCTAATAAATGAACTTTGACCTTCAAAGTATGAATTTCAAAATATAAAACTTGTGTCAGGTTAAACATACATCTAACAAATGAATTTCAATTTTTGAAATTCGAATTTTGAAGTGTTATGTGAAAACTTGAGACAACTGAACTTTTCCTTCAGATGCACTTCCAATAGGAAAATTTGCACAAACTAACATGAGATATTTTTTTGTAAACTCGAAATTTGAATGTCACTTAGTAAAAGATGAATTTTGAAGTTTAACATTAAAGTACTTAACCATCTGTCTCCATAAAATTTGTTTGTTGATCCATAATATTCGAATTTCAGTGTGCCAGATGAATTTAATATGGTTAATGAATGGATCCTTTTACAAAGTAACCATTGTTTATTGTACCTAACGGCTTGATCTTGTGTCTAATTACTAGTTAAGTCATAAATCTATAAATAGAACTTCAATCATCTTGAGGGTACTTAATAGCCACAAATCTATGAATAGCTTTTCAGCTTATTGCATCGGCCATAGCATTAGCTTTTCTGGATGGTACTTAATAGCATGGTCATAAACGTTAAATAATTCCATCAATCATCTTTGTCTCATGTTCAACTCTTTTTATCTAATAAATACTTGAGACCCTTGTGGTCATAATTCAACTTTACAATCACATTGTAAAAATATTGCCTCTATATCTTTATAGTGTAAACTATTACCACAAGTGCTAAATCATACATGGGATTGTAACACCTTGCTTTATCTTCACTTCCCATGCATTAGACCTCATTTATGACTGTCTATGCTTCATTAGAAGCTTGAATCACATAAAAATGAAAAACACAATTTTCAATAAATTCAGTATTGTTTACTTGGTAATTTCCAATTTTTTTTATCAAAGTTTGAAAATCCATAACTAAATCTAGAAAAATCATATGCAAGTGATTCAAGTATTTGAGGGACAAATATAAATTAGGACATTCACTGGACCAATTCTTACAGTTTATGCCTTAAAGTTTATTATACATTTGGTCATTTTATATCTTCCTAGGATTTTGACCTTAATTTAAGGAGTTTGCTTCTCATTCTACCCTAAGCCAAATCATGCTTCTTTAGGTCATATGAAAGCCCTAAATGTCTAGTTTCTAGACATGTTTTTCTTATACATTTATTCAACTTATTCAGGGTATGGTGTTAACTTAAACCTCTATAGGTCAAAACTCAACTTTAACTAAACCAATTTTATAAAAACTTACATATCTCCTATTATATAGCTCCAATTACTTCCAAACCAGTGGCATTTTAAACCTAAGTCATAGATATATCATTAAATTTTTGGAGCTCTATATGATTTTATAAGGCTTTTTGAAATTTCCAGTATTCATAATAAAAGATCTAGATTTTCTTACTCTAACAAGTTTGTCCCTTAAATTGTAAAATTCACCACAAATTGTACACTTATGCAATTTAGGTGTTCTTTGACTCTATAGAAAGCTTGATCCATCTACTTTTAGAGCATATGATCATTTAAACTAGTTGCCCTATTTCGTGTGATTAGTACTTATATTTCCACCAGGGTTTCAAGATTGAGTCTTTTCATCCATACTTTAACAAAATAAACTTTGTAACATACTTACATCATCATTCACTATTCCAATTTCATACATAACATCAAAAGATATTCCAATAAACATACTTGCATCAACATATATGATTTATCTTTTACATATGAATTTATACATATTATCAAATATTAACATCAAAACTTGTAAGAACATGTTTTCTTCCATTTCTTCCTCCTTTGCTTTAGCTCTTCTTGTACTCCTTACATTGCTTTGGCCTAAACATGGTTAGCATTTGGAAGGGATGAGATTCATGGAGTCTCAGTAGTTATTACTAATCAAGCAAACATATCATCACATATTGCAAACATATATCATCAAATCATTATTCAATCATTTAAAATCATTCATGCTCAAATATTTTATAGAAAATTGGGTAGAATTTTCCATTGTGTTTTGGACATAACAGAGTCTCAAAACCCCTCACACAACTCAACCAATAACATCAAATTATCACAAATCAACATTGCAAATAATAGGCAACTCATTAAAGCCATTGCCAACTATATGACAATATAATGCAATATTAGGTTTGAGAACTACATTGTGGCTTTCCTTTGCCTTTCAAACTTTGCACAACTTTCCTTTGGTCCTCTTTCACTTCCTTGAACTATATTGCATCATAAAATAAGGCTATTAGCCACTGGTTTCTTGATCCTCTTCACAAAATGCACACTTGAACACAAAATTTCACTTTGTTTTTCGTTGGGTTTCTTTTGTACAACACATCTAATTTTACATATTTTGGACCCAAGAAATCCATTTTTGGGGTTAAAATCATGAAATTCCTTCTTTATATCAACCCTAATTAAAAAATGGGAAGAAATTATGGAAAAATAATTACTCCATCAACTTTCAATATAATCACATATCTTTGCCTCTTGAGATATTTCTATGGTTTTGCTTACATTCTTTTGGCTATAGCTCAACTTTCTCTCTTTAATCTCTCTTATGGCTAAAAATTACCAAGGTGAAAGAGGAGAGACTACTCCAAGAAAACCATCACAAACACATGGATATGCAAGAAAATCGTGAAAACTATCACAAACACTTGGATATGCAAGAAAATGACCATTAGAACTTACCTTGGTGTTTTGTCTTCAATTTTTCCTCCTTGCTTTTCTTTTTCACTCTCAAACTTTTGTGCTCTACCTCCCTCTTTGGCTGCCATTTCAGGTGTATGAACAAAGAGGAAATGTGGTCTTATGTGCTTAACCACGTCACTTAAAGAGAGATATGAGAAGAGTGAATAGCAAAATTAGTAAAACCAAACTTAGTTAATTTTGCTTCTTCACTTTAACAAAGTTTTTAATTAAATTCCCTCCTTGTACTAATCTGATATGTCAAGCCATTTAGCAAGGTTTTTGGTAAAAAATTGTTTCATAAATTTTAATGAACCAAAATACCATTTACCGATAACTTTTACCCATAATGATTAAATACTTTTATCGTAATTATCATTAAATTAGTATGGGATTATCCAAAATTACTTTTGGATTAAAACCATTTTCTTGACCCAAAATATATTTAGGTGAGGTCCATTTGCTATACTTAACAATGCACTAATTTTTATGCAATCTAGAATAACATTTATTCGGTATAATATTGACTTTTTATTCCAAATGTTCACAATAAATTCATACTAACTTTATTAACTTCCAAACATTAATCTACTAGGCTTAACTCATCAAAAGCCTCATTTTAACTATAACTTTTCATATTTATAGAAATGCTCTTGACTTGATATAAATTTATAATGTTTGAAACTTTCGATCATTAGGAATAATTTTCCCCAAACTTATTTTCATTTTTTCTTTAGCATGAATTTCTTCTTTTATAAGGAACTATTTTGCAAAATATTTTATTTATAGGAGAAAAATGAAATTTTCTCCTTTTCAATTCTAATTCAGAAAAATGACTTTTTTTTTACCCTTTTCCACCTATTTCTATGTCTCTTGATTTTATCTAATTCTTAGTCAATTAACCTCAATACAATATACCATTGGATCTGGTATGTCAAAAGCTTTGTTTTGACTATAATTTTTCATATTTACAAAATTATGTCTAAGCCGAGTAAAAATGTGAATATTTATTCTTCTGGGTACTTTCTCATAATTTTACCGAAGACCAATTTTTAATTTTCATTTTTATTAAACTTCAAATTGGTCTATCTTTCAACCTCGATCTCCCAATTATGCAATACTTATACCATTGCACTCAACTAGAGACAGACTTCCATTCTGCTAGTATATTATATACATTTTTCGACTTCGTTCTTGAATTAATTTTTTGCTGGAAATAATTTTTTGCTAAGGACCTTTTGGAAAATTAATTCCAATTAAGGACTAAGTATAACTTCTAAAAACAATATGAGAAATTAGTTTCGTCTAGGGACTAAGCATGCAACTTCTCTATCTCACTTCATTCCTCATCTTTTCATGCTTTTTATGGTATCCTGAAAAATACAGACATTATAGGGATAACTTTTCCTCTTGGGATTAAAATTGTTGAAAAACATAGGCTACAACTCTTCCATCTTGCATCAACAAACCTCATAATCCATGCTTTCTAGCATTACATTAAACCACAAATGGCTTGTCTGGATTAGGTGTGATTGATACCAGTGGGGGAGGGGGAATTAGCCTTCCTTCCAATTTTTTGAATACTATTTTTGTAGTTCTTGTCCCATACAAAATTTTTATTTCTTTGTAAAGCTTGTGATGTGAACATGAAGGGTTCAATTAACACATTGCATAATCCAACTCAAATGATGGACTTTGCTTTAGGAATTCCATTATTAAGAGGAACATTCGGGAGATTGAAAGTACTTTTTGAAGCTTATTTTATCTCATTAAAAGCATAGTACACAAGTACACCCATGGAGGAGTCGAATGAGACCATAATCATGCTTATTCGGGTTCAATTGCATATCGAATTAGGCTATTCATGCAAAGTGACGCCCTTAACAATCCTAAGAGTGAGAATAACGTTTTTTAAGCCCGAATGGAGAGAGAAGCCCAAATCCCAAATCCCACTTAAATTAATTTATGATTATCTTTTGTTTCAATTTGTTTTGATTTTATTTAATTTGATTTGATTCAAATCTATTTTAGGATATTTGTTGGCTTCCCACTTATATTCCATGAGGTCAAATCTTATATTTAAGTTAGTTTGGTTTAAATTCTATTTGATAAACCTTATCTTTAAGGAATATCTAATAACATTAGGATTATAATATTATTTTTACTATTTTCTTTAGTATTTTTCTTCTTTTAGATTATTAGATAATTAGTTTTTTATTGAGGATTTCCTAGATTTACTAGGATTATTTTAAACCTAAGTATTCTTTATTAATTTAGGATATTTATTTGTTTATTTATTGGTCTCTTTTGTACATACAATTCAGACAAATTAATAATATTCTGAATTCTTTCACATAGTGAGTTTTACTAGTTTTTGGTGTTCTTCCTAGAACACAAGGTTTAACTTATTAAGAGAATTGATCTCTCTTTTGTAGCAACCCTTATTGGAGCTATTAGAATCCCATATTATATTAGGTTTCAGAGTTTTGATAAATTTTTGCTTTGGGTTCATACTTTCGCTTTATAGATAATTCAACTTTCTAAGTTCCTAAGGCATTAATCTTAGAGGGTCCTTATCACCTTGTCTGTGGCAAAGTAATTCGACAAAAGTCCTAAATAAACATTTTGTGATACTTGGCCAAACTTAGAAAACTTCTTACTTTTATGATAGTCTTGGGTCATTCTCACTTAGTCAAGGTTAATTGATGGTTTGGCAACGTGAAGGAGATTTCTTAACCCTTCAAAAGTTTCTTGCTAACTCAGTAAGAATCTAGCATTTGAACTCTCACCATTTTTTGGCTCATTTGGACATCATCCCAGGAACTACCTTTCATTTGCCTTACCTTGGTGGCCTTTGTCATATGAAAGATTTCATCTTTCTTGACTCAATTGGGCTTTTCTCCAAGAGCTACTATCTTGGCTCAACTGGGCTTTTCCCTAAAAGCTACCTTCCTTTTCCCACCTTAGCAGCTGATGAAAGATTTCATTCATTGTGAGATCTTCCAGCCAAGAACATTTCTTTTTATAGCTAGATTTCATACTAAAACTAGCAATATACTATCTCAAGGTTTCATAATTCCCTAAACTAACAGCCACTATTTTCTCTTTCCTTGCTTCATAATTTATATCTTGCACAACATACATATATATTCATCTTTTAATTGATATCTATACTTGTATTATTACCTTATATTTGCATCATCCCTTGTTATACTGAACTTACAGGGTTTTAGCACTAATGACAAACTTATTATTGTGATCTGTTATCTCCATGGGATCTCCTTCTAGATCCTTCTCTAGTTCCTTTTCCGAGACTTCTAATGTTTCAACTTCTTCTTTCTACAATAACACACTGCCTAGAACATATAGGCAATAAGACAATTTCCCGAAATATGGTATACCTAATTATGAACAATTCTTCATACAATTTTAGAGCTCATAATCTAGTTATGTCATCAAGTACTTACTCAACCCATTAACTCTCAGGGAGCCTATGGTCATGATGCCCTTGTAGAAATTTCTTCACTTCTAATTCAATATTTAGGGAATGCAAAGCTGAAACATATCCCCAAATCCCACACGACATTCATCATAGATACTTCTAACATTTATTTGGATTTGGAGTCATTGATTTAGTTGAAAGAAGCTACCATTCTCATTAAATAATTCATCTAGCTCAGATCCATTGGAATTGTTATTGTTTATGGGCTGATTAACTTCTTTCCTTAGTCATACATTCATTTATCTCATTTTCTTTCTCATGATTACTCCTTTTTCTAAAGTATCTTCCTTTGTATATTAGTTTCTCCCCATAAGTTCTTTTCATAACTACTTGTCTTTTTTTATATCATCATTCATTACTGGCCTTTTTCATTTACTACTGAAAACATCTCGTCACTCAAACTTATTTTTAGGTGGTGTACTTACTTCTCATATTAATTATCATCACCCACAATCACATTTCTTTGCTACTCTCTGATTCATGGCTTGGTATTAGAGAAAAGCTTTAGGTAAACTTTCATATCAGCTATTGATTAATGAGGTTTTGTGTCTTGTAATATCATACTAGGTCATCCTCTTTCAAAGAACTATCAAAACTTTAGGACTCATCAATCTTTTTCATTTTCTCATTCTTGTTAGAGATCTACTACATTGGTCTACTATGACCATGAGACTTACTACGATCTCTGAGTCTTACTAGGATCCTCTAGGACCCTACATCATTACTCAAGTGATAGGATCCATAAGCAACTATGAAACATTCCCATCTACGCCAGCAACTACTGTCCTCAAGACTTATTCTCTTATATTATTAAAATATTTCTAGGCCAGATTTTCATAAAACAATATGTTATATCTATAGGGGAAGACTATCATCAAAATAAGTATCTTTCTTTCCTGCTGCTATTACTTTATAGCTTCGTTCTCTTTCTACTTTTTATTAGTATTAGCTTCTCTAACATTTACTAGGTAGCGGACATAAAACTTTGATAATTCAAATTACTTCCTATCATTTTACTAGCCTCTACCAGCATACTAAATCACGTACTTTGTATTGGGGCTTTCCTTTCCCTGTTGGCTAACTTCAAACCTCTTTTTAGCTTCTCTGTCTTCCATCTCTCATCATCATACTATTGTAAATAGATGGAGCACAATAATAGTTGTATGAATGTGGCTTTGTACTTACCTACTGACTAATCTATTGCTTGTTGGAACATAAGGGTATCATCTTCTTTCTCATCTCTACTAACTGCATGAAATATTTGTCATAACATATTATAAAATAGTTTCCATGTCAAGGCTATGTTCCAAACTTGTAGGATGAACTCAATATTATGCCACCACCTATCTGCCTTTTTCTTAAGTGCATAAATAGATAGCCAATAAGGCTTTCATTTCAGAGGAATATCCCATTAACCTAAAAATCTTTTCTAAACTCAGTATCTAGTCCTCAACCATTTGCACATCAAACCTTTTGTTAAATAAGGGAGGACATGATTTCTAGAACTGAGCTATTACATGGTATAGGTTAACATTATCAATTTCATTTTCTCATTCATGTTAGAGGTCTACTATAACCTCATAATTGGTCTACTATGACCATGAGACTTACTACGATCTTTGAGTCCTACTAGGATCCTCTATGACCCTACATCATTACTCAAGTGATAGAATCCATAAGCAACTATGAAACATTCCCATCTACGCCAGCAACTACTGTCCTCAAGACTTATTCTCTTATATTATTAAAATATTTCTAGGCCAGATTTTCATAAAACAATATGTTATATCTATAGGGGAAAACTATCATCAAAATAAGTATCTTTCTTTCCTGCTGCTATTACTTTATAGCTTCGTTCTCTTTCTACTTTTTATTAGTATTAGCTTCTCTAACATTTACTAGGTAGTGGACATAAAACTTTGATAATTCAAATTACTTCCTATCATTTTACTAGCCTCTACCAGCATACTAAATCACGTACTTCGTATTGGGGCTTTCCTTTCCCTGTTGGCTAACTTTAAACCTCCTTCTAGCTTCTCTGTCTTCTATCTCTCATCATTATACTATTGTAAATAGATGGAGCACAAGAACATCTATATGAATGTGGCTTTGTACTTACCTACTGACTAATCTATCACTTGTCGGAACATAACGATATCATCTTCTTTCTCATCTCTACTAACTGCATGAAATATTTGTCATAAAATATTACAAAATAGTTTCCATGTCAAGGCTATGTTCCAAACTTGTAGGATGAACTCAATATTATGCCACCATCTATCTGCCTTTTTCTTAAGTGCATAAATAGATAGCCAATAAGGCTTTCATTTCAGAGGAATATCCCATTAACCTAAAAATCTTTTCTAAACTCAGTATCTAGTCCTCAACTATTTGTACATCAAACCTTTTGTTAAATGAGGGAGGACATGATTTCTAGAACTGAGCTATTACATGGTATGGGTTAGCACTATCAATTTTTGTTCTGGCTACCAAGTTCATTGGTACAGCTTGGGGTGCCTGCTACTGGTACTGCCTCAGAGATGAAATTTCAACTACGGTTCCCTGAGGTTGTCTTTGAGTGTCTAAGGTTCGATGTAACTTTTCAATAATCCTTTGCTGCTAATCTAATCAATTCATAATAACTTGCAAAAGATCACCTTTTGGTGTCTTTTCTTGTTTAGAGGTCTCTACTCTTATTTGTCTCCTGCTATGAACCATTTCATTCATTTTTATTCCATTTTTATAATAGTCAATTCACAATGTAAAACTATTTTACTCAAATAACATTTAAAAACATAATACTTTTACTCACATCAGTAAACTTTTTACATAAGTCCTAATGGTCTGCTTACATTATCATTTCATTCTACTTTCAACATATGACTGCTTATAATACACTCAAAATTTGTAGTTATTATTGTTCTTCACCTTTATACATTTATATATATTTACACATGATCTCTTTCATCATTCCATTCTAGAGGGACCTAAGCTACTTTCACCTCCAATAGAGGCTTCATCAAAATTCTCTTCTGGCTTCTCTTCTGAGTCCTCAAAATCTTCTTCTTCTATGTCCATAATAGGATCCTCTTGTTCTAGTCAGATCGCCTCCAAATGTGCTAACTCTTTAATACAATCTCGAAAAGTTTCTGGCATTTCTTCTTGGAGTCTAACTTTATGCAACATCTAATACTTGTCATTTGGTAGTACATTCATTATTGCATTGATCCAAGCTACATCCATATAGAAGTAGGTTACGGATTCCAGGGATTGCTTAGCATCTCTAACTTTATCCAGGAATGTCAAAATTTCGGATTCTACAAAATGTTCATGGCTTTCCCAATACAATAGCGTAACAACCTCTTTGGTCTCGAAGATATCATCAAAAGGAAGTATGAGGCTAAAGTCTTCTCAAGCCATTACCTGGTCGTTAGCTATAGTTGGCCCATGATTTATCTTATCTTTAGTATTAATTGGACCATCAAAACCTGAATTGTATGAATCTTGTAGAAACTCAGCCTTATTGCTCCTGCCTTCTGCATCTACCATTCCTGGTTTCTGGACCTGAACAGGAAGAGCTAAAACAACTTACAATGGGACTTCTTTATCAGTTTTAGATCCAGTTGGATGAGGTTCAGCATTAACCTTGGACTTGTCCAAACTTCCTATTGGTAACTGATTTGAGCTAATACTTTCATCCTTCTTTTTCATCACTGGCTTAGGGATCACCCATCTCTCATTGTTAGGATCCTAGCTATTGTTTGAGAAAAACATTTTATTTATCTCAATACACAATAACAATCCTTGTCAATAAACTAATTCAAAAGAATACTAAAAATTAATATATTCCCTTCTCTAAACTGAACTATTTTGGCCCAAATATAATGCTCTGAGAGTCTAAACCTTCAACTTTGATACCAAAAAGTGTAACACCTTGACTAAGGACCATTTTCTCAATGAATTTTGAAAATTCATAACTAATTTTGAAAAAATCATATCAAAGTGATTCAAGTCTTTAAAAATAGATAAAAATATTGTATACATGGGAAAAATAAGCAACAGAGCAAATATTAGGTCAGTTAGTATAGTTTATTCCTTCAAAAACTACTATAGATTTGGTGATTTATGAAAATTCCTGATTTTAACAATAAATTTGAAAAATCATATTTCCTTCCATACTGAACCAAATCATACATACTCTATACCCTTTGAAAGCTATATATGTATTTTTCTAGATATATTTTTTTGTACCCTTATTTCAGTTTCGCAGGGCATGGAGTTAACTTAAATCGGAAAGGATCAAAATTCAACTTTTACTACAACAGTTTTGGGAAAACCTCCATATCTTTTATTGTATAGCTCCAATCACCTCCAAATCAGTGTCATATGAAACTTAAAACATAGAAATTTCAATATAAATAAAACACTAAATTTTTTGAACTCTGTATGACTTTACATTGTCTTTTGAATTTTCCAGTACCTAATATTCAATTTCTAGTTTTCTCAATCTTGCTCTGTTCTGAACCATAACTTTGAAAAATCACTATAATTCATACACAATTCTAAATGAGGTGATCTTTAGACCATTTTAAATCTCTATTTGTTTACTTTAAGATCATATAACATTCATACATTCATCATAATTTCATCTAAAATAGTGGCTAGTTTACTGAACAAGGGTCAAATTGACCTTTTCTATCCTTTGACTTTGCAAAATCAATTCTTTAACATATATACATCCATAGTTCTTGTTCCGAAATTGTACTAAACATATCAACATACTTAGAGGCACATGATAGCATGAAAGTACAGCCTTATATGTTCATACACAATTTTACATAAAATAGCCAGTTGACATAAAACAATTGGAAACAAAAATCTAAACATCAAAATTCTTCTTCTAGCTTCCTTGCCTCCTTTGAATCCTTCCACACTTGAACCTATCATGTTGGTCATTTTGAGAGAGTGAGATTCAAAGAATCTCAGTAGTACCAACCCATTCATACAATCATGTTATCACATAATTCATGGAAACATCAAGAAAACATCAATTTATCACTTGAAACTTTTAATACCATAACATTTCACAAAAATTTTGGCCTAGTTTCATTTTGAAATTTGGACATCTAGAGGTCATAAACCTCATCAAACAACTCAGCCAATCATCACAAAGCATCATTATATACATATGGCATAGCAACAAGTTCATGAAATTCAAGTTTGATAACAATAAGCCTAAATAGGTAAATTACTACCTTCAAGCTTTCCCAACTTTTCCAAACTTGGTGGACACTTCCTTTTGGCCTTTAGACACTTCTTGGAACCCTATCACATCATAAAATGAGGTCATATGCTACTAGTTCTTGCTTCATCTTCACAAAGTACTTATAAAATCTAAAATTTCCAAATTGCTTTTCTTTTAGTTTTTCTTGAAACTAACACTTGTTATTGACTAATTTGGACACAATGAATCCATTTTTAGGGTCCAAATTATGAAATTACAACTCTAGAAACAAACCCTAACTGACTAAAATTCATGGAGGAAATGGAGAAAATAATTCTTTTTGAAATACTTCAAACTACTACCAAAATCATGTTCTAAGTTGTTAGTTTGGTATTTCTCCTAAGTCCATTGCATAAAAATTCATTCCTTGCTTCCTCGAGGGTTTGGCCGAAATCTTAGCATGAGGAGATGAAGGAGAAAACTCCATGAAACTATACTACTCAACTTAAGAAACTAGCTTGAAGGGAAGGCACAACCTACCTTGTACTTTAGTCTTCAAGCCTTCAAGTTTGCTTTCCCTTTTCTCCTCTCCTTTGGTCACTCCACTCCCTCTTTTCTTCCTGTAATTTGGAGCTTTGTAATCTTACTTTGTACAGCTAACCAAAGGATAAAAGGAAAGAGATCTAATAGATGGAATAAATCATGGTTAAGCTTGCTTTACTTTGGTTAGCCAAATACTTCTTTGAGAAGTAGTTTGACGACCAATAAAATAATGTTATTTTCCCCATGTGTAGCAACTACAAACCATATCCAAAATGAGAGAAAATAGGGGAGTTACTCACTTAAACCACTCATGATTAAGTCACTTCACCTTGATCAATTTACCTTAGTTACTTTTAAATACTTCTTAAGGAAGTATTTCCATAAATTAATTAAATAATGCTATTAACTCACATGAGCAGCTATAGTCATGTCATCCTCAAGGAAAAATCTTCAAAAACATTCTATATTTTTCTTGGTCTAGATATATCTTGTGTCGAATACTTTTTACTGGTACCTCTAAAGTCATTTTTATAGGAATTTAGTATTTCATTGATATAGAACTATTCCAAATTTATATCTATGTTTCCTTAATTTCCTATCCCAAACAATATCTCTGTGAGGACCATATCCTATTCCAGTCACCTTTTTACCATTTATGGGGCCTATAACCTACTTTATCGATATTAAGTTACTTTTGAACACTCGACACTGATTATTTCTTTATTTTCAACTAGTTAACCTCTATGCTCTATATCATTGGACTCATCTCGTCGCGAGCTACATTTTGACATAAATTTTGCATATTTACAAAATTACCCCTAACCCGGGGCCAAATTATAATTTTTAATTCTTCTGAGTCATTATTTGTGATTTTTCCCAAAATATATATTCTCATGCATCCCGACATGATTTTTATTCTGAAAGGGTTAAAATACAATTATCTTAACTTGCAATTTCTCATTTTTCTATCAAAAAGGGAAAAATGACTTTTTTCCCTTTTCACCTAAAACAGGGTTTGTCCATTTTCGTGAATTCCTTATAAATATTTAGACATTCTAGCTTTTAGGGATGTTACAACCTTTGTGAGCCAAAACATATACTTATTAAGTTTAACGTATAGTCTTTTCTCTTTCAAGACTGTTAGGATAATTCTCGGATGCCTTTCATGCTCCTCTAAAGATATGAAGTGCATCTTATCACCAATGAAGACCACATCGATATGTTTGTAATATGGCTAGAAGAACCTTATTCATGTAGTTCATGAAGTTATTCAGTGTATTTATGAGACCAAATAACATCACTGACAACTTATAATGCCTTATCCATTTCTAAATGTAGTCTTTGAAACATCTTCTGCCTTTGTCCATAATTGATGATACCCAAATCTCAAATAAATCTTGAAGAACACAATGACTTCAGCAAATTGATCTTATAAATCATCTATTTTGGGTAATGACACTTATTGTTATTCAATTTTGTTCATTCATTACAAAATCTAAGGCTCCTATATCGCTTTTAACAAACATTATAGGAACACCTCAAGGAGATACATTTAGTCAGATTAATCCTTTCCTTATAAATTCTTACATCTATTACTTTAACTTTGTTTCATTCAAAACTATACCATAGGGAATTTTAAATTTTGACCTTGTTTTAGGCATAATACTTCTTATATCTCCTTCAAGTAGTAATCCCTTAATTTCCTTGGAAAAAAGTTTTGTAGTAATTCCTTATCTTACAAGAATTTATACTATTCCTTCTCTTATCTTTCACTTCAATTAGGAAGGAAATTGAATATTCTAAACTTTTATTTCTTTAATATATCTTAATCTGTTCGATGGTTAAACTATTCATGTTAGTCTTGATGTATGAGATAGTTCCACAAGTAGGTATGATTACGGTCATATCCTCACATTCAAGGAGAACATTATATACTTACAATCAATTCATATCCACATCATTATCAAGGACATGGAAAGGTGTGCAAGGTAAAACATTCTTCTACATACTTTAGCCTTATTTCCTTGATCTCTTAAATCTCTTTCTGTTCCAGGGTTCCCTTTCTTTACTAATTCTTTTGATATTAGAGAATGCCTTTAAAGTTTCGATTTTATCATCTTTTTACTTACTTTCTTTAGTATAGGGTCATTGACATATTAATTGTGAAATGTTGAGGAGTTTTGTTGTACTAATGCCAGTTTTGGACTTAGAGAATTTTGGCATTGATCTTTCCTTTAAGCCATAACTTATCTTTCTCTAGATAAAATTATGTTCTTAAATCTAGGGCATCTGATCCCTATTTTGCGTTACCTTTTAACCTTTAGACACAATATTCCATAATGACATCTTATCATCATTCTTATTCTTATTCTTACTATTCTTAGTTTCATTCCATGAAACATATTCTTTAACTCTATATGTACTCTTTATATTTGGATTTCAAATCATAGTCTCTCTTATACATCATTTATACTATGCTTACATAAATATGCCTCATCAGAGGTTTAGGTCTATGTAATATTATCATCTTTCTTCTTTGTCTTTCTATTAATTGAATAATCATACATATTCCATGCTCATTATATGTAACTCTTTCTTTGGCCATTTCTAGGTGGTATCGTTTGGTTCTTCATAAGCTGTAAGGTTAAACTACCACATCTTTTTTAATCTTTCAGAATAATCCATACTTATGATTGTGGTTATTGTCTATTTCTTATATCTCTTCTATATTACTTTCTTATTCAGAGGTCTCAACCTTCGTTATTGATTCTAAGGGAAAGCATTATTTTCTTTGGCTTCTACCATCTTAGAGGTCCATATTACCATTATGCCTTTGTACATAAGCACATATCCTAACTCAATATTTTACTTTCATCATCATAGACTTTGATAGTCTTTACTTTCTATGGGTTGGGGTTTAACTGATATTAAGGTAGTGGCTACTATTACATTCATCTCCACTCATTACTCCCTTAATTGTTCTACCACGGTTACTTAATGGGTTGGCAATATATAGGAATTTTCCCAACCTTTCTATAGCCTAGTTAGAATCTAACTTTCATACTATTCTTGGCCTCTCACTATCATCTATTCTTGCTCAATTAGATTTCATTATCCCAAAAGCCACCTCCCTTTTGGCTTGTCTCGGTAGCTTTCATCTTATGGAGGATTTTATCGGTTCTCTCTCTATTGGGTTTCATAATCCCAAGAGCCACGTCCCTTTTGCTTCACCTCATCTACTTTTATAATATGGAGGACTTCTTTCATGCTTTTTTGTGAGATTTTCTAACCAAACACTTTCTTTCTGTAGGTAGATTTGCTACTGAGCCTAACAATCAACTGCTTTTAGGTTTCAAAATTTCCCAATTACATACCAATCTAATCCATTGATTTCAAAAATCGCATCTTATTTACCACAATTCTCAACTTTCTTAAGTTCATGATTCATGCTTCTCTTGAACATCTTTAGCACCTTAGCTAGTCCAAATATTCACTAGGACTTGATTTTTAGGATGTATCTTGGAGTCTGAAACATATCCTATGGTTATTCTCCTTTTAACATACTTCATGTAACATTTGTATTACCATCACAAAGTATGATAATACTATTACGTTATAAGAATCACCTTTTTAGGGACATTCAACCTTTGCCTAACTTTCTTTCCTTTATGTCATGTATTAGTTTTCCATTTAGATGTCGACTTTTTTCCTTTCATAGCTATCTCTCACCCTCTACTGGCTACTCACCTACATTATCAAGAAAATTTTGCCACTGATCTAGTCTTTATTTCATATGTAGGATACATGTCTTCCACGATCATTATCATTTCACATAAAACTTTTCTCTTTTCTTCTATTATACATTTACCCTTAATCCTTTCATGGAATATACTTCTAAAGTGTATAACTATCTTTCTTTCTTGCTTTCTTTCTAATTTAACTATTACCAAATAATGGCATCTAACTTACACCATTAACATTGTCCTCTTTTCCCACAATCAAGCTCTTCTGTTACATATCTAATTAGCAGTATAGTATATGAGAAAAATCTTAGGAAAGCTTTTGTATTAGTTGCTTGATAAATGATGTTTTATTATTTTAATATCACTTAAAATTCATCTTAGTTCATCAATTTTCAAAATACTTTCATAAGTCTAGGCTTCAATAACCTTTCCTTTATGATCTCATCCCTTCCGGAGGTCTACTACAACCTCACACTTGGTCTATTGAGACCATGAAATCTACTGTGTTCTCTAAGCCCTACTAGGGTCTTCTACAACCCTTGGTATGTTGCAATCCCATCTTACTTTTAGGATCTACTTTGATCAAACTCCAAAAGATTTCATGACCTAAGGAAAATAAGCTTGTAAAATATCTTCTCATTAAATCCAGCAACAATCTCAAGCTATTTTCAAGACTAATCTCTTATGCCACTAGAGTAATCAAATACTATACTTTAATGAAAATAATTTAAATCTAATACATTGTCTCATATCAAAGGGCAAACATAACTTAATTATGCAATCCAATATAATGGATATAAATGTACTCAACCAAAACCATACTTGAATAAGCTCATCATATTAGGTTTGGTTGGTCACCTAAGAGGGGAGTGAATTAGGCGATGCAAAATTTTTACCCTTTTGAAGCACATCCCAATTTCACCAGATGTACAGTAGAACAGGGATAAATAGAGTATGGAGAAATAGATAGATGAAATGTGTAGATGAAGAGCAAGACATATAAATTTATATTGGTTCAACCTAAACCACTTGCCCTACATTTAGTTCCCAAGTCATCACTTGAGATTTTCACTATAACCTACAAGTTTGATCTAGGCACTTGTAAAGCTTTAGTGCATCCCACAAGTTTTAATTGGCACTTATGAAGCCACTATCCCCATACCATTACAATGATATATAATTCCCTTAATATTTCTCCACACTAAATTCTACCTAGAAAGTTTAGAAAAGAATGTTTAAAGAAGTTAAACTCTCTTTAAGAGTAGATAATATATTGAAAGCTCACCTAATGAGGTGGGTTTAACTAAGAATGCTAACACAAAAAGATCTTATGAATTGAAGCAGTATTTTAGCACAAATTCTCTTACTTTCATTACCCATCAGTTCAAATGAGGTTCTATATAGATTTGTAGCTTAACTAGCTATTAGACACATGATTTATTCGTTAGACACAATTTTTAGCTGTTACTCTACCAAAAGAAGCCATTCACCAACCGCATTAAATGCGTCTGTCATTCCAAAATTTGAATTTTGAGGCTCAATAAACGAATTTTGCAAAGTCAGCAAGTTATGTGTTTAACATTAAACCTTGAAATTCATCTGTTACAAAGTGACATTCAATTTTTGAGTTTGTAAAAGATATCTCATGTTAGTTTGTGCTAATTTTCATATTGGAAATACGTTTGAAGAGATTTGAACAGTTGTCTCAAATTTTCGCATAGCATTTCAAAATTAGAATTTTAGAAACCAAAATTAGAGTTTGAGAAATCAAAATTCAAATTTCTAAGACCGAAATTCATCTGTCAGATGTCAAAATTCGAATTTCAAAGACTTAAATTTGTCTATCAGAGGCATGTTCAAGTTTTCACAATACACTTCGAAATTAGAATTTTAGAGACCAAAATTTGAAATTTAAAGACTAAAATTCGTCTATCAGAGGCTGAAATTTGAATTACCAAGACTAAAATTCATCTATCGGAGGCATGTTTAAACCTCTATGACTTTTGTACACTTACACTAATAATGCTTAGCCCTAAATTTGAGTTTCACAATCGAAATTTGTTTATTAGAGATGAAAACTCTATAACTTTGAATTTCACTAAGCAAAGTTCAAATTTTGCACCAAATAAACATGAATCATGAGCCAAATTTGTCTATCAGCCAATATTTCTGAATTCTAACATATGTTAACATCATATTTACTTAATCTAACTCATTTAAAACATATGGTAATAAGATTAAGTAAAATTTAAAGATTAAACTACCTCAAGATCTAAGTGAAAATAAAATATACCTAATAGTTAGGTCTTCAAAAGTTGAACTCTACTTTTACTTGGTTATTCCCATTTGTATGCTCCTTTTTGATCTTTTATTCTTGGAGCATCATTTTTCTTCTTCTTCTTTGAGAGAAACATGATGTTGATTTTCCTTTCTTCATTCCAATACTCATTCTTCTTATTTGGACAACTATACACTTAATGTATTATGCTTACAAACTAAGCAGTTAGTCTAATTTATATATCCAACTTATATTATAAGACATAAGAACACGGTGGATATATATTAGTACATAGCATGATATATGAATTATAAACATAATTAAACACATATTAATGCACATTTTGCTTGTTTTAGAAATAATGTATAGTCAGATAATTATGATGTATTTGTTCCTTATTACTCTACATTTATCATCATGAAAATTTATATTAAACGTAACACATCATTGTCATATGGTAGGGTATTTCAAAACTTGTTCCTTTCTCTTTACTTTAATTGTAACACCTTACTTTTAGACCCATTTTCCCATGTATTAGACATCATTAGAGTCCAATTATACTTAATTAGAAGCTTAAATCACATAAAATTTAAAAATAGAATTTTCATTTTTCGTGGTACTGTTCACGTGACATTTTCCATTTTCTCAACAAATTTTGAAAATTCATAACTAATTCTACAAAAACTCATATTAAAGTGATTCAAATCTCTAAAAATAGATAAAAAAATTATCTACATGAGAAAAATAATAAATTGGATATTTAGTAGTCCAATTTGTACAATTTATTCCTTAAATTTTACTATACATTTGGTCACTTTATGTCTTCCCAGGATTTCGACCTTAATTTTAAAAATTCATATGTCATTATTCCCTAAGCTAAATCATGAATCTTTATGGCTTATGAAAACTGTGAATGTATACTTTTTAAACATATTTTTCTTGTACATTTATTCAAAATGTACAGGGTATGACACTAACTTAAATTACTACTTTTGATAGGACAGTTTTGGGAAAATTTACATATCTCTTAATCTATAACTCCAATCACTTCCAAATCAGTGGCATATTAAAATTAATACATATAAATTTTATACATACAAACCATTGAATTTTTTGAGCTCTGTACAATTTTATAATTCCTTTAGAAATTTTCAATACCTTTAATAACATTCCAGTTTTTTCTAATCTTGTCCTGTTTTGACCCCTAAACTCTAAAATTCACCATATATTGTACACTTATCCAATTTAAGAATTCTTTATGTCCTTTTAAAGCTTGTTTCGATTTATTTCAGAGCATATATAATACTCCTAGTAATTGCTCTCTTTCAAGTAAGGTATCCTACCTCAACTACTACTGGTCATTTTGGATTAAATCATGCTGTATCTTGTATAATATACCTCGAAAGATAATACATCATTATACATTGCCCCAAATCCATACATAACATTTCATATAAGGTTCATGGAGGCATAACCATGCAAAATTACAGATTCATAACACTTTACATGATATTATATTGACACTCTAAAATTGTCACAATTGGTAAAATCTTCATGCTTCTCTTCAATTCCACTAACCTTGTCTTGAGCTTTTGTATGACATGACCCTATCATGGTTAGTATTGGGGAATGGTGAGATTATAAAATCTTAGTAGCAATTATCCATGAATGCATTCATAATATCATATTGATCACTAAACATTATAATACATTAAGCAAACACTTTAGAACATTTATGCCATAATACTTTACAAAAATTTCAGTAGAGTTTTATTTTGTATTTTGGACATCCGGGGTTACTAACCCCTCATACAACTCAACCAACATAATCAAAACATCAAGAAACATCAAAGCATTCATATGGCAAAACAATAAGTTCATAGGAGTAAAATATGATAAATGCAAGTAATGGGAAAAAGCTGCCAAATCCTTTGGTTCACCACTTGATTCTACCCCTTCCAAGAGCTTGCTTAAGCTTCCTTGATCCTAGATACATCATTAAACAACCACTTAAACCACTAGTTCAATGAGTTCAACCACCAAATGCTCATTAAAACCCTAACTTTCCACCTTGCTTATCCATTTAGTCTTTCTTTGATCCAACACTTGTTCCTAAGGTTTTGGACCATGAGGAACTCATTTTTGGCATTAAAATCATGAAATTCTAACTCAAAATCCATCCTCTATTCTGGGAAAAATCTGTCCTAGGAAAGGAAGAAAAGAATTTATGCAACCTTGCTTCAATATCTTGGTATCTTTACTTTCTCACATAAATCAAGCTTTCTATCAAGTTTATTGTATGAAAACCCAATTCTTTTCACTTCCTTGGTCTAAGTTAGAACTAAACTTGAGAAGGGTAAAGAAAGAACTCCATGAAACCATTACAAACTACTTAGAACAACTAGCTTGAAATGGTAGAGTCCATACCTTGGTCTTGAGATTCAACTTCCAAACTTTGCTTTTCTCTTTTCCTCTTCACTTTTCTCCCTACTCCTCTCCTCTTGCTTCTGAAAACTTAGGCTTCTAACTCTCTAATTCAGCTTCTGGTACATGCAAAAGGAGGAAAGAGATGAGATAGAAGCATATAATCATGATTTACTAAAGTTAACCTTGGTTAGTTTAATGCCTTCTTGAAGAAGTAGCTTTAGAAATTAATAAAATAATGGAATTTTCTCCCACATGGACCTTTGAAAGTCAAAACTAAGAAAAGGAGAATTTCACCAACATACTTATATTTTTCCTAGTTTGGGTGTAGCTTGTGCCGGATACTTTTTTCCCGTATCGATAAATAACTTGTTGTGATATTTATAACTTAAGGGATACAAGATGATTCTAAATTTACATTTGAATTTCTATAATTATCCTATCCCATAAAATATCTGTGTAGAGCCCTTATACTGATCCATTTCTCTTTTTACTACATGTGGGGTCTACAAACTTACCTTATTGGTATATAGTTACTTTTTCACTCTCAGCATTGATTATTTTTTCATTTTTAATCCATTGATCCCCATGATATATACCATTGGACTCAGCTCATGGAGGGCTTCAATTTGACAGTGATTTTAAAAATTTCCAAAATTGCCCTTAACTAGAGATAAAATTATAATTTTTGAAACATTCGGGTCTTTTTTCATGATTTTCCCTAGGGACTAAATGGAAATAGGATTCCCTCTTTTGAACACTAAATTGCAAAGTATTTTGCATTTCTTGGGGAAAAATACTATTTTCTCATTTTCTAATCTATCTTGGAAAAATGAACATTTTACCATTTTTCATTTCTTTATGTGTCTTTCCATTTTCACTATTTTTCTATATATTTTACAATATTAGATTTTTCCCGTGGACCGTAAATGAAATTTTCACATTTTATTTTTAATTTAGGAAATGATTATTTTGCCTTTAAGCCAAGTTAAAAAATGTAATTACTCATTTTTTGAGTGCTTTCTAGTAATTTTTCCCAAAGATCAATTTTTTGTTATTTCTTTTTATACTATTCACAACAACTTTTAAATTGGTCTATTTCTCAACTTAGGTCTCACAACTATGCAATACTTATACTTTTGCACTCAGTTTGGGATGAACTTCCATTCAAGTGTTATATTGTATACCTTTCAGGGTAAGTTACGGAATTAATTTTGGTTAGCATCTTATAAAAAATCAATTCCAATTAAGGACCATGCATAATTTCTTCCAAAAATTATATGGGAATTTAATTCCATCTGGAAACCAAGCATGTAGCCTTACCATCTTGCTTCATTTCCTATCTTTTCATACATTTTATTACATCCCGTAAAAATAGGAATATTACATTTACCAACCCTAGGACAACTTTTTCAAACATTAGGTTCTAGACTAACTTTGTATGAACCATTGCTCTGATACAAAAAATGTCACATCCTATATTTTAGTACCTTTCCCTTAGATGTAGTAAAATTGTTTTTGAGAATTGGAACCAGTTGAAAGCTCAAAACTATCAAAATTGTTTTCTGTGCATTATTGTTTTAATTGCGCAGCAAACTTCAAAAAATAATAAATAAATGAAAAAATCATTTCTCAATAGTCCAAGTTCCTAAAAATTGATCACATCTTGGATTTTATGGGAAAAATATGAAATGAGAAATTCATTACTTATATTTATGCCATTTATTCATCAAATTTATTGTTCATCTATAGTTTCCAGTTTCTGTCCAAAATCTGAGCTATAACTTTGGGCATTCATTTCTCATAGTATACCAAATGAATTTGTGCGTTTTTAATATCATTAGAAAGATTTGTGTGTCTACTTTCTAACCATATAAACATTGTACATTTATTACATAGCTATTGGATAGCATGTCATCATATAACTTTAGTCTACTAGATCATTTACTACTAGAATAGTTTTGGGAAATAATTCATAACTTTCATTACACTACTCCAAATGGAGTCAAACTAGTACCATAATGTTTACAAGACATACTCTAAACATACAAGTAAACAACTGCATTTTTGGATTGACGCATGATTTTATAGTGTTTTGAGCCAAATGTAACACCCTACCTCCTGACACCTCTATACTTGACTAAAAACTTTGAAAACCAACCAAATATAACCCAATGGTCTCAAAACAACACACCTTTGCTTCACAATAGTGGAAACGAACCCAAAAACACCAAAAATTGGGCTAGGACCGCAGCAACTACAGGACCGCCACGGCTCCGGCCTCCCTTGTTTCTACATTGCTATTGCCTCCATTGGCATCGCGGCCTGGACTCTGGAATTACGGTGCCCCATGCTGATATTCCATATCAGCAACTTCCACACTTAGGGGTGAACTTCTGACACACATAACTTTATGCCCCGACCTCCGATTGACTTGATTCCAACTCCTAGAAGTCAATCTAGTCCAAATCTAACCATAGACACCACTTACACCTCAATCCAACTCCGTATGGAGATTCTGGACCTCTGATATAGTTTTGACCACTTATTAACCAAAACTCACCACTAATCACCTCCAATTGCCACCAAAGGCAACTAGTCACTCACAGACTATTCACACAAGTCCAAAACACCCAAATCAACTTGTCCAAAGAGGTTTCACCTCAAAGGAACCACTCCTCTGAGATTTGACCACTTGGAACCCCAACTCAACAAACGGGCTACAGGCCTTAGAATACACTAATCAAGTCCAAAACCACTCTGGGCTCACAAACACCAACATATTGACTTCATAACAACCAAAACCATTCAACCAAACATAGCCATACATACATTCATCCATACCATCCTTACAATCCATGCCTATAACCAAACATTCATTACAAACCAGTCTATTCTACTTGGCACAAGATACAATATCCAAAATTACAAATACTACATAAACTATTCCCACACACGTAGCTGCTCCCATGTCTTCTCCGGACTAGTGCGGGAACCATCACCTGAAAGGTTAGTCATGGGAGAAGGGTATGAGACAATGTCTAAGTAATCGGGGACAACCACACACACATATATATACATATATCTCATGCAACTCATGAATGCAATGTGGAATGGATGGTATACATGTCTCCCTCACACACAGCTAGAACCATAGGCTATCGTTATAACATGGTATTTCATATAGGTAACTCCCTTCAAACAGTCAGTGAAAACTGATTCCGAGACATTACCAACCTCACCTTACACTAATGCAACACAGCCAAAGATTATACGTATATAAAAGGTTAGTCATGAGAGAGGAGTGTGAGACAATGTCTCAGTAACCAGGGACACCCACACATAATTATCTATATATATACATATATCTCATGCAACTCATGAATGTAATGTGAAATGGATGGTATGCATGTCTCCCTCGGACATAGCTAGAACCACAAGCTATCGTCGTAGCAGGGCATTTCATATAGGTAACTCACTTCCAACAGTTAGTGAAATCTGATTTCGGGACATTACCAAACTCACCATACACTAATGCAACCCGGCCAAAGGTTATACTAGCACTCGGACAGTGGATCTCCTTCCCCTGGACCACCTCGAATTGGTGGTGATTTAGGGAAGGTGTAGTCCACTGCCGCCTAGCTCCCTTGGCCAAAGGGGAGGATTTAGTGATAGGGATCCCATCCTTATCCTCCCTAATCATATCTCATATCATCATATTTCATATCATCATATCTCATATATCATATCATCATCACCACTTAATCCACCATATATCATAATCTCACGATGTCATGTGGTGATGCTTATGTATCATCATATAATCATCATCATCATATCATAGTGTCATGTATGCATCATGTCATGTCATGTCAATATCATCATCATGATCATCACATCATCATCTAGCTGTGTGCATACCATGATATATAGAAAACAGTACACACACACATATCAATATCGTGGTATAAAAGAAACATGCATATATATACAATTATATATACTATCATACAATACAATACAAACAAACAAACACTCGGTTACCTCAAGTTGTCAATATCACACACGTGAGTGCCACGAACTTCTCGGATTGTCCAACACACTTGAACCCCTCTTGGTTAACCAACAACCTTCACAATACCATAATATCTCAATTAACCACACATACCAAATATCCAAATATCACAATTTAACCACTTTAGGCCTAACCCAAAGTTCCAAGCCTTTCATGTATCATTAAGCTCTTAAGGACCGGTCAAACACTACTCAACCATATACACTTCGGATTCTCAAGAGCTATAACCGAAAATAATTTAGGGTTAAGCTCTAAACACATATAATCTCTTCAAAACTCAAACCCAAGCAACAAGAACAACAAAATACACTTCATTGACCTCATTATATCAATTTCAATCGGTGGATTTCATCCCAAACCAGAAATCCAACCTTAAAACTAAAAATCCCAAATTTCCAACCGAACAAAATGGAGAGAGAGGAGTAAAGAACACTTACTAACTTGAATCCAAGCTCTTGAGGTTTGAAAATAATTCCCAATGGCCGGAAAACATGAACCCTAGTGCAACTCCTCATTGCTCCCTCCGTTTTCTTTCTTTTTGGTTCCTTTGAACTGATCCGGTTTTAAACACAAATCCGGACTCTTTCCACAGCCTCAGCATACCTCGCCCCAACTCCACCGATTTCAGCTGAAACAATGCTACTGGAATGGTTCTCGCCGTGGTGGCCTTGCTTCTCGTCATGGCATAGAGCTCTTCCTGACTCTACTTGAGCCTTCCACCGTCCTGTTTCCTCCAATCCTGAACATAATGCCAAGAAAGATAACATGAGGGGTGTTACTCTCTCCCCTCCTTATAAAAATTTCATCCTCGAAATTTCAACTCCTACCTCAAATGAAGATCTTGGGATACTTCCTTCGCATGTACTCTTTAGTCTTCCACGTGACATCATTGGATATGAAGCCACTCCACAGGACCTTTATCAACTTTATCATCTTATTTCTCAACTGCTTCTCCTTAACATCAAGAATTTGTAATGGCGTGACCTCAAAAGTCAGATCCTCTCGTACTTGAACTACCTCATCATCAATTATATGAGACAGATCCGGATGATACTTCTTTAGTTGAGACACATGGAAAACATCTTGCAATCTAGCAAGATTAGGTGGTAGCGCCACTCGATACGCTACTGGCCCAATTCGCTCTAGAATTTGATATAGACCCATATACTGTGGAGTAAGCTTCTTAGCTCAAATCGATCTTCCAACACCAATGGTAGGAGTGACCTTCAAAGACACATGATCTCTAGCATCAAACTCCAATGTTCTCCTTCTTTTGTCCGCATAACTCTTCTACCAACTATAAGCTGTAAGAAGCTTCTGATGAATACTTTCTATTTATCGAGAGGTTTGATCCATAATATCTGAGCCCAAAAGACTTCTTTCATTGAGTTCAACCCAACATAACGATGACCTGCACTTTCTGCCATACAACACTTCATATAGAGCCATTTGCAAACTCGAGTGGAAACTGTTGTTGTAAGCAAACTCAACCAACGGCAACAACTGATCCCAATTGCTTTTATTCTCTAGAGCATATCCCGTAGCATATCCTCCAGAGTTTGAATAGTCCTTTCAGTCTGCTCATCGGATTGAGGGTGATAAGCAGTACTAAAACTCAATTTCGTACCCATGGCCTTCTGAAGAGATCTCCAAAACCTGGATGTAAACCTAAGGTCTCTGTCCGACACAATATTCATTGGGACTCCGTGCAGTCTCACAACCTCATTCATATACAACTGAGCCAACTTCTCCATCGAAATAGTCTCTCGAATTAGAAGAAAATAGGCCAACTTCGTCAACCTATCCACAATGACCCATATTTCATTGTGTCCTGAACAGGTCATCGATAATCCTATCACGAAATCTATGGAAATAATATCCCATTTCAACTCCGAGATTTCCAAAGATTGTAATGTACCAGCAGGCAATTAGTGCTTAATCTTCACCTTCTGACAAATCAGACATCTTGCCACAAACCCTGCAATGTCCTTTTTCATACCTGGCCACCAATAACCACACTTTAGATCTTAGTACATCTTGGTGGTATCTGGATGAATAATGTACCTGCTCTTATGAGCTTCTTCTAGAATGATTTCTTGCAAACTTGTAACATTTAGTACACATATCCGACCACGATACCGGATGATACCATCCTCCAAACTATCAAAGCCTTGGGTCTTCGCCATTTCAATTTGTTCCTGAATACCCAAAAGATAGTCATTCTCCATCTGAGCATAGCAAATGTTCCTCAATAAATTGCTTAACACAGTGATAGAACTCATTACTAGTACTCCAGGATGGACATTAATGGATAACTTCATATGGATAACTTCATATCTCTCAGGCTTTCTAGCAACTACTGCTCCCTTATCATCATTGTGGCCATATAGATCGACTTTCTACTCAACGCATCTACCACAATGTTGGCTTTCCCAGGGTGATACTTCAAAGCAAACTCATAGTCCACGAGGAACTCAACCTAATACCTTTGCCTCATGTTCAACTCTTTTTGATCAAACAAATACATCAAACTCTTGTGATCACTAAACACCTCAAACTGAACACCATAGAGATAATGCCTCCATAATTTGAAGGCAAACACTACAGCCTCTAGCTTAAGGTTGTGAGTAGGATAGTTCTCCTCATGAGGCCTTAACTTCCTTGAAGCATACGCCACAACTTTACCTTACTGCATTAAAACACACCCTAAACCCTTCTGAGAGGCGTCCGTGTAAATAGTGAACAGCTCCAATGGGTTAAGGATAATGAGTACAGGGATGGATGTCAGACAAACCCTCAGCTCTTGGAATGTTCTCTCACACTTATCATCCCAAATGAAAAATTGATCCTTTCGGGTGAGTTTAGTTAATGGCATAACAAGGTGAAAGAATCCCTTGATGAACCTTCAGTAATATCCAGCCAATCCCATAAACTTCAAATTTCAGTCACCAATCTCAGTCTTTCCCAATTCAACACCACTTCAACTTTACTAGGGTCTACTTCTACTCCTTCTGCAGAAATCACATGACCTATAAATTTCACTTCCCATAGCCAAAACTCACACTACTGAGCTTAGCATACAGTTGGTGATCCCGCAAATACTTACAACACAATCTAAAGATGGAGCGCATGCTCTTCCTCACTCTTGGAGTAGATTAGGATGTTGTCAATAAACACTACCACAAATTTATCCAAATATGGCCGAAACACCCTGTTCATATAATTCATAAAGATTGCCGAGGCATTGGTCAACCCAAATGGCATCACGAGAAACTCATAATGACCATATCAAGTTCGAAAAGCTGTTTTAGGCACATCCTCAACACAAACTCGCAATTGATGGTATCCTGACCTCAAATCGATTTTAGAGAATACGGAGGCACCTACTAATTGATCAATCAAGCCTTCAATCCTAGGCAAATGATATTTATTCTTGATCGTCACTCGGTTCAGCTGCCTGTAATCAATGCACAATCTGAGGCTACCATCCTTCTTCTTAACAAATAACACTGGAGCTCCGCAAGGTGAGACATTAGGTTTGATGAAACCTCTTTTCAACAATTCCTCAATCTGCTTCTTCAACTCTGTCAACTCAAACGGTGCCATTCGATATGAAGCCTTTGAAATAAGACTTATCCCGGGCACCAAATTGATGGAAAACTCCAATTCTTGGGGTAGGGGAAAACTGGTAATCTCCTCTAGAAACACATTAGGGAATTCATTGACAATCGGATATCTTTCGACACCTCCTACCATACCCACGTTCTCAGAGAAGAAAACCAGAAACCCTTGACATCCTTTCCTCAGATACCTGTCAGCTTGGATGAAGGACAAGCATATATTCTCATCCCCTTCCACACTAGGGATATTCATAGGCAAAGACAAGGTCTTCCGAGCACAGTCAATGATAGCATTATTCACTTCCAACCAATCCATCCCAGTAATCACATCAATCTCTTGCAATGGCAAACAGATTAGATCCAGCGTAGTGCTTCGGTGTTCAAAACGAACCACACAGTTGAAACAAGCTTGAGCAGTTCTTAATGAAACTCTCGTGGGTGTGGACACTGACAACTCAAAAGGTAACCCCATTGCCACAATACCTAATCTATGAGCACAATAAAAAGAAATGAAGGAATGCAATGCACCTAAGTCAAACAAAGCATAAATAGAGTAACCATTGAGTTTAAGTTTACCTCTAATCAAGGTGTTGTATCCGCTTTCTGTCTAGTGATAGCAAAAACTCGTCCAGGCATCATGGGCCTCACCATCGCATCTTCATGCCTTAGCTCATGACAACTTCGTGTAATATGTCCGGGTTTTCCACAATTAAAACAAATCAATTACAGACGATCACCATGGCTAAACCCGTCTTTTGTGCACGGATTTGATGCACTACCTGAACTGTATTGAGATGGAGTAGATTCCCTTCCTATATACTCACTCTGATTGGAATTCCCCCATTCAAAGCCTTCTCGATAAAAGGGTCCTCTGCCAAACCGACCTCTGTTGGACTGATCTCTGCCAAACATGCCTCTACCTCTACCATGATGGCCTCTATTATGGCTACCTCTTCCTCTGCTAGAACCTGTACTACTACCGTTGCTACCACTGCCTGGACCATTTCTTTTGCTGATTCCTCCAGTAGGTCCTAGGTGAGAAAAAGCCTGAACCATGGAATTCCTTCTATACTCCTCAGCCTCTTTCATCCATTTGTACAAGGCATGAATCTTTACACATAAGTCCTCAAAGGACACAAACTCCACCACTGATAATCGCTCCTTTATCTCAAGATGGGCTCCCTTAAATAGCCTCTGAGCCATCCAACTATCATTAGGGTAATTATTCAGATAAGTGGAATATTTAGCCAAGTCTCGAAACTGATTAATATAATCATCCACTGATAAATTCTCTTGTTGAAAAGTTAGGAACTCAGCCTCCTTCTGCATTATCAAAGCAGGAGGGATATAGTATGCAAAGAACCATTCCTTAAACTGATCCCAATTCATCGGAGGATTCATCGCTTCTACACTTGGGAGGACACTCCTTTACCATCTCTTAGCCTTCTTTTCGAGCTTAAACACTACCAATTACACCCTTTGCTTGAAGGTGCAGTCCATCATACTAAAGATATTCTCCAATTGCTCTATCCAATCTTCAGCCTATGAAACATCCATGGTACCTTCGAAAGCTGAAGGACTGAACTTCCGAAAGTCCTTTAATTGTTAAGAGATACCCCTTCTTCCAACCCTTGGGGCTCTCTCAGGCTCTGCCACATTTTCATCTTCTCCTACATTCAAATCCACAAACATACTGGCCTTTTCATTCACATCACCCTGCTCTTGTCTATCCATTCTCTCTTGCAACCTGTTCAACATTTCCCCATGAGTATTCACGTGATTACTGAGGGCAGCTAGCATCTCATGCATCTACCTCATGAGATCACTGTTACTCTGTCTTCCTCTGCGAGACATTCTTCCTACACACAAGCAACAACATATTCAATCATATGGTTCTAGACTAGTATTGCAGTGGGAATATAGTCTATGTATTCAAAAATGTGCCAAGTAATACTTTAAGCAAAAGCAATGGCCCAAAACCATTGTTTTGATACCAAAATATAACACCCTACCTCTTAACACCTCCAGACTTCACTGAAAACTTTGAAAACCAACCAAACACAACACAATGGTCTTAAAACAACACTTCTTTGCTTCACAATAGTGGAAACGAACTCCAAAACACCAAAAACTAAGCTGGGGCCATGGCCACAACAAGACCACCGCGGCTCTGGCCTCCCTTGTTTCTACATCGTAGGTGCCTCCATTGGCGCCGTGGCCTGGACTCTGAAGCCGCGGTGCCCCATGCAGATATCCCATATTAGCAACTTTTACACTCCAGGGTGAACTTCCAACGCGCATAACTTTATGCTCCGACCTCTGATTGACTTAATTCCAACTCTTACAAGTCAATGTAGTCCCAATCTAACCATAAATACTACTTACACCTCAATCCAACTCCGTATGGAGATTCTAGACTCCTGACATAGTTTTGGCCACTTATTGACCAAAACTTACCACTAATCATCTCCAATTGCCACCAAAGGCAACTAGTCACTCATAGACCATTCACATAGGTCCAAAACACCCAAATCAACTTGTCCAAAGAGGTTTCACCTCAAAGGAACCACTCCTCTGAGATTTGACCCCTTGGAACCCCAACTCAACAAACGGGCTACAGGCCTTAGAATACACCAATCAAGTCCAAAACCACTCTAGGCTCACAAATACCTATTGAATCAAGAGTTTTTGATGATTCCAAACTAACATCCAAAAGCTTGGATTGAAGATATCAAAGGAGATCAAAGTGCTTCAAGTGAAGAATTTCTGAGTATTAGCTACTAGATCTTCTGTAGGATCTTTTGTTATGTTCAAATGAGGGTAAAAGTTTTTTATTTTAAGAAAAGATGTTTTTAAACCTTGATTTTGTGTTAAATCTTGACTTATTTGAAAAATACCCACAAACAGACAAAGTTTGAAAGTTTAAACTGAACTGTCATATTGAAAATTCGAACTAGGCCTTTGGAAATTCGAATTTCGAGTCAAAATTGAATAAGTCTGAAGAGTTGTCTCTCTGTTAGATGAATTTTGATTATCCAAAATTCGAATTTCCATCAAAGACTGAAAGAAGCTTTTCACTAACAGACAAACTTCAAATCTCCAAAATTCGAATTTCAGATAAAATGCAGTTTGTGAAAATCAAAGAAATTTGTCTAAGATAATGTTGAAGCTCATCTGAAATCAAGATGAAATTGAGTTTGAAAAATGCTCTCTGACAGACGAACTTTGACTTTCCAACATTCGAATTTTCATATAAGTCTGAAAGGAGCTTCTTTGAAACAGACGAACTTTGATTCTTCAAAATTCGAATTTCAGACAAAACACAACTTATAAAAATGGAAGAAATTCATCTGAAACAATGTTAAAGTTCATCTGAGATCAAGAATAATTTAAGTTTCAAAACTGCTTTCTGTCAGACGAACTTTGAACATTAAAATTTGAATTTCAAAAGCTAAGTTTGTGAGTCTGTTGGAATGAAATATTGACATACGAATGACAGAGCTTTGTAACTTTGAATGTTGAAGTTAGTCTGAAAAGAATCTCTCTCACAGACGAACTTCACGACTTCAACATTCGAATTTCGAAGAAAGTGAAATACTGTGCCTCTTTGAACATTCTACAGACAGACAAATTTTAGGCTTCCAAAATTCGAATTTCTAAGGCACTGTAGAAAATTGAAACACTGTTCACACTTAACCGAAAAACTTTCCTCTTGAAAATTTGTATGTCACATTGTGAAAATGTTTTGTAAGTTTCAAAATTCGAATTTCACTTCATGAACAGACGAACTTCGTACTGTAACGTTGAAAGCTTTAACCTTCGGTTCCTTCGAAATTCATCTGTTGGCCAACCAAAATTCGAATTTCAGTATGTCAGAAACATTAAATGAGGTTGGTAAATGGATAGTTTTTCAGAGTAACCGTTGGATAACTTCCCCAACGGATAGATTTTGTCTCTAATGGACATTTGAGACCTAAATCTATAAATATAACATCATTTGAAGTTGTGGGTAACGAATCAAACTTGTATATACTGAAACTCTGCAAAATCAATTTCTCAAAAAGCTTTTACCCTCTCAACTTCAATATCTGTACTTCAACCTTCATATCTACTCTATTCAAGAGAGCTATATCTTTGTAAACAATCTACTCTTCATCTAGAAGATAGATTTACTTGTGAGGGGAAATCACAAGGGGATTGGGAAGCACATTGTAGAAGTGCTTAGAGAGATTGAGAAAGCTCCAGAAACTGAGCATACTCGTTGTACTGTGGCATTAGCAAGAAGCCCATTGAATTCTTGCTATATAGTGAAAAAATCTCAAGAGTTGTCTTGAGGACTGGACATAGGTCAAGTGGATAGACCGAACCAGGATAAATTACTGAGTCTTCTTCTTCTCATCTTTACTTTTCAGGTTGCTCTATTTTATACGCTGCTTCCTTTACACTGTGCTACCTTCACATATTTTACTTTGTGCAGAAAAATTCCAATCTTCCCAATTCACCCCCCTCTTGGGAAGTCAGCCTTACTAACAATACCAACATACTGGCTTCATAACAACCAAAACCATGCAACCAAACATAGCTATACATACATTCATCCATACCATCCTTACAATCCATGTCCCTAACCAAACATTCATTACAAACCATTCTATCCTACTTGGTACAAGATACAATATCCAAAATTACAACTACATAAACTATTCCCACACACGTAGCTACTCCCACGTCTTCTCTGGACTAGTGCCAGAACCGTCACCTAAAAGGTTAGTCATGGGAGAGGAGTGTGAGACAATGTCTCAGTAACCAGGGACACCCACACATAATTATCTATACATATACATATAACTCATGCAACTCATGAATGTAATGTGAAATGGATGGTATGCATGTCTCCCTCGGACATAGCTAGAACCACAAGCTATCGTCATAACAGGGCATTTCATATAGGTAACTCACTTTCAACAGTCGGTGAAATCTGTTTCTGAGACATTACCAAGCTCACCGTACACTAATGCAACCCGGCCAAAGGTTATACTAGCACTCAGACAGTGGATCTCCTTCCCCTGGACCACCTCGAATTGGTGGTGATTTAGGGAAGGTGTAGTCCACTGCCACCTAGCTCCCCTGGCCAAAGGGGAGGATTTAGTGACAGGGATCCCATCCTTATCCTCCCTAATCATATCTCATATCATCATATTTCATATCATCATATCTCATATATCATATCATCATCACCACCCAATCCATCATATATCACAATTTCACAATGTCATGTGGCGATGCTCATGTATCATCATATAATCATCATCATCATATCACGGTGTCATGTATGCATCATGTCATGTCATGTCATGTCAATATCATCATCATAATCATCATCATAGTAATCACATCATTATCTAGCTGTGTTCATACCACACTATTTAGAAAACAGTACACACACACATATCAATATCGTGGTATGAAAGAAACATGCATATATATACAATTATACATACTATCATACAATACAATACAAACAAACAAACACCCGGTTACCTCAAGTTGTCAATATCACATGTGAGTTCCACGAACTTCTCAGATTGTCTAACACACTTGAACCCCTCTCGGTTAACCAACAATCTTCACAATACCGTAATATCTCAATTAACCACATATACCAAATATCCAAATATCACAATTTAACCACTTTAGGCCAAACCCAAAGTTCCAAGCTTTTCAAGTGTCATTAAGCTCTTAAGGACTGGTCAAATACTACTCAACCACATACACTTCGAATTCTCAAGAGCTCTAACCAAAAACAACCTAGGGTTAAGCTCTAAACACATATAATCTCTTCAAAACTCACACCCACGCAACAAGAACAACAAAACACACTTCATTGACCTCATTACATCCATTTCAATCGGTGGATTTCATCCCAAACTGGAAATCCAACCTCAAAACTGAAAATCCCAAATTTCCAACCGAACAAAATGGAGAGGGAGGAGTAGAGAACACTTACCAACTTGAATCCAAGCTCTTGAGGTCCGAAAATCGCTTCCAATAGACAAAAAACACGAACCCTAGTGCAGCTCCTCATCACTCCCTCCTTTTCTTTCTTTTCCGTTCATCCAAACTAATCTGGTTTTAAACAAAAATCTCGACTCTCGTCCCGGCCTCAGCATACCTCACCACGACTCAACCGGTTTCAGCTGAAACAACGCTACTGGAATGGTTCTTGCCATGGCAGCCCTGCTTATCGCCGCGGTGTGGAGCTCTTCCAGACTCCACTTGAGCCTTACTCCATCCTGTTTCCTTTGATCCTGAACACAATGCCAAGAAAGATAACATGAGGGGTGTTACCCCAAACAGTAGTTATAGTCAAAATGGTTTCTAAGAAACTATCATGCTTCATCAATCTTCCATGCTATTGTTCTATCCCTTGTTATAACTTGGTCCTATCATTGGGGAACTATGGGGGTGACATTGGGAAATCTCAGTAGTAAGCTTGCACTTGTAATTACATGATTATATCACATCAAAAAACATTGCACAATTATGTAAAGCATACAAAAACACTATGTTATCTAACAAAATTTCTGCAACATCTCAGCTTAGAACATTTCATGTAATGACCCTACTTATTAACTTTAAGAAGGATATTGTTGAATGATATGGAACTGGAGAGACCAGGGTCAGAGAAAGGATCAAAATTGAACAAATTAAAGAAAAGTAATAGAGCCCACTCATACTGCAGTGAGGCTCGTTGGCGCCACTACGAGACATGTCAATTTTCAAATTTGGGCCGAGACTATGGGCTCTGGCACCATGGCGAGCTTAATTGCCACCGTGGTGCCAATCATGAAATCTATTTAAATCAGAGGTGGAAACTAATCACCAATGGAAGGAAAAATGGAGGAAAATGGAATAGCTTTGCTAGGGTTTCAAATTTCTAACTTGTGGGCTCAATTCGATGCTTTGGAGCCTCAAATCTTGTGGCAAGTCATCCCCAACTTCTCTTCATTTTTCTTCAAGATATATGGTGGTTTTCCATGGTAAAAGTTAGGGTTCTAACTTTGGTTGTGTAATATTTTGAATTTTATTGAATATTAAATAGTGTAGAATGATAAAAATGATAATATCTAAAAATGCGTTTAAAATATTATAAAATAGAAAGACATAGAAACAAGCAAAAAAGGGCAAAAAGACATTTTTTTGGTTTAGAACTGAAAAGGAGAAAATTGTAGTTTTGCCCCAAGAAAAAAATTCTTTGCAAAATGGTCCATGAGAAGTATGGATTAATATAGTTTTCCCTTAGAAATAAAATTTATTTCATTTTAGTCCCTACAAGAAGGAAATTCACGTGGAAGAGAAAGTAAGAATAAGTTTTGGGGAAAAATTACAACAAATGATTTGAAAGTTTCAAAAATTGTAAATTTCACTCGGGCCAAGGGTATTTTTGTAAATATGAAAAATTATAGTAAAAATGAAGCTCTCAATGAGCTAAACCCAATGAAATATTGCTTGGAATTTAATGAGATTAATATAATATTTATTGGGCATTAATTTTTTATTATTAATATTTTACACAATAAAGGTTATTTTTTTCCACAAAAAAAGGTAATACCAGTTTAAGGATAGTGATTAGACCTCGTTAAAATATATTTTGGATCAAGAGAATAATTTTGGACTAAAAGTAAATTTTAGATAATTCTATATTAATTTAATGATAATTATAGTAAAAGTATTTAATCGATACATGTAAATTTAATAGGTAAATGGTATATTAGTCAATAAAATTTATTGAAGCAATTTTCAGCCAAAGAAGAGCATATGTGGTGTTTGATTTTTAGTGGGGACATGGAGGGAATTTCTAGAATTTTTAATGAAAAATAACCCAAGGTAAATAATTAACGATAATTTATTTTGATGGTTATCTTTAAAAATATCTAAGAGTGAGTCATAAGCCATTTCCAACTTCTTCAGCACATTTGGTTCAGTAGCAAGAAGAGAGTGAAGCACAAAAAAAAAAGTTGTAGCCAAAAGGAAGAAGAGAAAGACAAAGTTTGGCCATCAAACTCTCAAGTAGGTTTCTTTGATTACTATCTTGCCTATGTTTGTGTATTGTGGTGTTTCATGGAGTATTTTTTTTTTCTAAATCACTTCTGAAAATTTCTACCTAGAGAGTGTTAGCAAGGCTGACTTCCCAAGAGGGGGGGTGAATTGGGAAGTTTGAAATTTTTCTGCACAAAGTGAAGTAAGTGAAGATATCACAGTATAATGAAAACAATACGTAAAATAGAGCAAGGTGATAAATAAAGATAAGGAGAAGAGAAGTCAGTGATTTATCCTGGTTCGGTCTATTCACTTGACCTACATCCAGTCCCCAAGACACCTCTTGAGATTTATCCACTATACAGCAAGAATTTCAGTGGGCTTCTTGCTAAAGCCACAGTACATGGGTATGCTCTGTTTCTGAGCTCTCTCAAACTCTCCAAGCACTTTCACTATGTGCTTCCCAATCCCCTTGTGAATACCCCTCACAAGTAAACCTATCTTCCAGATGAAGAATAGATTGATTACAATGAAGTAACTCTCTTGTAAAGAGTGGATGTGAAAGTTTAAGTACAAGTTTAGAAGTTAAGAGGGTAAAAGCTTTTGAGAAAAAGATTCAGCAGAAATTCGGTATATACAAGTTTGATTTCTTACCCACAACTTCAAATGATATTGTATTTATAGATTTAGGTCTCAAATATCCGTTAGAGACTAAATCTATCCGTTGGGGAAGTTATCCAACGGTTACTCTGAAAAACTATCCGTTTACCAACCGCATTTAATGTTTCTGACATACTGAAATTCGAATTTTGGTTGGCCAACAGACGAATTTCGAAGGAACCGAAGATTAAAGCTTCCAACGTTACAGCACGAAGTTCGTCTGTTCATGAAGTGAAATTTGAATTTTGAAACTTATAAAACATTTTCACATTGTGACATACGAATTTTCAAGAAGAAAGTTTTTCAGTTAAGTGTGAACAGTGTTTTCAATTTTCTACAGTGCCTTCAAAATTCGAATTTTGGATCTCCAAAATTCGTCTGTCCATTGAACGTTTAAAGGAACACAGTAGATAACTTTCTTCGAAATTCGAATTTTGAAGTGGTGAAATTCGTCTGTCAGAGAGGCCCTTTTCAGACTAATTTCATCATTCGAATGTTGCAAGTTCTTATCATTCGTATGTCAATGTTTCATTTTAATAGACTCAAGAACTTAGCTTCTGAAATTCGAATTTCAATGTTCAAAATTCGTCTGTCAGAGAGCAGTTTCTGAAACTTAAATCACTCTTGATCTCAGGTGAACTTTAACACAGTTTCAGACGAATTTCTTCATTTTCTCAAATTTTGTTTTGTTTGAAATTCGAATTTTGAAGACTCAAAGTTCGTCTGTTGCAAAGAGGCATCTTTCAGACTTATATGAAAATTTGAATTTTGGAAGTTCAAAATTCATCTGTCAGAGAGCATTTATCAAACTCAATTTCATTTTGATTTCAGATGCACTTTATCATAGTTTTAGACGAATTTCTTCGGTTTTTACAAACTTCATTTTACTTGAAATTCGAATTTTGAAAGTGTGAAGTTCGTCTGTTAGCAAAAGGCCTTTTTTCAGACTAGATGAAAATTTGAATTTTGAACAATCAAAATTCGTCTGACAGAGAGCCAACTCTTCAGACTTATTCAGTTTTAGCTCGAAATTGAAATTTCCAAAGGCAAAGTTCGAATTTCCAACTTGACAGTTTAGCTTAAACTTTCAACATTCGTCTGTTTGTGGGTGTTTTTCAAATATTTGAAGATTTAGCATAAATTTAACGTTTTAAAACTTCTTTTCTTCAAATCAAAATCTTTTACCCAGTCATATCAAAAACAAAGGACCCTACAAAAGATTTAATCAGCAAATACACAGAAAATCTTCACTTGAGACAGCTTTGCTCTTGTTTGATATCTTCAATCCAAGCTCTTGGATGTTGGTTTGGAATCATCAAAACTCTTGTTTCAACATTCGCCCCCTTTTTGATGATGACAAAACAACTTACAAACTGGATTAGTACTTAGGTTTGCTTTCACAAGCTCCCCCTCAACATATGCATAAGATATCAACAGAATTAAGACACAAAACATTGCAACAAAGGGATCCATTCATTTAAACAAGAGTTGCTTATACATAACCAAATAAAGCAAAGTTCAAACATCAAAACCAGTCCAATCAACAAATTCAAAACACAAATACACAGTACAAAGTACAACAAGAATTTCCAATTATTTCTTCTTGGTCTTGGTCTTCTTGCTGTAGGATTTCCCTTTTCGTTTACCAGATTGCTCAGCAGCAGTCTTTCCAGTTTGCCCAGACTTCTCCCCCTTTTTGACATCATCAGGAAGGCCAACAAAATCAGCCGGAGGAGGGATCTGAGAGACAGGAATAGCACGAAGGGGCACAGGAGCAAAAGGAATTTCAGGTTCAGCTGGGGGCTCAGTGCTTGTTTCCTCGTCAGAGATTTCCAGCAGCTCCTGCATTGCCTGTCTGGAAAGAGCTAGTTGATCTCTTTGTTCCTCTGTAAGACCATAGGCAGCTAGAGAAGAGGAAGTTGGTTTAGCAGGAGGAAACATTTCTTCCAGCCTTCTCCTCTGAGCTTCCAGTAAAGCATTGTGAGCAATGGCAACATAGTCAGCAATAGGTACAAGGCTCCTTTCTTCAATGCTCACATCTTCTTGCATAGAGGAGCTTGAAATGGCTGCCACTAGTCTTTCAACTTGCTCAGATTCTTGAGTGGACAGAATTGATTCCTGAGCATCTTCTTGCATGGGCTCATGAGGGCTTGTATCTTGGAGTCCTTCTTCTTCCAATCCATAGTCCAAGGGTGGACCAGGACTTGGTGTTCTCATTGCACCAGCACCATCTATATCATCATCATGGTCAGAGGAGGCAATCTCGAAGGGACTTGGAGGCACAGGGGATGGAGACAGAGTAGGCTCATGGATACCAGGCTGAGGTGGAGCTGAAGTGGTAGGAATTGCATTTCTTATTTCTTCATAGGCATCAGCCACCACCTTCATATTTACAACCAACTGATGGATCTGATCTTGTAGATGAGCAAATCTGGCATTTTGCTCATCTCTTATGCTGAGAATGAGTGTTGACAGACTGTCAAACAACTCAGTGACCTTTGTTGGCTTGGCCTGTGAGGAGGGAGTGGAAGGAGGGTGAGTAGGCCTGGAGGGAGATGGGATTGGCTGAGAAGGCTGAGGTACAGATTTGCCAGGGGCCTCGGAAGTTCCTTCTTGATGGAGGGATGTATCAGCAACAAAGAACAAGTCTTCAGATTTCCCTGCTCCCTTTCCAACCCATCGTCCTTCATCTCTTTCAATGCCCATCCTTTGCAGTTCCTTCTCTTTGAATGCCTCAGTGAGTTTCCCTTTCCCCTTTTCAATGTGTTGAATTCTAGCATGCTGCAGGATTCTTGAAATAATTGCAGCATAGGGGAGTGTGGAATCCTTCCTCTTATCCCTTGCCTTTATCATTCTCTGGAGGATGATATGACCTATGTTAATCAGCTTCCCACGAATGATAGCAGTCATCACAAGAGCCTCTGCCCTTGTTATCAAATTGAAGCTGCCACCCTTATTGAATATGATCCTGGACACTATATAGTGCAGGATCCTGACTTGTACACTTAGGTCTGTGGGCTTCAACAGATTTATTGTTGGCCTGTTTTCCCTTCTCCTGAATAAGGTGTCCAAGATGGTGCTCTCTTTGTAGTTCAGAAAGGATCCACTTTCTTCATCCGCTGTGCTTGCCTCATCCATGTATCCAGAGGCTGTAATGTCAATTCTCAGCCCATCTTGTCCTGGGATTTCCAGCACTTCATTGATTGTTTCATCAGCAAGCCAGATGGTCCTTGATCTCAAAGTGACCTCCCATTTCTTTTTCTTGCTGTTATATTGAAGAGAGGCATACCAAGTCTTCACTACTTCATCATCATATTTTTCAGCAATTTCCAACAGGTTTTTTGTATCTTATCAACCATAATGCAGCATCAAAGTTGTTGGATATAAAAAATTGCTCCAAATTTACACAGTGAGGCTTGATTACCTTTTTGCTGGAAAACTTGGCAGAAAACTCTTCTTGAATCTCAGGAGTGCTCCAAAGTGGCAATGTAGTAAGCTCAAATTCACCAGATTGTGTAGAAGAGGAGGAAGCCACAGTAGCAGTATCACCCGAAGGGACTGCAGTTTTTGATGAGGAAGGCCCAGTTTTTTGAGAATCTGCCTTGGATGATGATTTCTGGCATTTTGAAGGGGTAGCTTTACTAGGTTCGGCCTTTCTCTTGGATTTCTCTCCTTCTTTTGTAGCATATTGAGATTTAACCGTTCTTTTTGGCTGAGTCCCAGCTTGTCCTGCTCCAGGGATCTTTACTCTCGCCATTTTTCAGTGGAATGAAGCAGAATGAGGTTAAGAAAGGGTTTATGGGATGCGAATGGAAGTTTAAATAGTGAAGAATGACGGTTTTTGGATAGGAGTTAAGAGAATTAAAAGAGAGAATCAGAACGGATTCAGAGAGGTTACAGATAGGGCTGCGTCTGTTCTGAGGAAAACCGTAGCATTTAACGTGTGAAACTGTCTGACAGACGAACTTTGAGGGGTCAAAATTCGAACTTCGGGCAGTTACAAGTTAAACCGTTCAGCACAGCTTACTGACAGACGAATTTTCATCTTGAAAGTTCATCTGACAGTGGCTTGAAACAAGCAATACAGGCACAACAGACGAATTTTGTTCCATCAAAGTTTGAATGTTGAAAAGAAAAAGGCAGTCAACAATCAAACTATCAATCAATCAGACGAATTAAACAGGCAGAGCTGCATCTTTTAACAATTCAGCATGTAGGACATGATTCATCAGACGAATTTTGAACTTTCGAATTTTCTTACTATGTAAAGATTGTCCAACATTCGTATGTTAGGAAGCAATAATTGGTGTAGCAGTGCTGGACAAACATAACTTTGAAATTTTTGATTTTGAAAATTTGAACTTTCAAGTTTCAACAGACGAATTTCGAGGCATTACAGAGAACTGTTCCAAGGCATAACAGGCCGAAGTTCGTCTGTTAGTGAACTGAAATTCGAATGTTGACCATATTGACCATGTCAGAAGCACATTTTATGAAGCAAAATACGTCTAACACACATTAAAATGCAAATTTCATCTTTAAAAACTTACAGAATGGATCCAAAACTTAGAATTTACATATTTCACTCCATTTTCTGGTTGTTCCATTCTGACGTGCTCCTATCTTCAAGTTTATTGCCATTGATTTTCACAAGGAGCACTTGCACCTCAAATTAAACATACTCCGAAGCTCAAGTTAGAATTGATTCTGATATTGAAAATTTTAAAGAATTGCATGAAAATATCTTACAGTTCATTGGGGTTTACCATTCCCAATTCTCTCCTTATTTTACAAAGTCTGTCTTCTGGCAGAGGTTTTGTGAGTATATCAGCAACTTGATCCTCTGTTGGGATGTACTCCAATCTGACTTCTCCTTTCAGAACATGATCTCTTATGAAGTGGTGCCTGACTTCAATATGCTTTGTTCTTGAATGCATGATAGGATTCTTGGTGATATTTATAGCACTTTGGTTGTCACACATGATTGGTATCTCTTTTATTTTAATCTCAAGATCTTCAAGCTGCTGTTTCATCCAGATGACTTGGGCACAACAGCTTCCAGCTGCAACATACTCAGCTTCTGCAGTAGATAAGGCCACACTGTTTTGCTTTTTGCTGAACCATGAAACTAGGGATCCTCCAAGGAACTGACAAGTTCCACTTGTACTTTTTCTGTCGGTTTTAGATCCTGCAAAATCAGCATCAGTGTATCCTTTGAGGTCTTCTCCATTGCCTTTTGGATACCAAAGACCCATCTGCGATGTTCCAATAACATATCTAAAAATTCTTTTCACAGCTGTTCATGGGATTCTTTGGGGCATGATTGGAACCTTGCACACATGCAGACACTGAACATAATGTCAGGTCTGCTGGCAGTTAAGTACAGCAGGGATCCAATCATTCTCCTGTACTGAGTAATGTCAAACATCTTCCCAGTCTCATCCATGTCTAGTTTGGTTGCAGTAGCCATAGGTGTTCCCATTGGCTTGGCATTCTCCATTCCAAACTTCTTTAGCAGCTCCTTTAGATACTTGGATTGACTGAGAAAGATACCATCATCAAGTTGTCTGATTTGCAGTCCAAGGAAGAAGTTAAGTTCACCCATCATGGACATCTCGAATTCTCCCTGCATTAACTCAGAAAATTTCTTGCAAAGAGTTTCATTAGTAGCACCGAAAATAATATCATCAACATAGATTTGAACAATCAGTAAATCTTTATTTTCTTTCTTAGTGAATAAAGTTGTGTCAACTTTGCCTCTATTAAACCCTTTTTCAGTTAGAAAATTGCTCAATCTCTCATACCATGCTCTAGGGGCTTGTTTTAAACCATACAGAGCCTTCTTCAGTTTATAAACATGGTTTGGTTTAGTAGAATCTTCAAAACCAGGAGGTTAATCTACATAAACCTCTTCCATGATATATCCATTTAAAAAGGCACTCTTTACATCCATTTGATATAGTAAAATATTTTTCATGCATGCATATGCTAGCAGTATTATTATAGCCTCTAGTCTAGCTACTGGTGCAAAGGTTTCTTCAAAATCAATACCTTCTTCCTGATTATACCCTTTAGCAACCAGTCTAGCCTTATTTCTGATTATTGTTCCAGATTCATCCAGTTTATTTCTGAAAACCCATTTGGTACCAATAACAGGATGATTTTTGGGCCTGGGCACTAAATCCCAAACATGATTTCTTTCAAACTGATTTAGTTTATCTTGCATAGCTAAAATCCAGTAATCATCAGTTAAGGCTTCCTCAGCACATTTAGGTTCAATTTGAGAAATGAAAGTGCAGTTGAGCATTTGATCCCTTAACTATTTTCTAGTTTTGACTTTCTCTTGAACATTCCCTATTACTTGATCAACAGGGTGATTCCTTTGATATCTCCAAGCTCTAGGGAGTTCTTGAGTTATTTCTTCATTATTTTCTTCATCAAACTCTTGCTCCTGGACATCTTCCTCTGTGTCAACAGATTCAGATATCTTTGGAGGTTCAGTTTTACTCTTGTCAGAAATTCCCAGTTTTTCAAAATTGATAGTTAGATCATCCTCATGTTTTGAAACAGCTTCATTTTCAATGAAAACCATATGCACTGATTCTTCTACTATATTTGATCTTTTATTATAAACTCTATAAGCCTTACTCCTACTTGAATAGCCCAAAAATATACCTTCATCAGACTTGGCATCAAACTTACCCAGATTTTCTTTCCCATTGTTGTGAATGAAGCATTTGCACCCGAACACATGGAGGTGTGACAAATTTGGCTTTCTTCCCTTGTACAGCTCATAAGGAGTCTTCCCAAGGATTGGTCTGATGTTGGCTCTGTTTATGATGTAACTTGTTGTATTCACTACATCAGCCCAGAGTACTTGAGAGAGTTCCTTCTCATTCAGCATAGCTCTAGCCATTTCTCCAATGGTTCTGTTCTTCCTTTCCACCACTCCATTTTGTTGAGGAGTTCTTGGTGCTGAGAAATTGTGGTCAATCCCATGCTCATTGCAGTACTCCAGGAAGTATGCATTTTCAAATTCTCCTCCATGGTCTGACCTGATAGACACAATAGAAATACCTTTCTCATTTTGCACTTTCTTAGCTAAGGTTACAAATGCATCAAAGGTATCACTTTTAGAGGAAAGAAACAATGTCCAAGTGAATCTAGAGTAATCATCTACAATTACAAGCACATACAGATTACCACCAAGACTTTTCACTCTAGATGGTCCAATTAAGTCCATATGCAACAATTCAAGTGGTCTTGTTGTTGTAATGACATTTTTAGATTTGAAGGATGCTTTGGTTTGTTTTCCTCTTAAGCATGCATCACATTCTTTATCCTTTTCAAAAGATATTTTAGGAAGACCAATTACTAGCTCATTTTTAATCAGTTTAGACAATTGATTCATGTTAGCATGAGCTAATCTCCTATGCCATAGCCAACTATCATTATTCTGACTAATTAAACATACAGAGTCCAAGGGAGGAAGTTCATCAAGGTCAATAGTATAACAGTTACCATCCCTTTGAGCTTTGAGGATTACTTTGCGATCACTTTTTCTGATGACCAGGCAAAACTTTGAGTCAAACAGCACCCAGTTTCCTTTGTCACAAGTCTGACTCACGCTCAGTAAGTTGTGGTTGAGGCCAATCACAAACAGCACCTCTTCAATGGATGTTTCTGGATTTTTGCCCACAATTCCAATACCAATGATTTTGCCATATTGGTCACCTCCAAAGGTCACCTTTCCTCCTTTCTTGTCTCTAAGAGTGATGAACTTCTCCTTATCACCAGTCATGTGACTTGAGCAGGCACTGTCTATGTACCATTTGTTGCTTTTCTTAGCTTTGAGACAGACCTGCAAAACAAAGTTTATGTTTTCCTTTTAGGTACCCAAATTTGCTTGGGTCCTTTTCGGTCAGTAAGTAATTCCCTAGATGCAGATGCAACTTTGGGAACCCATTCAGCTTTCCTGCCAAGTCCATTTTTCTTCAATGCACAAGAACTGGAAATATGTCCCTTTTTGTTACAGAAATGACAGGTAATGAATGGACTGCTAGATTGAGTGGCAGGAAGAAAACAATGCAGATAATACTTCTGTGTAGCATGCCTTGGTTGATCATATGTTTCAATGTGAGGTGATGCATCATTTTTCTTTTTATTATTCTTAGCATGCACAAAATGTCTCATATATGCATTCTGATTTTTCTTCCTAATCTTTTCCTTGACAACACATGGATCATAGCCAAGACCAGCTTTTCCTTGTGATATTCTTTGGCTCCCCATCAAGGCAAACAACATATCTTTACCTCTAGTGAGCCTAGACATGCTTTTAACTAAATAATCATTAGTTTGCTTAAGTTCAGTGCATGAGGTGCAGCAAACAGATTCAGTAGGAGGTAAAGAGGCAATTTCAGAAACTATGCTTTGAGATTCCAGCTTACTTATCTTTTTCTTTGCTAATTTCAGTTCTTTAGCAACTTTAATAAATTCATCATGAAGCTCATGAAATGCATCTGGTAATTCAGAATAGGAAGGTTCAGATTCATATACCTCTTCTTCCTGATCACTGCTGTGTGAGGGTATGGCTTCTTCAGAAGCAAGTGCCATCAGATAAATGTTGGCAATCTCATCCTCATCTTCTTCTTCCTCATCTGAGCTGTTGCCCCATATAGATGAGATGTAGGCCTTCTTCTTCTTTCCTTTATCAGTAGCTTTCTTTTCCTTTTCTTGTTTCTTGATGAATTGGGGGTAGTCCCACTTTATGTGTCCCTGCTTCTTGCATTCATAGCAAGTCACAGGTTCTTTTGTCTCTTTCTTGCTTTCTCCAGCTGCTCCTTTCTTGAAGAATCTCTTGTTCTTCTTCTTGCTGTAGAATCTTCCGAATTTTCTAACCATCATTGCCAGAGTTTCCTCATCCAGATCATCTCCTTCATCAGATTCTTCTTCCTTTTCATCAGCAACTTTGAGGGCAAGGCCTTTCTTCTTTCTGTCCAGCCCAGCTTCCCTGAGTGCTTTGATTTTTCCTTCATATTCCTCAAGGCTGCCGAAGAGAGCTGTGACAGAAGCCATAGATTCTCCTCTGGCTTCTTCTATTGCTGTTACCTTAGGCTGTCATTCCAGAGGGAGAGCTCTGAGTATTTTTCTTACTTTCTCAGACTGAGTGTATTCCTTTCCCAGGCTTTTGAGTTGATTCACAATGAGGATGAATCTCTTTTGTAGCTCCTTTACAGTTTCTCCTTCAGCCATTCTGAAGCTTTCATACTCCCCAATGCACGTGTTCAGTCTGTTCTCCTTGACTCCAGATGTTCCTTCATGTGCAATCTGCAGAGTATCCCACATTCCTTTTGCAGTGGTGCATTGCGAGACTCTGTAGAATTCATCTTGATTCAGGGCGCTGACTAAACAGTGTTTTGCTTTGAAATTTAGTAGGACTCTCCTTCTGTCCTCATCATTCCATTCTGCTTCCAGCTTCTCTTTGTGTCCTCCATCTTCAGTTAGAGCCATTGGAACGAAATCCCCTTTTTCAATGACTGACCAGATGTCAAGATCAAGTGATTGGAGGTAGATCTGCATTCTCATCTTCCAGTACCCATAATGCTCTCCACTGAAGCCTGGTGGTCTATTAGTACTGTTCCCTTCAGGGAGTATACTCTCTCCAAAGCCAGCCATCTTAATTCCCGGACTGTGAGTTCCTTTGTAAGGGAATCCGGTCTCTGATACCACTTGTTAGCAAGGCTGACTTCCCAAGAGGGGGGTGAATTGGGAAGTTCAAAATTTTTCTGCACAAAGTGAAGTAAGTGAAGATATCACAGTATAATGAAAACAATACGTAAAACAGAGCAAGGTGATAAATAAAGATAAGGAGAAGAGAAGTCAGTGATTTATCCTGGTTCGGTCTATTCACTTGACCTACATCCAGTCCCCAAGACACCTCTTGAGATTTATCCACTATACAGCAAGAATTTCAGTGGGCTTCTTGCTAAAGCCACAGTACATGGGTATGCTCTGTTTCTGAGCTCTCTCAAACTCTCCAAGCACTTTCACTATGTGCTTCCCAATCCCCTTGTGAATACCCCTCACAAGTAAACCTATCTTCCAGATGAAGAATAGATTGATTACAATGAAGTAACTCTCTTGTAAAGAGTGGATGTGAAAGTTTAAGTACAAGTTTAGAAGTTAAGAGGGTAAAAGCTTTTGAGAAAAAGATTCAGCAGAAATTCGGTATATACAAGTTTGATTTCTTACCCACAACTTCAAATGATGTTGTATTTATAGATTTAGGTCTCAAATATCCGTTAGAGACTAAATCTATCCGTTGGGGAAGTTATCCAACGGTTACTCTGAAAAACTATCCGTTTACCAACCGCATTTAATGTTTCTGACATACTGAAATTCGAATTTTGGTTGGCCAACAGACGAATTTCGAAGGAACCGAAGATTAAAGCTTCCAACGTTACAGCACGAAGTTCGTCTGTTCATGAAGTGAAATTCGAATTTTGAAACTTATAAAACATTTTCACAATGTGACATACGAATTTTCAAGAAGAAAGTTTTTCAGTTAAGTGTGAACAGTGTTTTCAATTTTCTACAGTGCCTTCAAAATTCGAATTTTGGATCTCCAAAATTTGTCTGTCCATTGAACGTTTAAAGGAACACAGTAGATAACTTTCTTCGAAATTCGAATTTTGAAGTGGTGAAATTCGTCTGTCAGAGAGGCCCTTTTCAAACTAATTTCATCATTCGAATGTTGCAAGTTCTTATCATTCGTATGTCAATGTTTCATTTTAATAGACTCAAGAACTTAGCTTCTGAAATTCGAATTTCAATGTTCAAAATTCATCTGTCAGAGAGCAGTTTCTGAAACTTAAATCACTCTTGATCTCAGGTGAACTTTAACACAGTTTCAGACGAATTTCTTCATTTTCTCAAATTTTGTTTTGTTTGAAATTCGAATTTTGAAGACTCAAAGTTCGTCTGTTGCAAAGAGGCATCTTTCAGACTTATATGAAAATTTGAATTTTGGAAGTTCAAAATTCATCTGTCAGAGAGCATTTATCAAACTCAATTTCATTTTGATTTCAGATGCACTTTATCATAGTTTTAGACGAATTTCTTCGGTTTTTACAAACTTCATTTTACTTGAAATTCGAATTTTGAAAGTGTGAAGTTCGTCTGTTAGCAAAAGGCCTTTTTTCAGACTAGATGAAAATTCGAATTTTGAATAATCAAAATTCATCTGACAGAGAGCCAACTCTTCAGACTTATTCAGTTTTAGCTCGAAATTCAAATTTCCAAAGGCAAAGTTCGAATTTCCAACTTGACAGTTTAGCTTAAACTTTCAACATTCATCTGTTTGTGGGTGTTTTTCAAATATTTGAAGATTTAGCATAAATTTAACGTTTTAAAACTTCTTTTCTTCAAATCAAAATCTTTTACCCAGTCATATAAAAAACTAAGGACCCTACAAAAGATTTAATCAGCAAATACACAGAAAATCTTCACTTGAGACAGCTTTGCTCTTGTTTGATATCTTCAATTCAAGCTCTTGGATGTTAGTTTGGAATCATCAAAACTCTTGTTTCAACAGAGAGGGAGAGAGAAAATGAAGCCATATAGCAACCAAACCATGAAAAGTGTTGTATGAGCTTCAAAGTGTAAGAATATACCATTAGATTGCAAGTTTGTTGAGTTCTCATTTTTCTATAATTTTCTAATTTTTTTGGTTAGATAGGGTTTCAAGATAAGAAGGGAATTTCATTATTTTAACCCTAAAAATAGATTTATTGGGTACAAAATAGGTTAAGATAATCATTTTGTACAAAGAAATTTTCAAAGAATGACAAAATAGAATTTTAGGGTTAAAGTTGCCGCTTTGTGAGAGAGGTTATGTAATTAGTGGCTAATGGCTGTAAGATCCAAATGAGTGTCGAAAGAATAACGAAAGGATGTGCAAAGTTTAAAGCTTATTAGAAGGTACAAAGGTAGTTAACTTACTTATATATATCTATGTTTTGTCATTATTGCCACTTTGTTTATTTGATGTGTTTAATGATTGAAATTTGTTTTGTGATGAAATTTTGTTGTTTGCTAGGCTGTTTAAAGGGTATTTTGACCCTAGAAATGTTCAAAATGTAAGGGAAAATGCTGCCCAAAATTTTATGAAATATTTGTGCACAAATGTCTTTGATTGAAAGCTTGATGCATTTTTTATGATTTATTGCAATGTATGATAATATGTGAGCATAAATGGTAGTTGCTACTAAGATTCTTTGAATCTCATCCCTTTGCAAATGTCTAACCATATAGGTCCAAGTGATGGCAAGGCTTCCCAAGGGGAGAAAAGAAAGGAAAAACAAGTTGCTCATTAAAATAAACTTGCTTTCTCTAATCTTTTGCTTAGAGTATTTGGAAAAAACGATGTGTATGATTTTGGGACTGCATTTGTTAGTTTAGTTGGCTTCCCAAGAGAGGGGTGAATTGGGAAGATTGAGATTTTTCTATAAAAATGAAATGTAGTGGTGATACTAAAAGTTTACTTAAACATTAGAGTATAAGAAATAACGAGTAATAAGAAGAGGATTCAGTGATTTATCCTAGTTCGGTCTACTCCACTTGACCTATGCCTAGTCCTCAAGCCACCACTTGAGATTTCTCCACTATCTCTTGCAAAATTTGAATGGGTTCTTGTAATGACCACAGTACAACACCAACTCAAGCCTTGAGCTAAAACAAACTCTCTCACTCTTCTCACTCGAGTAAGAATATCTCCCTTAGTGTGTTCTCACACTAAGCACTATCTATAGGTGTATAGATGTATACATAATAAAAACTCTCTCAAAAGAGTAGATATGAAAGTTAAGATATAATGAATGAGCTAAACAGAGGGTAGGTAAGCTTTGAATGAATCAGAAATCTAATCAGTAGAGTTTTGGCGTATTTATTATTTTTCTCATTACCCAACAATTTAAATGAGGTCCTATTTATAGTTGTGGGGCAAAACTATCCATTGGAAACAAATATTAGCCGTTACTCTCAGAAAAATAGTCGTTCACCTACCGTATTAAATGCATCTAATAGAGGTTATATAGATAACCTCCTTAAGTTATGTGAATAATAGATAACTGTTTGTCTTTATTTTCAATGTAAAGCTTTCATTATGTGGATAACCTAACTAGGTTATGTGGATAACGTGCTACCCAGAATGGCTAAGTTTTAGCTCAAAATTATTTTCATGAAAACCCACTAAGTTATTAGGATAATATTAAGTTTTTTTTCAAATTAAGTTTTCGTAAAACTTAGGTTATCAGGATAACCTCCCAAGGTTATGCAATAACCCATTTTGTTGAAGAAGAGCTATGAGTTCTGTAAACATAGGTTATGCGGATAACCTGTTTACCCAAGGAAAGTTCAAGTACTCTAAAATATAGACTAGGAAGATAACCTCCCTAGGTTATGCAAATAACCTATTTACCCGAGAAAAGTTCAAGTACTCTAAAATATAGGTTATGCGAATAACCTCCCTAGGTTATGCAGATAACCTGTTTAACAGAGAAAAGTCCAAGTGCTCTATGACACATGTTATGTGGATAACCTCCCTAGGTTATGCAAATAATGGGCTATATAGTACAACTTGCCTTCACTGTTCACTCCCTTATGTGAATAAGGTGTCAACCTTGTTAGGATAACCATCTGAACAGACTTGAGCACATGATCCCTAAGCTATGTTATGTGGATAATCTTAATCCCTTTTCATGAAATTAAAGAATGGACTTTGGAAAAGCTTTGAGATTGAGTCTTTATTCTCATAACCTTCAATGGTTATGCGCATAAGGTTAAACATTTTCATGAAAACAAAGTGAACACTAAGAATTATTTTGAAATTAAAGTTTTATCCTCATACGATAGCTCTTTTCTTGAAAATCAATTTGAAATCATGAGTTAATCATTAATCATTCAATTAGTCATCTCATTTAATATTGAGTTAGTTGAAATTCAAAACTTATTTACCTTCTTTTACAAGTAGTTTCCTAAAACATGTGAAATAGCTCTTCAATGGTTAGGAAATTCCAACTTTGTCCTTCATTTCACTTGTGTTCCTTTGATATTAGATTGCCAAGCTCATTTGTTTTAGAATTATCAAAACATTTGAATTAGCATTCTCCCCCTTTTTGATGATGATAAAACAACTTAAACTTATCGTTAGTACTTAGGTTTGCATAAAGCTCCCCCTGAATATGTGCATAGTGTAAATCAAATAATGTAGTGCACATTTTTAGGACAAAGAACACCAAGAATGAATAAAGTTCACACAAAAAAATTCATTGCATTATAAGTATAGAAACACAGCAACTGAAAACAATAGAAGAAATAAAATAATTGAGGAGAAGCAAACAAGCATAACAAAACATCAAGTCCAATTAAGTTTCTTCTTTTGAAGGAGAGGACATTTTCTTTTGCTTCTTGGATTAGATTTCTTCGTTTTCTTCTTCTTTTTCTCCTTATTTTCTTTAGCTTGTTCCTTCTCTTCTTTCTCTTTATCCTTTTCTTTCTCTTCTCTCCCCCCTTTTTATCATCAGCAAATGAAGGGGTTCGAGTGACTTTAGTATCCATCCTGGCAATGTCCTGATCAAGCTTGGCCTTCCATTCCCTAATTCTTTGAAGTCTTTCATCCAAAGAAAGAGGAAGGGTGGAGGGTTGGGCTGGAACAGTGGACACTGAGGTAGGCAGAAGAGGTACATTAGCAATAGCAAGAGGAATAGAAGGAAACACAGGAATGAATGGTATGTCAGGCATCACAGGTAGAGGTGAGACAGTAGGAAGGGGTGCAGGAGAGGGATCAGAATCAGAGGCAATGGTGATAATTTCCTGCACAGCAACCTCATCAAGATAATTGATGCCCTCAAAGGAGATAGGATCAGGAAGAGGAGGAAAGAGAGCATTAATCTCTTGTGTACGATGATGATGGTAAATTTAGTGAATAAAGTCACCTTTAGGAAAGAGAACTAAAGCTCTACTTTGATCATTGACAAAGGTTTCTTCCTCAAGATCATAATCAGGATAGGACCAAGATCATTTAATAGAGTATGTGACTTGGAAGTGGAGGGAATGGCTAAATCATCAAGTGGGGATTGTGTAGAAGTAGTAGGTTTAACGAAGGTAGGAGGTGGTGGTTAGATTAGTGAAGAGGATGCTTAAGGAACATCAAAAGCAATTTGCTCATCCCAGAAGTTTCACTTCTTGGGTGAGACTTTCAAATTTGGTCTCAAATTTTTCTTACATCTCAGCAATGAGATACCCAAGATTGATCATGTCTTCTCTATGCTCTTTCTTGGTGACCATGGAAATTTGAAATAGGTTTTGGTACACGGTAGGTATGTCTGAAGGTGTAGGCAGGTCAGTGGCTGGGGTCTTATTAAGCTTGCTCTATGTATGAGAAGGGGTATGAGGCTTAGGTTGCAAAGATTGAGGTGGTTCGGAGGGTATGGAAGGAGAGAAATTGTAATCACCAATTGTAAGACTCTTTGAAGTAGCTGTGGACTCAGAACTTTCTTTAGTATCCCTCTTCTTGTCAACCCATCTATTATTTTCCAGACTTACCCCCATCTTCTGTAGGACTTTCTCACTGAACTCTTTTGGAAGTAGTGTAGGCTCTCTCTCAATATGCAGAATGTTGTGAAATTTCAGAACCTTAGTGATAATATGCCCATATGACAACTGTGAGTCTTATCTGTAGGTCCTTGCCTTTCACATCCTTTGTGGGATAATATCCACCACATTTACTAGTTTACCCTTTATCAGCAGCAGCATGACTTAGAATTCTCCTCTGGACAAATAATTGAAACCTTTACTCTTGTTAAAGAACATGCGAGAGACAATATAGTGGAGAATTCTATTTTCAACACTCAAAAGAGTTGGAGCTATTTTGTCTTTGCCTGAGCAGCCTTGAGACTATTGTGCTTCATTTGTAATTCGTTTCATCTCTAGTGTCTTCATTTACAGTTTCATTTTTAGGGGGGAACTTTGAAGTCTCAATGTTCACCCTTATTCCTCTAGTAGGCAAACTTAGAATTTCACATAGTAGGATAGGGTGTAGGGCTATCCATCTTTTCCTCAATCTCACTTCATACACCTTTGTTTCATTGTTAATCCTTAGAGACTTGTACCAAGCACGTACAACCTCCTCATCATAGTCCTGTTTTAGCTCTATCAATCCTCTATATTTCTCTAATAGCCCAGTAGAATCAAACTTGTTTCTCATGAGGAATTCTTCTATTCTAACAAAGTAAGGCTTGACTACATTACGCTTTTTAAAATCAGCCTTATATGACTCTTTTAAAATCCTTATGCTAATAAGTTCTTCTGTAATTAAAGCTTCCTTAGACTCAGTAGCAGAAGAACTTACATGAGTGTCAACCTAAGGTTCAGATTCTGGAATTGCCTTTGGCTTTGGTGTTATGGGCTTCTTTGTTGGAACACTAGGCCCAGCTTCCGTTTTTCTTTTCTCTTGACTTGGTGATTTTGAAGCATATTTGGACTTCAGGTTACATTATGGTCGTTCCCCTAGTTGGAACACTAGGCCCAGCTTTCACTTTTCTTTTCTCTTGACTTAGTGATTTTGAAGCGTATTTGGACTTCCAGTTATGTTATGGTCGTTCCCCTTGATTTCCTCCCTTAGTCTTTGCCATGTCAAAGATTCCAGATGATTTGGAATGGAGAAGAAGGTTTAGATTAGGCCAACAAGAGTTTTAAATTCAAGAAATTAAATGAGGCTTTGAGAATTTTGGAAGGCTTGAAGAGTACAAATGGAGGTTTTCAGGATAGGGTTAGATTTTCTGCACAAGGTTCTGCTAAAAAACAAAGAATCCTATATATAATCTCAAGGTTGTATGCATAATGCATGGGTTATATAATCACAAGGTGAATAACGTGCTTTAAAGAGTATATGTAAGGGCACGGTTTGCTGGGTTATGTGGATAAGGTCTTTAGGTTGTCCACATAACCTAGTTAATATAGATGAGAGAAGAAAGGAGATATCTGGACAAGCATACCATGTTATCATGAAAAGGAGTTTCACAAAATGCATACAAAAAGTTGGCACAAAACAGGTTATTTGAATAACCTTGTCATCTTATGTGGATAACGTTCTTACTTTGGGAACTTCTTCTCTAGAAGTAATGCAATGCAGATAAGGTAGGCAGGTTATCCTAAAAATGAATTACACAATACATATACAAAGAAGAAAACAAAGTAGGTTATGCGCATAATGTAGAGACCTTATCTGAATATCGAGTTCCACAAAAGCTAGAGGTTCACAAAAGCTCTTATTTTCATGAAAATATTCATATCTTAACCGAATAACCTCAAATATAGTCTATGCATACCAGAAAATCAACTCATTTTTAGCATAAGCCTATGGGGTTATGCGAATAACCATATATGAAAAACTCATAAACACTTACAAACAGCTGTGTTATCCTTATAAGCCTTTTCTTTTCACCATAACTTTATTTCAACATGCAGGATACTTCATTTTATTAGATTTTGATTATTTCAAATAAAGAAATACCTGCAAAACAAATTTCTAGATACTCCAATGCTTAAGTTAGTATCATTATTAATTGAATTATACAATTTAAGAAGGATTTCAGAGAATATTCATAACTCATTGGGATTTACCATTACCAATTTTCTTCTGATTTTTCCATGTCTATCTTCTGCAAGTAGCTTTGTCAGGATGTCTGCAAGCTGATCTTCAGTTGGAACAAACTCCAACTTAATATCACCTTTCAAAACATGATCTCTTATGAAGTGATACTTTATTTCAATGTGTTTTGTCCTTGAATGCATAACAGGATTGTTTGAGATGTTGATGGAACTTTGATTATCACACCTTATTGGAATTTCCTTAATCTCAATCTCAAGGTCTTCAAGTTGCTACTTCATCCAAAGAACTTGTGCACAGCAACTTCCTGCTGCTACATACTAAGCTTCTGCTATGGAGAGAGCTACACTATTTTGCTTTTTGCTGAACCATGACACTAGAGAGCCTCGCAAAAATTAGCAAGTTCCACTTGTGTTCTTCCTATCAGTCTTGGATCCAGCAAAATCTGTATTTGAATAACTTATGAGCTCTTCTCCATTACCTTTTGGATACCAGAGTCCCATTTGAGATGTTCCCAGCAAGTATATGAAAATCCTCTTTACAGTTGTTGCATGGGGCTCTTTAGGACATGATTGGAACCTAGCACACATACAGACACTAAACATGATGTTAGGCCCGCTAGCAGTTAAATACAGCAAGGAACTAATCATTCTCCTATATTGAGTAATATCAAAGGGTTTTCCTTCTTCATCCATATCAAGCTTAGTTGCATAGGCTTAGCATGTTCTACTCCAAACTTCTTCAGTAGTTCCTTAAGATATTTTGATTGATTTAGGAAGATGCCATTATTACATTGTTTGATTTGCAATCCAAGGAAGAAGTTTAGCTCACCCATCATTGACATTTCAAATTCACTCTGCATTAACTCATAAATTCTTGCACAACGACTCATTAGTAGCACCAATATAATATTATCAACATAAATATGTACAATAAGCAAATCTTTATTTTCTCTTTTAGTAAACATGGTTGTATCAACTTTTCCCCTGTTAAAACTTTTTTCAATTAGAAAATGACTCAATCTCTCATACCATGCTTTAGGAGCCTGTTTTAACCTATATAGAGCTTTCTTTAGTTTATATATATGATTTGGTTTAGTTGAGTCCTCAAAACTTGGAGGCTGATCAACATAAACCTCTTTTATGATATACTCATTTAAAAAAGCACTTTTCACATCCATTTGATACAGCACAATATCTTTTATGCAAGCATAGGCTAAGAGAATCCTTATTGCTTCCAATCTTGCAACTGGAGCAAAAATTTCCTCAAAACCAATGCCTTCTTTTTGATTATATATCCTTTAGCCACTATTCTAGCTTTATTCCTTATTATTGTTCCTGATTAATCAAGTTTGTTCTTGAACGCCCATTTAGTTCCAATTATAGGATGGTTCTTAGGCTTAGGCATTAAATCCCAAACATGACTTCTTTTACACTAATTAAGTTCTTCTTGCATATCTAAAGTCCAATATTCATCATTTAAAGCCTCTTATGTACACTTAGGTTCAATTTGAGAAATAAATGCACAATTATTTACTTGATCCCTATGTTGTCTTCTGTTTTTAACTTTCTCTTGAACATCCCCAATAACTTGATCAATTGGATGATTCCTTTAATATCTCCAAGCTCTAGGGAGTTCTTGAGATACTTTCTCATTTATTTCATATTCATTATCTTTATCTTGGATATCTTCCTCTACATCAGCAGATTCGGATACTTTAGGAGGTTCAGTTATATTTTCTTCAGACATATTCAAATTCTTGATACTAGAAATCAAATCATCTTCATTTTTAGCATGCTTAGATAGAGTTTCATTTTCAAGAAAGACTACATGCACAGATTCTTCTATTGTTCCAAATCTTTTATTGAACACCCTATATGCTTATTTCTATTTGAGTAGCCAAAAAATATACCTTCATTTGATTTGACATGAAATTTACCTAGATTGTCTTTGTTGTTGTTGTGAACATAGCAAGTGAATCCAAAAACATGAAGATGAGAGAGATTGGGCTTCTTTCCCTTTACAGCTCATATGGAGTCTTGCCTAGTAAGGGTTTGATGTATGCTCTATTCATTAAGTAGCATGCAGTGCTTCCTGTATCAGCCCAAAATTGTTTAGGCAATCCTTTTTCATTCAGCATAGCACGAGTCATCTCCTCCAATACTCTATTCTTTCTCTCCACAGCTCCATTCTGTTGAGGTGTCCTTGGGGCTGAGAAGTTATGCTCTACTCCATTTTCATCACAATAGTAAGCAAATTTTGCATTTTCAAATTCTCCACCCTAATCTGTTCTAATACATACAATAGAGAAACCTTTCTCATTTTGAATTTTCTTGCCTAAGATCAGAAAAAGCATCATATGTTTCATCTTCAAAGGGGAGAAATAAAGTCCAGGTAAACCTAGAATAATCATCTACCACAACAAGTACATACAAGTTTCCACCAATACTTTTAGTATGATTTGGACCTATTAAATCCATGTGAAGTAATTGCAGTGGTTTTGTTGTAGAGATAATGTTTTTGGTATTGAATGAGGACTTTGTTTGTTTCCCTTTAAGACAAGCATTACATTCTCTATCCTTTTCAAACTTAATGTTGTGTAGACCAAGAACAAGTTCATTTTTAATGAATTTATTTAATTGATACATGTTAACATGTGTTAGTCTCCCATGCCATAGCCAACAATAATCATTTTCACTTATTAAGCATATAGAGTCTAGAGAGGGTAATTTGTAACATCCTAAGAAAACTAAAATATTTATAAATGTATAGGAAATTTGTAAAAATGGACTGACACAGTTTTGTGTGAAATAGGGCAAATATGTCATTTTTTCCGGTTGGACGAAAAAATAAGAAATTATATTTTTACCCCTAAAAAATCATAAAAAGGACATCCATGTTCCTAAATTTATGAAAATTAGGTGGAGAAGAAATAGAAAATCCCTTGGGAAAAATTACACCTAATGACCCGAAAGTTTCAAAAATTATAAGTTAACCCATGTCAAGGGTAATTTTGTAAATATGAAAAATTACTGTCAAAATGAAACCATCGATGAGAGAATTCCAATGGTATATAGCATGGAGGGTTAATGTTTAAGGATGAAGATATAATTAGTATCGAGTGTCTAAAAGTAACAGTAAATAGATAAAGTAAATTATGGGTCCCACTGATGATTAAAAGGTAACTAGGATAGAATATGGGTCATACATAGATATTATTTGGCACAAGATAATTATGAAAGTATAAAAATAAAATTAGAATAGTCTTGTAGCCCAAAAATGCTAAATTATTGTTAAAAACAGTTTTATCGGTATGTTTAAAAATTACCTAATTCAAGATATATCTGGATCAGAAAAAATTGAGCAATTTTGGAAACTTAAACACCATTTATTGTCATCTGAATTGGGCAGCTTGGACAGTCAATTTTTGCCCTAAAACTTCCTTAAGAAGGAGTTGAAATTTTGACCAAAAAGTAACCTAAGCTTAATTAAAAGTTAATCATGATTAAGCTACATAATTAAGTCCTTTAGTCACCCTCTTTCTTCTACACTTTCATGAGCATTTAGTAGCCAAAACAAATGAATAAAAATGCAAAGAAAGAAGAGATAAAGAGAGAAAGGAGAAGAGAAAACTCAAGGTAAAAATTGAAAGCTCAAGTGGTAAGTTGTCTTTCATCACTTCAGGCTTTCTATCTATGGCATTAGAAACATGGTTCATGGATTAGAAATTCTGCTCCATCCTCTTAGGGTTTTGTTCATGGCATGATTTATCAAGAAATGGAGTTTTCCAACCATAAATCATAGGGGAAATGATAGTATGTTCATTTAAAGCTTGATTATGCAAGTAGTTTGTTGTATAACAAAGTGTAGCAATTTTTCTTGAATTCCCCAAATTTTTTATGAGATACTGTTCACACTTAGGGTTGGAATTTCATAAATTAGACCTCAAAAATGGGTTCCCCATGGTCCAAAAGCTTAGGAACAAGTATTGATTTCATAAAAAAGCTTAAGATTAAGAAAATGAAAATTTAAGGTTTTGAAGCTTAATTTGGAATGAACAGTAACCATAGCTAGAGATGGAATTTGGTAATTCTGAGGCCATATTTGGATTCTCCTTGAAAAATTACATGGAATAGAGGTATAATTCATCATTTTTCAGCTAGGAATGAATTTTTTGTGAATTTTTGAAGAATTAGGGTTTCATGAACACTTTTTGAAGAAAGTCATGGAACCATTAGTTTGAGTAATTGTTTGATGATATGTTTAGGTTTGAGGAAGCCTAAGAAAGCTTGGAGAAGTGTTGGACAAAATTTGGGAAGCAAGGAAGTACTATAAGGTAGATAATTCTCTTTACTTATATCACATTGTCATTATTGTTTCTTTGATATTTGATACTATGGTATATGTATGAAATGTTGATTTGTGGTATTTCTATGTTGGCTGAGTTTTATGAGGGGTTTTGAGCCCCATGATATCCATTTTACAAAAATGAAACTTTGTCGAAATTTTTATAAAATTTATATCTTCAAGTGTGCCTATGTGATGAATTAAGGTTTATATGATGTTTCTATGAAAAATGTGATGATATGATGGCATGTATGGGATTTATCTACCGAGATTCTTTGAATCTTGCCCTCCCACATATTAACCATGATTAGGTAGCAACAATGGCAAGACCTCCAAGGAAGAGAAGTGAAAGGAGAAAGAATTTGGTATTTAATTTGATGGTGATGGCATTGGCCATGTGTTTTGACCTATTATGTAAATTTGTAACAATTAGGTTAAATATTTTTCCTTAATTTTTTATGTTTCTTTAAGTCCAAACTAATGTGTGGCATGATATGAAGATGAAATATGGTCATGTGAATATCTTACAATTTTTATATTGTAAGTATTAGGATACAAATGGTCATTCTGACCACTACCAAATTATCATACCACTGTTTGGGCTTTTGATGTATAATGTATAAATGTTATATATGCTTAAAAACTAGACAGAAATATATTTCATATGGTCCAAAGATAACTCAATTTAGATGAGTGTACGATTTCTAGTGAATTTTCAAAATTAGCCCAGAAAAACTGGAATTTTTGAAATTGACTTTATGAACAGTAGAAATTCACGAAATTTACTGCACTAATTGGCTATGTAGTTGCCTTGATTGATATTTTTCCCATGTACATAATATTATAAGCTATCCATAGATATTTGAATCACTCTCATATGATTTTTATTGAATTAGTTACGATTTTCAGAATTTTGCCAAAATATGGGATTAAATGAATAGTACCCTTTAAATTGATTAAATTTATTATAATATTTTATTGTGATTCAAGCTTCTAATTAAGTATAGTTCGTCTCTAATGAGGAGTAATACATGGGAAATGGTCCTTAATTGAGGTGTTACATAATTCATCTAAATCAATAGTATAACAATTATCATCTTTTTCTGCCTTAAGAATCAATTTGCGATCACTCTTTCGATGGCTAGGCAGTAGTTGGAATCAATCAAAACTCAATTGCCTGTACCACAGGTTTAGCTCACACTCAGCAAGTTGTGGCTAAGTTCTATCATGAATAAGACTTCTTCAATTGACGTTTCTGGGTTTCTTCAAACAATTCCAATACCAACTATCTTGCCAGACTTGTCACCACCGAAAATAACCTTTCCTCCTTTCTTATCTCTCAGCACAATGAATTTTTCTGTCTCCAGTTATGTATTTCGAACAAGCACTGTCCATATACCATTTGTTGCTTTTCTTGGCTTTGAGACACACTTACAAAATAAGTTTTAGTTCTTTCTTTTAGGTACCCATATTTGCTTGGGTACTTTCTTGTTAGTAGAGGAATCCTTGGGAACCCATTTAATCCAATTGCCATTTCCTTCCTTCCTGTATATGTAGGTGGAGGACATATGACCCTTCTTATTACAGAAGCAGCAAGTGAAGAAGGGGCTAGAGGAAAGAAATGTATGTCTAAAATAATGACAATAATATCTATCCTTTTGATTTCTAGGAGCTAGTAATGACTTTATATTATGAGTTGGTTTGATGTTATTAGCATGCACAAAGTTTCTTAGGTAAAGATTCTGTTTCTTGATTTTCAATTTCTCCTTGACCGCACATGATATAACAACCTACCTCCAAACACCTCCTTCTTGAGCAAAGACTTCAAAATCCAACCAAACACAACCCAAACATCTTAAGACAACTTTCTAAAACTTCAGAACATCGGAAATGAACCCAAAAACACCAGAGAATGGGCTGAGACCACGGCTGCTACAGTATTGCCACGGTTCCAGCCATCCCCTGCCTTAGGATGGCTATTGCCTTCACTGGTGCCACGGCCTGGACATTGGAGCTGCGGTGCCCCCTCCTGATTTTCACACTAGCAAAAACTCAACAATGGGGTGAACTTCTTACGTGCAAAACTTTTTGCTCTGACCTCCCATTTGCCACTAAAGGCAATTCAACCACTTGAGACCATTCACACAGGTCCAAAACCACTTAACTAACTTGTCCAAAGAGGTTTCACCTCAAAGGGACTATTCATCTAAGATTTGACCCCCTTGAACCCCATTTGACAAAATTGGCTACTTGCCCTAAAACACACCAGCAAGGCCCAAATTAACTTTGGGCTCACAAATACCACCATACTGACTTCACAACATCCAAAACTATGCAAACACCACAGCACAACATACACATCACACACCACACAATTCCACATACATAACCATACATACAACACCCATCCATAACAATCCTTATCTATGTCATCCATTCATTACAAAACATTCTATCATACTTGGCACAAGACACATCATCCAAATTATACCCACTACATAGACTATTCCCATGTACATAGCTACTCCTGAATCTTCTTCGGACTAGTGCTAGAACCATCACCTGAAAGGTTAGTCATGGGAGAAGGGTGTGAGATAATGTCTCAGTAACTAGGAACACCCATATACAATATATACACTGACCCACATAGTCGTGCAATGCAATGCTAATGAATGTCATGCATGTTCTGCCTTATACACGGCTAGAACCATATGCTGCCATTATCACAAGACATTTCAATAGATGTTTCTCTTCCAACAGTCGGTGAAGACTAATTCCAAGACATCACTAAGCTCACCTTACCCTTATGTAACCCAGACAACGGTTACACTAGAGCTTAGACCATGGCTCTCCTTTCCCTGGACCATCACTAATTAATGGTGATTTATGGAAGGTACATCCCCAAATCCACTACCACCTGGCTCTCCCAAGGAGATAATTTAGTGACAGGGATATTTCATCATATCGTATTGTCCTCTGCCACTTGGCTCTCTCATGGAGAGGATCTAGTGACATGGATCTTTATCACATCATATCATATTATCATCACCTTATCATCAATCTCTGACTATGCATTCATATAGTGATAATGCTAATGTCATGTCAACATGCCTTTACACACACACACACACACACATATCATCATCGTAAACATCATATGAACATGCTAGCATGCAACAATATGTGGATGCTACATATCATACCTACACAACATATATAATCATCATATACCAACTACCCGTGCATACCACGATATGGAGGAAAACCATACACATACACATACACAATCAATATCATGGTATGAAAAGGAACATGCATATACATAAATATATATACCAACATATAATCACGTAGAGCAAACACCCGATTACCTCAGGTTGTCAATACCACACACGTGGAGTCCACAAACTTCTTGAGTCATCCAACGCACTTGAACCCCCCTCGGTCAACCAAATAACCTTCATAATATCACAATTCCTCAATTAACAACATATACCAAATATCCAATTTCCACAATTTAACCAATTTAGCCTAACCCAAGGTTCCAACCCCACATTCATGCATCAATAAGCTCTTAGTGACCATTCAACACCAAACAATCATATACACTTTGGATTCCCAAGAGCCCTAACCAAAAACAACCTAGGGTTAATCTCAAATCATACATAAACCCTTCCAAAATTCAAACCCAAACAACAAGGACACCAAATCATACTTCTATAACTCCATTTCAATTGGTGGATTTTGTCCCAAACTGGAAATTGTGACATATAGCTGAAAACCCCAAGTTTCAATCGAAAGGCCAAATCTTGCAAACCCTAGCAGAGCTTCTCACGAACTTCCTCCATTTTCTTTCTTTCTTTTGTATCTGACTGACCAAAATGTTTATGATTTATCCAAGTTTCTTGACTCTCACTGCTGCTCCAGACAGCCCACCGCGATGCCACCGTGTTTCAGCCAGAAGATACCACTAGAATTGGCTCTTGCCGTGGCGGCCCTACTTCAATCTGTGGTATGGAGCTCAATTTTCCTCCACTTGAGCCTTCCTCTATCCTGCTTTCTCCAGTTCTGCACATCATGGAAAGAAAGATATCATTAGGGGTGTTACTCTCTCCCCTCCTAATAAAAATTTGGTCCTCAAAATTTCAACTCTTACCTCAAGCAAAAGTCTCTGGATACTTTCTTTGCATGGATTCTTCCGTCTCCCACATGAAATCATTAGAAATCAAGCTGCTCTATTGGACCTTATAAAATTAATGGTCTTATTTCTCAAATGCTTCTCTTTCACATCAAGAATTTGCAGTGGTGTGACTTTAAAAGTCATATCCTCTCACACTTTAACTACCTCATCATCAATTATATGAGATGGATTTAGATGATACTTCTTGAGTTGAGACACATGGAAAATATCGTTCAATCCAGCAAGATTAGGTAGTAGCGTCACTCAATACGCTACTGGCCTAATTCGTTCTAGAATTTGATATGGACCCATATACCATGGAGTGAGCTTTTTCACCTGAATAGATCTTCCAACACCTATAGTAAGAGTGACCTTTAAAAACATATGATCTCCTGTATCAAACTCTAATGGTCTCTTCCTTCTGTTCGCATAACTCTTCTGCCGACTCTAAGCTGTAAGAAGCTTTTGATGAATACTCTTTATTTGTCGAGAGGTTTGATCTACAATATCCAGGCCCAAAAGACTCATTTCACGTAGTTCAACCTAACACAATGGTGATCTGTACTTCCTGCCATACAACGCTTCGTACGGAGCCATATACAAACTTGAGTGGAAACTATTATTGTAGGCAAATTCAGCCAATGGCAGATACTAATCCTAATTGCCTTCGTTCTCCAGAACATACGCCCTCAATATATCTTCCAGAGTTTGAATTGTCCTTTCAGTCTGCCCATCAAATTTAGGGTGATAAGTAGTACTGAAACTCAGTTTTGTCCCCATGGCCTTCTGAAGAGATTTCCAAAATTTGGATGTGAACCTAGGATCTCATGCAGCCTCACAATCTCATTTACATACAACTGGGCCAACTTTTGCATAGAAATAGTCTCCCGAATTGGAAGAACATTGGCCGACTTTGTCAACTTGTCCACAATAACCCATAGCACATTGTGTCTTGAAGAGGTCCTTAGTAATCCCATCACAAAATCCATGGAAACACTATCCTATTTCCACTCAGGGATCTCCAAAGGTTGCAACGTGTAAGGTTTAGTATAATATAAGTTTTGATGATGACAAATATAGAATAATAAGGAACAAATGCATTATATGTATATGACATATATAATGTTCCTTATAGAAGTAAAATATGCATTAGCATGTATTTAATTATGGTTATAATGTATATATATCATGCTATGTGCAAATATATCCACTGTACTTTTACAATAAATAATATAAGTTGGATATATAAACTGGACTAACTACTTGGTTTGCAACTGTAATATATTAAATATAGGTTGGTCCAAGTAAGAAGAGTGAGCATTGGAATACAGAAATTGAAATCAATATCATGCCTCACTCAAGAAAGAAGAAAAGAAAGGATGCTCCAAAAATGGAAAATCAGAAGGGAGCATGCCAAGAAGAAAATGACCAAGTGGAAGTGGAACTCAACATTTGAAGACTTAGTCACTATGTATATTTTGTTTTCACCTAGGTCTTTAGGTGGGATTAATCTTTGAAAATTACTTAATCATGTTGCCATATGTTTTAAATGAGTTAGATTAAGTAAATCCGATATTAGCATAAGTTAGATTTGAAAAACTCTGATAACAGACGAATTTTAAGAAGTTAAACTTCATATACTTCATGAAAATACAAATTTTACTGACTGAAATTTGAAGTTCCAGAGATATTACCTTTGACAGGAAAATTTCAAGTGTTGAAATTCAAATTTTGAGTCAAGCATAGTTAGTGAAATGTGCAAAATTCGTCTGAAGTCATGACAAAGTTCGTCTGATATTTAAGCACTAAAAAGGTTCAAAAACATTCCCTGCGACAAACGAATTTTGATTTCAAAATTTGAACTTTAGAATAAAACCCAATGATTTACAATTACATTTAATTAACTCAAGAAGTTTTGGGTATCAAAGTAACATATCCTTACTTTTAAACAAAGTGAAATATGGTTTTCAAGAATCTAGAGTTTGATCTTTGATTAGTGTTTTTAATATATCTCTCAAAATAAATATGGCTTTGATGTAAAACTTATTTTGTATGAAAATATACTTAATAAGATTTTCAAAGAAGGTTATTTCACTCAAAATAAAGATCATATGAAAAAGATATGGTCATTTAAAGTTGAGTAGTGAGATATGAATTTTCAATTTTGACCTCTTATCATTATTCCCATCATATCTCAACGAATACATTTTTTTTGAAGTGAAATTTATTTCATTTGAAAGTAGATATTGAAAGCTTTCCAACCATAGGTCATTTTCTTAATTTGGAGTTAAAATGAGAGAGTTATAGCTTCTACAAAACTGTCTATAGTGCAAAGTTTGGAGTTACAGAGATTCCGCTACGATAGACGAATTTCAGGCCTCCGAAATTTGAATTTCGAAGAGAACCTTTGTGTAAAGTTGAGCTTCCCACTGACAGACGAATTTTGGCTTCTAAAATTTGAACTTCAAGTTTAACAGACAAATTTTGTGTTTCAAAATTCAAATTTCGAAACTCCAGAATGTGAAAATACTTCTGGAATAGCCAACAGACGAATTTTTACATCTAAAATTTGAACTTCAAGGCTAACAGACAAATTTTGGCTTTGAAAATTCAAATTTTGAATCTCTAGAAATGTGAAAATACTTCTGGAACAGCCAACAGACAAATTTCCACATCTAAAATTCAAATTTTGAAAGAAAGAACTTGTACCATATTGAGTTGCTCACTGATAGACGAATTTTGGGAATCAAAATTCAAACTTCGAAGGCACTGTAGTAATATGAAACAACTGTTCACACTTACTAGAAGAGCTTTAAACTTGAAAATTCATATGTTCCAACATAGAAACATTTGTTAGGATAAAAATTCAAATTTCAGCTTTGAACAGATGTACTTCGAAGTTCAACGCTAAAGACTTTAACTGATGATCTCTTCGAAATTCATCTGTTAACATCCAGAATTCGAATTTCATAATGTCAAAAACATTAAATGTGGTTGGTAAACGGCTAGTTTTACAAAGTAACCGTTGGGTAACGTCTCTAATAGCTAGATCTTGTGTCTAATATCTAATTACATCACAAAACTATAAATAGAATATCATTTGAATTTATGGGTAACAATCTTAAGAGAGTTTATGCGAAAATGCTACAACAATTTGTAAAATCCTTCTTCCTCAGCATTGTTTGAAAAACCCACCTCAATAGAGTGAACTTACAATGCATTATCTACTATTCAAGAGAGTTTTCATTCTGTAAATATTTCTTTCTACATATTCTGGGTAGAATCTTAGTGTAGGGAAACACTAAGAGATTTACACATCTTGTAGGAGTATGGGGAGAGTGGCTTCACAAGTGCCTACTGAAACTTGTGGAAATGTACTGAGGCTTCACAGGTGCCCGGATCAAACCTATGGGATATAGTGGAAAATCTCAAGTAGTGGCTTGGGGACTGGATGTAGGCCAAGTGGTTGGGTTGAACCAGTATAAATTGTTGTGCATTGTTCTTCATCTTCTCTATTCAGTTGTTGCACACAACTTTCTCTATTTATCCCTATTTTCATCACTCTTAGTGAAATTGGGTTGTGATAAAAAAAAAAAAGAGTGAAAATCTTATATCACCCAATTCACCCCACTCTTGGATGACCATCCAACTTAACACGGCATACCAATAGGCAATTGGTGCTTAATCTTTATCTTCTGACAGATTAGACGTCTTGCCACATACTCTGCAATGTCCATTTTCATGCCTGGCCACCAATAACCACGCTTTAGATCTTGAAACATCTTGGTGGTACCTGAGTGAATAGTATACCTGCTCTTATGAGCTTCCTCCAAAATAATTTCTCGCAACCCCACAATATTTGGCACACAAATTCAACCATAGTACCAGATGATACCATGCTCCAATATATCAAAGTCCTGGGTCTTTTTCATTTCAATCTGTTCTCGAATGCCCAAAAGAAAGTCATCCTCCAACTAAGCATAGTGAAGGTTCCTCAATAAATCGCTTAATACACTGATGGAACTCATTCCTAGTACTACAGGATGGACATTAATGGATAACTTCATATCTCTTAGGCTTTCCAACAACTATTGCTCCCTTATCATCATTGTGGCCATACAGATCGACTCTCTACTTAGTGCATCTACCACAACGTTGGCTTTCCCAGGATGATACTTTAAGGCGAATTCATAGTCCACCAGGAACTCAACCCAATGCCTTTGCCTTATGTTCAATTCATTCTAAATCAAATAGATACTTCAAACTCTTGTGATCACTGAACACCTCAAACTGAGCACCGTAGAGATACTGCCTCCACAATTTCAAGGCAAACACTACAACCACTAGCTCAAGGTCGTGAGTAGGATAGTTCTCCTCATGAGGCCTTAATCGCCTTGAAGCATACACCACAACTCTGCCTTGCTGCATCAAAACACATCCTAGACCTTTCTTAGAGGTGTCCATGTAAACAGTGAATGACTTGGGTTAGGGATAATGAGCACTAGGGTGGATGTCAAACAAACCTTCAGCTCTTGGAATGCTCTCTTATACTTGTCATCCCAAGTGAAAGATCGATCCTTACGGGTGAGTCTAGTCAATGGCACAACAAGCTGAGAGAATCCCTTAATGAATCTCTAGTAATATCTAGCCAAACCCAGAAAAGTACAAATTTTAGTCACTAATTGCAGTCTTTCCCAATTCAACACTGCTTCAACTTTACTAGGGTCTATTGCTACACCTTTTGCAGAAATCACATGACCTAGAAATTTCACCTCCCATAGCCAAAACTCACATTTACTAAATTTGGCATACAGATGGTGATCCCGTAATACTTGCAACACAATCCAAAAATGGAGTGTATGCTCTTCCTCACTTTTGGAATAGATCAAAATGTCATTAACAAACACCATAAAAAATTTATCCAAATACAGTTGAAACACCCTGTTCATATAATCCATGAAGATTGTCAGGGCATTGGTCAACCCAAATGGCATCATAAGAAACTCATAATGACCATATCGAGTTCAAAAAGCCATTTTAAGCACATCTTTAGCACGCATCAACAATTGATGGTATCCTGACCTTAAATCAATTTTAGAGAAATTGGAGGCACCTGCCAACTGATCAATTAAGTCTTCAATCCTTGGCAAAGGATATTTATTCTTAATCGTCACTCAGTTCAGCTGCCTGTAATCAATGCACAATCTAAAGCTACCATCATTCTTCTTAACAAACAACACTGGAGCTCCCCAAGGTGAGACACTAGGTTTGATGAAACCCCTTTTCAACAAATCCTTAATCTGCTTCTTAAGTTCTTTCAATTTAGACAATGCCATTTGATATGGAGCCTTCAAAATAGAACTTGTTCTGGGCACCAAATCAATGGAAAACTCCAGCTCTTGTGGTGGCGGCAAACTAATGATCTCCTTTGGAAACACATCAATATATTCATTCACAACCGGCTATCTTTCTATACCTCCTTCTATATCCATGATAACAGAGAAGAAAACCAGAAACCCTTGACATATTTTCCTTAAATAACTGTCAGCTTGGGCAAAAGACAAACAGACATTCTCTTCCCCTTCAACACAAGGGATATTCATAGGCAAAGACACAATCTTTTGAGCATCCTCAAAAATTGTATTATTCGCTTCCAACCAGTTTATCCTGATTATCACATCAATCTCTTGCAATGGCAAATAGATTAGATCCAGGGTAGTGCTTCGGTGTTCAAAATGAACCACACAGTTCAAATAAGCTCGAGCAGTTCTTAATGAAACTCCCGTGGGTGTGGATACCGATAACTCAAAAGGCAATTCCATTGACACAATACCCTAACTCCAGGAACAATCAAAAGAAATGAAGGAATGTAATGCACTTGAATCAAACAAAGCATGAATAGAGTAACCATTGAGTTTAAGTTTACCTTTAATCAGGTTAGGTGCTGCATCCGTTTCCTATCGGGTGATGGTAAAGACTTGTCCATGCATCGAGGGCCTCCTCATTGCATCATCACACCTTGGCTCATAACAACCTCGTGCAATATGTCCCAGTCTCCCACAATTAAGACGAATCAAGCACGGACGGTCACCATGGCTCAACCCGCATTTTGTGCAAGGATTTGATGCACTACCTGAACTATACTGGGATGGAGCTGAATCTCTCCCTGCATACTCACTTTGATTGGAACTTCCCTGGTCAAATCCTCCTCGATAAAAAGGTTCTCTGCCAAACTGACCTTTGTTAGACTAATCTCGGCAAAACCTACCATTACCTCCACCATAGCAGCCTCTATTATCACGACTTCTTCCTCTACTAGAACCTGCATTGCCAACATTGCTGCCACTACCTGAACCACTTCCTTTACTAATTCCTCCTATGGTTCGTAGGTGAGAAAAAGCTTGAATCATGGAATTCCTTCTATGCTCCTCAGCCTTCTTCATCTGCCTAGATAGGGCACGTATCTTCGTACATAATTCCTCAAAGGACATAAACTCTACCATAGATAGCCGTTCCTTAATATCTGGACGGGCTCCCTTAAACAATGTCTGATCCATCTACATATCATCAAGATAATTATTCAAATAAGTGGAATACTTCGCCAAGTCCAGAAATTGGTTAATGTAGTCATTCGTTGATAGGTTCCCTTGCTGAAAAGCTAGGAACTTGACCTCCTTTTGCATCATTAGGGCTGGAGGGACATAGTGTGCAAAGAACCGTTCCTTAAATTGATCCCAAGTCAGTGGAGGATTAGTCACTTTAACACTCAAGATAACACTCATCCACTAACACTTGACCTTCTTCTCAAGCTTAAACGCTGCCAGTTGCACCCTTTGCTCTTTGGTGTAATCCATTACACTGAAGATGTTCTCCAATTATTCTATCCAATTTTCAGTCTATGAAACATCCATGGTACCTTTGAAAGCCAAGGGATTAAACTTTTGAAAGTCCTTCAGCTATGAGGAGATACCCCTTCTCTCAACTCTTGGGGCTCTCTCAGGCTCCACCAGATTCTCTTCTCATCCTCACCTGCATTCAGATCCACAAACATGCCAGCCTCTTCATTCAAATCCCCCTATTCTTGCCTATCCATTCACTCTTGTAACATGTTCAAAGTCTCCCCCTGAGTATTCACCTAATTACTTATGCCAACTAACATCTCACGCATCTGCCTCATGAGATCATTGTTACTTAGTCTTCCTCTGCAAGACATCCTTCCTACATACAAGCAATAACACATTCAGTCATATGGTTCTGGACTAGCATTGCAGTGGGAATATAGTCTATGTATTCAAAATTGTACCAAGTAGTACTTCGAGCAGAAACAATGGCCCAAAACTAGGCTTTGATAACAAAATTGTAATAACCTACCTCTAAACACCTCCTTCTTGAGCAAAGACTTCAAAATCCAACCAAACACAACCCAAACATCTTAAGACAACTCCCTAAAACATTAGAAATACGAAAATGAACCCAAAAACACCAAAAAATGGGTTGGGGCCACGGCTGTTATTGTATCACCGCGGCTCTGGCCTTCCCCCACCTAGGGATGTCTACTACCTTCATTGGCCCCGTGGCCTAAACACTGGAACCACGGTGCCCCCTCCTGATTTTAACACCAGCAAAAACTCAACACTGGGGTGAACTTTCAACGTGCATAACTTTATGCTTCGACATCCGATTGACCTGATTCTAACTCCTACAAGTCAATCTAGTCTTAATCTATCCATAGATACCACTTTCACCTCAATCTAACTCCAGATGAAGAGTCTGGACACCTAACATCATTTTGGCTTCTTTTTTATCAAAACTCACCATTCACACTTCTCATTTGCCACCAAAGGCAATTCAACCACTTGGGACCATTCACACAAGTCCAAAACCACTTAACTAACTTGTCCAAAGAGGTTTCACCTCAAAGGGACTATTCGTCTAAGATTTGACCCCCTTGAACCCCATTTGACAAAATTGGCTACTTGCCCTAAAACACACCAGCGAGGCCCTAATCCACCATGAGCTCACAAACACCACCATACTGGCTTCCCAACATCCAAAACCATGCAAACACCACAACACAGCATACAAATCACACACTACACAATTCCACATACATAACCATACATATAACACCCATCCATAAAAATCCTTATCCATGTCATCCATTCATTACAAAACATTCTATCATACTTGGGACAAGATACATCATCCAAATTACACACACTATATAGACTATTCCCACATACCCAGCTAATCCTGTGTCTTCTCTGGACTAGTGCCATAACCGTCACCTGAAAGGTTAGTCATGGAAGAGGGGTGTGAGACAATGTCCCAGTAACTGGGAACAACCACATACAATATATATACTGACCCACACAGTCGTGTAATGTAATGCTAATGAATGCTATGCATGTTCTCCCTCATACACAGCTAGAACCATAATCTGTTGTCATCACAAGACATTTCAATAGATGTTTCTCTTCCAACAGTCGGTGAAGACTGATTCCAGGACATCACCAAGCTCACCTTACCCTCATGTAACCCAGACAATGGTTACACTAGAGCTTAGACCATGGCTCTCCTTTCCCTGGACCATCACTAATTAATGGTGATTTATGGAAGGTACATCCCCAAATCCACTACCACCTGGCTCTCCCAAGGAGATAATTTAGTGACAGAGATATTTCATCATATCGTATTGTCCTTTGCTGCTTGGCTCTCTCATGGAGAGGATCTAGTGACATGGATCTTTATCACATCATATCATATTATCATCACCTCATCATCAATCTCTCACTATGCATTAATATGGTGATGATGCCAATGTCATGCTAACATGCCTCTACACGCACATATATATAACATCATCGTAAACATCATATGAACATGCTAACATGCAATGACATGGGGATGCTACACATCATACCTACACAACATATACAATCATCATATACCAACTAGTCGTGCATACCATGATATGTAGGAAAACCATATACATACACATACATAATCAATATCGTGGTATGAAAAGGAACATCCATATACATACATATATATACCAACATATAATCACATAAAACAAATACCCGATTACCTCAGGTTGTCAATACCACACACGCGGACTCCATAAACTTCTCGAGTCGTCCAGCACACTTGAACTTACCTCGGTCAACCAAACAACCTTCACAATATCATAATTCCTCAATTAACAACATATACCAAATATCCAATTTCCACAATTTAACCAATTTAGCCTAACCCAATGTTCCAACCCCATATTCATGCATCAATAAGCTCTTAGGGACTATTCAACACCAAACAATCACATACACTTTGGATTCCCAAGAGCCCTAACTAAAAACAACCTAGGGTTAAACTCAAATCATACATAAACCCTTCCAAAATTCAAACCAAAGCAACAAGAATACCAAATCACACTTCTCTAACTCCATTTCAATCGATGGATTTCGTCACAAACTAAAAATCCCGATATATAACCAAAAAATCCCAAGTTTCAACTAAAGAAAATAGAGAAGGAGGAGTTAGGAACATTTACCCACGTGAATCCAAGCTTCTAAAGGCTAAAAACAATTCTCAATGGCCGAATCTTGCAAACCCTAGCAGAACTTCTCACGTTCTCGCTCCATTTTCTTTCTTTCTTTCATGTTTGACTGACCGAAATGTTTCTGATTTAACCAAGTTTCTCGACTCTTGCACGGCTCTAGACAGCCCACTACAGTGCCGCCACTTAAGATGTCTCCACTATCTCTTGCAAGATTTGAATGGGTTCTTGCAATGACCGCAATACAATACTAGCTTAAGCCTTGAGCTAAAACAAACTCTCTCACTCTTCTCACTCAAGAGTAGGAATATCTCCCTTTGTGTGTTCTCACATTAAGCACTATCTATAAGTATGTAGATGTATACAGAATGAAAACTCTTTCAAAAGAGTAGATATGAAAGTTAAGATACAATAAATAAGCTAAACAGAGGATGGGTCAGCTTTGAATGAATCAGAAATCTAATCAGCAGAGTTTTGGCATATTTATTATTTTTCTCAGTACGCAACAACTTAAATAAGATCCTATTTATAGTTTTGTGGTAAAATTATCCGTTAGAAACAAAGATTAGCCGTTACTCTCAGAAAAATAGTCATTCACCTATTGTATTAAATGCATCTGACAGAGGTTATATGGATAACCTCAGGTTATGCAAATAACAGGTGACTATTTGCCTTTGTTTTCAACACAGAGCTTTCGTTATGTGGATAACCTAGCTAGGTTATGCTGATAATGTGCTACCAGGATGTCTAAGTTTTAGCTCAAAATCATTTTCATGATAACCCACTCAGTTAATAGGATAACATTGAGTTTTTCTTAAACTGAATTTTTGTAAAACTTAGGTTATTAGGTAACCTCCCAAGGTTATGCGGATAACCTATTTTGCTGAAAAAGAGCTATGAGTTCTGTAACATAGGTTATATGGATAACCTTCTTAAGTTATGCAAATAACTTGTTTACCCAAGGAAAGTTCAAGTACTCTAAAATATAGGTTATACAAATAACCTCCTTAGGTTATGCAGATAACCTATTTAACAAAGAAAAGTTTGAGTGCTCTGTGACATATGTTATGCGGATAACCTCCCTAGGTTATGTGAATAACGAGCTGTAGAATTGCAACTTACCTTCACTGTTTACTCCCTTATGCGAATAAGGTGCCAACCTTGTTAGGATAACCATCTAAATAGATTTGAGCACATGATCCCTAAGTTATGTTATGCAGATAACCTCAATCCCTTTTCATAAAATTGAGGAATAGATTTTGGAAAAGCTTTGAGATTGAGCATTTATCCTCATAACCTTCAATGGTTATGCACATAAGGTAAAACATTTTCATGAAAACAAAGTGAACACTTAAAATTATTTTGAAATTGAAGCTTTATCCTCATATGATAGCTCTTTTCTTGAAGATCATTTTGAAATCATGAGTTAATAATTAATCATTCAGTTAGTCATCCCATTTAACATTAGGTTATTTGAAATTCAAAGCTTATCTACCTTCTTTTACAAATAGTTTCCTAAAACATGTGAAACAGCCCTTCAATCTTTAGGAAACTCCAACTTTGTCCATCATTTCACTTGTGTTCCTTTGATATTGGATTTCCAAGCTCATTTGTTTCAAAATCATCAAAACATATGAATTAATAGCATTTACATGTGATTATATCCCTTTAGTTCCAATATGATGTATTATGTGAAGTAAAGACAAGAAATTGTTGAATCAGAAGTTTTGATGATTCTAAACAACTAGAGCTTGAAAGGACACATCAAAGGAGTATATAAGTATGAAGTGAAGATCAAATAAAGAATTATTTTTTAGGATTTTTCACCATGTACACTAGGTAAAAAGCTTTAAATCTTACTTAATTATGTTACCATAGTGTTTAAATGAGTTATTTTAAAGTTATATGATATTAGCATTTATTCGAATCAAGATATATTGAATAACAAATTAATTTTGTTATTTGACTCATGTTTATTTTGTGCAAAATTCATATTTTTCTTAGTGAAATTTGAAGCTACAGAGTTTTTATCTCTGATAGACAAATTTGGGTTGTAAAATTTGAATTTCAAGCTGAGCATGATTAGTGAAAGTATGTAAAATTTGCATAAAGTTTAGTTAAAATTTGAATGTTGGTGAAGTTCAAAGTGAGCTCAATGTAACAACCTTTGACAGACGAACTTTAGGCTACAAAGTGCAAACTTCAAAGTGTGAACTTATATGTCTTGTTAGAGGATGCCTCTTAGAGACAAACTTGGCAGTTCAAAGTTTGAACTTCGTAATGAAGAACTTTTGTGTCATATTGAACATGCCTCTGATAGACGAATTTCAAAATTTTGAAGTGCTATGCGAAAACTTGAGACAACTGTTCAATCTCTTTAGATGCACTTTCAATATGAAAATTCACATAAACTAACATGGGATATCTTTTACAAAATCAAAATTTGAATATCACTTTGTAACAGATGAATTTTGAAGTTCAACATTAAAGCACTTAGCCTTCCGTCTCTACAAATTTCATTTGTTGAGCTCTAAAATTTGAATTTTAGTGTGTTAAATGCATTTAATGTGGTTTGTGAATGACTATTTTTGCAGAGTAACTATTGGTTAATTTCCCTAATGACTAGTTAAGTCACAAATCTATAAATAGAACTTTATTTAAAGTTTTGGGTAATGAACCTAAGTATGATGTTACAAAAATTCTTCTGAATTTATGAGTCAAAGCTTTTTCACCTACACATCTCATTTATTGTTTTGTAACTTTCATATCTACTCTATTTAAGAGAGTATTCACTTCTGCATAAAATTTTTTCTTTATCTGGAAGACAAATTCTTTGTAAGGAGATTCACAAAGGGATTGAGAGAAATAGTAGTAAGATTGTTGAGATATTCTTAGTGTTCTTAGAACAGAGTACAAGTGGTGTACTGTGAAATTGTAAGGAGCTCACTGAATTTTTGCTGATAGTGGAAAATCTCAAGTAGTGGCTTGAGGACTGGACATAGGTCAAGTAGATTAGACTGAATCAGGATAAACTACTGAGTATTCTCTTCACTTATCTCTTCTTTATTTATTATGCTTTATTTCTCTACTAAATCTTGCTTTCACTGCTATATTGTATTTTTGTAGAAATATTTTATACCTCCCAGTTTACCCCCTCTTGGGAAGCCAAAATTCCTGACAAGTGATATCAAAGCTAGGACTCAGAGTAAAAGGAATTAACACTTCGGGAGAAGCAATGGATGGCCCAAGTGAATACTTACTTCTAGAAGGTGCAAAAATGAATAGACCTCCAGGCTTTATTGGTCAGAACTATACTTATTGGATTATGAAGATCAAGCTATTCCTAAAGATATTGGATCTCTAAATGTGGTCCATTGTAGAAAGGGGAGACTTTATCCCCATGAAGAGAAATGAACAAAGATAGCTGGAAATGAAGCCATAAGCATAATGGGATAACGATGACAAAAGAAAAGTTTTTCTCAACACAGATGCCCAATTTGTTATATAGTGTATGCTCTATCCTAAGATGAGTACTTTAAAGTGTCTTCACGTACAACTACCAAGGAAATGTGGGACACTCTGGAGGTAGCTCATGAAGAAACCAATGGAAAAAAAGACAATAGAATAAATACTATTATTGGAGAATATGAATGTTTCAGAATGAAGGAAGGAGAATCCGTCAAGGAGTTAGAGATGGGATTCACCGTTATTGTGAATCAAATGGCAAAGATTATAGCCATTTAGAGAAAGTTAAAAAAATTCTAAGAACTCTTCCATTTAAATGGTAGACAAAGGTCATAGCCATAGAAGAAGCAAAAGGAGAATCCATGTCCTGTGTTACTTCTTTATTTGGCAGCTCAGAAGAATATGAGGCAAGATAAAAGCTCTCAAAGATGTAGGCCAAGATAGGAAAATGAGGAGTTTAGCACTCAAAGTTGTAGAAAAGGAAGAAGAAGAAGATTCAAATGATCAGAAGGGCTAGATAAAGAAACTCTTGCAATGCTAGTCAAAAAATTTGGTAAATTCCATTGAAAGAAAAGAAGCAATAAGTTCTTCAAGAAAGGAGTCATAATCAACAGCAAAAGAGAAAACTAAAAGCTTATAACCTGCTGCAAATGCAAGAGGCAAGGGCATATCAAATAGGAGTGCCCATAATTTCTGAAGAAGCAAGAAAAAGACAAGAAAGATGACAAAGGCAAGAAAAAGAAAGCATACATGTCCTCAATTTAGGGCAATAGCTCAGATGAAGAAGATAAAGATAAAGAAGAGATTGTCAACATATATTTGATGGCATGTATTGAAAAAGAAGTCTAGAATCAATCTAAAAGTGACATTGATGATGAGGTAAATGAACCATCTTACTCTAAATTACTTGATGCACTCCATGGCTTGCATGATGAGTTCATCAAAATTGCTAAAGAACTTAAACTTGTTAAGAAGAAAATTAGCAAATTAGAATCAGAATCTAAAGTCCCTAACATTGCATGTCAACATAAAACTGAATTGCCTGTTGCATCTCATGCATAGAACTCAAAAAGAAAAATGAATATCTTCTCAAGAGTTTGGCTGATTTCACAAAAGGCAAAGACATGTTGTATACTTTGCTAGGTAATCAAAGGATTGCATAAGGCAAGGCTAGTCTTGGTTCTAACCCTTGTGCAGTCAAAGAAAAGTTTAACAAAAAAAAATCAAAATCTGTATATAGGGCATTTTGTGCGTGCAAAAGGTATGAGAAGACATGTGATTCTTTGAATACTATTGAGGCTCATACCCGACCTAAATATGTGAAATATAAATATTATTTGCATTACTTTCTTCCAACATCTCAATCAAATAGTCCTTTATCACTTGTCACTTCTGTAACATGAAGGGTCATTTTTCAAGTTCATATTCTTTAAAGAAAAATGAACTTGGCAAGAAGGTGAAATGGATTCTTAAAGGTATTTTTGTATCTAAGGAGAATACTACTAACAAAAGTAGACCTAAATAGACTTAGGTACCCAAGAAGAAAGACTGAAACCTATTTTATAGGTATGTCTTAGACTTAGCAAGAGCAACAAATGGTATATGGATAGTGTATGCTCAAGACATATGACTGTTGATAAGGAGAATTTCATCATCCTCAGAGATAAAAAAGGAGGAAATGCAACCTTTGGAGGTGACTAATATGGCATACTGGCATCGTGGGCAAGAATCTTGAAACATCTATAGAAGAAGTACTGTTTGTGATTGATCTCAACCACAACTTATTGAGTATAAGTCAAACTTGTGAAAAAAGAAACCAGGTATTATTTGGCTCAAAATTCTGCTTGGTTATCAGAAAAAGTGATCAAAAGATTATCCTTAAAGCTCAAAAGTATAGTAACTGTTATACTATTGATTTAGATAAACACCGTAATCTAGATTTTATTTGTTTAATCAATAAAGATAGTGAGAGTTGGCTATGGCATAGAAGATTAGCACATGTTATTATAAATCAACTTAATATGCTAATTAAAAATGACTTAGTTACCAACTTACCTAAGATATCTTTTGAAAATGACAGAGAATGTGATGCTTATCTTAAAGGGAGACAAACTAAGTCCTCTTTCAAATCTAAAAATGTCATCTCCACATCTAGACCACTTCAGCTACTACATATGGATTTGATAGGTCCATCTAAAGTGAAAAGCAATGGAGAAATCTATATGTGCTAGTAATTGTGGATGACTATTCTAGATTTACTTGGCCTTTATTTCTTTCCTCTAAAGATGAGACATTTGATGCATTTGTAACCTTTCTAAGAAAGTGCAAAATGAGAAGGGTATTTCTATTGTGTCCATTAGGTCTGATCATGGAGGAGAGTATGAAAACTCAAACTTCTTAGAGTACTATGAAGAGCATGGAATTTATCACAATATCTCAGCCAAGAACACCCTAACAAAATGGCATGGTGGAAAGAAAAAACAGAATATTGGGAGAGATGGCAAGAGCAATGCTGAATGAGAAAAAAACATTCACAATATTTCTAGGCTGATGTAGTAAATACAACAAGCTACATCATTAACAGAGCATACATCAAATCAATCTTGGAAAATACACCTTATGAGCTTTACAAAGGAAGGAAACCAAACCTCTCTCATCGGCATGTGTTTGGATCCAAATATTTCATCAACTTGGTATGTTGGACTCCAAGTCAGATGAAGGTATATTTCTTGGCTACTCTAGTAGAAGTAAATCATATAGAGCCTTAAATAAAAGAACCAAAACCATAAAAGAGTTAGTGCATATAGTGTTTACTGTGAATGAGACTCTCTCTAAACCAGATTTAGATAATGATAAACTAATTTCTAGCTTTTGAAAGTTGAACCTCTCTAAATAGGATAAAAGTAAACCTCTAAAAATCTTAGAATCTACTCCTATAGAGAAGGATATTTAGTAGAAAGATCATGAACTTGAAGATAATGAAGAAATTTCTCAAGAACTACCTAAAGCTTGGGGATATCAAAGGAGTCATCACATTGATCAAGTTATTAGGAATGGCCAACAGAATGTTAAAACAAGAAGACAACTTAGGGATAAGATAAATCACTGTGCATTCATATCACAAATTGAGCCTAACTACAAAAAAGATGCATCAAAAGATGAGTACTAGATTATCATGCAAGAAGAACTGAATCAATTACAGAAGAACAAATTTTGGACTTAGTGCCTAGGCCTAATGATTATCCAGTTATTGGAACCAAATGGGTATTAGAATCAAACTTGATGAATCTAGAATGATCTTTAGAAACAAGGTTAGGTTGATAGCAAAAGGCTATAACCAAGAAGAAGGTAAAGATTTTGCGGAAACTTTTGCTCTAATTGCAAGATTGGAGGTAATAAGAATTCACTTAGCTATAGAAGACATTAAGTTATATCAAATAGATGTAAATAGTGCTTTACTAAATAGGTGCATTATGGAAGAAGTCTATGTTAACCAACCTCTAGGTTTTGAGGACCCAACTAAGCCTAAACATGAATAAAAATTAAAGAAAGCTCTTTACGATTTAAAACAAGCACTAAGAGCATAGTATGAAAGATTAAGTAATTTCTTAATTAAAAAAGGGTTTAACAAAGGTAAGGTTGACTCAATCTTTTCACTAAGAAGAAAAATAAAAATTTACTGTTTGTTTAAATTTATGTTGATGATTTATATTTGGTGCTACTAACAAATCTATGTGCAAGGATTTTTCTAAGTTGATGCAGAGTGAGTTTGAGATGTCTGTGATGGAAGAATTCTACTTTTTCCTTAGACTACAAATCAAATAATGTAATGATGGTATATTCCTGAGTCAATCAAAATATCTGGAAGAGTTGCTGAAGAAATTTAGAATGGAGAATGCAAAGTTAATGGGAACTCCAATGGCCACTACTACAAAGTTTGATATGAATGAAGGATGAAAAGCTTTTGACATCACATAATACTGAGGAATAATTGGTTTCTTACTATATCTAATGACCGTAAATCTCTAAAAGGCTAAATAAACTAACAATGTATAAGAAATTCACAAAAAAGAACATACACTGTTTTGCGTGAAATATGATGAAGTTATTTTTCCCGATTAGACAAAAAATGAGAAATTACATTTTTATCCCTAGAAATTATGAAAATTGCAATTTGATCTTTAAGCATAAAATATCACATGGGCAGGTGAAGTTAAAAAGTTCTTGGGGAAAATTACAGCTAATGACCCGAAAGAATTAGAAATTATAATGTTCATTTATGATAGGTAATTTTGTAAATATGTAAAATTATTGTCAAAACAAAGCTCTTGACAAGACAAATCCAATGGTATATGGCACTGAGAGTTAATGATTAAAAATAAAGAAATAATCAGTACTGAATGTTCAAAAGTAACTTTATATCGATAAAGCTGCTTTTTGATCTACAAAAGCTAAAAAGGTAAAAAGAAAAATAGTTGGACACCACAAAAAAAGCTTTTAAGAGACAGGATAATAAAGTAATACCAAGCACGAGTTTTGCTTTAATCATGTACTCATAAAGTGATTTTATATTACAAAAGGTAACTATACCGATTCAACTATAAAGTAACCAACATAGTGCATTATTGGATTGGAAAAAATATGTAGTATTTTAGAGATAAGCTCCCCTCAAGTTGGTGACACTTGGTAGCTCCCAATTGACCAAATGGGAAGACTTAATGGTTAAGGAAAGAAGTCCAAATAATTAAGTTTTCTTAATTAATTAAGATTAGTAAAAAGTAATAATAATTAAGTGGCTTTATATATCCCTCCATGTCTTGCACGATTAGTCCATTTGGCAAAGGAGAGAAAAGGGGTTTGAAGGCAACCATGAGAGGAGAAGCTACGTAAGAATAAGGTGGAAGAGAAAAGAGATGAAAAAGGGAGGAGAAAATACAAGAGAATTGGTAAGGGGTTTCCTTTCAATTTCTAAGTGTTCTAGCATTACTAAGTCAATTTAGGGATTTATTGGTGCTCAATAGTTGACGTTTCTTACAAAAACACTAATTAAAATGTGACACGGAGTACTTTAATTGGCATTTCCATAAAAAACGCCAACTAAAGTTAGTATCTTAGTTGGCATTTATGAGGAAATGCCAGCTAATATGATTTAAAAATTAAAAAAATAAAAATATATAAACATTAGTTAGCATTTATAAAGAAACACTTTTATAAACGCCAACTAATGTTATTTAGAAATTAATAAAAAAAATAAAAACATAAAAATAATAGTTGGCATTTTCAAAGAAATGCCAACTAATGTTATTTACAAATTAATAAAAAAATAAAAATATAAAAACATTAGTTGGCGTTTCTATACAAAACGCGAACTAAAATTAGCACTTTAGATGGTGTTTCTGTACAAACGCCAATTAAAAGCATCACTTTAGTTGGCATTTGTGTAAATAAATGCCAATAAATAACAAACACAAGTCACAGATCGAGAATTTAGACCGTTGATTAAAAACAATTTGATGGTTCTTTTTTTTTTTTTTATCTCCTTACTTCTCTTTTCTTAATCTTAAACCATCACTCAGACTTGTTCTCTCTCCTCTCTACCTACCACATGATTTTCTCCTTTGAAACACCCCTTAACCCTTCTCCTCATCTCCACTACCATCATCGGCCATGGACCTTCATGGCGAGCAAGAAGACATAGATGAAAGTAAAGTAGAAGAGAGAGTTAATGAGAGTGGAAGTGCTGTTAGTCTGAAAGTTGCTGAACTCGATGCACCTCGCTCATTTGGGAACCTAAAACAAAAGTCCTAGAGTTAGCAAGATGAACAACACCATCAACACGAAAATATGATCGCTTCCTATAACACCCTGCCTCCTGACACCTCCAGACTTGACTAAAAACTTTGAAAACTAACCAAACATAATCCAAACATCTCAAAACAACACTCTTTTGCTTCAGAATAGTGGAAATGAACTCCAAAACACCGAGAGCTGGGCTAGGGCCGCGGCCACTACAGTACCGTCACAGCTTTGACCTCCCCTATTTTTACATTGCTATTCCCTTCACTAGATCCACGGCCTGGACACTAGCGCCATGGCACCCCATGCTGATATCCCATATCAGTAACTTCCACATTTCAGGGCGAACTTCCGATACATATAACTTTATGCTCCGACCACCGATTGACTTGATTTTAACTCCTACAAGTTAATCTAGTTCCCATCTAACCATAGACACCACTTACACCTCAATCCAACTTTGTATGGAGATTTTGGACCCCTGACATAGTTTTGGTCACTGATTGACCAAAACTCACCACTAACCACCTCCAATTGCCACCAAAGGCAACTGGTCACTCAAAGACCATTCACACAGGTCCAAAACCCCCAAAACCAACTTGTCCAAAGAGGTTTCACCTCAAATGAACCACTCTTCTGAGATTTGACCCTTGGAACCCCAACTCAACAAACGGGCTACAGTCCCTAGAATACAGCAATCAAGCACAAAACCACTCTGGGCTCACAAACACCAACATACTAACTTCATAACAGCTAAACATAGCCATACATATATTCATCCATACCATCCTTACAATCCATATCTATAACCAAATATTCATTACAAATCATTCTATCTGTCTTGGCATAAGATACATATCCAATATACAAACATAAAATAGATTATTCCCACGCATGCATCTACTCCCACATCTTCTCCAGACTAGTGCCAAAACCATGACCTGACAGGTTAGTCATGGGAGAGGGATGTGAGACAATGTCTTAGTAACCGGGGATAACCACACACACATATATATACATATATCTCATGCAACTTATGAATGCAATGTGAAATGAATGATATTCATGTCTCCCTCGCACACAGTTAGAACCACAGGCTATTGTCATAATAGGACATTGCATATAGGTAACTCCCTTCCAACAGTCGGTGAAGACTAATTCTAAAATATTACCATGCTCACCTTACACTAATACAACTCGGCCAAAGGTTACACTAGTGCTCGGACCGTGGATCTCCTTACCCTGGACCACCTCGAATTAATGGTGATTTAGGAAAGGTGCAGTCCACTACCGCTTGGCTCCCTTGGCCATAGGGGAGGATTTAGTGACAGAGATCCCATTCTTATCCTCCCTAATCATATCTCATATCATCATATATCATATCATTATCACCACCCAATCCACCATATATCACAATCTCATAATGTCATGTAGTGATGCTCATGTATCATCATATAATTATCATCATCATATCACAGTGTCATATATGCATCATTTCATGTCATGTCAATATCATCATCATAATCATCATATAGTCACCACATCATCATCTAGCTGTGTACATAGCACGATATATATAGAAAACAGTACACACACACATATCAATATCGTGGTATGAAAGAAACATGCATATATATACAATTATATATACTATCATACAATACAATACAAACAAACAAACAAACACCCAGTTACCTCAAGTGTCAATACCACACACGTGAGTTCCATGAACTTCTTGGATTGTCCAACACACTTGAACCCCTCTTGGTTAACCAACAACCTTTACAATATCGCAATATCTCAATTAACCACATATACCAAATATCCAAATATCACAATTTAACCACTTTAGGACTAACCCAAGGTTCCAACACCCCTTTCATGCATCAATAAGTTGTTAGAGACCATTCAAACACTACTCAACCACAACACTTCGGATTCCCAAGAGCTTTAACTGAAAACAACCTAGGGTTAAGCTCTAAATATATATAATCCCTTCAAAACTCACACCCAAGCAACAAGAATACCAAAACACACTTCATTAACACCATTACATCTATTTCAATTGGTGGATTTCATCCCAAACCAGAAATCCAACCTCAAAACTGAAAATCCCAAATTTCTAACTGAACAAAATAGAGAGGGAGGAGTAAAGAACACTTATCAGCTTGAATCCAAGCTCTTGATGTCCGAACATCACTCCTAACGGCCGAAAATCATGAACCTTAGCTCAACTCCTCGTCGCTCCCTCCATTTTCTTTCTTTTCGATCATCTGAAATGATCTGGATTTAAACAAAAATCTCAAATCTTACCACGACCCCAACATACCTCGTCAAATCAGCTAAAACAACACTACTGAAATGGTTCTCACCGTGGCAGCCCTGCTTCTCGCCACGACATGGAGCCCTTCTAAACTCAACTTGAGCTTTCCTCCATCCTATTTCCTTTGGTCCTAAACACGTTACCAAGAAAGATAACATAAGGGGTGTTACACTTCCTCTCCCATCGATCTCCTCCTTGCCTTGCACTGCACCAGATTTGTCTCTCCACCTTGCCTTGCACCAGAAGACCGGATCCATCTCTTTCACCATCTGTTGACCTCTACCTTGCCTTCCATCATGGGATTTGAATCCTCTCCCTTCGATCCCTTCTCTCGCCCCCTACTTCGCCATTCATTCACCACTAATTGCTAGAACCTTTACAAGACTCAATCAGACTCAAGTCAGGCACATTCTCAAAGCCTTAAATGCATGTTTGTCTTGAATCTAGTATTAGTAATTCTATTTCCTACCATGTTGGTACCTACGGCATCTGAGGTGATGGTTGTAATGTCCATCATTCTTCAGCACTATTGGAACTTTTGTGTTGTAATACGCATGGAAGATAAAATTGTAGGTTCTTATTTGAGTGCTAACTCCAGGCAATTTAATCAATTTACTTCTACCTTCTATAGATGATCATTCTTTATAGGCACAATCTTATCTATTGTTTCGTTTGACAATTGACCTAGGTGTTTGTTAATAATTACTTGTTCAATAAAATTATTGGGTATTTGATGATGGGGCTAAATAATCATGAATATTATCTGTAAAATTTTGGTAAGTGATATGAATTTTGGATTTGCTTGTATCTATAATATATAAAGCTTGCAAACTAATTAAGAAACTTCCTATTTTGTTTTTGATTTAGTGACATGCTTTTAGATTCACGCGTGTTCTTTGATGTTTTCCCTCTCTGTGGCTTGGATCTTTTGTAACATCAAAGAAGCCTGTAGACAACTATCAATTTGAATGGTGATGTATACTTTGGCACCTGGACTAGGCTAGTGTGGCATGGCATATGAAGTTACTTTTAACATGCCCATGTACTTTTATCAAGTTAACAATGTCTAGCAGACATATAGTTATCTACTTTGATCACACCATTCTGTCAGTGATTATATTGTAAACTATTATTATAATTGTTATGTATGAATTGATCTAAAGTTAAAACCTTTCTTTAGGTAGGCCTAATCTCTGATGAGAAATTGGTCAATCTGCTTGATTTGGCACTATCTACAAACATAGTTAACACTGTGAAGAATTTGAGAGTGATAATGGAACTGGTGTTGAGTCATTAGCCTTAATGTCACAGTTTGCAACTGTAATTACTAATGTACTTGCTGGTACCTAAGATTTCACAAGAGAAAGATGGAGAAAGAAGTTTTTCCGAAGACATCCATGAAAGTAAACAACAAGCTTTTTTGTATATAGTTTTTTAAGTTTTCAATTTATTGTAAACTGAGGTGATAGTCATCATGTTACTTCTCAGATATGAGCAAGTGTAATTTCTCAATGCTACATATTTGTCATTTTCCATGCTTCTTTCAGCATCATTTGACCATCTTCTTAAAAATTGTCTAGTCTTTCTTTTCGGGCAAGAAAATTGTCTAGCCTTGCTTGAGATTTTTTTGGTAACAATTATTTGGTATTCAATACTGTTAGCTGTCTTGGAAGAGTATAGTTAGGTTCCAAATGAGAGGTTAGCTCTCCCATCTTGCCTTACTTGAGACTCGATACCTTTAGTGCTGAGAGTATCTTATCTGATTTTGTATTGATGAATTTGTATTTGTTATCATTATTGTTTCACAAGATGATACTAATTTCTATCTCAATACTGAAAGAAGACATGGAAAAGCTACGCCAAGCTTTGAAAACTTTATCTGAGGCTGAGAAATAGTTATGGATGTCCAATGGCAAACTAACTTGGCTGATAGCTACATTACTTCAACTTGCTTTTGACCAGTGATATATGCTGGCTACTTCATCTGATAATAGTTTCAATCATAGTCTGTTGTCCCTAAATAATGCAGATGGGAGAGAAGCAACTAGAAGGACAAGTACTAGTATTGAAATTTCTTGCAAAAAGAGGCATTTATCAATGGATTCTAGAACAGATAACATCCATGCTGGTAGTTTAGCTGATGGAATGGCAAAAGGTCTTAGTTTAGATAATAAAAGACTAGCCATGGCTGGTTGTTCTCCTCAACAAATATCCACACATGTTACTGATGTGATTAAAGAGATATGGCTAGAGGTGTTTGACAGAATTCAGGTTAATGGTCTAAAAGAGTTTTTATATCAAGAAAGGAAGCTGGTCTCTGTTAGTTTTGGTGCAGTTAAACACTCAATCTACATCATATACTTATCTACCAATGCAACAAATTATTTATCAATATAATATACCCTCCTCTCCTAACCAAGAAATTTTGTTCTCTGTGTTGATTACAGTGATTGGAATCTAGCATTGGATCAGCAAGCAATGGGTAGAGCTCATCTTTTAGGTTGAACAAAAGATGTTGGTTTTCTCTCCCTCATTCTCCCTCCATGTGCATGCATTTGAGTCAAAGGATGAATCAGTTTGGCTATTGCTGGTTTGTGTGTTTGGTGATAAAGAAGGCATTGGCTGATTATTTTTTTACTCTATAGGTTGTATGTAGTTGCATTTTTATTTTTCTTATATGTTTCTTTGCTGATAGGATTTATTATTGAATTTTTTTTTCCTGAATTCGGGTTTGTAAACTTTATTTTTTTCCTAAAAATGTATAGGTGGAAGAAAATGATTCTTTTTTTAAAAAAAAAAGGATTTAGTTGGCATTTCCATGGAAAGGCCAACTAAAGAATATTAAAAAAAAAACACTAAAAAGATAGCATTTATTTGGGAAATGCCAACAAAAGTGTACACTTTAGTTGGCGTTTTTCATATAAATGCCAATTAAAGTGGAAACTTTAGTTGGCATCTGTGAGAATAAATGCCATCTAAAATGCACTTTAAGTTGACGTTTGTAATAGAAATGTCAACTAAAGATAACACTTTAGTTTACATTTCCCAAATAAATGCCAACTAAAGTTACCTTTAGGTGGTGTTTGTAAAATGCGAACTAAAGTACCCTACTTTTATCAACGTAGAAATAGATAGCATTTTAAAAACGCTAATAAAATGAAAAAAAAAAACACCATCTATTCCCTTTTTTGTAGTAGTGCATATTTCCTAGGCATTATGAGTTAGTTTCCTTGGAATTTTTTCTTCTCCTCTCATTGTCCAATTTGTGCCTAAGTATGATAATGGGAAGAATGTGGTTTATATGCCATAAATTAAAGAGAAAACATGAGTGTGTGCAAAGGAAGTAAGTTTTAGCATATTCAGAGCAAGTTTTGAGAAAAACCAACTCTTCCTCCAAGTGAATAGATTTTAGCCAAATCATTAAGGAAAGAAGGAGTTGGATTTTCATCAATTTGACCCCAAAAATGGTTTCCCCATGATAGAAAACCTTACATCATGTTTGGTTCAATCACCAGTAGGTTACATGATGTAATGTGAAGGGTGTGCGGGGAAGATGATTACATGATAGTTTGTTTGGTAGATGATTGTAAATGAATGACTTCATATGTAATATCCCAAAATTTTACTAGATACTAAGTAATGAAAAATGACATAATCAATGATAATGTAAAATATACAAGAAATTCGCAAAAATGGATAGACACCATTTTACGTGAATAAAGGCAAAGACGTCATTTTTCTTGGTTTGTAGAAAAATGAGAAAATTATATTTTTACCTCTAAAGAATTATAAAAATGATATCTACATGCTAAAATATATAAAAATTACATTGAGAAGAAATATATAAGAAAAATAATCCAAAACTTGGGAAAAATTACACCTAAGGATCTGAAAGTTTCAGAAATTATAATTTAACCTCGAGCCAAGGGCAATTTTGTAACTATGCAAATTTACTGTCAGAATGAAACCCTTGATGAGAGAAGTCTAATGGTATATGACACTAAGGGTTAATGTTCAAGAATAAAGAAATGTCCAAAAGTAACAGTAAACCAATAAAGTAAATTATGGGTCCTACCGATGGTTAAAAGGTAACTGGGATAGGATATGGGTCATACACAGATACCATTTGTTATAGGATAATTATGGAAATATAAAAATAAAATTAGAAAAGTCCTGTAGCCCAAAAATACTAAATTACTATAGGAAGTAGTTTTGTTGGTATGGTTAAAAATTATTCGGTTCAGGATATATCTGGACCAGGAAAAATTGAGCAATCTTGGACACTTAAACCACTCATTTCCTACATGTTTGGGTAGCTTGGGAAGCTTGTTTTTTTTTTAAAACTTCCTCAAGAAGTTGTTGAAATTTTTGGCAAAAATGTAACCATAATTAGTTTAGGTGATTAACCAAGAATAACTATCTAATTAAGCGTGTAATTAAGCCACTTAAAACCTTCTCTTTCTTCACCATTCTGCACGATTTCCAGTAGCAAAAACATGGGAGAAAAATGCAAGAAAGGAAGAGAGAAAGAGAGAAAGGAGATGAGGAAGTTCAAGACAAAATTGAAAGCTTAAGTTGGTAAGGTTTTCTTCTATCACTCTATGCTTGCTACCTATAGTCTTTAAAGCATGGTTTATGGTTTAGTTTTTCTTCTCCATCCTCTTAGGGTTTCAGCCATGGAATGATTAAGTAAGAAAATGAGTTTACAAACCATTAAACTTAGGGAAAAGCTTAGACTAACCACTAGAAGCAAGAATCCATGGCTAGTTTGAAGTGTTTTGAAGAACATATTTTTCTTCCATTTTATGTCATTTTTGTCTGAACTGGGGGAGTATTTAGAGTTGGAATTTCATGATTTTGACCTCAAAAATGGATTTCCCATGGTCCAAAATCTTAAAAACAAGTTTGTTGTACAAAGAAAGATCAAATGAAAGTTAAGTGATAAATTTAGGGTTTAGTGAGCATAGTATTATGTAATTCAGAAAATTAGTGGCTAAATTGATTAAATGATGATATGGCTAGGTTCAAGGAAGTGTTATGAGGCCCAAGAAGTGGCATACCAAGTGTAGGAACCATTGGAACACATAAAGGTAGATAATCCTCTTTACTAACATCACATTATCATTATTGTTTCTTTGATATTTGATACTATGGCATATATATGAAATGTTGATTTGTGATGTTCCTATGTGGTTGGATGAATTGTATGAGGGCTCAGATCCTCAGGATGTCTATTTTACAAAATGAAACTTTGCCAAAATTTTTGTAAAATGTATATGTTTCCAATGTGCCTATGTGATGAACTATGTTTTCTTGATGTTTTCATACTCAATGTGATGATATGATGGTATGTATGGGATTTATCTACTGAGATTCATTGAACCTCACCCTCCCACATATTAACCATGATTAGGTAGTAACAATGGCAAGACCACCAGGGAAGAGACAGGAAAGGAGAAAGCATTTGATCATTAGCTTGATAATGTTAGCATTTGCCATGAATTTTGACCTATTGTATAAATTTGTAAATGTGATGACAAACAAGTTTCTTCAAGTTTTTATGTTTCTTTAGGACTTAGTGAAAGTATGGTATAATATGAAGATGATATATGGCCATGTAAATATTTTATAGCTTTTGTTTGGCAAAGTAGAAGGATACAAATGGTCATTCTGACCTATGTAGAGTGAACATGCCAATGTTTGGACTTTTGATGTATAAAGTATGAATATTATATATGGTTGAAAATTATACAGATAGGGATTTAAAATTATCCAAAGATCACTCAATTTGGACGTGTATATGAATTATGGTGATCTTTCAAAGTTAGCCAAAAAAACTGGAATTTCAAGAATTTACCATATGAACAATGAAAATTTCATGAAATTTATTGTACTTATTGGCCAAGTATTTGCTCTGATTGATATTTTTCCTAGGTAGATAATATTTTAAGCTATCCATAGAGACTTGAATCACTCTCATATGATTTTTATTGAATTAGTTACGATTTTCTAAAGTTTGCCAAAAAAGAAGAAAATGGGGATTAAATGAATAGTATCATTTAAATGGATTAAATTTATTATAATATTTTATTATAATTCAAGCTTCTCATTAAGTATAATTAGTCTCTAATGAGGTCTAATACATAAAAAATGGTCCTAGATAGATGTGTTACATCACACCCACAAATTTGTTTGGTTAGACTAAAAAAGATGTAATAGGATGTAATAATAATGAAAAAGACAATAATACCCTTGAAAGAAAACACCAAAAATTTAACCTAAAAAGTTGTTAGGTTTATAATATAAGTTTTAATAATGATAAATGTAGGGGAATAAAGAACAAGTGCATCATATATATCTAACATACAATGTTCCTTAAAGAAGTAAAGTGTGCATTAGCATATACCTAATTAAGTTTATAATTCATATATCTTGTTGTGTACTAATAAATCGACTATACTTTTACAATGTATAATATAAGTTGGATATATAAATTAGACTAACTACTTAGTTTGTAAGTGTAATATATTAAATGTAGGATAGTTCAAGTAAAAAGAGTGAGCATTGGAATATAGAAATGAAAATCAATATCATGTCTTACTCAAGAAAGAAGAAGAGAAAGGATGTTCAAAGAATGGAAGATCAGAAATGAGCATACCAAGAAGAAAATGACCAAGTGAAAGTATAGTTCAAGCATTGAAGAACTAGTTACTAGGTATATTTTGTTTTCACTTTAGTCTAGAGGTGTTTTTAATCTTTGAAAATTATTTAATCTTATTACCATATGTTTTAAATGAGTTAGACTAAGTAAATATGATGTTAATATACGTTAGATTTGGAAAACACTGACTAACAGACGAATTTTGAAGTTAATACTTATGCATTTTGGGAAAAATTAGAACTTTTCTTGCTGAAATTTGAAATTCGAACTTTGGGTAAAATCTCTAATAAACAAATTTCAGTTGATTGAAATTCGAATTTTGAGTCAGGTATAATTTGTGAAAATGAAAATTCGTATGAAGTTATGTCAAAATTCATCTGATATTAAAGTGCAAAAAGAGTTCAAAGTCAGTCTTTTTGACAGACGAACTTTGGATTTCAAAATTCAAGCTTTAAAATGAAAATGTGTAAGTCTATTTAGAGGTCTCTCTAACATATAAATTTTAGAAGTTCAAAATTCGAATTTCAAAAAGTAGAACTCTTGTGTAATATTGAATCACTCAATGAAAGACAAATTTTGGGCCTTCAAAATTAGAATTTTGAGTGGACTGTAGAAATATGAGACAACTGTTCAAATGTACTAGATGTGCTTTAAACTTGAAAATTCGTATGTTTTAACATGGGAAATATTAGTTAAAACCAAAATTCAAATTTCACTTTTAAATAGCCGAATTTTGGAAGTTCAACGTTAAAGTCTTTAACTTATGTTCTCTATGAAATTCGTCTGTTGACACCCTAAAATTTGAATTTCAATGTGTCAAACGCTTTAAATGCAGTTGGTAAACGGCTAGTTTTGCAGAGTAACCATTGGTTATCTTTAATGCATATATCTTATGTCTAACGTCTGATTAAGCCAGAAATCTATAAATAGAACCTCATTTGAACTTATGGGTAACGAATTTAATTGAGTTTGTGCCAAAATGCTGCTACAATTTATAAAATCTTTCTGTGTCAACTTTCAAAACTAAATACACCTCATTAGAGTAATCTATCAATCTATTATCTACTTTTCAAGAGAGTTTTCATTTTGTAAATATTTCTTTCAACATATTTTGAGTAGAATCTTAGTGTGGGGAAACACTAAGGGAATTACATATCATTGTAAGGGTATGGGGAGAATGGCTTCACAAGTGCCTACTGAAACTTGTGAGATGTACTGAGGCTTCATAGGTGCCAGGATCAAAACTGTGGGATATAGCGAAAAATCTCAAGTAGTGACTTGAGGACTGGATGTAGGCCAAGTGGTTGGGCTAAACCAGGATAAATACTTATGCCTTGCTCTTCATCTTCTCTCTTCCATTGTTGTACTCAACTCTCTCTGTTCATCCCTGTTTTGCTGCACATCTAGTGAAATTGGGTTGTGATTCAAAAAGGGCGCAAATCTTGCATCAGCCAATTCACCCCCATTTTGGGTGACCAGCCAAATCTAACAAAAATAGCCTCAATTTAATTGGTCGTGACTCAAGCATAACGTGCCCTAATCCTTTGCTTGTATCAGATACCTCCGACTGATCCTTGCTTCTTCTCTATCATCTCCATTTCTCATTACACATATGGAGCTTCATTGACATTAGGTTGGTAGATCTTCATCCGTGGTGAGTGAACCCTTTTTCTATTCGTTGGATGCACGGGAAACCCCTGCATCCATTTTCTTATTCGTTTCTCATCTCAATCTTGTTGGTTTTGTTTGTGACCATGGTTTTGTTGGTTATATTTTAGGTTGCAATGCCTCTCTGTGTTTGTTCATTGGCACTTCCTTTGCTTGTTAGGATAAAATTCTTCTCCATCTTCCTTCTTCTCTCCTCTTAATAGGATTCATATTACAATGTAGAATATTGTACTAATCGATGGAATTATTAGTTTTGAAGGTTGTAGTGCTTCAAATTTTTGTGGGGTATATATTTCTACTTTACGTGTGATTTAGTTTTGGCTATTTTTGAAACTAAAAAATTTGAAAACATTGAAAATTCATGGATATAAATTAGTGGTTTATTGTGTTTTCCATACTAGAGTTTGATATTGTATTGTGGGCATGAAAGGTTTCTCTAATAAATTGTGCTTTTGTACTGTAAAGAACTTGCTATGAAAATATGGGAAAATACCATACGCCACCCATTAGTAGCTAAAAAGAAGCAATTCAGTTAAACAAAAAGGGAAAAACAAGAGCAAGTCAAACCCATAAAACCATTATTTTTGTATCTTTCCAAGAAAAATCAACCGTGATTTAGGTAGCAGTGTAGCAGAAACATCACCATTGCTTTATTTTGTTTTTTAATCAAGAAATGCATTATGTTTCTATCACCGTTGATTTAGTCTTTCCTTTCAATGTCTTTCTTGTCTTGTGTGAAATGCCCAAATATTTCTATCCCTCCTATTGTTTAGATAGTGGATGAGTGAATGCAACCTCTGTGTAGTAATTTTATCAATGTATATAAAACTGAAAAATTCTATAATAAATCTGATGGCAATATTCTTTGTTAATGTTGTTATGGTTATAAAGGAAGGGGGTGAGACTTCACAAATGATTGCAATTTATTGATATATGAGGCATCGATTTCTCATGTACAGATACTAAAATATGAATTTTATTAATATAATGAAACGATATATTTTTTTCTGTGTATTTTATGATTTCTTTAACGTGACATAGCCAAATTATAATGTCATAGCCCAATTAGAACTTTTCTTTAGTTTATGCTTGGAATTTATTGGAGTTGTCAGTCTTGCTATTCTAATAATGAATGTAATATTTAGTGTTGTTTGGCCAATAGAAACTTCTCTATACACAAAACCATGTAGTACACACGCTAGTCCTATAATGTAGTGATATTTTCATTATTAGTTATAGCAATGGATATTCATGGATTTAGGAGGGCAGCTATTAAACATGTTTGGACCCTTGAGGAGGACAATGTGCATGTTGACTGCCTTGTTCACATGGAAAAATGATGGAATATTTATGTATAACAAGAAAATGAAGCCTCGTTACCAAAATTATTTGGAGACATGACTAAACAAAAGCTCATAGGATGTGCGATAAAGGCTGTTCATATAGAATTTCACATAAAGAATCTTAAATCAACATATGTTACTATCTTTGACATATTACATGGGCCAAATGCACATGGCTTTACATGGGATTCTATTGAGAAGCCTGTTATAGCGACAGAAGATGTATGGAATGACTATATAGTGGTAATGACACTCACTTTAGTATGTTTAATGCATTAAATTCATATTATTATTATATTTGACAACTATTTATATTTGTTGACAGGTTAATAGGCAAACTATAATATTCAAGACCAAGTTATTTCCTTACTTTGAACAATTATGCTTTGTGTTTGAAATAAGCTAATTAATGTGTGACAGTTTTAGTAGGAAAATTAGCAAAAGTTATTAATGTGTTATGTGTGAAGAATAGTATTTCTATAGTTTGGTGCTATGTTTTGGTTAGTTGAAAAATTAGTAATAGTAATAACATTGTATCGTATAGTTTGACTAGTGGGATGGATTGGTTCTTTGGTTAAAAGTGTTGACTTTTTTCTTTCCATTTATGGTTCATAGATGGTAAGCAAATCTAGCATTGGAACAAGTAATTTGTTAAAAGTTGTGCAGGGACAAAAAGCTTATTGCAAATGTGGTCGAGTGCTACCAATTAAAATTTTTGGATCGGATGAGAACTCACACTGACTATACTTCAAGTGTGACCAGGTTAATTGCAAATTTTGAAAATGGTTAGAACCAATTGATGTTGAGGAGAGTGTTTGTGAGCCTAAGAATGGTATGGGTAAAAAATTTGAAGATATTGAATGAAAGGTAGAGCAATGTTTATCAAACATTATGGATAGGAAATATGCAATGATAGAATTTAAAGCTGAACTTGTTGGAATGAAGTAGATGGTTCAAGGAGATCTTATGATGTTTGGATTTATATGTGTAATATTGGTTGTATGTTTATTGAAATTGTAGTTGTTAGGTGTTGAAAACCCTAGTGTTTGTATTTTGAAATTTTGGAGAAGTTTAAAATAGTAGTGAACTCCTTATATTTCATTGTTAAATAGGAGAATTAGCTACCTTGTTTGCCCATTTTAGTATATATATATACACTTATATTTATGTCTAGATCTTTAGATATATATGTATACAGAAGAGGTCTTATTAAATAATATTTAATATATAATTATACATTTAAGGTGCAATATAAATATATATACATAACTATCTATATATACATGGATATATATAAATATATATGTATTTTTTGGTGTGTATATAGTAGCAATTTCAAATGTTAACTGCCCATGAATGAAATCCAAAAACTTTCCTCATAAACTAATTGAATTGAGATATAAGTATTGAACTAGAGGATAACACAGTAGCTTGTCATTGAAACATGGGGTGTGATTTTACAAAAGATGGGATGACCTTCACCTATTAAAGCATAGTTACATCTACTACCATATTCAGAACATCATCATTACACCATCTACTTTTTAAAAAAAGACCCTTCACCTTGGCCAAAAAAATATAATCACAGGTGAAGGTAATGTGCCGATTACTAACCCGAATTGGCACACTTACATAAGATCCTAAATATATGTGCTATACAAGCATTAACTACTTTCAAAATGTTACATATAATCAAGTCTATGCCTATATAATATCATGAATCCATTGAGCCTTCAATTCATCAGGAACTTCTGGGAACCCATACATCAAAATTTTATTTCCTGCAAGTATGACATTTGCCCTTTTGATCTCCCTACGTGTGGATGTAAAAGATGAACACACAGTCTCTACCATTTAAGCATGGAATGCTCTAACTTATTTGTTGAAATGCTCATTGCATTGGCTAAGGTATTTTCAACGTCAGTACTATTTTGTCGTCATCTTTTGGAAGATGATTGAACTTCATATGGTTACTCAGGTGGTTGATCAAATGTACCTATATTTTCCAAGTCCACATCTTGGTCGTCAAGGACATCATGTTGTTGGTTAGTTGTTTCTTCTTCTTCATTCACCTCATCATCTACTTCACTAGAGAGTTGTGCATTTACACCTATTGCATGCCCATATGAAATTCAACTTGTCAAAGTAAGGTAAACATTTGTTTCTAAAATTACCAGCCTTCTCGTGCACCTGAAAAAAAAAAACTTGATTTTAATTCCATCAAAATGAAATCCTAGACAACTATTGATCATAGTATTAAGTTTTTTATGATTTCTATCTACACTCATGTCATAACATCTTCAAGTATACAAAAGCAGAAAACTTTTCATGTATATTAGTTTTGACTATTGTATCACACTTTAGCAATGGACTTCAAAAGAAAACAAAGCATCCCATAACTACAAATGATAGGATTGAATTATAATAATTGAGAATCTGTTCATAATATAAAAAGAAAAAATAGTTCAACTTAGCAAGTTCCAAATAGAAATAAAAGAAAAGGAAAAGCTTTAGCATTGAAAGTTTTCAATATAGAGATGAATGGCAAGGATGATGCTAACTTTGATGATTGATGCTGATAGAGAAATTTTAATCCATTGCCACTAATGGGCTAGAGTTAAAAATAAGATAAACAAAACAATTAATTCTGTCACAAAAAACTTTCAGATTTGTACCACAAATAAACTCAAAAATAAAAATGAGTAGATATATTAAAATCAATAGATAAAGGAGCTCATATTACAGCACAACAACAATGCCACTAACATATGATTTATTTAACAAGAAGACTCATTCAAGAAATATAACAAAAAGAAATTGGATTTACAACCTTCAGTAGAGTTATTTAACAGAAAGCAATATCCAACAAATTAGTTAAAATGCAAGGACAAGTTATAGAAAGTAACTATGATGATTGTGTTAGCTTTCACATGTCATTTGCCTAAAGTGACTAATGAGAGCATCACTCATGAGAAAAGAAAATTAATTAGTTAAAATGCAAGAACAAGTTACAAAGGCATTTACATTAATGTAGTCTTCCCAAACATGATCTTCACCGGTGACACATTTTGTATCGGGGTTCCAACCAAACCTATATGTGTTGGACCTGTAGAGCATATCATACACAGTTTGCCATGCCTTCTTCATTGTCCTTAATCTATTATGTATATAAGGGTTGGCTAGCAATCCACAACATGGAGATTTTTCCTCTAACATCTCCTATAGCCTCTTCAAATATCCATCTTTGAATCCAGTGTCACAAACAAATTCGCCATTAACCTTTAGTTGAACGATATAGTCTACAAGCAACTCATCCTCATTTGCCATCCAGATACACTTGCTTCCATTACCTTGGTCAGCTTCCACGTTGAAATTTGCATAACAAATAGGAAATCTCATAGTAATAGATGAATAGAACATAATTTAGCAAAGATATAAAAATTACATAACTCATAATTGGAAATAAAAGTTCTAACATAACAAATCAACACATAAGTCTTTAAAAAGTGACATAGAAATAATCCGACACAGTAGTAATAGTACATAAATTAAAAGATAGCTATCCAATTAACAACTTATAACTCAAGTCCTGACACAGGGGGAATGAATTCTAGTACTACATAAGTTAAAAGACTATCTATTATGTTTACGAGCTCTATATGTCATAAACATCTCATTAGCCATGTTATCCTGAAATATGCTCCAAGCATCTAAGGGCTCCATTGTTAAGGTGGGATTGAATTCTTCTATGGGGATTGGTTGCTCTAATGTATCATACTCAACCTGCAAGGGGTCTATCATGTTGTCTTGCTTAATAAGATTATGCAATAAATAACATGCAATGATATATCGATTCTGGGTTTGAACCGGGTAATATGAGGGACTCCTAAGAATTGCCCACCCTATTTTCAGTAGCCTAAAACACCTTTCAATAATATTTTGTGCCAATGAGTGTCACATGTTAAAACATTCTTGTAGGGTTTGAGGATGACGTCCTTCTCAAAACTCACTTAAGTGATATCATTGCCTACGATATAGGGCCAAAAACTCTTTACAATTTGTGTACCTCGCATCAATAAGGTAATAATTACCTGCATATAACAAACTGTTATTGCCATTTTACATCAAGTACTGCACTTTGAAATATAAAGAATAGCTATATATCTTGAGGAACCCTAATTCCATTTTGTCAACCAATGGCATCTCATAGCAATCTAGAGAGCTACAGAGCCTTCCCATCCTGGGAAAACAAATATGAATTGATCATCAAGAAAGCATACACCCAAAACATTTGTTGTCACCTCACCCTTTCTATTAGATACCTTGGCTTTATTTGGATAGGCACTTGAAGCCTAATATGTGTACCATCCAATGCACTAAGGCAGCCTTGCAGTCAAAGTGACAATCATAGTTACTATATATCATAATAACTACCTACAAGGAAACTAGGTTTAGCTTATATATAATTATCATAATCTACATACCTTGAACTACTTCCACCTTTCGTCAATTGAGTTCTCAAGTATTGCCTCAGGTTTTTTGAATAACTCTTCATGGAGTCAAATTATTACTCTTAGCACTAAGTTGAAGTAACGACTAATGGTTTCTCTGGACCTCCCAAACTCAAATTGTATTACTCTATTTTTCACATGATGAGCAAGTATGTGCAAGAATATAGCCACTTGTTTATCTATTAATATGTGTCTAGTTGGTTGAAGGCCACCTATTGTATCTAGCATGCCACATAGTCAATCAAACGTAGCTCTGTACATCCTAATTTGGTTGAAACAAGTATTATCACTCATATACACCAACTCTTGTAAATGTCATCTTTTAGTATTGAAGTCAAGAGTGTAGGGTCGCTGTCTTAGCCTTCTAATACTAGATAACAACATTGTATACATCCAATGCACAAATATTGTGTTCACATCATGCATTATCATTAACCATGCAAGCATCAAATGAGAAACCACTTCATCATCATTTTCATCCATAATTGTGGTAGTGAAAAGTTTCACAAGTTAACATAATTATACTAAACACCCAAACTATATATATATGAGTTGAAACATAATACTAAACGTATCGTTCAACCATTCTGTGTGTCAATATATAAACCATAACGATCATCAATTCATCATGTAACACACTAAACAAATTTCTATGAATATAGATGAGGCATAAACAATTCACCTCATGGTCATAACAAAATTGATATTAGAGAGTCTTACATATGAATTCATTGGCTAAATATTTAATTTAAGTGAATCTAAATAAAGTAGCAAGTCCACAATGTCCAAAAAACTAGAGTGCTAATTGTATATAACTTAATGTTTCAAAATCTTAATTTACAATTCACAGATGGTTCGTGCCCTATAAAATCTCTATTAACATAAAGTATAGTATATCAAATCATTTAATTTATGTGTGGCAAATTGCATACCACATATCAGGAACACAAAGCAACTATACAGCTTCAAGAGATGACATTCCTTTATATCAAATATTTTTTCCCACAAGATTTAGGGCTCTTAGCATATTATTTTTCAATCAAGAAATCATGACCTCAACACCATGATAAAAGCCCTAAATAATGAACCAAAAGTAGAGGAAAGCCCTCCTATAATTTTTGTTAGAGATTGTACCCTAGGCCAATCATTGTATTATAAACATTGTACTTCATTATGAAAAAAGAAGGTGCTTTTTTCTTTTATCACATTATTATATATTTTGCATGTTTATCTTTATAATAATATCATTGGATAAATCATTTTATTCTAAATGTCCCTAATCAATCATCTTTGTGGGAACAATGATGAACAAAGGGTAGTATGATTTTGATTGATAATTACGTATAAAGATACAAATCAAAATCATAAGCATTCATTAGGGAACAGGCACTGAATCGACCCGTCATGAGATAGCTGCATGGATCAAGTCATAAGCTTATCTCATATATATATATAACCATGTCATTGAGCCCTTAGACCTGAAATCATCATGGCTTCCTACATGGGGACCACTATACTTTGTCATAGTCAAAAGTCACCTTTAATCAAGAGATTATAAAGGCTATGATCAGGTATAGTGGAATTTATGTAAAGGAAGATGAATGATCAAGATGGAATTTGTCCCTCTAATGAATGGAGAGATATATCTGGGCCCCTCGATGAGTGAGTTAAGAAATGCATGGCCATGCTCGAATGGAAGAGTTTCCATTTATTCTATCAGTCTGCTCGGAGATCGAGTAAGTAATGATCAAGTAACTTGAGGATGATGTTTCCATGCCTCATTTTGACCTATATATTGTGAGACAAAAGGGATGTGATAAGGTTATATGATAGGTTACATCGGATCACTGATCTCATAAGATTTAGGTAGTTACAATATCTTGCTATAGGCCACTTGTGACTTGTGGGTCTAATAGTGTCATTGACCCACTACCAACATCATATGGGTCTGCAGGGTCGCACACAAGAACAAACCAACTCAAGCTAGAATGTCCAGATTCATTGAATCTGTTAGATATGTTAGCTTTCCAAGAGGGGGGTGAATTGGGAAGATTAAAATTTTCTGCAAAAGTCAACAGTATAGTGAAGACAAAAGAAATTGTAAAACAGAGTACAATATAATAGCAATGTAAAAGCAGTAAAGGAAAATAGTAGACATAGATGTTTATCCTGGTTCGGTCTCTATATCTTGACCTACGTCTAGTCCCTAAGCAACTACTTGAGATTTTCAACTATCCAACAAGAATTTAGTGGGCTTCTTGCAATTGCCTCAATACAGCTTTGTTGCTGTGTTCTTAGAGCTTACAACTTCTCTCTCTCTGCACTCTAACTAAGTGCTTCCCAAATCCCCTGTGACAGCCCCTCATAGGAAAATCTTTCTTTCATATGAAGATAAGATTAATTACAAGAATGAACTCTCTAATGTAGAGTATATAGGAAAGTTTAAGTGCATAAGTCTAAAGTATGAGAGTAAAAGACTTTGAGTTGAGAATTTGACAGAGTTTCAGTATGTACAATGTTAAAATTGTTACCCACAACTTCAAATGATGTTATATTTATAGATTTAGGTCTTAACTATACGTTATACACAAAATTTATCCGTTGGAGAAGTTACCCAATAGTTACTCTGAAAAACTATCCGTTTACCAATCGTATTTAATGCTTCTGACATTCAAAGTTCGAATTTTGGTTAGTCAACAGATGAATTTCGCAGAGACCGAAAGCTAAAAACTTTAACGTTAATTTTGAAAGTTCGTTTGTTGTAAAGCAAAGTTCAAATTTTCATCATTAAGAAATTTTTCTATTTTGGAACATACAAATTTTCAAGTTAAAAAGTTCTTCTTAAAAATGTGAATAGTAGTCCCAAATTGCTACAGTGCCTTCGAAGTTCAAATTTTGGTGCCCAAAATTTGTCTGTTAATGGGCAGCTCAATTAGGCACAATAGTTCATCTTTTCAAAATTCAAATTTTCAAGATTCAAAGTTCGTCTATCAGAGAGAACTCTTATCAGACTTAGTTCAAAGTTCGAATTTCTAAATACCAATATTCATATGACAACAGATTATCGTAACAGACTTGTAAGCTTTGTTTCTGAAATTCAAATTTTCAATATCAAAGTTCATCTGTCAGTGAGCCATCTTGGAACTCTTTTTAAACTTTATTTTCAGATGAACTTTGACATATCCTCAGACAAATTTTTCATTTTTCATGAATTGTGTTTTGTCAGAAATTCGAATTTTCAAACGCTGAAGTTCATCTGTCAGATAAGGCTCTTTTTCAGACTTGTTTCAAAGTTCAAATTTTTGAAGTCAAAGTTCTTCTGTCAGAAAAGGGTCTTTTCAAACTTGTTTCAAAGTTCAAATTTTTGAAGTCAAAGTTCATCTGTCAGAGAAGGCTCTTTTCAGACTTGTTCATTATTCGAATTTCCAAAGTCAAAGTTTGAATTTTTAAAACAACAGATCAGTATTAACCTTTCAAACTTTGTCTGTTGATGGGTGTTTTTCAAATATTCCATGAACAAACATAGAATCATAGTTTTAAAACATCTTTTTGCCAATTCAAAGTATTTTACTCAATTTAAACCCTGTTAGAGATTCTACATCTATTCTTGTACTGGTTTTTTTTAAAATTTATTCACTTGAGATCTTTTGTGTACCTTTAATATCTTATCTCCAGGCTCTTAAAGGTTGGTTTGGAATCATCAAAACACTTTATTCAACAGAATCTAATATATCTAGATTCAATGAATTTAATATTCAATTTAGGGTGTATGAATTTTATAAATAAATTATATATATTTGATATATATATTTATTTATTTTATAAAATTTGAAATATATATATATGTTTGATATATTATATATATTTGATATATATTAAATATTTTGAATTATATATATAGTATTTAAATTAATTTAAATTATTAGTTTTAAATTTAATTCTATGTGATAGATTTAAATTTAAACTAATGTTATAATCTGAATTTAATTTATATGATAAATTAAATTTAAATTTGATAGTTGGTTTAGATTTATTCTATTAGATAGATTTAAATCTAAATTAATCTATTAAATTAAAATTTGATTTAATTTAATTTAAATAATTTATTTAAATTAATCACATAATAAATCTTATCTATATAATTATATAGATTAGGGTTATTATATACAGAATTAAGAGAGAGTCTTGATTCACCCTAGATATAGAGTAACCATACACTTAGAAAGAGAAAGTGTACAGACGCACAGAGAGAGCGTACGGACATTTGCAAACAGAGATGCTAACATGCCGTTCGAGTTGGACTCACCATTCATGTGGATATCGGTAGAGGGAGGTAATCAAACGTGTCAGTTCCTGGGGTTCAACATTGAAAGGAATAAAAAAAACACACACCAAAGGTAAAATATTCTATTCTACATATTGATTTAAGCAACGTTCACAGATCTATGGGAGGGATTTTGGTGATTTTTTCACTGTGCATATACTGAGATTCTCAATAGTGGTATTAGAGTCACATCAGTGATTGTTTAAATTGAGTTATTGAGAATATGATTGCATATATATGAAATGTGTACAAACTCAAATCTGTCAAATTTTGTTTCTATTTCATATGTGATACGATTAGATTCAATTCTATTTTATTTCGTATGAGATGCAATTAGATTTAATTTCATTTCTATTCATATATGTATGGATTTTGAATTGATTGTGAATCTATTTAAGTGATTATGTTTCTGCTTTCATATATTCATGATAATATGTTTTCATATGTGTCACTTTCATATATTCATGATATATGTATTCATATGTGACGCTTTCATATGTTCATGATATATGTTTCCATATGTGACATTTCATAAATTGAAATTTGAATATACAGAGGTTTCATCTCTAATAGATGAATTTCAGTTATGAAATTCAAATTTTGGGTTAAGCACTATTAGTATATATATGCAAAATTTGTATGAAACTTACCCAAAATTTGAATGTTGATGGAGTTTAAAGAGAGTTCAAGGTCACACTCTATGATAGATGAACTTTGGACTTGAAAATTCAAATTTCAAAATAAGAGCTTGTAAGTCTTGTTAAAGCATGCCTCTGAAAGATGAATTTCATAATTTTACATTCGAATTTCATAGAGGAAAATTTTGTGCCATGTTGAACAAGTTTCTAACAGACGAATTTCAGCTTTTGAAATTTAAATTTCAAGTGCACTATGAAAATATGAGACAACTGTTCAAACTCAATAAATGTACTTTTGATATGAAAATTTGTAAGTTCTAACATGAGATATCTTTAATAAACTCAAAATTCAAATGTCACATTTCAACAAATGAATGTTGAAGTTCAATGTTCAAATCTTTAACCTTTTGTCTCTGCGAAATTTGTCTGTTGCACCTCAAAATTCAAATTTTGGCATGTCAGATGCATTAAATGCTGTTCGTGAATGGCGATCTTTCATAGAGTAATCATTGGTTAAAGTTTCTAATGGTTAGACTTTGTGTTTAATGACTAGTTAAGTCACAAATCTATAAATAGAACTTCATTTGAAGTTTTGAACAATGAATTTTAAGTCTGCATTACTAAAACTTTGTTGAATTTATTAAGCAAAGCTTTTTCACCCTTATACTGCATTTATTATTCTTCAACTTTCTTATCTACTCTATTCTAGAGATTATTCTTTTTGTATAAAATCTTTTCTTTATCTAGAAGAAAGACACTTTGTGAAGGGAATCACCAAGGGAATTGGGAAACACTTTGTAAGAGTGTTGAGTGTAGATTTTGAGTGTTCTAAAAATAGAGCACAAGTTTGTACTGAGACGTTGCAAGGAGCCCCTTGAATTCTTGCAGATAATGAAAATTTCAAGTGGTGGCTGGGGGATTAGATGTAGATCAAGTAGATCAAATTTAACTAGGATAAATTTCTGAGTCTGTTCTTCCTTACTCTTGCACTTATTTTAATTTTCACTACACTCTTTTTTTTTTTTGGAAACTTTTGCTTTCACTATGAAATTACATTTTTGAATAAAATTTTTAAACTTTTCAATTCACCCCTTCTTCGAAAGCCAGCTATTCTAATAAACTATACTATTTGGATTAAACAGGTAGCTTTCTCCAACTAAACTAAGGACTCCAAATCCAAAGAATTGTTAAAGCTATCTATGATAAATGTCATGTTAGATTTGGAGTATATGTTCAAGTTTTTCTAAGAGCCATATTAGAAGTGAAGAAATTCTATGACGGGTTCATAATCTTAAGCTCCCTACAAGAGAATGGGTTAAGCGAGTACTAGATGCTATATTGAGATTTTGAGTTCAAGAACCGTATCAAGAAGTTCCCTCAAGGTTGAGTGTTTCACACTCAAAATGTGTCATTGCCTACACGCTCCAGGTAGAGTGCTATTATGAAGGAAAGCTAATGTAATAGAATTCTCACATGAGGATCCAGAAGGAGATCCAATTGAGAAGCTAGATGACAATAGTAAGCCTAATCTTAATATGGAAGCCCCATAAACTCAAGGTAATGCACGTATAAAGGGAGCTGGTATATAAAATTAAGATGTGTAATTGTAATCTTTAACTAAATATATATGCATTAAGATGCTGATTTAAGATTAGCAAAATAAAAAGACTAGGGGTCGAGGCATGATAATGTATTATGACTAGTGATGATATGATGAAAGTAATAATTAATGTAATTACAAAGTTCAAATTGTTATTAATTGCAATTATTACTTGCAAAATAAGAGTTGTTAAGATACGAAAAGGTGTTTAGCAAAGGCTAACACTACAAGCATGAACCTTTCAAATGACTCTAGTAGAAATAAGTAAATGTATTCCCAGTCTAGATTGCTTATAAATGATCCTTAATTGTTTGGATCATCAGTATAGAATTATTGAGTAGTTATAAGAGATAGTTAATGCTCAAGGGAAATAAGGGAAAAGTTAGAGCCTTTAAGGTTCTGCCTATACCGTTGTAGGCTTAAGCAAATAAGTAAGCTCTTGCAGGACAAGCCGCAGAGTAATTGGTGGAGTTCACCAACCACGAACATGTGATTGCATAGTTTAGAAAGTATTAGCTTTCATCCTTTGATGAAAATTTGACATGCAAGTTGTTAAAGAGTGGATTATCAGCCCTGAAAAGATTTTTAAAGAAAATGGGCTCCATATTAGAAATAAAAACTTAATGATAACTGATATATTGGAAAAGGAGGAAGATTAATGATGTTGGAACACGAAGTAAATTATTTAGACAAGAGTACTCCATTGACTTGGGAAATATTTATAGAATAGTCTATGAGAAATATTTTTCCTAGGCAGTCAGAGATGAAAAAAAAGAAAAATTTACAATGATTAGCCAAGATGAGAAAGAGTTAGTTGGTGAATATGTAGCAAGGTAAAATCAACTGACTCGATACCCAAATTACTTCCAGTAGTATAGTGATGAAAGAGGAAAGATAAAAGCTAGAAGGAACTTAAAGCAGCAATAAGAGAAGAGTTACCTAGTTTTATACTTTTAATTCAATAATCAATGTGATCTGAATTACTGAGAAAAGTTTGAATCACAAGCATATTGCACTAGTACCTCCAGCTAACAATAGCAAGAAAACTGCGAAGGTAGGGAAAATAAGTAAGTAAGGGTAAGTAACCTTGGCATACCAAGGGATTTAAAAAGCAAGGCGATAAGTATAGAGGAGACAGTTTTAGTAAGTCAACTCTTGTTTATAAGAATATGGCAAGGCTTATAGCGGAAGGCTATGCTTAGCAATGAAGAATGTGTGCCTTAAGTGTAAAGAGTCAGGACATTATACCGGTGACTGCACAATGGAGGTGGCAAACTTTGGATCATAAGCATAGAAAAAGTCTTTGTGCTAATCTCAATATGAGGCCTATAAGTCGCCTAACCTTAGTAATGGTGCAATTCAAATGCAAGCTAATATTTTATGTTTTATAATGACGTAAAAGTACGGGTTTGGAGATTACTACTATATAAGTTATATAAGAATGTCACGATGAGAAACAGGCCTATGATCTCCATTGTCTATTCAAATAAGCACCGTAGCAATACAAAGATTTGTATGCCTTTCCCTAGTAGTGATGTGAGCCTTGGCATGAATTAGCTTTTATAGATAATATCCTCCTAGAATGTAAGAGCAAGATGATGATTTTGCCTACCTTTGAAAGTGTTTCATGTGCTAAGGTTAAGTTAAATGGTATGCTAAGGATAAAGAGTAAAGCTGATAAATGAAAAGATTCAATGCCTCTATAAGAAAAGTTAGTGTACTTATGAGGTATAAGGTACAAAGTATAAGCCTAAGGTATTTGATTAATGGCAACCAATTAGGGAACTATGAAACCTTGAGATAGTTGATTGTTAAGCTTAGTGTGAAATCTAGCTAAAAGATAGTTTTTGGCTAAAAGATTTCCCAATGAATGAAATCTTCCATTAGTTGCCAAGGCGATGTAAAAGGGAGGTAACTCCTGTGAAGAAGTCCAATTGAGCAAAGAGATGAAATCCTCCTTTTGATAAAAGCAGCTGATACAAGGCAGATGGGAGGTAGCTCTTAGAGAGAAGCCTAGTTGAACAAAGATATGAAATCCTCCATCAGATGAAAGTTGCCAAGGCAAAGTAATGGAAAGTGGCTTTAGGGTAATGCCCAATTGAGGAAGAATGAGTAATGGTGAGAGGTCGAGGCTAGATCGTAACTGGGATAGCAAGAGACTTTCAAAGGGTAAAATTTTTTTTCTTAAGCTACTATGTTAATTCTAATGGTTTTGATGATTCTAAACAATATTAAGCTTAGAAATCCAATATCAAAGGAATACAAGTCCTATGGAGAATAAAGATAGAGATTCTAAGTTTGAAGAGTTATTTCATAAATTTTAGGAATCCATTTGTAAAAGAAGGTAGTTAAGCTTTGAATTTTACTTCACCCAATATTAAATGAGATATCTATTTTAATGATTAATGATTAGCTCATGATTTCAAAATGGTTTTCATGAAAAGGGTTACCTTATATCCATAACCAGTAAAAGTTATGAGGATAAAGTCTCAATCTCAAAGCTTTTCTAAGTGTCCCTCCTTCGATTTCATGAAAAGTGGTTGAGGTTATCTGTATAACATAACTATGCAACATGTTCTCAGGTCTGTCCATGTGGTTATCCTGATAAGGTAGGTAGCTTATTTGCATAAGGGAGTGAACAGTGAAGGCCAATTGTACTATACAGCCTGTTATTTGTATAGCCTAGGGAGGTTATTTGCATAACATGTGTTATAGAGCACTTGGACTCTCCTCTGTAAATAGGTTGTCCACATAACGTATGTTTCAGTACCCTTGGACTTTTCTTGGATAAATAGGTTATCCACATAACCTAGGGGGATTATCCGCATAACCTATGCTACAGAACTCATGGTCATTCTTTAACTAAATAGGTTATCCACATAATCTTGGGAGGTTATCATGATAACCTAAGTTTTACAAAAACTTAGTTTGAGAAAAACATAATGTTATCCGAACAACTGAGTAGGTTTTCATGAAAATGTTCTTCAGCTAAAACTTAGTCATTATAGGATGAATGTTATATGTATAACCTAGGTAGTTTATCTGCATAATAAATGCATAATGTTGAAACCAGGAGCCAATGTTCACCCGTTATTCGCATAATCTAAGGAGGTTATCTGCATAATGTAACACCTCTCTTATGGGCCCATTTCTATTGTATTTAATCCTTCCAAAGTCTATTTCTATAGTAGGATCTTGAATCACCATAAATGCCATAGTAAAATTCTACCAACTTTGGGCACTATTCATTTAATCAAATTTCTTTATTCCGATTAAACTTTGGAAAATCATAACTAAATCAATAAAAAATCGTATGCATGTGATTCAAGTCCTTAGGGATAGCTTATAACTTTGTCTACATGAGAAAAATATAAGTCAGAGCAATGATAGTACTGATATGTATAGCAAACTTTGTGAATTTTCACATTTTATATGAAAACTACAAAATAATCATTTTAATTGGGATTAAATATAAAAATCCGCTAAATATTGCTCACACATCCAATCTCAGTGTTCTTTGGACCATTGGAGAGCTCTTCTTGTCTACTTTTAAACCACGTACACCATTCATACTTTATACATCAACAGTCCAAATAGTAGCATGTTTACTCTACATAGGTCAAGATGGCCATTTATCTCTTACTACTTTGCCAAACAAAAGCCATAAAATATTTACACGGCCATATATCATTTTTATACCATACCATACTTTAACTAAGACCTAAGACATCATAAAAACTTGAAGAAACATACTTAACATCACATTTACAAAATTACACAAAAGGTCAAAACTCATGGCCATGGCTAGCATTATCAAGTTAATGGCCAAATTCTTTCTCCTTTCCTTTCTCTTCCTTGGTGGTCCTGCCATTGTTGCTACCTATTCATGGTTAATATTCGGGACGGTGAGATTCAAAGAATTTCAGTAGTTAACACCCAACATGCCATTACATCATCACATTAAGCATGAAAATATGAAGATAACAGATTTTGAATACATTAACACATTTACGTCATATGAATTCATAAAATTTTTGGCAGAATTTCATTTTGAAAAATGGACATCTCGGGGTCTCAATGCCCCTCAATAAACTCAGCCAATACACATAAATTGTCTCAAAATATCATTGCAATCATATGACAAAGCATGAAGCACATTGAAAATTAACATGATAATATAATGTTAGTATGGGAAATTAACTACCTTATGATGCTCCCTTGCTCTCCAAACTTGGTATGCCACTTCTTGAGCCTCTTAACACTTCCTTGAACCTAATCATATCATCATTGAACCAATTTAGCCATTGGTTTTTCGGAATTATACAATACCATAACACTAAAACCCAAATTTTTCACTTAGCTTTCCTTTGCTCTTTCTTTGTACAACATACTTGTTCTTAAGTTTTTGGACCATGGGGAACCCATTTTTGAGGTCAAAATCATAAAATTCCAAATCTAAATACTCCCCCTGTTCTGACTGAAATTTGACCTAAGTGATTGGAAAAAAATTTCCTTCAAATCACTTCAAACCATCCTTGGATTCATGCTTCTAGTGTCTAGTCTATGTTTTTTCCTATGTTTAATGGTCCAAAACTCATTTCTATTGCTAAATCACATTTTGACTGAAACCCTAAGATGGAAAGGAAGCAAACCAAACCATAAATCATGCTTTGAAAACCATAGATAGTAAGCTTAGGGTGGTAGTATGCAAGCTTACCAATTTGCGCTTTGATTTTCCTTTGATTCCTCTTCCTTCTTCTCTTCCTTCTTCCTCCCTTTTCTTGCATTTTTTCTTGCTCTGTTTTGGCTTCTGGTCACCCATGAAATGGTGAGGAAAGAGGAGATTAAGTGGTTAATTACACCCTTAATCATGGTTAAGCAAATACATGAACTAAAGTTACTTTTTTACTTTTTTCTTTGTCTCCTTCTTTAAGAAGTTTTCTCAACCTTTTTGAGATGATTGGTGGGCTTCATTGGCTACAGCACTTCATATAGGGGAGAGAGAGAGATGTGTTCAAAAATTGTTCAATTTTTCTGATCCAGATATACCTCAATCCGAGTACTTTTTAACCGTACCGATAAAACCGTCTTTATACTAATTTAGCATTTTTTGGATACATGACTATTCTAATTTTATTTTTATATTTTCATAATTATCTTGTCTCAAATAGTATCTGTGTATGGCCCATATCTTGTCCCGATTTCTTTTTAACCATCGGTAGGGCCCACGGTTTACTTTATCAGTTTACTATTACTTTTGGACACTCGGCACTGATTATTTTTTTATTCTTGAACATTAACCCTCAATGCCATATACCATTGGACTTCTCTCGTCGAGGGCTTCGTTTTGACAGTAATTTTACATATTTACAAAATTGCCCTTGACCCAAGATTAAATTATAATTTCTAAAACTTTTCGGGTAATTAGGTGTAATTTTCCCTAAGGTTTTTCTAATTCTTTCTCCACGGAAATTTTAATGCTTCTTGGACATAAATGTCATTTTTATATTTCTTTAGGGATAAAAATATAATTTTCTTATTTTTCTATCCAACCAGGAAAAATGATCTCTTTGCCTTATTTCACGTAAAATGGTATCTATTCGTTTTCACGAATTCCTTGTACATTTTGCATTATCATTAATTATGTCCTTTTTCATTACTTAGTATCTAGTGAAATTTTGGGATAATACGCAAAACCTCTGACAAACGCATTTAATGCGATAGGTGAACGACTATTTTTTTTAGAGCAATAGCTAATTCTTATTTCCAATAGATAGTTTTACTTCAAAACTATAAATATGACCTCATTTAATTTGTTGGGCATTGAGAATAAACATATAAATGCTAAAACTCTGCAGAATTGATTACTGATTCATTCAAAGCTTACCTATCCTCTGTTTAGCTAATTTATTGTACTTTAAATTTTCATATGTACTCTTTTGAGAGAGAGTTTTCATATCTTGACATGTATATTTCTACACACTTGTAGAGAGCACTTAGTGTGAGAAGACACTAAGAAATTTGTTCTTACTCTTGAGTGAGAAGAGTGAGAGTGTTTTATTCAGCTTAAAGTCTGAACTGGGGTTGTACTATGATTTTTGTAAGAACCCATTCAAATCTTAAAAGATATAGTGGAGAAATATCAAGTAGTGGCTTAGAGACTGGACATAGGTAAAGTGGAGCAGACCGAACTAGGATAAATCTCTGTGTCATATTCCCTTTAACTTTGCAACTGTTTTTTATTATATACTTTATTTTTCAGCAACTTTTATTATCACCATTGTATTTCAATTTTATAGAAAAATTCAAACTTCCCAATTCATTCCCTCTCTTGGGAAGCTAGCTAACCTAACATGCTAGACTACTGATTGACCTTGGCTGAATAGCTAAGAAAAGTTATGTATGAGAACAAACAAAGTAGACATATTGAAGAGCAAAGAGTAAATAATCACTACCTTAATAATGTTTAGACCCTAACCCATAAAGAACCAAAAGACTTTAAAGGTTATGATTAGTGAAGCAAAGTATAGGGTTTTGGGGTATGTTTTACATAAAGGCATAGTGATAAGGTGAATCTCTAAGCTAGTAAAAGCTATAGTAAAAAGAAGCAGTATAAGTTAAGGATTGAATGCTCTAGAGTTAAAAAAAAGTAAGTTATCCAGATACCACATAGATGAGTTATGGCTTAAAAGGAAGCCCGATGCCACATTCTCTAAGTCCAAAAATTGTAAGAATGTAGTAGAACCCCTTAGCACTTTACAATTAAGTGTGCTCAAGTGAGGGAAATTTCAAAATGAGTGACCTACTGGGAAGTATGAAAAAGATATAAAAAGTAAGAAAGATATGCCAATAGTTAAATGTGGGCACCAAGAATTTATTATAGTCTCACTAAAAGAACCTGTTAGATTACATGAATAAAAGTATGAGTAGTTTATTGTGATTCTCAGGGATGATATGCTAAAAGTACTTTGAATTTTTAGAGGAGCATAAAAAATAATTGAGAATTTTTATGTGTAAAAGAAAACAACTTACTAAACTTAGTAGATAGGAGCTAGGCTTTAGAAAGGTACAGTTAGTAAGTTATAGAATCTCCCATATGGATCGCAGTAGATCTTAGTAAAGCAAGTAAAGTTATGAAATGGGAGAGACCGAACACTATAATAGAGATGAGAGGTCTTCGAGTTTAACAAGATGTTATGAAAGTTTTTCTCAGTTTGTCATACCGGTTAGCTAAAAAAGAAGGCTTTTGTGGGAAAGGAATTATGAAATGAGTTTTTATAAGCCAAGGAGACTAAACCTCCTTCCTGAGATGATTAATCCTGATCCAATAACGACTCTGGGGTTTTATAATAATTAAAGTAAGCATGGATCAGGGCACAAGTAATGTAATAGGGTTGAGTGGCAGGTAATAGCCAAAGTTTTATATGATAAGTTTTATGAAAAGCCTATTCCCACTTATAGCAATGGTAAATAATGCTCTCAACAAGTAGAGTTACTAAGAGTTGTTACAGCTAATATGAATTGATATATCTATGGTATTATCATAGAAGTGTTTGAGATCACAATAGTCTCAAGTAAATAACAGAAGAGTTAGACTTGAAGTAAATAAAAGAAGCGACAAATAAAGATGAGATGACTTGTAAGTGTCATCTAGGCAAAGCTAATATGACAAACTTATGCCTTAGTAAAAAGATTACTCATATAGATAGCCTAAAGCTATGAAAGTAACAAAAAAAAAGATGTATGCTGCCAATGAAGAGATTATAGTATGAATAGGATAAGAAAGTTATGAAAGTAAGGATGAAGATTAATAATGTATATGTTATCTGAAAATTTCCGATACCCCTGAAGTAAAGTTAGTTTACGATGTCCTCACAATTGTCAGTTCAAAAAATATAAACTAGACCTTTTAGAATCCTATAAATGAATAAATGATACTAGAGTAAGATATTGACTATTAAGTCAAGTAAGAAATTAAAGTATTCCTCTGATAAAGATGGTCTGGAAATTGGGAAATGGATAAATGTAAAGTATGATATACAAGTACATATCTAAATTTCAAGAACGAAATTTATTTAAGGAAGAGGAAATTGTAACATCCCTAAAAAGCTAAATAAACAAACAATGTATAAGAAATTCACAAAAAAGAACACACATCGTTTTGCGTGAAATATGATAAAGAAGTTATTTTTCCTGATTGGACAAAAAATGAGAAATTACATTTTAATCCCTAGAAATTATGAAAATTGAAATTTGATCTTTAAGCATAAAATATCACATGGGAAGGTGAAGTTAAAAAGTTCTTGGGGAAAATTACAGTTAAAACTTGAAAGAATTAAAAATTATAATTTTACCCTGAGTCAAAGGTAATTTTGTAAATATGCAAGATTATTGTCAAAACGAAGCTCTCGATAAGACAAGTCCAATGGTATATAGCACTGAGGGTTAATGATTAAAAATAAAGAAATTATTTGTGCCGAAAGTTAAAAAGTAACTTTGAATCAATAAAGTTGTTTTTTGATCTACAAAAGCCATCAAGGTAAAAAGAATAATAGTTAGACACCACAAAAGGAGCTTTTAGGAGACAGGATAATAAAGTAATACTAGGCATAAGTTTACTTTAATCTTATAATTATAAAGTAATTTTATACTCTAAAATGTAACTTTATGGTCCAAATATAAAGTAACTGACATAGCATATTACTATACTAGAAAAATATACAGTATTTTATAGATAAGCTCCCCTCAAGTTGGTGCCACTTGAAAGCTCAAAAGTGACCAAATGGGAAGACTTCATGGTTAAGGAAAGAAGTCTTAATAATTAAGTTTGCTTAATTAATTAAGATTAGCAAAAACTAATCATAATTAAGTGGCTACATAAATCCCTCCTTGTTTTGCGTGATTAGTCCATTTGGGAAAGGAGTGAAAAGTGGTCCGAAGGCAACCAAGAAAGGAGAAGCTACATGAGAATAAAGCGAAAGGGAAAAGAGAAGAAAAAGGGAGGAGAAAATATAAGAGAATTGGTAAGTGGTTTCCTTTCAATTTCTAATTGTTCTAGCATATTTCCTAGGCATTATGAGTTAGTTTTCTTGGAATTTTTTCTTCTTCTCTCACTGTCCAATTTTGTGCCTAAGTATGATAATGGGAAGGATGTGGTTTATATGCCATAAATTAAAGAGAAAACATGAGTGTGTGCAAAGGAAGTAAGTTTTAGCATGTTTAGAGCAAGTTTTGAGAAAAACCAAATCTTCCCTCTAAGTGAACAGATTTTAGCCAAACATTGGGGATAGAAGGAGTTGGATTTTCATTAATTTGACCCCAAAAATAGTTTTCCAATGGTAGAAAACCTTAAGGACAAGTCATGACTTTCTAAGAAAGGCTAAAACAAACTACATGGAAATTTAGGGTTCATCAAGCTCTTTGTGAAGCAAGCCTTTGTTTTTTCATATATGGAAATCATATTTAGGACTTGAAGAAGCCTAAGAAGGCTAGCTTTGGCTTCAGGAGGAGAGCCAAGAGAAATTCCAAGAGGTAGTTAAGTTCACTTATTTGCATTTATGTTTTTTCATTGAATTTCTATGATGAAATTATGTTGCCATATTCTGATTGTGTTTTTCTTGACTAGTTTTTGCTATAAATTGAAGGGTTTTGTTCCCTAGAGTGTCAATTTTCTAAGCTATTATGCTGCCAAAATTTTTATGACAAATATGGTATTTTGATGTTTTATGTGATTACATGTTATTTATATGTGAAATGGTTGACATAATTGCATAAAATGTTACTTACTACTGAGATTTTCCTAAAATTTCACTGTTTCAAACACTAACCATGCTACGGCAATGTCATGGAGGAATCTAAGGATAAAGCAAGAAGAATGAAGAAGATTATGAAGCATGTCTTGTTACAAAGTTATGACATTTTATTTCTAGCAATTTGTATAAAAATTGCATGAGTGTTTATGAGGCTTTGTATCCCTATAATCATGCTCTTTTATGTCCCTTATAATGTTATAAGTCGGATTTAGAAAAGTATGAAGCATGTATATAGTGTATAATGATGGTTTTGAAGCTTAACAAGTAAAGTGGTTCAAAATGACCAGTCAGGAAAGAAATAGGGTTACTCTATTCAAAACAGAGCAATCAGTATAAGTATTATATATGCTTTGAAAGTAGACATAAAAACCTTTAAAAGAAGCTAAATAACACTTAAATTAGACATGTGTACGATTTATAGTGAATTTTTCAAATTGTAGATCAAAACTAGATAGTAATGTGAAAACTGTAAATTTTGCTGTAAGTACCTTCATTTTAAAAGGTAGTATAAAATCGTGTAGAGCTCCAAAAATTTAGTGGTTTACATATATGAAAAGATCTATGTTTTAGATTTAATATGCCACTAGTTTGAGAGTAATTAGAGCTATATAATGAGAGTTATACTTGTTTTTCTCAAACTATTCCAGTAAGAGTGAGGATCTGACCTTAGTGATTCAAGTTGAAATCCTACCCTGTATGAGTTAAATAAATGTAAACAAAATGTTTTAATTAAGACATTTAGACCTTCCAAATGACATAAAGAATGCATGATTTGACTCAATATAGAATGTGATATGAATTTTTAAATTTAAGGCCAAAATCCTAGAGAAGTAAAATAAATACCATTTGAACAGTGAATGTTTGAGCTATATACTATACAATTTGGTCAAGAAAGATGCAAGTTTTATATTTTTGTCCTTGTAGAAAATGTTTCTAACTTCATTTAGGGACTTGAACCACATCAATAAGATTTTTATGGAATTAGTTATGATTTTTTCAAAATTTGTCCGGAAAACTTGGGTACCAATTGAACAGTATCATGTATTTTTATTTTAATTATTTTAGACCCTTTTATGATTCAAGCCTCTGCTATGACTTAATTGAATATTAAACATGCTTGAATACTTCGAAAAATATATACTAAAGTAAGGCGTTAAATTCATAACATAATAGCTTCTACCTATGTTAGTCTAACAATTGTATTTCAAGGCTAACATTTGACTATTAAGATATTCTATGTGTTAGGTCTTTGACAGTCAAACTTTAAGATTGAAAATTTGTCTGTCAAGGTAGTTTCTCTATGCTTAGTGGGGACTACTCAAAATTAGAATTTTGGTCCCCAAAATTGGTTTGTTGAATGATAATTAAAAAGGATTTGAAGGCTCAAACTGTAAGCAGACGCAGCCCTATTCATATTTCAACCATTACATTTCTTATTTTCTTTCAACCATTCTTAAATTCCTTCTGCCAAGCATCATTTTCCACTCATTGAAGTTAAAACCAAACCCTACAAACACCTTCAGAGCATTCCTTGAAGTGAATTCCTCATAAAATGGTCAGAGTGAAGAATGCAAATGTTGGTGCAGAACAAAAAAGGCTCAAAAGGTCAACCAAGTCTCAATATGCCACTGAAGAGGGTGATACTCATAAATGAAAAGTTGAGTCAAGTAAGGAAACACCTTCTAAGAAGCAGAAAATGGAATTAAAGTCATAATCAAATAGGCCTATGCTTGTTACTCCTGCTTCAAGTACAAAACTTGAGGAGTTCTAGATGACCATAGAGCCTCTTTGTAGTTTTGAGCATATTTTGATGGAATTCACAATGAAATTTGCTACGAATAAGGTAATCATTCCTCACTACAAAAATTTGAAACATTTTCGCTTCTCAAATGACTTTGATGCTACAATCTAGATGGGAAAATACAAAAACCTTCTAGAGGTTAAGGAGAGATATGATGAGAAGGAGATCAAGACTTAGTATGTCTCTTTAATGTTCAATGACAAGAAGAACAAGCGTCAAGTAACTCTTCGATGTAGGAACCTATGGCTGATTGATGAAAACATTAATGACATTCTAGAGATTCCTAGACATAATGGGTTCAAGATTGATATTTCTAACACCAAGTAGATGGAAGAAGATGATGAAGCAGATGATGAGGGTGGAGAATATCTAAACTACAAGGAGAGGACAATTTTAAACTCAATCTTCAAAAGAAGGAAAAATAGGCCACTTCTGAAAAATATGAAACCTTCTAATCTTTGTGTACAGATAAGGGTCCTACACTATATAGTGTCTAGGATCATCTTTAACAAGGGAGGCAACTTCAATTTGATCACCAAGGCTGAAGCTCATGTGATGATAGCACTGATTCAAAGAAAATAGCTTAACCTTGGAAACATTATTTTTCAGAGGATGATAAAGGCCAGAGATCATAGGAAGGAATTTACATTGCCCTATACGTCAATCATTACCAAACTCCTCAAGTACACCAAAATCCAATACTTGAAAAAAGGAAAAGGAAAGCCTACTAAGTAATTCAAAGAGGAAGTACTAATGAGCATGGGCTAGAAAGGAAGGGATATGGGTTGGAAAAGGAGCTAAAAAACTGAAGATATCTTTTATGATGGATGAGAGCTAGGTCTATAATAACAACAATAAGAAGCTACTTTCGAGGCTGCTTTAACCACCTAACCTAAATCACAGCATTCCCATCCTCAACCTACCTAGCCACCTAAACCATCCATTCTATCCTACTACTTGGCCAGACCTAATACCATATTCGAGCATTATGATTGTCCATCTAAAATGATGATGAGTATATGGATGAATAGAATGCCTAGTTTGCAAACCTATAAGCCCAACTTACTGACTTGGCCAAAAGCCTCAAAGTGGTTGTTGATACCTATAATGACCTTCAAACATTTCTTCCAACTACATCAACACCATTAGAGCTTGATTCCTTTATTCCTCACAAGTCTATCTCCCCACATATGTTGAGTCCTTTTGAAGAAGGTTCATCTACTATTGGTACAACTACTGTTAGTCCTTAAGGCTCTAGCAATGGTACTAGTCTTGGTCCAACTTTGGACTATGGTATGGAGTAAGCTGAAGCCACTCAAGTGGATAGCTTTCATAAGTCAATGGTGGAGGAAACTGCACAAGGCCAGAAAAGAATGACAAGTGGTAGAACACCAGATCTTAGGCCTTAAGACTTTGTGTTTTTGTGGTTTTTTTTTTGTATGTTTGAATCTTTGTTATATGATTTATATGTCAAAGCATACTTGTTTGAATCTTTGTACTAAATATGTTTATATCAATGAAGTATGTTTATTTGTCTAAATGGTTCTTTTCTATTCTCCTAAATTTTTTACTTTGATACATATGCTACAATTATATGTTAAAAATTTGAATTTTAATGTGTAAGTTAAGGGGGAGCTCTTGGAAGTAAACCAAAGTACTAATCTAGTTTGTGAGTTATTTTGACATCATCAAAAGAGGGGGAGAATGTTGAATCAAAAGTTTTGACGATTCTAAACAACTAGAGCTTGGAAAGAGGATATCAAAGGAGCATGAAAGTACAAAGTGAAGAAATCTAGTGAAGCTCAAGTGAAGAGTTAGTTTTTAGGATTTCCCACTAAGTACACTAGGTAAAAAGCTTTAAATCTTACTTAATTATGTTATCATAGTGTTTAAATGATGTATTTTAAAGTTCTTTGATGTTAGCATTTGTTATAATTGAGATATATTGGCTAACAGACAAATTTTGCTATTCGACTCATTTTTATTTTGTGCAAAATTCACAATTTACTTAGTAAAATTTGAAGTTGTGGAGGTTTTATCTTTGAAAAATGAATTTTGGTTGTAAAATTTGAATTTCAGGCTAAGCATGATTAGTGAAAGTGTGCAAAATTTGCATGAAACTTGGTTAAAATTCGAATGTTAGTGAAGTTTAGACTTCAAAGTCATAGCTTTTGACAGATGAACTTTGAGCTTCAAAGTACAAATTTCAAAGTGAGAACTTGTATGTTTTGTTAAAGGATGCCTTTGACATACAAACTTGGCTATTCAAAGTTTGAACTTTATAATGAAGAACTTTTATGTCATATTAAACATGCCTTTGATAGATGAATTTTAGCTTCTCAAATTCAAATTTTCAAAGTGCTATGTGAAAACTTGAGACAACTGCACAACCTCTTTAAACATACTTCCAATATGAAAATGTGCATAAACTAACATAGGATATTTTTAACAAACTCAAAATTCAAATGTCACTTTGTAACACATGAATTTTAAAATTAAACATTAAAGCACTTGCCTTTTGTCTTTGAGAATTTCATCTCTTGAAATCCAAAATTTGAATTTCAACGTGTCAGATGCATTTAATATGGTTGGTAAATGGCTCTTTTTCAAGAGTAATAGTTGGTTAATGTTCCTAACAGCTAGATCTTGTGTTTAACGACTAGTTAAACCACAAATCTATAAGTAGAACTTTATTTGAAGTTGTGGGTAATGAATTTAAGTATGATATTGTGAAAACTCTTCTAAATTTCTGAGTTAAAGCTTTTTCACCTAGACACCTCTTTTATTGTTCTATAAATTTCATATCTACTTTATTTAAGAGAGTATTCACTTCTGTATAAAATTTTTTCTTCATCTAAAGGAGAGATTCTTTGTGAGGGGATTCACAAAGGGATTGAGAGAAACACTAGTAAGAGTGTTGATAAATTTTTAGTGTTTTAAGAACATAGCATAAGTAGTAAACTGTGGCATTACAAGGAGCCCATTAAAATCGATTAAACTAAATGAATAGTACTCAATTTAATGAAAAATTGGATTAACATATTTTATGCAATCAAGTCTCTAAACATGCATTAATAAACTTAAATGGAGTCTAATATATGGGAAATAGGCCTAAGTATTAAGTGTGACAGGTTGCATTTCCCCCTATTTAATTGAGTTTAAATGCTTCATTGATGTGTTGTTGGATGTGTATAAGCTCTAGGTTAAGGATTTTAAGTCTTTAAATGGTATATTCACTAAACCCTAACCCTTAGCTCTTGATATGATTGGGAACCCGAAGTTGTTTAGGTATAATTATGGTTCTATAAGTTGTTTTAGGTACCTTGATGTACGGGTTTGCTTGGGGAAGCTATGCTTTAGCCAGTTATGTTGTATATGCTAATGTAATGTACTATCCCTATTTTTATGAGATGTTTTAAAATGAATAAAAGATGAAAACAGGGTGAAACAAAAAGGCTATATATAATCGGGCTTTAGAAAGAATTAATTTCTCATCTAATTTTTTGAAGAAGTTATGTTCGGTCTTTAATTAGAATTAATTTTCCATAAGGTCCTTAGCACAAATTAATTCCAGAACTTACCCCGAAAAATATGCAATATACCACTTAAATGAAAGCCCGCTCCAAGCTGAGCGCAATAGTATAAGTATTGCATAGCCGGGAGGTCCATGTTGAGAGATAGACCAAGGAATAAATGTTGATATCAAAAAATGCATGAGAAATTGAAAAAAACGGAAAGACACCATTAAGCGTGAAGAAGGGTAAAGAGGTCATTTTTTCTGGTTGGATGAAAAAATAAGAAATTATATTTTTGCCCCCAAAGAATTATAAAAATGACATTCATGTCCTTAAAGTCATAAAAGTTACGTGGAATGAGTATTAGAAATGTCTTGGGGAAAATTACATCTAATGACCTGAAAATTTTAGAAATTATAATTTAATCTCGGGTCAAGGGTAGTTTTGTAAATATGTAAAATTACTGTCAAAATTAAGCCATCGATGAAAGAAGTCTAATGGTATATGGCACTGAGGGTTAATATTTAAGGATAAAGAAATAATCAATACCGAGTGCCCAAAAGTAATAGTAAACCGATAAAGTAACTGTGGGCCCTACCGATGGTTAAAAAGAAACCGAGTCAAAGTATGGGCCATACATAGATACCATTTGGGACAGGATAATTATGAAAATATAAAAATAAAATTAGAATAGTCATGTAGCCCAAAAATGCTAAATTATTGTAAAAAGCAGTTTTATCGGTGCGGTTAAAAATTAGCCGATTCAAGATATATCTGGACCAAGAAAAATTGAGCAATCTTGGACACTCAAATAACTTACTCTCTGCGTGAAGATGGGGCAGTTTGGACAGCTAATTTTTGCCCCAAAACTTGCTTAAGAAGGAGTTGATTTTTGGTCAAAAAGTAACCATGGTCATTAACCATGATTAATTACATAATTAAGCATGTAACTAACCAATTAATTACCTTCTCTCCACCTCATTTTCACGAGAGTTGCAGCAGCAAAAACAGAAGGGAAAAACACAAGAAAGAAGAGAGAAAAGAGAGAAGGAAGAAGAGAAAGCTTAAGGCCAAATCAAGAGCTCAAGTTGGTAAGTTTGTCTTCTATCACCCTAAGCTTTCTATCCATGGTGTTTAAAGCATCATTCATGGAGTAGAAATTCTTCCTCTTCCTCTTAGGGTTTCATCCAAACATGATTTAGCAAGGAAATGAGTTTACAAATTATAGAACATGGGGGAAATGTTAGACTACACATTTAAAGCTTAAATATGCAAGTAGTTTGTTGTATAACAAAGTGTAGTAATTTTTCTTGAATTTCCCTAATTTTTTTCGAGTTACTGTTCATGTTTAAAGTTGGAATTTCATGGATTTGATGCCAAAAATGAGTTCCTCATGGTCCAAAACCTTAGGAACAAGTGATGATTTCATGAAAAAGCTTAAGATTAAGAAAGTGAAATTTTTAGGTTTTTGAAGTTTAATTCGGAATGAACAGTAACTGAGTTAGAAATGATATTTAGTAATTCTGAGGCCATGTTTGGATTCCTTATGAAAAATTACATGGAATAGAGGTATAATTCATCACTTTTGAGTTAGGAATGAATTTTTGGTTAATTTTTGAAGAATTAGGATTTCATAAACATTTTTTTTAAAAGAAAGTCATGGAACCATTAGCTTGAGTAGTTATTTGATGATGCATTAGGACTTGAAGAAGCCCAAGGAAGCTAGGAAGAGCATTGGTATCAAGTTGAAGAGCAAGAGAGAACATGAAGGTAGCAATTTACCTATTCTTGCCTTATATTGTCATGTGATTTTCAATGAGTTTGATGACTTGCTATTGTTTGCTATGATCAATTGTGATTCTTTGAGAATGTTGGCTGAGTTAATTGAAAGTTTTGAAACCCTGGGATGTCCAAAATATAAAATGAAATTGTACCAAAATTTTTGTAAAATATTATGGCATAAATGTTTAAAAGTATTCAGATGATGTTTTATGATGATTATATGCTTAATGTGATAATATGATTGCATGAATGGTGATTGCTACTGAGATTTTTTGAATCTCACCCCCCTTCCATGATTAACCATGCTAGGGAGAACCAATGCAAAAGAGTTAAGGAAGGAGCAAAAGGTATGAAGAAGGAAATGATGTTGCAAGCCATTGTGTTATAATGAGAATGGTTATTTGTGCCTTGTTTTATGTGAAATTTTTAACTAGTGATTATTATGTTAATGTTGTAGAAAATGCATGAGAATTTCCAGTTCTAGATATTGTGATATTAAGTTATGTTTTACCAAATTTCATGCCAAAATGAGTTCATTTACAAGGGTTTTGGTAAGCAAATGACAATATAGACTGAAACAAGGCATTTTCCAGACATGTCTATTTCATTTGCTCTTTTTCTAAACTTAATGTGAGATTAGGTCTATGGTATTTTTATACCAGATAGAGGGCATCTCAACCTTTAATATGACAGCTAATTCATCCTATTTGGAGTTGTGTACAATTAATGGTGAATTTTCTAATTCAGGGTTCAGAACAGGGCAAAAATGGGAAAACTGAAAACTGAAAAGTAAGTACTGGAAAATTCAATAGCTAATATAAAATAGTACAAAGCTCCAAATATTAATTAGTTTATATGTATAAAAAGGTCTATGTTTTAAGTTTCATATGCCACTAATTTGAAGTTAATTGGAGCTATATAATAGGAGATATGGTGTTTTCCCCAAAACTGTTCTAGTAAGAGTTGGATTCTGACCCTTTATGATTTAAGTTATCACCATGTCCTGTAAAAGTAAAATACATGTACAAGAAAAATATATTTAGAACGGGGATATATAGGGCTTTTCAATGACATAGAAAATGAATAAATTGGCTTAGGGTAGGGTGAGATATGAATTTTTAAATATAAGGTCAAAATCCTGGGAAAGAGAAAATGACCAAATATACAATAAATATTTGAGAAATAAACTGTATAAATTGGTCAAGTAAATTCTCAGTTTCATATTTTTTCCATGTATATAAGGTTTTCATCTATTGTTAGAGACCTAAATCACTATGAAATGATTTTTCTAGAATTAGTTATGAATTTTCAAAATTTAGTGGGCAAAGTGGAAACTTCCATATGAACAACAACCGAAAATTTTGGAAATTCTGATTTTCATTCTTATGTGATTCAAGCTTAGGATCAAATATAATTAGACTTAAAAGGAGTCCAATATATGGGAAATGAGTCTAAAAGTAAGGTGTTACATGTAACATCCCCATATTTCATTAAGGATGCTACTCAATATATAAAAATACAGAAATAAGGCATGTGATATATGAAAAGATGAAAAAAGAAGTGAGACGGTAAGGTTATCTACTTAGTCCTTAATTGGAATTAATTTTCCGTTAGGTCCTTGGAAGGAATTAATTCCAGAACTGAGCCGAAATATATGTAATATACTAGTTGAATGGAAGTTTGTCTTGAATTGAACACAATGAAATAAGTATTGTGTAATCGGGAGATCAAAGTTGAAAGATAAACCAATTTGAAAGTACAGGATAAATAGTAGAAAAAATTATTGCAAAATTAGTCTATGGAGGAAATTATGAGAAAATACTTAGAAGAATTAGTATTTGCATTTTTGACTCATTAAAGGTAAAACGGTTATTTCCCAGGCTGAAAAATAAAATATGAAAATTTCATTTTAAGCCCAAGGAATAAAATATTTCTCTAATTTAGTCCTTTAAAGAAGAAAGATACAAGGGAATTGAAACATAAATAGCTTGGGCGAAAGTTACAACTAATGATATGAAAGTTTCAAAAAATTATAAGTATACCTAGGTTAAGGGCATTTTTCTAAATATGAAAAATTATAGTCAAAATGAAACTTTTGATGAGTCAAGCCCAATGGAATATTATTTGAAAGTTAATTAGATAAATATGATTTTATATTAGGTGATGAAGTTTTAAAGTTAATATTATAACGAGTAAAAGAGATTTTATACCACAGAAAAGTAGTGCAGTGTCAAGGACATTCAATGGATGCTACCCAGATATATTTTGGATTAAGAATATGATTTTAGTCCAAAAGTAATTTTTTGGATAATCTTGTATCAATTTAATGACAATAACGACAAATCTATTTAATCAGTACAGGTAAATTTTATCTATAAAAGGTATTTTGATCGAATTAAATTTATGAAGCAATTTTTGGCCAATGCATCTATAAAGTGATGTGCTGTATAGCTTGGGGGACAAGAGAGGAATTGTTGGAAAATCTTGATTCAAGTCGTAAAAATTAACCAATTAAGTTAATTAACTCAACATAACTCTCCTCTTCTCTCATATATGTTCTCAAGAAGCATGGTTAAGAGCATAAGACCACATTTCCTCCTTATTTTAGTCTTGTATTGTGGCAGCCATAGAAGAGAAAAAGAGCAAAAACTTTTATATTGTATAATACAAGTTGAATATATAAATTAGACTAATTACTTGGTTTATAAGTGTAATTTATTAAATGTAGAATTGTCCAAGAAGGAAGAGTGGGCATCAAAATAAAGAAAAGAAAATCAACATCATTTCTTACTCAAAGAAGAAAAAGAGGAAGAATGCTCCAAGAATTGAAGATTAGAAGGGAGCATGCCAAGAATAGAATGACCAAGTGAAAGTGAAGCTTAACTTTTGAAGACTTAGCTATTAGGTATATTTTATTTTCACTTAGGTTTTGAGGTGGTTTAATATTTGAAATTTACTTAATCTTGTCACCATATATTTTATGAGTTAGATTAAGTAAATATTATATTAGCATCTATTAGATTTAAGAAATATTGGCTAACAGACAAATTTTGTTATTGACTTATATTTATTTTGTGCAAAATTTGAACTTTGCTTGTGGAGATTCGAAGTTACAGAGATTTTATTTTTGATAGAAGAGTTTTCAATTTAAAATTCAAATTTGGGGTTAAGCATAATTAGTGAAAGTGTGCAAAAGTCACAAAGGTTTGAACATACCTTTGATAGACGAATTTTGGTCTCTTAAATTTTAATTTCAAAGTGCATTATGAAAACTTGAAGCAACTATTCAAACCCAATAGATGCATTTCCAATATGAAAATTTGCATGAACTAACATGAGGTATCTTGTACAAACTTGAAATTCCAATATCACTTTATAACAAATGAATTTCAAGGTTCAGCATTAAACATATAACTATACTAACTCTACAAGATTCATCTATTGAGTCTCAAAATTTGAATTATGGTATGTTAGATGCATTTAATGCAGTTGGTGAACGGCTCTTTTTGTATAATAATGGCTATGACTTGTGTCTAATTGATAGATCTTATGTCTAATGTCTAGTTAAGCCACAAATCCATAAATAAAACCTCATTTGAACTTATGGGTAATGAATTAAGTGAGTTTTGTGCCAAAATGTTGCTTCAAGACATAAAATTTTTCTGTGTTCGCATTCTTAGTTAAACCCATCTCATTAGAGGAAGCTTTCAATGTATTATCTACTCTAAAAGAGAGTTTCCATTCTATAATAATTCTTCTCTACATTCTGTGGGTAGAATCTTAGTATAAGGAAGCACTAGGAGATTTACATATCTTGTAAGGGTGTGGGGAGAAAGGCTTCACAAGTGTCTACTGAACTCATGTAAAATACTGAGACTTCACAGATGTCCAGATCAAACTTGTAGGATTAGTAAAAATCTTAAATGGTTTCTTGAGAACTGGATGAAGGCCAAATGATTTGGGCCAAACCAATATCAATTCTTGTGTTTGATTCTTTACTTTGTTATTTCATCTATATCATCATCATACTTAGTTTATTTTTGTTTTGCTGCATGTCCTGGTGAAATTGGGATGTATCCAAAAGAAGGTAGAAATCTTGCATCACCTAATTCACCACCCCCTCTTAGGTGACCAGGCAACCTCATAAATACAACATCAATTGAGCTTATAAGTCACAGGTTCTTGGAACTAAGACACAAAGTGCTCACTAAAACCCTAAAGTCGCATATTGTTATTCCTTTAGTTTTTTCTTAAGCCAATACATGTTCTTAAGGTTTTGGACCACGGGTAATCTATTTTTTGAGTCCAAGTTATGAAATTCCATCTCTAAACAGCCTCCTTAATCTGGCCAAAACCTAGGTAAAATTGGGAGAATTTAATTTACTTTGAAATACTTCCATTACCTTGTGAAATCATTCTTCAAGTAACTAATCTAAGCTTTCTCCCAAGTTTATTGTGCAAAATCTCATCTCTCTTTCTCATGAGGTTTAGCTAAAACTTCATGTCGGAATGGAGGAAGAAGATGACTCCATTAAACTACTTCAAACACTTGAAATAGCAAGCTAAGGACCATAGAAACTTTCCATACTACGGAGTTCTCAAGCTTGGCTTTATGCTTTTTCTTCTCTTCTCTTTTTCTTTATTATCCTTTCCCGAGTTACTCCCTCTTGGTTAAAATTTGAGATCTTGAACACCTACTTAAACATCTTAACCTAAGTCTTAGAGGGGAGTATGAAATAAGTGAATAGTAACTTTGGGTTAATTGACCAACTTAGTTACTTTTAATGGAATGATTCACTAGAAATCAAGTAATTAAATTTCAAGGGTGTCCATGCAGCTGCTTTTTCATCCAAAAGTGCTCCATAATTTTTATTAGTCTAAAATAACCCTTACAGATAAATTTTACCCATACTGATTAAATTCTTTTGTCATAATTATCATTTAATTGATATAGGATTTGTCTAAAATTGATTTTGGACTAAATTTATTATTTTAATTCCCAATTTATTTGTGAGGATCCATATCCTCTTCTCTTTACCTGACTATTTTTACGGAGCTCACGAACCTCCTTCTTGGTTTAAAAATCGCTTCTAACCTTAAATTGTAATTATAACTTCATGCAAACTCAATTAGCTTTTAAACAATATTCCATTGAGTTAAGCTTATCGAGAGCTCCGTTTTAACAATATTTCCAAAAATTCCAAATTTGCCCCTGGCTCGGGGCAAAATTATAATTTTTTTATTCTTTCAGGGCCTTTCATGTAATTTTTCCCAAAGACTTAATGGTAAACTTCCTTTTAAATGACTAAATTTCATATAATTCTTTTCCCTTAGGGATAAAATGTAATTTTCATATTTTATTTTACAACCCAGGAAATAACCATTTTGTCCATGAGCCAGGTCAAAAAAGCAAATACTACTTCTTCCAGGTACATTCCCATAATTTCCCCGAAAGACCAACTTTCTAATAATTCTATTAATTGTACTTTTAAATTGATCTATTTTTCAACCTCATCCTCCCCACTATATAATACTTATACCGTTGTGCTCTACTCGACATGAGCTTTTATTCAAGCAATATATTGTAAAATCTTTAGTCTTAAAATTAATTCATACTAAGGACTTTATGGAAACTTAATTCTAATCAAGGAACAAGTATGTAACATTACTATCTTACATCCTTTTGCATCTTTTCATACATTTTATGGTATTCCGTAAAAATAGGGATATTATATTTTGAGAAAGTGAAATACATGGAAATGGGTTTAACATGGATGAACATCTAATCATATGATATGGTTAATGACATTAAATTGAAGATAGAAGGTAAACTCCCCATAAAAAATTTCACTTAAAATCACATAGAAAACCCTAGTTTAATCACATGGAAAAGACAAATCAAGCACTTAACTAGCTAATCCGTAATAGCCTTAATTATTTTCTTCCAAACATGTTAGAAGACTTATAGAAGTGTATTCTTGGAATTGTGTTAGGCTGGAGTAAAATTACAGACAGAGGCTCTCTATGCTGCTACGAGGTCCCTTTACACTGTGGCAAGAGTCAAATTTGGGCTAGTGATGTTTTGGATCTGAGAGCATTGTAGCCATGACACCATGTTGGGACTCTTTTTCTAAATAACATGATCAGTTCGCTAGGAGGGAGAAAAATGGAGGAGATCTGGTGGCTCTACTAGGGCTTGAGGAATCTAATCCAAAAGGCTTAATTCTTGGGTTTGGAAGGATTTAATCTTGTAGGTATGATGATCCTCACCTTTTTCCTTCCTCTTTTCTAAAAATCTATGGTGGATTTTTAGTGTTGCTTGTTGAGGATCTATTTGGGATAGATTTTAACTGATTATATTATGTTCAGATGCTTCAATGATATGTTATTGGGTGCATTTAAGGTTTTGGTTATGGATTTTGGGTGTTCCTATGGTTGTTTTCCTAATCCCTAATCTTTGTTTTTAAGGATTTAGGTGGAGTACAAATTTAAAGAGGTTTCAATTTGATTGTAAGGGGTTATTGGGATGTTTTGAGGTATGACAATCTTGTATTTATTGAGTTTATGCTTGTGATACGATTTGAGCTATACCAGAGGTTATGATCTTGGCTTGATGTGTGTGTGTGGTGATTATATAGGATGTGTGCTTGCTTGGTGGAGGTATCTATACTCCAAGAAGCTGTTTGGATATGGCAAAACTGATGGTAAATTGTTAAATTGTGATATGATAGCATCAGGCCTTATAGGCACTAAGTGGTCTTGGGTAAATTGCAACAATTTTATTTGAATCTTATAAAATGTCTGGGCTTTGGTTTGGTGTCTAATACTACCTAATTGACTTGGATTGTATGCTTCTTGTGTGGTAGTTGGTGATCCTTTAACCTACTAGGGTATTGAGAGAGTGTGCGGCAACTCGAGGTAACTAAGGAGTAATTTTATTTATCTTATATGTTTGAAAGTTTTTATATCATGAATGCAACTTATATCAAAGCTAGTAATAGTAATTTTTCTCAAAACCCTTTTTCTTTGAAAGGTATGACAAGGAAGTGATAATAGTTGATTTTGTGTTCATGTGTAATGTGACTCTATAAATGGGAATACAAAGAACTTGACCTATAAGTATTATACCCTCAGTATTAGTATGTGTAACAATGATGATAATGATGAGAATGGAATTAGGTATATATATGTATATATTTATGATCATGATGGATATTGACATGCTTGTTATTATTGTGCATCCCCATGTGATATCTTGTGTGATGATATTATGCTAACATAGTGATGATGATGATAATGATTGTGTATGATATTGACATGTTGGCATAACATGAAAGGAACTATGACTTTGGTTATACATGTTGAGCATTGGATAGATGGATGATGATGTCTTGTGATACCATGTAGTATGCCAACCCACTAGTGGGATACACTATTGGAGATTGTGCCCTAGGCCAATCGGTGTATTTTGAACATTGTACTTCATTATGAAAAAAGAAGGAGTTTCTTTTTTCTTTTATTACATTATTATATTTTTTCCATGTTTTTCTTTATAATAATAATATCTATGCATAAATCATTTTATCCTAAACATTCCCAATCAATCATCTTTGTGGGAATAATGATGAACTAAGGCTATTATGATTTTGATTGATGATTATGTGTTAATTATGTATAAAGATGCAAATCAAAATCATAAGAACCTATTAGGGAACAGGTGCTAGATCGACCCGTCATGAGATAGCTGCATGGATTAGATCATAAGCATATCTCATATAGATAACTGTGTCACTAAATCCTTAGACCTGAGATTACCATAGCTTCCTATGTGAGGAACACTATGCTTTGGCATAGTCAAAGGTCACCTTTAATCGGGTAATCATAAAGACTATGATTAAGCATAGTGAAATTCATGTGGAAGAAGATGAATGGTCAAGATGAAATTTGTCCCTCTGATTAATGGAGAGACATATCTACGCCCCTCAATGCGTGAGACTAAGAAATGCATGGTTGTGCTCGAATGGAAGGATTTCCATTTATCCTGTCAATCTGCTCAGAGATCGAGAAAGTGATGGTCGAGTAAAATGAGGGTGATCTTTCTATGCCTCATACTTGTCCTAGATATCATGTAACAAACGGGATGTGATAAAATTGTATGATAGGTTTAATTTGATCACCGATCTCATATAATTTAGGTAGTCATAATGTCTTATTAGAGGCCACTTGTGACTTATGGTACAATAGTGTCATTGGCCCACTGCCAACATCATATGGGCCTACAGGGTTGCACACAAGAACAGGCCAACTCGAGTTAAAATGTCCAAATTCATTAAACCTAAAATATGTTTAGATTCGATGAATTTAACGTTTAATTTTAGGTAGAGGAATTTTATAAATAAATATATTTGATATATATTTTATAAAATTCAAAATATATATATGTTTGATATATTATATATTTGATATATTAAATATATTTCAAAATATATATATATATCATTTAATTAATTTAAATGAATTAGTTTTGAATTTAATTCTATATGATAGATTTAAATTTAAACTAATGTGGTAACTTAAATTTGATTTATATGATAAATTAAATTTAAATTTGATTCTAGATTTAGACTAAATAATTACTTTAGATTTAATCTATTAAATAAATGTAGATCTAAGCTAATCCATTTATTTAAAATTCGATTTAATCATTTTAAATTGAACAAATCAAAAACCCTATCTATATAAAGATGTAGACTAGGGTTATCTAGAACACAATATTCAAAGGAGTCACCTCCCACCCTAGATAGATAGTGGCCACACAAAGAGAGAAAAGTGTACGGACACATATAGAGAGAGAAGAGAGTCTTGACCCTTCAAGCATACGGACATTCATGAACAGTGGTGCTAGCACACTATTTGAGTTGGATTCACTATTCATATGGATACCGGTAAAGGGAGCTGATCAGTAGCATTAGTTCCTAAGATTTGATAATAGAAGAAGAATCTGAAAAGCAGAAAATTAAAGGTAAAATTCTCCTCTACATATCGATTTAAGCAACATTAATGGATCCACAGGAGGGATTCGATTGTTTTATTCCACAGCATGTGTACCGAAATTCCCAACACACACGAGGCCTCATGTCCAAATGATGAGGTTGATGTGTATCCTTACCACTCAATCATCATCCTTTAGCCAGGAAGATTCAGGTGGTAGCGGATTAAGGATGCATCTTTCCTAAATTACTATCAATTCAGGTGGTCCAGGGAAAAGGTAACCATGATCTACTTATTAGTGAAATGACCTTTGGACGAGGTATTGACTAGTGGTAGTAAGCTTAGTAGTACTCTGAAATCAGCTTTCACTGGTTTTTGGATGGGGTTTACTTATCAAAGTTACCTTATGATGATAGTAACTAACTCATGGTTTTTGCCATTATTGATGTAAGTTCTACATATCATATGCATAACATTATGCATAATTCATGTTGCATGTGTGCAATTGTAATTTTATTCCTTGTATTTGATTAATATTAAACTATGGTGTTTGTAATCATTTTAGAAAAGAAAGTTTTTGACTATATTTGCCCATGGTTACTGAGACATTTATCTCACCCCCTATTGATACCCCTTTTTAGGAGAGGATGTTTGGCTTTAGCAAGACAATGGCCGTGGAGGGTTTTCCCCTTGGTCGAGCATGGGATATTCCAGTACCCATGATCAGTATGTGTTGTTTGAGGACACATGTTAGATATTATATAGTATTATGCCAAATGTAGTTTCATGACTAGATGCCATGTGCAATGATGTCTTATGGGTCCTCCAGGTTGTCTTTGAGTTCTTGCATATGTTGGTTGCCTTATGTCCTCTTCATTCTGAGGTTGATTAAGGCTAGAGGTTGTGTAGACAAGTATGTAATGGATTGTAAAGCTCTATCATGATGGTTATTATGAGTTCTCAGGCATATGTCCCATCTATAGTTATTAAGAGAATGGGTCTATGGCATTGATTGCCCACGTGTATCTTGATGAGTTAGAGCAATGTATAATGTCATTTGCAGAGTTTGGTGTATTTGGTGGACAAGGGTTTGTCATCAAATAGGTAGAACTAGGGTACAAGAAGGTCAAAACATAAGGGAATGGTTTTCTTAGGGTGCTACCTCCTTGAATAATGTGCTTGTACTATTTATAACACGTTAGGAAATGTTTGGTGACCAAAAGGTCAATTTGGGTGGTATTAATGTCAAGTTTTGGTATAAAAGTGATCATTTTGGTCACTGGTGACTAAAATCTTCATATGGAGGGATTTTGAGCTGAGGTTGGTGTCTATAGCTAGACTTGTAGGCATTGAAATAATGCTAATCAAAGGTCCAATTAGGAAGATATGCACATCGGAATTTAGGCCTTGAAATTGCTGATAAGTTATCAATAGTGGTACCACAGTGCTTGTACTCAAGTTGCAACGTTGTGCATTTCTATCTCTTTCTCTATTCATCATCCTTCGTTGTGGTGCCATATTGTTATATGTTCATACTGTTGAAACTAGAGTTTTGATGATTCTAAACCAACATTCAAGAGCTTGGAATGAAGACATCAAAGGAGCCCAAAATGGTTCAAGTAAAGAAGTTCTGAGTAATCTGTGCAAAATTTGTTGTAAGATCATTAGATATGTTTAAATATAGGTAAAAGGCTTTGATTTGATGAAAAGATATTTTAAAAACTTGATTTTAAGTTAAATCATGAAATATTTGAAAAATACCCACCAACAGACGAAGTTTGAAAAGTTTACATTGAACTGTCATATTGAAAATTTGAACTTTGGCTTTGGAAATTCGAATTTCGAGTTAAAACTGAATCAGTCTGAAGAGATGTCTCTATGATAGATGAATTTTGATTTTCCAAAATTCAAATTTTCATAAGTATCTGAAAGAAGCTGTTGAGTAACAGATGAACTTTGGGTTTTGAACATTCGAATTTCAGACAAAATGGAATTTATGAAAACTAAAGAAATTCATCTGAAACAATGTTAAAGTTCATCAGAAATCAAGATCATATTGAGTTTCAAAATTGCTCACTGACAGACGAACTTTGAACATGGAAATTCGAATTTCAGAAGCTAAAGTTATGAGTCTGTTAAAATGACATGATGACATACAAAGGACAGTGTTTGCAAATTCGAATGTTGAAGTAAGTCTGAAAAGAGGTCTCTCTGACAGATGAACTTCACTCTTTGAAAATTTGAATTTCGAAGGAAATGAACTACTGTGCCTTTTGAGCCTGCTGTGGACAGACGAACTTTGGTTCCAAAATTTGAATTTCGAGGGTACTGTAGCAAATTGAAAACATTGTTCATACTTAACAGAAAAACTTTCTTCTTGAAAATTCTTATGTCACAACATAGAAAAACTTTCTATGTTTCAAAGTTCGAATTTCACTTCATGAACAGACAAACTTCAGTATTTCAGCGTTGGAAGCTTTAACCTTCGGTTCCTTCGAAATTCATCTATTGACCAACCAAAATTCGAATTTCAGTATGTCAGAAGCATTAAATGCGGTTGGTTAACGGATAGTTTTTCAGAGTAACCGTTGGATACTTCTCCAATGGATAGATTTTGTCTCTAACGGACATTTGAGACCTAAATCTATAAATATAACATCATTTGAAGTTATGGGTTATGAATCAAACTTTGTATATACTGAAATTCTGCCAAATTTCTACTCAAAGACTTTTACTCTCTTACTTCAATACTTGTACTTCAACTTTCATATTCACTCTATTCAAGAGAGTTTCATCTTTGTAAACAATCTAATATTCATATGGAAGATAGACTTTCTTGTGAGGAGATATCAAAAGGGATTGTAAAGCACTTTATGAAAGTGCAGAAAGTGATTGAGTGAGCTCTAGAAAACATAGCATTGACGTTGTACTGTGTCACTTGCAAGAAGCCCGTTGAATTCTTGCTGAATAGTGGAAAATCTCAAGTGGTGACTTAGGGACTGGACGTAGGTCAAGTGGAGAGACCGAACCAAGATAAATTTATGAGTCTTCTTCTCTTTTCTGCTTCTTTCACTGTTATTTATTCATACTCTATTTTTCCTCCATATATTGCATTCTTCACCTCTTTGACATTTTGTAGAAAAGTTTAAACTTCCCAATTCACCCCCCTCTTGGGAAGCCAGCCTAACTAACAAGTGGTATCAGAGCCCGGATTCCCAATCAAAGGATCTCACAATCCGGGAATTACAGTGGCTGGCTTTGGAGAGAATATCTTACCAGAAGGCAACAACACAAATAGACCACCTGGCTTCAGTGGAGAACACTATGGGTATTGGATGAGGATGCAAATTTATCTCCAGTCAATTGATCTGGACATCTGGTTAGGCATTCAGAAGGGAGATTTTGTCCCAATGGCATTAGAAGAAGATGGAAAGTACAGAGAAAAGCCAGAAGCTGAATGGAATGAGGAGGACAGAAGAAGAGTCTTGCTGAATTTCAAAGCAAAACATTGTCTGGTCAGTGCCTTGAATCAGGATGAATTCTACAGAGTCTCCCAATGCTCAACTGCCAAGGAAATGTGGGACACCCTATAAATTGCTCATGAAGGGACAACTGGAGTCAGGGAAAACAAATTGAATACCTAAATTAGAGAATATGAGAGCTTCAGAATGGCTGAAGGAGAAACTGTAAAAGAGCTTCAAAAGAGATTCACTCTCATTGTGAATCAACTAAAGAGCCTGGGAAAGGAGTACACTCAAACAGAGAAAGTAAGGAAGATTCTCAGAGCTCTCCCTCTAGAATGGCAACCCAAAGTAATAGCAATAGAGGAAGCCAGAGGAGAATTAATGGCCTTTGTCACAGCTCTATTCAGCAGCCTTGAGGAATATGAAGGAAAAATGAAACTCTCAAGGAAGCTGGACAAGACAGAAAGAAGAAAGGCCTTGCTCTCAAAGGTGCTGAAGAAAAGGAGGGAGAATCTGATGATGGAGAGGAGCTAGATGAAGAAATTCTGGCTATGATGGTCAGAAAATTCGGAAGATTCTACAACAAGAAGAGAAACAAGAAAATCTTCAGGAGAGGAGCTATTGGAGAAAGCAAGAGGGAACAAAAAGAGCCTGTTGTGACTTTTTATGAGTGCAAAAAGTAGGGGCACATCAAATGGGATTGTCCACAGTTCCTCAAGAAGCAAGAGAAAGAAAAGAAAGTTGCTGACAAAGGCAAGAAGAAGAAAGCCTACATCTCATCAATATGGGGCAATAGCTCAGATGAGGAAGAAGATGAAATTGCCAACATATGTCTGATGGCACTTGCCTCTGAAGAAGCTGAAATTCCATGTAGCAGTGATCAAGAAGAAAAGGTATATGAATCTGAACCTTCCTATTCTGAATTACTGGATATATTTCATGAGCTGCATGATGAGTTTGTTAAGGTTGCTAAAGAACTAAAAGTAGCTAAGAAAAAGATCAACAAACTAGAATCCCAACAAAATATTTCTGAAACTGTTTCTCTACCTGTTTCTAAATCTGTATGCTGTAAAACATGCATTGAAATGAGGCAAACTAATGAATATCTAGTGAAAAGCATGTCTAGGCTTACTAGGGGTAAAGATATATTGTTTGCTTTAATGGGAAGCCAAAGAATATCACAAGGGAAAGCTGGACTTGGCTATGATCCATGTGCTGTTAAAGAAAAGATTAGGAAGAAAAATCAGAATATATATATGAGACATTTTGTGCATACTGATGGAAATAGAAAGAAAGATCATATGTCACATCAGATTGAATCATATAATCAACCAAAGCATGCAAAACAAAAATATTATCTGCATTGTTTTCTTCCTGCTTTTCAATCCAGCAGTCCCTTTACCACCTGTCATTTCTATAACAAAAAGGGACATATTTCCAGTTCTTGTGCTATAAAGAAAAATGGACTTGACAGGAAGCTTAAGTGGGTTCCCAAGGGTACATCTGTATCTAGGGAAAAGACTACTGACAGAAAAGGACCCAAACAAATTTGGGTACCTAAAGGAAAACTTGAACCTTGTTTTGCAGGTCTGTCTCAAAGCTAAAATGAGCAACAAATGGTATATGGACAGTGCCTGCTAAAGCCACATGACCGGTGACAAGGAGAAGTTCATCACCCTCAGAGACAAGAAAGGAGGAAAGGTGACCTTTGGAGGTGATCAGTATGGCAGAATAGTTGGCATTGGCATTGTGGGCAAGAATCCTGAAACATCCATTGAAGAGGTGCTGTTTGTAATAGGCCTCAACCACAATCTGCTGAGTGTGAGCCAAACATGTGACAAAGGAAATTGGGTGCTGTTTACCTCAAAGTTTTGCCTGGTCATTAGAAAAAGTGATCATAATGTAATCCTCAAAGCTCAAAGGGATGGTAACTGCTATACTATTGATCTTGATGAACTTCCTCCCTTAGATTCTGTTTGTTTAATTAGTCAGAACAATGATAGTTGGCTATGGCATAGAAGATTAGCTCATGTTAACATGAATCAGCTTTCAAAATTGGTTAAAAACAAGCTAGTCACTGACCTGCCAAAAATTGCTTTTGAAAAGGATAAAGAATGTAATGCATGCTTAAAAGGAAAACAAACAAAATCTTCTTTTAAATCCAAAACGTAGTCACCACAACTAGACCACTTGAACTATTGCATATAGACTTAATTGGACCTTCTAGGGTAAAAGCATAGGTGGCAATCTGTATGTGCTTGTCATTGTAGATGATTATTCTAGATTTACATGGACATTATTTCTTTCCTCTAAAAGTGATACCTTTGATGCATTTGTAATCTTAGCTAAGAAAGTGCAAAATGAGAAAGGTATTTCTATTGTGTCTATCAGGTCAGATCATGGAAAAGAGTTTGAAAACTCATACTTCCTGGAGTACTGCAATGAGCATGGAATTGATCACAACTTCTCAGCTCAAAGAACTCCTTAACAGAATGGAGTAGTAGAAAGGAAGAACAGAACCATTGGAGAGATGGCTAGAGCTATGCTAAATGAAAAGGAGCTATCTTAAGTGTTTTGGGCTGATGTAGTAAATAAAGCAAGCTACATCATAAATAGAGCCTACATCAAACCAATCCTTGGAAAAACTCCATACGAGTTGTACAAGGGAAGAAAGCCAAATATGTCACATCTCCATGTGTTCGGGTGCAAATGCTTCATTCACAATAATGGGAAAGAAAATCTGGGTAAGTTTGATCCCAAATCCAATGAAGGTATATTTCTAGGCTATTCTAGTATAAGTAATGCGTATAGAGTTTTTAATAAAAGGTCTAATTCAGTAGAGGAATATGTGCATGTAGTATTTATTGAAAATGAAACTGCTACTAAGTATGTTTCTGATGAAGATGATCTTTTTGCAAACTTTAAAAAGTTAGATATTTCTGATGAAGGTAAAAATGAATCTCCAAAAATATCTGAATCTGTTAACATGGAAGAAGATATTCAGGAGAGGAATTTTGAAGATGAAAATATTAAATAAATGTCTCAAGAACTCCCTAGAGCTTGGAGATATCAAACGAATCATCCTGTTGATCAAGTAATAGGGAATGTTCAAGAGAGAGTTAGAACCAGAAAACAGTTAAGGGATCAAATGATTAATTGTGCTTTCATCTCGCAAATTGAATCCAAATGTACTGAGGAACCCTTAACTGATGAGTACTGGATTCTAGCCATGCAGGATGAACTAAATTAGTTTGAAAGAAATCAAGTTTGGGATTTAGTGTCTGGACCCAAAAATCATCCTGTCATTGGTACAAAATGGGTTTTTAGAAATAAACTTGATGAATCAAGATCAATCATTAGAAACAAAGTTAGACTGGTTGCTAAAGGATATAATCAAGAAGAGGGAATTAATTTTGAAGAAACCTTTGCTCCAGTAGCTAGATTAGAAGAAATTAGAATTCTATTAGCACATGCATGCATGAAAAATATTTTGTTATATCAAATGGATGTGAAGAGTACTTTTCTAAATGGATATATCATGGAAGTGGTCTATGTAGATCAACCCCCAGGTTCTAAGGATTCTACAAAACCAAACCATGTGTATAAACTGAAGAAAGCTCTTTACGGTTTAAAATAAGCCCCTAGAGCATGGTATGAAAGATTGAGTAATTTTCTAACTAATAAGGGGTTTAATAGAGGAAAAGTATATACAACTTTATTCACTAAGAAAGAAAATAAAGATCTACTTATTGTTCAAATCTATGTTGATGATATTATATTTGGTGCTACTAATGAATCTCTTTGCAAGAATTTTTCTAAGTTAATGCAGGGGGAATTCGAAATGTCCATGATAGGTGAACTCAACTTCTTCCTTGGATTGCAAATCAGATAGTGTGATGATGGTATCTTCCTCAATCAATCCAAGTATCTGAAGGAATTGCTGAAGAAGTTTGGAATGGAAAATGCCAAGCCAATGGGGACACCTATGGCTACTGCAACCAAACTGGATATGGATGAAAAAGGGAAAATGTTTGACATAACTCAGTACAAAAGAATGATTGGATCCCTACTGTACCTAACTGCCAGCAGACCTAACATTATGTTTAGTGTCTGTATGTGTGCAAGATTCCAATCATGTCCTAAAGAAACCCATACAATTGCTGTGAAGCGCATCTTTAGATACCTCATTGGAACTTCACAGGTGGGTCCTTGGTATCCTAAGGGCAATGGAGAAGATCTCAAAGGATACACTGATGCTGACTTTGCAGGATCCAAAACTGATAGAAAAAGCATAAGTGGAATATGTCAGTTTCTTGGAGGATTCTAGGTTTCATGGTTCAGCAAGAAGCAAAACAGTGTGGCCTTATCTATAGCAGAGGCTGAGTATGTTGCAGCTGGAAGCTGTTGTGCCCAAATCATCTGGATGAAGCAGCAGCTTGAAGATCTTGAGATTGAGATGAAGGAAATACCAATCATGTGTGACAATCAAAGTGCCATTAATATCACAAAGAATCCTGTCATGCATTCAAGGATGAAACATATTGAAGTTAGGCACCACTTCATAACGAATCATGTTTTAAAGGGAGAAATCAGACTAGAGTACATCCCAACTGAAGATCAAGTAGCTGATATACTGACAAAGCCTCTATCAGAAGACAAACATTGTAAAATAAGAAGAGAATTGGTCATGGTAAATCCTAATGAACTGTAAGTAAATCCGTCTTTGATTCTGTTTTTAGATTTTCCAACATTGAATTAGTTCAAACTTTAGCATCGGAGTGTGTTTAACTTAAGTTGCAGGTGCTCTTCATGAGATTCAATGCCGATAAATCTGGAAAATGGAGCTTACCAGAATAGAATGATCAAAAATTGAAGAAAATGACAGATATTCTGAGTTTCTGGATCCATTCTGTAAGTTTCTAAAGCTGAAATTCATATATTGTTTGTGTGTTAGATGAATTTCATTGAAAATTTGAGTTTCTGAGAAAGTCAGCATGGTCAACATTCGAATTTGGATACCCAACATACGAACTTCAGCCTGTTATAAGTTGGAACAGTTCTCGGTGAAGCCTCAAAATTCGTCTGTTGGCCCTTCAAATTTCAAATTTCAAATTTTCAAGAACAAAAAATTTCAAAGTTTTGTTTGTCCAACATGTGATTATACTGATATTTATCTCTTAACATACAAATGTTGGAATACTTTTACAAAATGTAGAAATTCAAATTTCTAAGCTGAAAATTCGTCTGTTAAAACATGCTCCTCAATGTTGAATCTTTGAAAGATGAAGTTTTGTATGCTTAATTCGTCTGTTATTTGGTGGCTTGATTGCTGTTTGATGTTTACTTTTCGAAATTTGAACTTTGTTGGAATAAAGTTCATCTGTTCATCGTGTGCTGCTTGAACCAAGCCACTGTCAGATGAACTTTCTGAAGAAAATTTGTCTGTCAGTAAGCTTTATTGAACGGTTTAACTCTTAACTGCTTGAAGTTCAAATTTTGACCCCTTAAAATTCGTCTGTCAGGCGGTTACATATGTTAAAACCGACGGTTTTCATTTGAACAGACGCAACCCTATTCCCATTCTCTTTGAGTCTGTTCTAATCCTCCATTCAATACTTTTCAATTCTGATCAAAAACTGTCATTTCCCACCCATTAAACTTCCTTTCGCATCCTTTAAACCAGCTCTTTGCTCCATTCTGCAACATTTATCCGCGAAAATGGCTGCAGTTAAGAATCTAGAAGCTGGCAAAGGAGAGGCTTGTCCAAAATGTTTGGTTAAATCCCAATATGCCACCAAGGAAGGAGAAAAACCGAAGAGAAAGGCCGAATCCAGCAAAGGAACTCCTTCCAAACGCTAGAAAACTATACCCAAGGGAGAATCAAAGAAGGCTGGACCCTCTTCCTTAAAGACAGCAGAACCTTCGGTCCCTGTTCCTGTTGCTGTTGAACCTGTTGCTTCCACTTCATCCTCAAGTACTGAATCTGGGGAATATGAACTTACCACACTGCCATTATGGAGCACTCCACAGATTCAAGAGGAATACTCCACCAAGTTTGCCAACAAAAAGGTAATCAAGCCACATTGTGTAAACTTGGAAGATTTCTTGGTCTCTAATAGTTTTGATACTGGTATATGGATGATGAGATACAAGAATCTATTGGAAGTATTGGAGACATATGATGATGAAGTGATAAAAACTTGGTATGCCTCTTTAAAATACAACAGCAAGAAGAAGAAATGGGAGGTCAATCTGAGATCAAGGACCATCTGGCTCTCAGATGAAACCTTGAATGAAGTGTTAGAGATCCCAGGGCAAGATGGCCTCAAGATTGACATCACTGCCTCTGGATACATGGATGAGGCAGAAACTACTGATGAAGAAGGTGGCCCCTTTTTGAACTATAAGGAAAGCACAATTATGAGAACTTTATTCCGAAGAAGGGAAAATTGGCCATCCATAAACGTATTAAAGCCCACAGACCTCAGTATTCAAGTGAGAATCCTACACTACATAGTGTCCAGGATCATATTAAATAAAGGAGGTAGCTTCAATCTGATAACAAGGGCAGAGGCACATGTCATGGCAGCAACCATGCATGGAAAGCTGATCAACATGAGACATATCATACTTCAACGCATGATCAAGGCAAGGGATCAGAGGAAGGACTCCACACTCCCCTATGCAGCTATCATTTCAAGAATTCTGCAATATGCCAGAATTCAGCATCTTGAGAAAGGGAAGGGGAAGCCCATTGAGATCTTCAAGGAGGAAGAACTGCAAAGAATGAGTATTGAAAAGGATGAAGGAAGATGGGTTGGAAAGGGAGCAGGAAGAACTGAGGATCTATTCTTTGTAACAGATGCCTCCCTACAGCAAGAAGGCACTTCTAAGGCCCCTGCAAGATCTGTACCTCAGCCTTCTCAGCCAGTTCCATCTTCATCCAAGCTTACTCACACTCCAGCCACTTCCTCCTCTCGTGCCAAGCCAACCAAGATCATTGAGTTGTATGACAGTCTATCTACACTCATTCTCAGCATCAGGGATGAGCAAAATGCCAAATTTACTCATCTGCAAGATCAGATTCATCAGTTGGCAACAAACATGAAAGTGGTTGCTGATACCTATGAAGAAATTTGAATTGCAATCCCTACCACATCAGCTCCACCTCAGCTAGGGTTTTCTATGCCTATCCAATCTCCAACCCCTGAGCCTCCAAGCCCCTTTGAGCTAGCCTCTTCTAACCATGATGATGATATAGATGGACATGAGCCTGCTGGTACAATGAGGACACCAAGTCCTGGTTCACCCTTGGACTATGGTTTGAAAGAAGAAGTTCTTCAAGAAACAAGCCCTCATGAGTCTATGCAAGAAGATGCTTAGGATTCAATTCTGTCCGTTCAAGAATCTAAGCAAGTTGACAGACTGGTGGCTGCTATTTCCACCTCTTCAATGCAGGAGGGTGCTAGCAATGAAGAGAGAAGCATTGTGCCTGTTGTTGACTATGAAGCTATTGCTCACAATGCTCTGTTGTAAGCTCAGAGGAGAAGGCTTCAAGAATTGTTTCATCCTGATGAACCAGCCCCTCCTTCTCTCGCTGCTTATGGACTCTTAGAGGAACAAAGAGCTCAGTTGGCTCTTTCCTGGCAGGCATTGCAGGAGTTGCTTGAGGTCTCTCATGATGATAAAGAACCAAGTCTTGAGCCTCTGCACCAGTTGAACCAGAAATCCCCTTTGCTCCTGTGCCACTTCAAGCCATTCCATTTTCTCATATCCCTCCTCCGGTTGATTTTGTTGGCCTTCCTGATGATGCTAAAAAGGGGGAGAAGAAGAAGAATCAAACTGGAAAATCTGCTGCTGAGCCATCTGGGAAGACGTACAGCAAGAAGACCAAGCCAAAGAAGAAGTGATGGAAGGACTGCTTAGAACTTAGGCTTGAATCCTCTTATTATGCTGTCTGTTTTGATTATTTGTTTTGTGCTTTGCTGTTTTGATAGTTTGTATTCTGTATTTAATTTGTGTATTTGAATGAACTCTGCTTAAATCCTGTCTCTGTAAAGCAACGTTTGTTTAAATGAAAGAGTTTCTTGGTTGCAATGATTTACTCTTTGAATCTCTTCACATGGTTTACCATATATGATATCTTTTGAAATATAATGCATATGTTGAGGGGGAGCTTGTTAAAGCAAACCCAAGTACTAATTCAGTTTGAAAGTTATTTTGTCATCATCAAAAAGGGGGATAATGTTGGAACTAAAGTTTTGATCATTCCAACCCAACATTCAAGAGCTTGGAATGAAGATATCAAAGGAGCCCAAAATGGTTCAAGTGAAGAAGTTATGAGTAATTTGTGCAAAATTTGTTGTAGGATCATTAGATATGTTTAAATATGGGTAAAAGACTTTGATTTGATGAAAAGATGTTTTAAAAACTTGATTTTAAGTTAAATCATGAAATATTTAAAAAATACCCACCAACAAATGAAGTTTGAAAAGTTTACATTGAACTGTTATATTGGAAATTCAAACTTTGGCTTTGGAAATTCAAATTTCGAGTTAAAACTGAATAAGTCTGAAGAGATGTCTCTCTGACAGACGAATTTTGATTTTCCAAAATTTGAATTTTCATAAGTATCTGAAAGAAGCTGTTGAGTAACAGACAAACTTTGGGTTTTGAACATTCGAATTTCAGATAAAATGAAATTTATGAAAACTGAAGAAATTCGTCTGAAACAATGTTAAAGTTCATCTGAAATCAAGATCATATTGAGTTTCAAAATTGCTCACTGACAGATGAACTTTGAACATGGAAATTCGAATTTTAGAAGCTAAAGTTGTGAGTCTGTTAAAAAAGACATGATGACATATGAAGGACAGTGTTTGCAAATTCGAATGTTGAAGTAAGTCTGAAAAGAGGTCTCTCTGACAGATGAACTTCACTATTTGAAAATTTGAATTTTGAACTATATGAACTACTGAGCCTTTTAAACTAGCTATGGACAGACGAATTTTGGGGTTCCAAAATTCGAATTTCAAAGGCATTGTAGAAAATTGAAAATACTGTTCACATTTAACAGAAAAACTTTCTACTTTAAAATTCATATGTCACAACATGGAAACAATTTCTAAGTTTCAAAATTTGAATTTTGCTTCATGAACAGATGAACTTCAGTATTTCAATGTTGGAAGCTTTAACCTTTAGTTCCTATGAAATTCGTCTGTTGACCAACCGAAATTCGAATTTCAGTATGTCAGAAGCATTAAATGCGGTTGGTTAATGGATAGTTTTTCAGAGTAACCATTGGATAACATCTCCAACGGATAGATTTTGTCTCTAACAGATATTTGAGACCTAAATCTATAAATAAAACATCATTTGAAGTTATGGGTTATGAATCAAACTTTGTATATACTGAAATTCTGCCAAATTTTCTACTCAAAGACTTTTACCCTCTTACTTCAATACTTGTACTTCAACTTTCACATTCATTTTATTCAAGAGAGTTTCGTCTTTGTAAACAATCTAATCTTCATCTGGAAGATAGACTTTCTTGTGAGGAGATATCAAAAGGGGTTGTAAAGCACTTTGTGAAAGTGCAGAAAGTGATTGAGTGAGCTCTAGAAAACAGAGCACTGACGTTGTACTTTGGCACTTGCAAGAAGCCCGTTGAATTCTCGCTGAATAGTGGAAAATCTCAAGTGGTGACTTGGGAACTAGATGTAGGTCAAGTGGAGAGACCAAACCAGGATAAATTTATGAGTCTTCTTCTCTTTTATGCTTCTTTTACTGTTATTTATTTATACTCTGTTTTGCCTCCATATATTGCATTCTTCACCTTTTTGACATTTTGCAGAAAAGTTTAAACTTCCCAATTCACCCCCCTCTTGGGAAGCCAGCCTAACTAACACATACTTTTAAAGCATAAAAGGGTCTTTGAAATCTTAAACCAATTAAAAACTTAAAATGTATAGAACTATTTTTTGCAATTTATAGCTCTTTACACTAAATTTTTCAAAAGTTGTAATTAAATATAACAAAATCATTTCATAGTGGTTCAAGTCTCTAAAAATTGTGCACATCATAAAACTTGTGGGAAAAATAAAAACTTGAAAATCATCATTTTGATTTTAGAGGTTATAGCATAAACTTTACTGTTCATTATTTGGTTCCAGTTTCTGTCTGAAAACTAAGCCTTAAATTTAAAAGTTCATTTCACACAAAATTCAAAGCCATTTCATGGATACTTAGCATCATTAGAAAGATTTATTTGTGTATTTTCTAAACTATTTATTTATTTCACTTCTACTGCTCAAAGTATCAACATAAACCTCCAGGGGTCAGAATTTACTTAAACTAGAATAGTTTTGGGAGAACATGTATAACTTTCATTATATAGCTCCAAATACAACCAAACTAGTGGTATATTGTTCTTGAGACATATCTTTATCTATACAAACAAACTATTGAATTTTTTAAGATATATTTGAATTTATACAATGATCCAAAGTAGGCAGTACGAAACAGGACACTAATAGTTTTCCAATAAGATTCCATCATCATTATTCCTCATGCTATACATGCTTCCCTTTGCCATGACTTGGCCTTATCCTTGGTTAACTATGGGGTGAGATTGGGAAATCTTAGTAGCTAATTTGCACATGCTATCATGTTATCACAATACATTTGAAAGCATAGAAAACATAATATACTTTCATAAAAACGTAAAACATTTCCATGTTGTCTAACAAAATTTTGGCAACATAATAACTTAAAAACATCACATCTCAAGCTTATCATAAAAATAACCACTAAACATGAAAAATTGTCATAACATCAACATGATATCACTTACATATCATAATAACATATAGAATATCATTAATCAACATCAAGCAGGAGCAAGAGACTACCTTAAAGCTTTAACCTTTCAACCTTGCTTTCCTCTTTGTTTAGATTAGTTCCTCAACTTGTTTAGGGCCTATTGGCATCAATAAACCTTGCCAATTAACTTGTTATTTTAATGAGGACTTATTATACATAAATCACCCTAACTTTTGATATTATGAAAGGAAAGTTCTTTAGTGATTCCCTTGACCTTTCTTGGTTATTTTGCTACTAGAAATGCATTAGGACCATTAGCTTTATCAAAAACTCCTTTACCCTTTTTCTTCTTATTTTGGCTGACAATGGCCTTCAGGAATCCATGACTAAAAACTCCCAACTTTAGTGACTTAAGTATGCATTCTATGTGTTCTTTCATATCAAAAATCCATTCCTATACTTGCTATTATGAAACATAACTTTGTCCCTTAACCTTAAGTAGGCTGAGACCTTAAGGACCTTGGAGGGAGAAGAAATTTGCTTCAAATCCTAACTTAACTTGAGCTAAATGAATGAGGAAAGACACTAGAAAAAATTGGAGAAAATTCTTACCTCTTGAAGACCTTGCTTCCTTGCCTTCCTTCTCCTCTTCCTTCCCTCTTCCTTTTTGTCCTTCTCGACCTCACCCTTTCTTTCCCTCTCTAACAACCTCCCAACTAGTTTGCAAAAATGAGCAAATGGCAAGGAGAGTTAGGGGTATTTAAAAGAAATTTGGGTGAGTTTTGGCCTGTGGATTTCATCCAATGGTCACCAATTATCCTTGAACTAATTAAATCACTTTACCTTTTTACTCTAATATATTTTGGTATTGAGAGAGGAGTAGGAAGGGAATTTGGGTCCTAAAATTTCGATCATTATGAGAGAGAAAAGAGAAATTACAAGTTTTCCGTTTAACTGATCCAATTGATACTAGTTTGTGTACTTTTGATATGGTTTTCTATTATATCCAGTATTTTTCCTATTTACTTTATCTGTGGGACCCACTAACTTTTCCCCATTACTTTCTCATGTGGAGTCTGTAACATTCGTAAAAGTTAGAATATCTAAGATTGCATAAAGAATTTGTGAAATTAGACATACACTGTTTTGCGTGAAATAGGGTAAAGAAGTTATTTTTTAGGATAGATAAAAATAAGAAAATTATATTTTTATCCCTAAAAATTAAGATAATTACATTTTAGCCCTTTAAGTATAAAAGTCACGTGACATGTACAAATTTTGGGGAAAATTACAACTAAAGTCATGAAAGAATTAAAAATTATAATTTTGCACTGGGTTAAAAGTAATTTTGTAAATATGTAAAATTACAATCAAAACAATGCTCTTAACGAAATAAGTCCAATGGTATATGGCACTAGGGGTTGATAATTAAGAATAAAAAAATAATTAGTATCGAAGATTAAATAGTAACTTTTTTATCAATAAAGCTATTCTTTGATCTACAAAAGTTAAAAAGGAAAAAAGAAAAGTAGATGGATATTATAAAAAGAGCTTTTGGGAGACGAGATAATAAAGTAATTCAAGATACAATTTTACTTTAATCCTGTACTTGGAAAATAATTTTATATTGCAAAAAGTATCTTTACCAGTCCAAATATAAAGTAACCAATGTAGGGTATTATTAGATTGGGAAAAATATGCAATATTTTGGGGATTTAAACTCCTCATTTGCTAAAATTGGAGTCTTAATTATTAAGCCAAACTTAATGGCTAAAGTTTCATTAACTTTAATCAAAGTAATTAGTCTAAAGTAATTGTAATTAAGTGGCTACATATACCCTTCACCATTTACACATTTAGATACTTGAAAAAAAAGGAGACAAGACTGTCATTTTGGAGAAAAGAAGGTAGCCAACATGAGGAAAGGGAAAAATAGAAGAAAAATAGTGAGAAAATTCCAAGAAAATTCGTAAGTGCAATTCTTGCAACCTTTAATTGTTTAAGCATAATTTATTGGTTCTTTGACTTAGTTTTCATGAAATATTTTCTTCCTCAACCTCTATAAATTTCACTCAGGGTTTGGTTTTGGGAGGAATGATGTTTTTGTGACATATCTCATATTTAGACTCTTTTCCATGTATTAGACTCCATTTTAGTCCATCAATGCAAGAATAGAGACTTGATTGTATAAAATAACATAAACCAATTTTTTGATTTCCAGGTAGTATTCGTTTGGTTAATCTCATTTTACCCAACAAAATTTGAAAATTCATAAGTGATTTAAGTCTCCAAAAATAGTTTAAAAGATTCTCTACATGGAAAAAAAATTCAATAGGGCAAATACTTGACCAATTTGTATAGTAAATTCGCACAAAATTCATTGTAGCAATGGTCTTTTTTGAAAAATTTTGATTATAACCATAATTTTGGAAATTCACCATAATTCACACATAACTCCAAATTGAGTGATCTTGGTGTCTATGAAAAGCCCTTCATGTCTAGTTTACCTCATAAAGTACTTATACATTAAACCATAAACATTCTGAATAGTACATCAAATTCTCAGTAGTGTCATAATGGCCATTTTTATCCTACAACTTGACAAAATACACCTTAATATTTACATACATAGCCATCTCTAGTCTTCACTTAGCACATTACATCATGTTAGACCTAGATAAACATAATTACATTCATGTAAAGTCCTTAAATCATACACATCATTTTTACATGGTATTCCAAGCAAAACACTAATGCAAGCAAATTCATTTTAATTAAGAGCTTGCTTTTCCTTCCCTTTTTCTTCTTGGGCAATCTTGCCATGACTTGGACATATGAAGTGAAACATTTGGAAAGAGAATGAGATTCAAACAATCTCAATAGTTACAACCAAATATGTGCACATTTTATAATACAATTCATAGCAATCTCATTTGAAAACAATCAACCAATTTATGCCATACATTTTCATAGAAATTTCGGCATGATAACCTTCTAAAAATTGGACATCAAAGAGTCATAAAAACTCTCATTTGAATGGCCAACACACTAAATACAACACAAAGTATTAATGTCATAGTATGGTATGTTCAAAACATCATTGCAAATAATTTTAACAACTTTTACATAATTGGTAAAATAACTACCTTTAGGCTTTCCAAGTTCCACTAAATTGTGCACACCTTTCCTTTGATCTTCTATTGCCTATTGGAATCCTACAGCATTGTCAAAACAAGTCTCAATCCAAGAACTGCACAACTTGCTTCTCAAAGTACTACTTTAACCTTAAAAATCATAAAGTTATTCTTTGGGAATTTCTTATACAACACACTTGTTCTAACTTATTTTGCACCCAAGGAATTCATTTTTGTGGTCAAAATCATGAAATTCCCTTTCCTTTTTAAACCCTAAATAGTCAAAAAATCATAGAAAATAAATAACTTAACAATCTTTGAAACCAGTGCCATAATTTTACAACTTGTGACCTATACTTCACTTTTCATGGATTAGTTTCTGTTAGTTTAGCTAGCTTCTCAAGAGGGGATGAATTGGGAAGTTTGAATTTTTCTACAAAAAGGAAATACAATAGTGATAATAAAAGATAACTGAAAAATAGAGTATAAGAAATAAAGAATAATGAGAAGGAGACACAGTGATTTATTCTGGTTCAATCTTCTCCACTTGGCCTAGTCCAATCCTCAAATTACCACTTGAGATTTCTCCACTATCTCTTACAAGAGTTGAATGAGTTCTTGCAATGACCGTAATACAATACCAGCTCGAACTTTGAGCTGAAATGAACTCTCTCTCTCTTCTCACTCAAGAATAAGTATAATTCTCTTAGTGTAATCTTACACTAAGCACTATCTACAAGTGTGTAGAAATATACAGAGTGAAAACTCTCTCTCAAATGAGTGGATCTGAAAGTTTAAGTACAATGAATGAGCAAAACAGAGGGTAGATAAGCTTTGAATGAATCAAAAATCAAATTAGCAGAGTTTTGGAGTATTTATTGTTCTTCTCATTACCCAACATCTAAAATGAGGTCTTATTTATAGTTTTAGAGCAAAACTATCTGTTGGAAACAAAGATTAGCTGTTACTCTCAGAAAATAGCCATTCACCTACCGCATTAAATGCATCTGACAAAGGTTATGCAGATAACCCCATCAGGTCATGTGAATAATGAGTAAATATTTGCTTTTGTTTTCAATGTAGAGCTTTCATTATGCGGATAACCTCCCTAGGTTATGCGGATAACCTTTTTACCTAAGGAAGGTTCAAGTATTCTAAAATATAGGTTATGCGGATAACCTCCCTAGGTTATGCGGATAACCTTTTTACCTAAGGAAGGTTCAAGTATTCTAAAATATAGGTTATGCGGATAACCTCCTTAGGTTATGTGAATAACCTTTTTACCCGAGGAAGATTCAAGTATTCTGAAACATAGGATATGCGGATAACCTCTCTAGGTTATGTGGATAACCCATTTAACAAAGGAGTCCAAGTGCTTTGTGACACACGTTATGTGGATAACCTCCCTAGGTTATGCAAATAATGAGTTACACAATACAATTAGCCTCATTGTTCACTCCCTTATGTGAATAAGATATCCACTTTATCAAGATAACCATCTGGGTAGACTTGAGAATATGGTCCTCAAGTTGTATTATGTGGATAACCTCAATCTCTTTTAATAAAATTGAAGAGTGGGCTTTGAAAAAGCTTTGAGATTGAGGCTTTATCCCCATAGCCTTCAATGGTTATATGCATAAGGTAAAACATTTTCATGAAAACAAGGTAAACATTTATAATCATTTTAAATTTGAAGCTTTATCCTCATAAGATAGATCTTTCCATGAAAACCATTTTAAAATCTTGAGCTAATCATTAATCATTTATTTAGACAACTTATTTAGTATTAGGTGAATTCAAATTCAAAGCTTATCTACCTTCTTTTACAAATATCTTTCTAAAATATGTGAAACACTTCATTAGTCTTCAGGAAGCTCCAACTTTGTTCTTCATTTTATTTGTGTTCCTTTGATACTAGATTTCCAAGCTTATTTGTTAGAATCATCAAAACATTTGAATTAACAGTTTCTTCATGACACAACTTTCTCTCTCTACTCTCTCTCTTATTTGAAAATTTTAGCAAGAAAATAGAGGAAAAATAGCCACTAAAATGCCTTAAAATTGCTAGAGAACACAAGGAAATGTTTTTAAGATATTGCTTTGTTGTTTTGGGACAAAGCTTGTGATTGTCTCTTTTTCCTTTGGCCTTATGCTTTTCACAACTTCTTCCCTCTTTTCTCATGGTTCGCAAAGTGAAGAATGAAGAAGATGAAGGCTTAAGTGGCTAATAATATAATATAACTAAATAATTACTTTTACAAATATTATCTTCGATTTTTTGCCTTTCTTTTTGCAAAATATTTTGAGTTAATTCCTTTTATGTCCCAACCAGCCTCTTCCATACCACTTGTCCCCAATTTTGACCACAAATTGCTTCGTAAAGTTTAACAGATCAAAATAGCTTTTATCGATTAAATTCATCTGTACCGATTGGGTATTTTTGCCAAAATTGTCATTAAATTATCCAATAATAGATTTTAGTCTAAAGTCATTATTTTGACCCAAAATATATTTTAGTAAGGTCCACTAATTTTTCTTTAATTAATACTACTTCTCCCTGCAGTCTATACTAACTTTTATTAGGCAAAATATTAATATTAAACCTTAATTACCCAATAAATATGATTTTTTATTTTAATAAATTTAATACTATATTCCATTAAGTTTAGCTCGTTGGGAGTTTCACTTTGACTATAATATTTTATATTTATAAAAATGCCCTATACCCGGGATAAATTTATAAATTTTAAAACTTTTAGTCATTAAATTTAATTTTTCCCAAAATTCATAATTTTTTCTCACCCTCAATGCACATCCACCCACCGCTTTTCTCTTTTCTTTTTCCCTTTTCCTTGTCTTTTCTTTTCTTTTTTTTTTTCAGGGACAAAATAATCATTTTCTCATTTTTCCTTCTAATCGAGATAATTAACCTTTTTTCCTTCTAATCGAGATAATTAACCTATTTGCCATATTTCATATAAATAAGTATATTGTAACATTCCAAAAAAGATTCAATATCTAGAAATGTATAAAAAATTTACAAAAACAGACAAACACCATTTTACAAGAAATAAGGGAAAGAGATCATTTTTCTTGGTTACACAGAAAAATGAAAAATTATATTTTTACCCCTAAAGAGCTATAAAAATGACATCCATGTCCCAAGGCAATAAAGTTCACGTGAAATGAGGGTGCAAAAGTCTTTGGTAAAAATCACACTTAATAACCTGAAAGTTTCAAAAGTTATAATTTAACCTGCAGTCAGAGATAATTTTGTAAATATACAAAATTATTCTCAAAATGAAGCCCTTAATGAGAGAAGTTTAATGGTATATGTCACTGAGGGTTTATATTTAGGATAAAGAAATAATCAACGCCAAGTATCTAAAAGTAACTAAATATCGATAAAGTAGATTGTGGGCCCCACAAAAGGTTAAAAGGTAACTAGGACAAGAAATAAGTCTCACATAGATACCATTTGGGACAAGATAATTAAACAAACATAAATAAAAATATGGAATAGTCCTGTAGCCCAAAAAAGTTAAATTATTATAAAAAATAGTTTTATCGGTATAGTTAAAAATTACCTGGTTCAAGATTATATCTGGACCAAGAAAAATTGAGCAATATTAGACACTCAAATGCCTCTCTCTTAGGCATGTGTGTAGCTCAAATTTTTGGCTCAAAACTTCTTAAGGAAGTGAAGAATTTTTGGCCAAAAACTTGTAAAGGAAGTTTTGACTTTTGGACCAGAAAAAGTGATTAAGGTTAATTGTGCAATTAGTGAGTGATTAAGCCACATAATTTCTCTCTTCCTCCTTCATTCTGGATGAGTCATTTAGCAGAAAAAAGAGAAAGAAAAACACAAGAAAGAAAGAGAGAAAAGAGATGGCAAAGTTGGAAGCTTGAAGATTCAAGATCAAAGGTGAGTTTCTATGACTTCAAGTTAGTTTCTCTAGTGGTTTGAAGTAGTTCTATGAAATTCTTTCCTCCTCCCTCTTTAGTCTTGAGTTTGGCCATGAGCAAGGAAGAGAAAGAAATGGGTTTTCATGCAAGAATCTTGCTAGAAATCTTGATCTATGAGAGAAAGTAAGGATTCCCAAGAGTTGGTTGGAAGCAAGTTGCATGAAAGTCACCTCAACCTCTTTTAAGGTTCATTTTGGCTAGAATAGGGAAGTGTCTTGGAGATGGAATTTAATGTTTTTTATGCTAAAAATGAGTTTCTTATGGTGGAAAACCTTAGGAACAAGTGTTGATTTCATGAATAAGCTTAAGATCAAGAAAGTGAAGCTTTTAGGGTTTTAAAGCTTATTTTGGAATGAACAGTAACCATAGCTAGAGATGGAATTTGGTAATTCTGAGGCAATATTTGGATTATTCACAAACAATTATATGGAATAGAGGTATTATTCATCATTTTTTAGCTAGGAATAAATTTTTGGTGAATTTTTGAAAAATTAGGGTTTCATGAACACTTGTTGAAGAAAGTCATGGAACTATTAGCTTGAGTAGTTGTTTGATGATATGTTTAGGTTTGAGGCAGGCTAATAAAGCTTGGAGAAGTGTTTGGAAGAGACAAAATTCAAAGGAAAGCAAAAAGGAAGCACAAAGGTAGCATATTACCAATTCTAGCTTTACATTGTCTTATGATTTTGCATTGAAATCCATGACTTGCCACTTGTTTGTTTAGATGTTTTATGATGTTTATGAATGTTAGCTGAGTTGAATGAGGGTTTTTGTGACCCCAGGATGTCCAAAATATGAAGAGAAACTTTGTAAAAATTTTTATAAACTTATCATGGCATGTTATGTTTTAATGAAATTGATTGATATTTCTATGGAAGATATGATATTATGAATGCATGAATGGTTAATGCTACTGAAATTCTTTAAATATCATTCTTCTTAATGACTAACATGTTTAGGGTCAAGCTATGCATGGGAGACATGTGAACTATGGAGGAAGGAGAAGAAAAAGATGCTTAATGTAAAAGTTCAAGTCATGAACTTATGTTTTGAGATATTATGAAAAATCATATATATGCCATGTGGTCTGTATTACTATACTATTATGATTCTTAATGTATTATGATATGTTATGTATGGAATTGGTGTAACGAATGATGATGTGAAAAGGTTATGCAGCTTATTTTCATAAATTATGAATGGAAAGGCTCATCTTAAGCTGTTTGAGAGAATATAGGTGTTGTTCATGTAAAATAGGGCAATTAGCTTAAGTAATTTATATGCTCTAAAAGTAGATGGAATAAGATTTCCATATAACTAAAGAATACCTAAATTGGATAAGTGTATAATTTATGGTGAATTTTAAAAAATTAGTGTTCAAAACAAGGCTAGATTGGGAAAATCGGAAACTGAAAGTTAGGTACTAGAAATTTCAAAAGATAATATAAAATCGTACAAATCTCCAAAAATTCAGTGGTTTACATTTATAGAAATTTCTATGTTTTAAGTTTTATATGCCACTGATTTAGAGGTAATTGGAGCTAAATAATACAAGATATGGAGGTTTTTCCAAAAATGTTCCTATGAAAGTTGAATTCTGACCCTTTATGATTTAAGTTAATGTCACGCCCAGTGTAAGTAAAATGAATGTATAAAAAAATATTTCTAGAAAATAGACATATATAGATTTTGAATTACATAGATTATCCACAATTTGGTTCAAAATAGAAGGAAATATGATTTTTCAAAGTTATTGCCAAAATCAGGAATTTCTAGAAATGACAAAATCTACAATACTTTCTGAAGGAATAAACTGTACAATTTGGCCAAGTATTTGCTCTATTTCCTATTTTTTCCATGTATAGAATCTTTTTTATCTATTTTGTAGAGACTTGAATCACCTCAAAATGATTTTTCTAGATTTAGATATGAATTTCCAAAATTCATTGGGTAAAATGGAAATGACAATATGAACAGTACTTGAGATTTATGAAAATTCATTTTATGAAATTAAATTGATTCAAGCTTCTCTTCAAGCATATTTGAACTCTAGAATAATCTATATATGGTAAATGGGCCCTAGTATAAGGTGTTATATATACCCATTTTTGTAAATTTCTTACAAATTTTAAAATATTGAGTCTTGAACATATAGTAAAAATTCCAGGATGTGTTACATTTTGAACCATGAAAACTTGAGAAAGCATGATTTTTTTGCAAGAGAAAGCAAGATAGGAAAGATTGAAGCAAGTTTTATAAAAACCCATTTTTTTCTCATAGGGGCAAATTTTGGTTAGAGCATTAGGCCATCTTAGATTGGGAATTTCATCAATTTGACCCCTAAAAATGGATTCTCCATAGCCAAAAACCTTGGGTTTTATGTAAGCTTTATACTTCATGCTATGAAATCAGTGGCTTGAGCCATTATTTAATGTTGGCTAGGAACTTGAGGAAGCTTGAGCAATCATTGGAAGTATAAAGTATAGCCAAGGGAGGTCATCAAGGAGCTAAGTTTATATATACTTGCTTATGTTATTTTATTGTTTTGTAATGATACAAATTGGTTACCATATTATGAATTGTGATTTCTTGATTGGTTTTGGCTGCAATATGAGGGGTTTTATTCCTCGTGATGTCCATTTTTTAATCCATTATACTGTCAAAATTTTAATTACTTAGATGGCAATTTGATTATTATTATGATTAAATCTGATTTTAAGTGAATTAAAGTGATTATTATGTGAATTGAATAACTTGATGCATGTATATAACTTGCTACTAAGATTGTCTCAATCTCATCCTCTCAAATATCCCAAATTATTGGTTCAAAGAATCACAAGACCCCCGAGAAGGTAAAGGGCAAGGAGAAGACTTTGGATGATTAATGTTATAATAACCATAGCTCTTTGTTTTTGTAATTATATGTAAATTTATGACTCTGTAAAGCTATGTCTTGCTGCCATTATACTATTTTAGGCCTGTTATGATGTTATGAATATTGTATGATCAAGAATGGATAAGTGTCGAGGATGAATGTAATGCAAATATATTGAATCAAGTGTTTTGATGATTCCAAACCAACTGGAGCTTGGAAAGAAGATATCAAAGGTGTACAAAAGATCTCAAATGAAGAAATCTAAGATAAAATGAGTATAAGATTAGTTGTAGGATTTCTCATTTAATTCACATGAGTAAAAAAGGCTTTGATCTTGCATACAAATGTTTTTAAAAAGTGTTTTTATGTTAACTCATGATGTATTTAAAAAATACCCACTAACAGACAAATTTTGGAATGTTAAACTGCATATGCTATCTTGAAAAATTGAACTTTGAAGTATGAAATTCGAACTTACAAAGATATTACTTCTGACAAATAAATTTCAGACTATGAAAATTTGAATTTCAGGTAAAACACAAGTTATGAAAATTGAAAATTCATCTGTAGATATGTCAAAGTTCATCTGAAAGTGAAATTCAAAAAGAGTTTAAAATTAGTTCTCTGACAGATGAACTTTAGTTTTGAAAATTCGAACTTTACAAGAACAATGTGTAAGTCTGTTCAGGTATCCTTATGATAGATGAACTTCGGTTTTCTAAAATTTGAACTTTGGTATAAGTCTGATAAAAGTTACTCTTTGATAGACGAACTTTTACTTTTGCAAATTCGAATTTCGAAAAGAAGAACTTTTATGCCATATTGAGTTGCTCACTGACAGATGAATTTTGGGCACCAAAATTCAAATTTTGAAGGGACTGTAGAAATATGGAACAATTGTTCACACTTATCAAAAGAATTTTAAACTTGAAAATTCATATGTTCCAACATGGAAATACTTGTCAAAAAATGAAAATTCCAATTTTGCTTTAAAACAAACAAACTTCGAAGTTCAACGTTAAAGTCTTTAACTTACGATTTTTGCGAAATTCATTTGTTGACACTCCAAAGTTCAAACTTTGGATGTCAGACGCATTAAATGCAGTTGGTAAACGAATAGTTTTATAAAGTAACCATTGGGTAATGTCTCTAACGGCTAGATCTTGTCTCTAACATATAGTTAAGATATAAATCTATAAATAAAACTTCATTTGAAGATGTGGGTAATGATTTTACATTGTATATACTTAAACTCTGTCAAAATCTTCTATCAAAGCCTTCTATTCTTTACCACTTCATAAAATGTACTTCAACTGTTATATTCACTCTAAATTAAAGAGTTTATTTGCTGTAAATAATCTTATCTTCATTTGGAAGATAGATATTCTTGTGAGGGGATTTCACAAGAGATTTGAGAAGCACTAAGATAGAGTGCAAAGAGAGAAACTGTAAGCTCTTGGAACAGAGCATAGAGTTGTACTGCGGCATTACAAGAAGCCCACCGAATTCTTGCAAGATAGTGGAAAATCTCAAGTGGTAGCTTGAGGACTGGACGTAAGTCAAGAGAAAGAAACCAAACCAGGATAAATATTTGTATCTTCTCTTCCCTTACCTTGATTTTCACTTTGTTATATTTTATACTCTACTTTTCTGTCACTCTTGCTTTCACTGCTCACTTACACTTTTGTAGAAAATTTTTAATCTTCCCAATTCACCCCCTCTTGGGAAGCCAGCAAACCTAACAAGTGGTATCAGAGCCTGGTTTCCCAAGCAAAAGATCTAACAATTCAGGAAAATCAATGGCTGGCTTTAGAGAGAGTATCCTACCAGAGGAAAATAATAGAAATAAACCTCCTGGCTTTGGTGGAAAGTATTATGGATACTGGAAGATGAGAATACAAATGTATCTTTAGTCCATTTATCTAGACATCTGGTTTGTTATCCAAAAAGGGGATTTTGTCCTAATAAAATTGTAGGATGATGACAAATATAAAGAGAAGCCAGAAGATGAGTGGAATAAGGAAGATAATAGAAGAGTCTTGTTGAATTTTAAGGCAAAACACTAGCTGGTGAGTGCACTCAACCAGGACGAATTCTACAGGGTGTCATAATGTACCACAGCCAAAGGTATGTGGGACACTCTAGAAATTGCTCACGAAGGAACTACTAGAGTAAGGGAGAACAGGTTAAACTCCCGCATTGGTAAGTATGAGAGCTTCAGAATGGTGAAACGAGAAAAGCATCAAAGAAATACAAAAGAGATTTACTCTCATTATGAATTAACTGAAAAGTCTTGGCAAGGAGTACACATAACTAGAAAAAGTTAGAAAAATCCTTAGAGCTCTTCCTCTGGAATGGCAAGCAAAAGTGACAGCGATTGAAGAAGCTAGAGGAGAGTTAATGACTTTTATCACAACACTCTTTGGAAGTCTTGAATAGTATGAAGATAAAATGAAGGCTCTCAAGGAAGCTGGTCAAGACAAAAAGAAAAAGGACCTTGCATTGTAAGCTACAGAAGAAAAGAAAGAAGAGTCTAATGATGAAGAAGATCTAGATGAAAAGACTCTGGCTATGTTGGTCATAAAATTCGAAAAATTCTACAACAAGAAACAAAATAAAAGATTCTTTAAGAAAGGAGCAGCTATAGATAACAAGAAATAAGGCAAAGAACCTATCACCTGCTATGAATATAAAAAGCAAGGGCACATCAAATGGTATTATCCTCAATTCCTGAAAAAGCAGGAAAAAGAGAAGAAAGATGCTAACAAAGGCAAAAAGAAGAGGGCATACATCTCATCAATTTGGGGCAACAGCTTAGATGAAGAAAATAATGATAAGGAAGAAATTGTTAACATCTACTTCATGGCACTTCATCTGAAGAGACTCCAAGCTCATCTAACAATGATCATGAAGATGAGGTATAAGAATATGAACCTTCCTATTCAGAATTGCTTGATGCATTTCATGATCTACATGATGAGCTTATTAAAATTGCTAAAGAATTAAAACAACTAAGAAAAGGATTAGCAAGTTAGAATCTAATTGCCAAATCTCTAACAATGCAGCTCTGCATAAAACTGAATCTGCTTACTATACATCATGTACTAAACTAAAGAAAAACAATAAATATCTTTTGAAAACCATGACTAAACTCACTATGGGTAAAGATATGTTGTTTGTCTTATTAGGAAGTCAAAGAATTGCACAAGGAAAAGCTGGACTTGGCTATGATCAGTGTGCAATTAAGGAAAAGAATAAAAAGAAAAATCAAAATCTGTGTAAAAAGAAAATTCACACTTCAAAACGTATTGAATCATATGTCCAACCAAAATATGTGAAACAAAAGTATTATCTGCATTACTTTCTCCCTGTATCACAATCTAGAAGTCCCTTCACCACCTGTCACTTCTATAAGAAGAAGGGATATATTTTCAGTTCATGTTTGTTGAAGAAAAATAGACTTGACAGGAAGGTAGAATAGGTTCCCAAAAGTACATCTATATCTAGGAAAAATGCCACTGACAGAAAAGGACTCAAGCAGATTTGGGAACATAAAAAGAAAAACTAAACCTTATTTTGTAGGTTTGTCTTAGAGCAAGAAAAGACAACAAATAATATATGGATAGTGCTTGCTCAAGTCATATAACTGGTGATAAGGAAAAATTCATCACCCTTAGAGACAAGAAAGGAGGAAAGGTGACCTTTGGAGGTGACCAATATGGTAGAATAATTGGTATTGGTATTGTGGGTAAAAATCCTGAAACATCTATAGAAGAGGTGCTATTTGTAATTGGACTCAACCACAATCTACTTAGTGTGAGTCAAACATGTGACAAAGGGAATTGGGTACTGTTTGACTCAAAGTTCTGCCTAGTCATCCGAAAAAATGATCGTAAAATAATCCTCAAAGCTCAAAGGGATAATAACTACTATACCATTGATCTTGATGAACTTCCCTCCTTAGATTATATATGTTTAAATAGTAAAGATAATGATTGTTAGTTGTGGCATAGAAGACTAGCACATGTTAACATGAACCAGCTAACAAAATTGATTAAGAATAATTTAGTTACTGGTTTATCGAAAATCTCTTTTGAAAAGGATAAAGAATGTGATGCATGTCTCAAAGGGAAACAAATTAAATCATCATTCAATTCTAAGAATGTAATCACCATATATAGATCACTACAATTATTGCATATAGATTTGATAGGTCCAGCTAGAGTAAAAAGTATTGGTGGAAATCTATATGTGTTGGTGATTGTAGATGATTACTCTAGATTTATCTGGACTTTGTTTCTCTCTTCTAAAAGTGGGACATTTAATGCATTTGTAACCTTAGCTAAGAAAGTGCAAAATGAGAAAGATATTTCCATTGTGTCTATCAGGTCTGATCATGGAGGAGAATTTGAAAACTCAAGCTTTATGGAGTACTATGAAGAGTATGGAATTGATCACAATTTTTCAGTCCCAAGGACTCCTCAGCAAAATAAAGTGGTGGAAAGAAAGAATAGAATAATTAGAGGAATGACCAGAGCAATGCTGAATGAAAAGGAGCTTCCTCAAGATTTTTAGGCCGATGCAGTAAACACAGCAAGTTATATCATTAACAGAGCCTATATCAGACTAATTATGGGGAAGACACCTTATGAGTTGTACAAAGGAAGGAAGCCAAACCTCTCATATCTGCATGTATTCGGTTGTAAATGTTTCATCTATAACAATAGAAAAGAGAATCTAGGTAAGTTTGATGCCAAATCTGATGAAGGTATATTTCTTGGCTATTTTAATAGAAGTAAAGCATATAGGGTTTTCAATAAAATGACTAGAACTATAGAAGAATCTGTGCATGTTGTGTTTATTGAAAATGAAATTGTTTCCAAGCATGTCATTGATGAAGATGATCTTATTTATACCTTTAAGAACTTAAATCTTTCTGGAGAAGATAAAATTGAACCTCCAAAAATATCTGAACCTACTAACGTAAAGGAAAATATTCAGGAGAAAGATCTTGAATTTGAAAACAATGAAGAAATGTTTCAAGAACTCCCTAGAGCTTAGAGGCATCAAAGGAATCATCCAGGTAATCAAGTGATTGGGGATGTTTAAGAGAATGTTAAAACCAGAAGACAACTTAGGGATCAATTAATCAACTATGCATTCATTTTTGAAATTGAACCTAAGTGTGTTGAGGAAGCATTAACTGATGAATATTGGATACTAGCGATGCAAGATGAATTAAATCAATTTTAAAGAAATCAAGTTTAGGATTTAGTGTTTAGACCTAAAGATCACCCTATTATTGGCACTAAATGAGTTTTTAGAAATAAACTTGATGAATCAGGAACAATTAATAGAAATAAAGCAAGATTAGTTGTCAAAGGATATAATCATGAATAAGGTATTCATTATGAGGAAACGTTTGCTCCAACTGCAAGATTAGAAGAAATAAGAATCCTCTTAGTCTATACATGCTTGAAAAACATAATGTTATATCAAATGAATGTAAAAAGTGCTTGTCTGAATGGATATATCATGGAAGAGGTTTATCTTGATCAATCTCCAGGTTTTGAGGACTCAACAAAACTAAACCATGTTTATAAACTAAAGAAAGCTCTTTATGGACTAAAACAAGCTCTTAGAGCATGGTATGAAAGGCTAAGTAATTTTTTAACTGAAAAAGGATTTAATAGAGGAAAAGTAGATACAACCCTATTCACCAAGAAAGAAAACAAAGACTTACTTCTTGTTCAAATTTATGTTAATAATATTATATTTGGTGCTACTAATGCATCTCTTTGCAAGAATTTCTCTAAGTTAATGCAGGGTGAATTCAAAATGTCAATGATGGGTGAGCTTAACTTCTTCCTTAGACTGCAAATTAAATAATGTGATGATGGTATCTTCCTCAATCAATCAAAATATCTGAAAAAGTTGCTGAAAAAGTTTGGTATAGAAAACCCCAAGTCAATGGGGACTCCTATGGCTACTGCAATAAAGCTTGATATGGATGAAGAAGGAAAGACCTTTGACATAACTCAGTATAGGAGAATGATTGGATCCCTGCTGTATCTAATAGCCAGCAGACCTGACATTATGTTCAGTGTCTGCATGTGTGCAAGGTTCCAATCATATGTCAAAGAGTTCCATGCAACAATTGTGAAAAGAATTTTCAGGTATCTAATTGGAATATCACAAATGGGACTTTAGTATCCAAAAGGCAATGGAGAGGAACTCATGGGATATACTGATGCTGACTTTGCTAGATCCAAAACTAACACAAAAAGCACAAGTGGAATATGTCAATTTTTTGGAGGATCCTTGGTTTCATGGTTCAGCAAGAAGCAAAATGGTATGGCTCTTTTCACAAAAGAAGCTGAATATGTTGCAACTAGCAACTGTTGTGCTCAAATCCTTTGGATAAAGCAGCAACTTGAAGATCTTGAGATTGAGATGAAGGAAATACCAATAAAGTGTGATAATCAAAGTGCTATCAACATCACAAATAATCCTGTCATGCATTCAAGGATAAAGCATATTGAAGTTTCATTATAGATCATGTTTTGAAAGGAGACATCAAATTGGAATACATCCCTACTAAAGATCGAATTGTAGATATTCTGACTAAGCCTCTTGTAGAAGATAGACACTGTAAAATCAGAAGGGAATTAGGAATGGTAAATCCAATGAGTTGTAAGTAAGCCCTTATATACATTTATTTAAAGTTTTTGACATTGAATTAATACTAACTTTAGCATCAGAGTATGTTTGAGATGTGTTACAGGTGCTCCACATGAGTTTAAATGATAACAAATATGTATAATGTAGCTAATCAGACCTGCAAAATCAAAAGATGTTAAAGAAAACTGAAAATTTGAACTTTTAGACTATATCTGTAAGTTCAGAAACTTGAAATTCGCATTTTAAATGATTATTAGATGAATTTCCATGTTGAATTGTGTTTTTGGATGAATTAGCATCTCAACATTTGAACTTAGATACTCATCAGATGAATTTTAGTTGCTTACACAATGTAACAATACTTTCATAACACTCAAAGTTCGTCTGTTGAACAATGGAAATTCAAATTCCAGAAATAAAATGTGAAGATTGTTTCTGTTCAAAATGCTTATTATACAAATATTAATATCTCAAAATTCGTATTTTAGAAACTCTTTACAAAATTTTGAAATTCAAATTTTTGAATCAAAATTTGGTTGTTGAAACTTGCTTTGTTGATTAAGTCTCTGTAAGATGAACTTTCAAAGGAAAAATTCGTCTGTTACCTGTATTGGTCATATTTGTTTGTTATGAGAATTTCTGAAATTCAAACTTTGATGATTCAAAGTTCGTCTGTTGCTTCTTGTGCATTAATCTCAGCCTCTGTCAGACAAACTTCAAGATGAAAATTCATTTATCAGTAAGTCTCTCATTGTAGGATAACTCATAACTGCTCGAAATTTGAATTTTGACCTCTCAAAATTCATCTGTTGAATGGTTACAGACGTTAAAACCAAAAGTCTTCTTTTAAACAGATGCAACCCTATTCATCTTTCTCTTAACTCTGCTCGCATCCTTTCTTAAATTCCCATTAACTCTGTTCACGAATCCTCTTTTCCCACCAATTAAACTTCTTTTCGAACCTTATAGACCCATTCGTTGCATTTTTCTACAACATTCATCTACGAGAATGGTGAGAGTTAAGAATCTGGAAGTTGGGAAAAGGGAGTCAAGGCCAAAGAGAGTAGTTAAATCTCAATACGCCTCCGAGGAAGGTGAAACTCAGAAAAGGAAGGGCGAATCTAGCAAGGGAACTCCTTCCAAGAAATAGAAAACAACTCCCAAGGCAAATTCGAAGAAAACTACTCCTACTCCCTTGAAGAAACCTAGGCCTACTGTACCTGCTGCTCTTGTTCCTTCTGCCGCTTCTTACTCCTCCAGTACTAAGTCTAGAGAATACTAGTTGACCATGCAGCCATTGTGGAGTAATGCTTATATTCTAGAAGAATATCTAGAATATTCTAGAAGAATATCTAGAATATACTACCAAGTTCTTCAGTAAAATGGTAGTTAAGCCTCACTGTGTAAATATGGGAGAATTCCTTATTTCTAACAATTTTGATACTGGCCTATAGATGATAAGATACAAAAACTGTTATAAATTATGGAAAGATATGATGATGAAGTTGTTAAGACTTGGTATGCTGCCCTAAGGTACAATGGGAAGAAAGAAAAATGGGAAGTAAATTTAAGGCCTAGAACCATCTGGTTAACTGATGAGACCTTCAATAAGGTATTGGAAATCCCAGGACAAGATGGGTTGAAAATTGACATCACCACCTCAAAGTACATGGATGAGGATGAAGCTACAGATAAGGAAGGTAGTGCCTTCTTGAACTATAAAGAAAGTACTGTTCTAAATACTTTGTTTAGAAGGCGTGAAAACAGACCTCCTTTGAGTTTGCTGAAGCCCATTGATCTTAGTGCCCAAGTCAGAATCCTACACTACATTGTGTCAGGGTTATATTCAACAAATCGCGAGGGCTGAAGCATATGTGATGACTGCTATCATGCGTGGGAAGCTGCTAAACATGGGGCATATCATTCTTCAATGTATGATCAAAGCAAGAGATCAAGGGAGAGACTCTACTCTGCCCTATGCCTCAATCATCTCCAAAATTCTTCAGTATGCTAGAATTCAACACCTAAAAAAAGGAAAGGGCAAGCCTATTGAAGTTTTTAAGGAGGAAGAATTGCAGAGAATGACCATTGAAAAAAAAGATAGCAGATGGATTGGGAAAGAAGCTGGGAAGTTAGAAGATTTGTTCTTTAAGCAAGGGAGCTTAGTCTAACAAGTAGGAACTTCTGAGGCTATTCTACCTTTTCAACCCACACCTCAGCCTTCTTAGCCTGTTTCTCCATCATCTCAGACTCATGTGCCATTTACTCCACCTGGACCAAGCCAACCAAGATCACTAAATTATATGATAGTTCATCTGCACTCATGCTAAGTATCAAAGATTAGCAAAATGTTAAGTTTACTCATTTACAGGATCAAATTTTCTAGTTGGCAAAGAACATGAAAGTGGTTGCTGATGCATATGAGGATATTAGATTTACTTTTCCATCTACATCAGCTCTACCTCAACCAGGACCCTCTGAGCCTATTAGAACTCCTACTCCTAATCCTTCAAGCCCATTTAAGCTAGCCTCACCTGAATAAGATGATGATGAACAAGCTACTACTGCTGAGGCAGCTGACACTTTGAACACTCCACAGGCCTCCAGTAATTTGGCAAGCCCTAGTCCACCCTTGGAGTATGGCATAGAGAAAAAGGCTGCTCAATAACCAAGCTTCCATGAGCCTATTGCTGAAGATACTCAGGATTCAATTCTTTCTACTCAAGAATCTGAGCAAATAGAGAAACTTGTAGCAGCCATAACTATTGCACCAATTATTCAAGCTACCCTGAATGAGGAGAAAAGCATTGTACCATATGTGGATCTTGCAGCTATTGCACATGATGCTATTATGAAAGCTTAAAAACAAAGGCTTGATGAGATATTCCCTCATGCTATACATGTTCAAGTTCCTGATGATGTCAAAAATGGGGAAAAGTCATCTGAGCAAACTGGGAAAACTGCTGTAAAACCATCTAGCAAGTCCTACAATAAGAAATCCAAGTCCAAGAAGAAGTGATCAGATCTTAGGATCACCTGGTCTTTCTTGTATTGCTATTTATTTCTTTTGTTTCTGTTTTATAATGAATGACAATCTTGCCTTTGAATTCTGTGTTTACAATGTCATATATCTGTACTGAAACTTTAGATGAATTAAATGAGATTCTTTGTTTTTCCTTCTGATCTGTTGAACATGCTACACTTCAAATTTTAACGCATATATTAAAAGGGAGCTCTTAGAAGCTAACCCAAGTATTAATCCAGTTTGCAAGTTGTTTTGTCATCATCAAAAAAAGGGGAGAACTTTGAATCAAGTGTTTTGATGATTCCAAACCAACTAGAGCTTGAAAGGAAGGTATCAAAGGTGTACAAAAGATCTCAAGTGAAGAAATTCAAGATAAAATGAGTATAAGATTAGTTGTAAGATTTCTCATTTAATTCACACGAGTAAAAGTCTTTGATCTTGCACACAAATGTTTTTAAAATGTGTTTTTATGTTAACTCATGATGTATTTGAAAAATACCCACTGACAGATAAATTTTGGAGTGTTAAACTTCATATATTACCTTAAAAATTTGAATTTTGAAATATGAAATTCAAACTTACAAAGTTATTATCTCTGACAGACGAATTTCAGACTATAAAAATTCAAATTTTAGGTAAAACACAAGTTATAAAAATTGAAAAATTTGTTTGTAGATATGTTAAAGTTCATTTGAAAAAGAAGTTCAAAAAGAGTTTCAAATTAGTTCTTTGACAGACGAACTTTAGTTTTGAAAATTTGAACTTTAGAAGAACAATGTGTAAGTCTGTTCAAGTGTCCCCCTGATACACAAACTTTGGTCTTCTGAAATTTGAACTTTGGTATAAGTCTAATAAAGTTACTCTCTGACAGACGAACTTTGATTTTTGCAAATTCAAACTACAAAAAGAAGAACTTTTGTGCCATATTGAGTTGCTCACTGAGAGACGAATTTTGGGCACCAAAATACGAACTTCGAAGGTACTATAGAAATATGGAATAACTGTTCACACTTATCAAAAGAACTTTAAACTTGAAATTTTGGATGTTCCAACATGGGTAACGTTTTGTAGAGTAACCATTGGGTAAAGTCTTTAACGGCTAGATATTATCTTGACGTATAGTTAAGATATAAATCTATAAATAGAATTTCATTTGAAGATGTGGATAACGATCTTACATTGTATATACTTAAACTTTGTCAAAATCTTCTATCAAAGCCTTCTATTCTTTCCCACTTCATAAATTGTACTTCAACTGTTATATTTACTCTAAATTAGAGATTTTATTTGCTGTAAATAATCTTATCTTCATCTGAAAGATAGATATTCTTGTGAGGGGATTTCACAAGGGATTTAGGAAGCACTAAGATAGAGTGCAAAGAGAAAAACTGTAAGCTCTTGGAATAGAGCATAGAGTTGTACTGTGGCATTGTAAAGAGCCCACCAAATTCTTGCAAGATAGTGGAAAAATCTCAAGTGATAGCTTGAGGACTGGATGTAGGTCAAGAGAAAGAAGCCAAACTATTACAACATTTTGTTGTGTTCCTTGTTGACCAACCACAAGTTGGGTCAAAACTAATTATCCTCTCAAGTATCCCAAATTGGTCCAAAGAACCCACTTATATGTTAGACACTAGGAATGTTGCAAACAAGAACGCAAGAGGACAACAAGGAACACAACAAGGAAAACATTAGAAACAAAAGAAAAATGTTAGTATGAGGGGAATAGAATCCAAGAGAATCGGTCTCTTGAACCCTAGTTTCGATGATGCCACATGGATGGTCTCTTGAACCCTAGTTCCGATGATGCCACATGGATTGACCGATTCTTGATAAGTCATAGTTTCGCTCTAGAACTCAAAGAATGCAAGAAGAACTCACAAAAGTATGAAACTTTATTCATCCAAATCTAAAAAACAAACACCAAAAGAAAGCCTTAAATAGGCAAGGGAAAATCTAAATTAATGAGCCTAGGAAAACTAACTAATTTGGGCTCAAATAACCTAATGGGATTATGAGACTTTGGGCTTAAATAATATTCTTAATGGACCTAGGAAATTAGTAAAATAAAACCACAAGATAAAATAATGAAAATTCAAAAGAAAATAATGAAAATAATGCCTAAATCCTTATAAACATGTCACCATATTAATGAAATCACATGTTTAGCACATGACATATTTATTTACAAGATGGGCTATTAAAAAGATTACTAACTAACTAATTAGACTTTATTAATCAATGAAGTTTAGCCCATAATGAATAAAAATGGAATTAATAATAATTAAGCCCATTAATCCCTAAGTCACATGCTTTTTTAGTGACTCTCATGTGTTAGTTCTGCTGGCTTCCCAAGAGAAGGGTGAATTGGGAAGTTTGAAAATTATCTACAAAATTATAAGAAAACAATGAAAGCAAAATATGCAGAAAAACAGAGTGCAAAATGTGATAAGGTAATAAGCAAAGTATAAGAAGAAGGACACAAGAATTTATCCTGGTTCAGTCACTTTCTCTTGACCTACGTGCAGTTTTCAGGCTACAACTTGAGATTTTCCACTATCTTGCAAGAATTTAGTGGGCTTCTTGCAATGCCACAATACAACTTTATACTTTGTTCCAAGAGCTTACACTTTCACTCTATACTCTAGCTAAGTGCTTCCCAAATCCCTTGTGAAGTCCCCTCACAAGAATATCTTTCCTCCAGATGAAGATAAGATTGTTTACAGCAAATGAACTCTCTAATTTAGAGTATTTAAGACAGTTGAAGTTCAGTTTTTGAAGTATGGAAGAGTAGAAAGCTTTGATAGAAGATTTTGATAGAGTTTTAGTATATACAATGTAAGATCGTTACCCATACCTTCAAATGAAGTTCTATTTATAGATTTATGTCTTAACTATATGTTAGAGAAAAAATCTAGCTATTAGAGATGTTACCCAATGGTTACTTTGTAAAACTATCCATTCATCAATTGTATTTAATGCATCTGACATCCAAACTTCAAATTTTGGGGTGTTAACAGACGAATTTTGCAGAAACCAAAAGTTTAAGACTTTAACATTGAACTTTGAAGTTCGTTTGTTCAAAAGCAAAATTTGAATTTTCATCTTCGACAAATATTTTCATGTTGGAACATCCAAATTTTCAAGGTTAAAGTTCTTTTGAGAAGTGTGAACAGTTATTCCATATTGCTATAGTGCATTCGAAATTCAAATTTTGATGCCCAAATTCATTTTTCAGTGAGCAACTCAATATGGCACAAAAGCTCTTCTTTTTGAAATTTGAATTTTCAAAAAACAAAGTTCGTCTATCAGAGAGACCTCTTATCAGACTTATTTCAAAATTTGAATTTCTGAAGACCAAAGTTCGTTTGTCAGAGGGACACCTGAACAGACTTATATATTGTCTTTCCAAAGTTCAAATTTTGAAAACTAAAATTTATCTGTCAGGGAGCTGACTTGGAACTCTTTTTAAACTTCACTTTCAGATGAACTTTGACATATCTTTAGATGAATTTTTCATTTTTCACAACTTGTGTTGTACCCGAAATTCAAATTTTTAAAGTCAAAGTTCGTCTGTCAAAAGACTGACTTGTAACTTTTTCTGAACTTTACTTTCAAATGAACTTTGAAATAACTTTGGATGAATTTTTCATTTTTCACAAGTGGTTCTTTGCTCGAAGTTCGAATTTTAACGGTCTAAAATTTGTCTGTTAGAGGCAACATCTTTGTAAATTCAAATTTCAGCCTTCAAAGTTCAAATTTTCAAGGTAACATATGAAGTTTAACAGTTTAAAATTCGTCAGTTAGTGAGTATTCATCAAATATATAGTAAGTTAACATAGGATTGTTTGAAAAACACATTTTGAAAGCATTTGGGTGAAAGATCAAAGCTTTTTACTCATGTGAATATAGCGAGAAATCATACAACTAATATTGTACTCATTTTTCTTGGATTTCTTCACTTGAGATCTTTTGTATACCTTTGATATCTTCCTTCCAAGCTCCAGTTTGTTTGGAATCATCAAAAACACTTGATTCAATATCATGGTTTGATTTTGGGCTTGATTCTAAAACTTCCATATGTGAGAATATAATCACGCTATTCTTGTGCTCTTGGGCTTTAAATTCACACAAAGGCTCCATCTCAAACTACTTATTGATCAGACCAATCATGGGCTCTTTTGTTGAATTAAGTGTTTTGATGATTCCAAACCAACCTTCTAGAGCTTGGAAAGAAGATATCAAAGGTGCACAAAAAGATCTCAAGTGGAGAAATCCAAGAGAACCCAGCACAATATTAGATATAGGATTTCTTACTATGCTTAAATTGAGTAAAAGACTTTGAACTAGCAAAAGAATGTTTTAGAAATATCATTCTATGATAATTCATGAAATATTTGAAAAACACCCACTAACAGACAAACTTTAAAGTGTTAAAACTAATCTATTGCTTTGAAAATTTAAACTTTGACTTCCAAAATTCGAATTTCAAATTGAAAATACGTTAGTCAGAAAAGAGATTCCTCTAACAAATGAACTTTGAGTGCAGAAATCCAAACTTTGCATTAAATCTAATAAGAGCCTTCTCTGACAGACGAACTTTGGGTTTTGAAAATTTGAATTTATGATAAAACACAATTCATGAAAAATGAAAAATTTGTTTGAGGATATGTCAAAGTTCACCTGAAAGTAAAGTTTAAAAAGAGCTCCAAGTTAGCTCACTGACAGACAAACTTTGATTTTGAAAATTCAAATTTTAGAAACAAAGCTTGCAAGTCTGTTATGATAATCTGTTGACATATGGATGTTAGTATTTAGAAATTTGACCTTTGAACTAAATCTGATAAGAGCTCTCTCTGACAAACGAACTTTGACTTTTGAAAATTCAAATTTTGAAAAAATGAACTATTATGCCTTATTGAGCTGCCCACTAACAGATGAATTTTGGGCACCAAAATTCGAACTTCGAAGGCACTACAGCAATATGAGACAACTATTCACACTTACCAGAAGAACTTTAAACTTGAAATTTTGTTTGTTCCAACATAGAAACACTTTTCAAAGATGAAAATTCAAACTTTGCTTCATAACAGACGAACTTTGAAGTTCAACGTTAAAGTCTTTAGTTTTTGATCTCTGTAAAATTCTTCTGTTGACCAACCAAAATTTGAACTTTAAGTGTTAGATGCATTAAGTGCGGTTAGTGAATGGTTAGTTTTTAGAGTAACAGTTAGGTAACGTCTCTAATAGCTAGATCATGTCTCTAACATATAATTAAGAGATAAATCTATAAATACAACTTCATTTGAAGATGCGGGTAATGATTTTAGATTGTATATACAGAAAATCTGACAATTTCTTAAGTCAAAGCCTTTTACTGTCACATACTTCATTCTCTGTACTTCAACTTTCATATACACTCTAAATTAGAGAGTTCAACCATTATAATCAATCTTATCTTCATTTGGAAGAAAGATTTTCTCGTGAGGGGATATCACAAGGGATTTGGGAAGTACTTAGCTAGAGTGCAAAGAGTGAGATTGTAAGCTCTAAGAACAGAGCATCAAGTTGTACTGAGGTAATTGCAAGAAGCCCACTGAATTCTTGCAAGATAGTAGAAAATCTCAAGTGGTACCTTGGGGACTGGACGTAGGTCAAGATAGAGAGACCGAACCAGGAGAAACATCTGTCTTCGCTTCTCTTTTACTCCTATTACCTTGCTTTTCTTTTACGCTTTGTTTTTACTGTCACTTCTGCTTTCATCACTCTCTTGACTTTCGCAGAAAATTTTAATCTTCCTAATTCACCCCTCTCTTAGGAAGCCAGCATATCTAACAAGTGGTATCAGCGCCCGAATTCCCAAATAAAGAATCTAATAATCCAAAAAATTTAATGGCTGGTTTTGGAAAAAGCATCTACCTGAGGGAAACAACAGAAATAAGCTACCTTGCTTTAGTGGAGAACACTATGGATACTGGAAGATGAGAATGCAAATCTATCTCTAGTCCATTGATCTAGATATCTGGCCTGTCATCTAGAAGGGAGATTTTGTGCCAATGAAACTACAGGATGATGGGAAATACAAGGAGAAGCTAGAAGATGAGTGAAATGAGGAATATAAGAGAAGAGTCTTGCTGAATTTTAAGGCAAAACACTGCCTAGTTAGTGCATTAAACCAAGATGAATTCTACAGAGTATAATAATGTTCCATAGCCAAAGGAATAAAGGATACTTTGGAAATCGCTCATGAAGGAACCACTGGAGTAAGAAAGAACAAATTGAACTCCTACATTGGTGAATATGAAAGCTTCAAAATGGTGGAATGTAAGAGCATCAAAGAACTACAAAAGATATTCACCCTCATTGTAAATCAATTGAAAAGTCTTGGCAAGGAGTACACTCATCCAGAAAAGTTCAGAAAAATCCTTAGAGTCTTACTCTGGAGTGGCAACCCAAAGTAACAGCAATAGAGAAAGCTAGAGGAGAATCAATAGCCTCTGTCACAACACTCTTTGGTAGCCTTGAAGAGTCTGAGGGAAAAATAAAGGTTCTTAAGGAAGCAAGACAAGATAGGAAGAAGGGTCTCGCTCTAAAAGCTGCTGATGAAAAAGAAGAAGAATCTGATGATAGAGATGAATTAGATGAAGAAACTCTAGCTCTGATGGTTAGAAAATTCGGAAGGTTTTACAACAAGAAAAGAAACAAAAGATTCTTCAAGAAAGGAGTAGCTGGAGATAACAAGAAAGAAGGAAAAGAGCCTGTCACTTGCTACGAATACAAGAAGCAAGGGCACATCAAATGGGATTGTCCACAATTCCTAAAGAAGCAAGAGAAATAAAAGAAAGCTACTGACAAGGGCAAGAAGAAAAGGGCACACATCTCATCAATCTGGGATAACAACTTAGATGAAGAAGAAGATGATAAAGATGAAATTGCCAACATCAGCTTGATGGTACTTGCATATAAAGAAACTCAAATCCCATCCAACAACGACAATAAAGATGAGGTATATGAATCTAAACCTTCATATTATGAATTACTAGATGCATTTCATGAACTACATTATAAGTTCATTAAGACTGCTAAAGAGCTAAAATAGGCTAAGAAAAAGATTAACAAGTTACAATTTCAGTGTAATATTTCTGACATTAGTTGAATCTGCTTGCTGTACTTCATGTATTGAATTAAAGCAAACCAGTGACTATCTATTGAAAAGCATGTCTAGACTTACTAAAGGAAAAGATATGTTGTTTGTCTTAATGGGAAGTCAGAGAATCACACAAGGAAAAGCTGGACTTAGCTATGATCCTTATGCAATAAAAGAAAAGATTAGAAAGAAAAATCAAAATTTGTATATGAGGCATTTTGTGCAAGCTAATGGACATAAAAGGAAAGATTATATTTCAAGTTGTATTAAATCCTATGATCAACCAAAATATGTGAAACAAAAGTATTATCTGCATTGTTTTCTTCCTATATCGCAATCCAGTAGTCTCTTTACCACCTGTCACTTTTGTAACAAGAAGGGACATATTTCCAGTTCATGTGCATTGAAGGAAAATGGACCTGATAGGAAGGTAAAATGGGTTCCTAAAGGTACATCTGTATCTAGGGAAAATGCCACTGATAGAAAAGGACCCAAGCAAATTTTGATACTTAAAAAGAAACTCTAAACTTTATTTTGTAGTTTTGTCTTAAAGCAAGAAAAAGCAACAAATGGTATATGGACAGTGTCTGCTCAAGTCATATGACTGGTGATAAGGAGAAGTTCATCACCCTGAAATAAAAGAAAGGAGGAAAAGTGACCTTTAGAGGTGACCAAAACGGCAAAATAGTTGGTATTGGCATTGTGGTCAAGAATCCAGAAACATCTATTGAAGAGGTGCTGTTTGTAATTGGCCTCAACCACAATCTGCTAAGTGTAAGTTAGATATGTGACAAAGGAAACTGTGTATTGTTTGACTCAAAGTTTTGCCTGGTCATCCGAAAAAGTGACCACAAAGTAATCCTCAAGGCTCAAAGGGATCGTAATTGCTATACTATTGATGTTGATGAACTCCCTTCCTTAGATTCTGTCTGTTTAATTAGTCAGGATAATGATAGTTGGTTGTGGCATAGAAGATTAGCACATGTTAATATGAACCAACTGTCAAAAGTCGTTAAGAATGAATTAGTCACTGGCTTACCAAAAATCTCTTTTGAAAAAGACAAAGAATGTGATGCCTGCCTCAAAGGAAAACAAACTAAATCATCTTTTAAATGTAAAAATGTAGTCACCACATATAGACCATTGCAACTATTGCATATGGATCTGATAGGTCCATCAAGAGTAAAAAGCATTGGTGGAAATCTATATGTTCTTGTGATTGTGGATGATTACTCTAGATTTACCTGGACTTTGTTTCTTTCTTCCAAAAGTGAAACATTTGATGCATTTGTAACCTTAGCTAAGAAAGTGCAAAATGAGAAAGGTATTTTCATTGTGTCTATCAAGTCTGATCATGGAGGAGAATTTGAAAATTCATGCTTTCTGGAGTACTGTGATAGACATGGAATTGATCACAACTTCTCAGCTCCAAGAACTCCTCAGCAAAATGGAATGGTGGAAAGGAAGAACAGAATAATTGGAGAAATGGCAAGAGCAATTTTGAACAAAAAGGAGTCTCCCAAGTATTCTGGGCTAATGTAGTAAACACAGCAAGTTATATCATTAACAAAGCCTACATTAGACCAATTCTGGGGAAGACTCCTTATAAGTTGTACAAAGGAAGGAAGCCAAACCTTTCATATTTGTATGTATTCGGCTGTAAGTGTTTCATCCATAACAATATAAAGGAGAATTTGGGTAAGTTTGATGCCAAATTTGATGAAGGTATATTTCTGGGCTATTCTAGTAGGAGTAAAGCATATAGAGTTTTCAACAAAAAGACTAAATCAATAGAAAAACCTGTGCATGTTGTGTTTTATTGAAAATGAAATAGTTTCCAAGTATGTCATTGATGAAGATGATCTTATTTCTACCTTTAAAAACTTAAATCTTTCTGGAGAAGATAAAATTGAACCTCCAAAAATATTTGAACCTACTAACGTAAAGGAAAATATTCAGGAGAAAGATCTTGAATTTGAAAACAATGAAGAAATGTTTTAAGAACTCCCTAGAGCTTAGAGACATCAAAGGAATCATCCAGTTAATCAAGTGATTGGGGATGTTCAAGAGAGAGTTAAAACCAAAAAAATAGCTAAGGGATCAGATAATCAACTGTACTTTTATTTCTCAAATTAAACCTAAATGTGTTGAAGAAGCCTTAAATGATGAATATTGGATTCTGGCTATGCAAGATGAATTAAATCAGTTTGAAAGAAATTAAGTTTGGGATTTACTGCCTAAACCTAGAAATCACCCTATCATTGGCACTAAATGGGTCTTTAGGGATAAACTTGATGAATCAGGAATAATAATTAGAAATAAAGCAAGATTGGTTGCCAAAGAATATAATCAAGAAGAAGGTATTGATTTTAAGGAGACCTTTGCTCCAGTTGCAAGATTGGAAGCAATTAGAATCCTATTGGCCTATATATGCATGAAAAACATAATGTTATATCAAATGGATGTGAAAGTTCTTTTTCTGAATGGATATATCATGGAAGAGGTTTATGTAGACCAATCTCCAGGCTTTAAGGACTCTACAAAACTAAACCATGTTTATAAACTAAAGAAAGCTCTTTACTGTTTAAAACAAGCTCCTAGAGTATGGTACGAAAGGCAAAGCAATTTTCTAACTGAAAAGGGGTTCAATATAGGAAAAGTAGATACTACTTTATTCACTAAGAAAGAAAACAAAGACTTACTTATTGTTCAAATTTATATTGATGATATTATATTTGGTGCTACTAATGAATCTCTTTGCAAGAACTTCTCTAAGCTGATGCAGGGTGAATTCGAAATGTCAATGATGGGTGAGCTTAACTTCTTCTTGGACTGTAAATTAAGCAATGTAATGATGATATCTTCCTCAATCAATCAAAATATCTAAAAGAGTTACTGAAAAAGTTTGGCATGGAAAAAGCCAAGCCAATGGGAACTCCTATGGTTACTGCAACAAAGCTTAATATGGATGAAGGAGGAAAAACTTTTGACATAACTCAATATAGAAGAATGATTGAATCTCTGTTATACCTAACAGCTAGCAGACCTAACATCATGTTCAGTGTCTGTATGTGTGCAAGGTTCCAATCATGTCCCAAAGAAAACCATGCAACTGCCATGAAACGTATCTTTAGATATCTAATTGGAACATCACAGATGGGACTTTGGTACCCAAAGGGGAATGGAAAAGATCTCATAGGATACACTGATGCTGACTTTGCTGTATCTAAAACTGACAAAAAAAGCATAAGTGGAACATGTCAGTTCCTTGGAGGATCCTTGGTTTCATGGTTCAGCAAGAAGCAAAACAGTGTGGCTTTATCCACTGCAAAAGCTGAATATGTTGTTGCAGGCAGCTGTTGTGCTCAAGTCATTTGGATGAAGCAGCAGCTTGAAGATCTTGAGATTGAGATGACGGAAATACCAATTATGTGTGACAACCAAAGTGCTATCAACATCACAAAGAATCATGTTATGTATCAAGGACAAATCATATTGAAGTTAGGCATTACTTTTATAAGGGACCATGTTCTGAAAGGAGAAATCAGATTAGAATACATCCTTACCAAGGATCAATTTGGTGACATTCTCACAAAGCCTCTTCCAGAAGATAGACATTGTAAAATCAGAAGAGAATTGGGTATGGTAAATTCTAATGAACTGTAAGTATGTCCTTATATCCATCTAAATTAGAGTTTTTGACATTGAATCAATCCTAACTTTAGCATTGGAGTAAGTTTGATATGAGTTGCAGGTGCTCCTCACAAATTCAAAAGACAATGGATCTATACAATGGAACTAATCAGGATGGCACAATCAAAAGATGAAAAAGAAAGCCAGAAATCTGAGCATCTGGATTTGATCTGTAAGTTCAAAAAGTTAAAATTTGAATTTTAGATGTTTATTAGACAAATTTCCATGATTGAACTATTTTTTTGAAAAGTTAGCATGCTCAACATTCAAATTTGGATGTCCATCAAATAAATTTCAGTTGGCTTCACACTGTAACAATACTCCTTTGTCCTTCAAAATTCGTCTGTTGAACAACAGAAATTCAAATTTTCAGAAATGAAATGCCAATATTGTCTTTGTTCAACATGACTATTGTACAAATCTCTATTTCTAAAAAAACGCATGTTGGAAATTCTTTATAAAATGTTGAAATTTGAATTTTTGAATCAACATTCATCTATTGTAATGTGCTCACACTATTGGATCTCTGAAAGACTAATTTTCATAATTAAAATTCGTCTGTTACTTGTTTTGTTTATGATTGTTTTTTTCCTGGCTCTTTTGAAGTTCGAACTTTGTTGAAACAAAGTTCGTCTGTTCACTCTTTGTTCCCAGAACCAAGCCTCTATCAAACGAACTTCCTAGAGAAAATTTATCTGTCAGAAAGCTTTGCTGAATGGATTAACTTGTAACTGCTCAAAATTCAAATTTTGACCATTCAAAATTTGTCTATTTAGCGGTTACATACGTTGAAATCGAAGGTCATCCTCTGAACAGATGCAACCCTATTTGTCTCTCTCTTAAGTCTATTCAAATTCTCTCTTTAATTCCCATTAACTCCATTTGTGAACCTTTATTTATCACCAATTAAACTTCTTTTCACACCTTATAAACCCATTCTTAGCCTCTTTTTGAATCATTCCTCTATGAGAATGACGAGAGTCAAGAATCCAGAAGTTGGGAAGGGAGAGTCACGACCAAAGAGGACTGTGAAATCCCAATATGCCTCCAAGGAGAGTGAAACTCAGAAGAGAAAAGGTGAATCTAGCAAGGCAACTCCTTCAAGAGGAAGAAAATAACTCCTAGAGTGGATTTGAAGAAATATGCACCCTCTCCTACAAAGAAAGCTGACCCTGCTGTTGCTACTGCTCCTATCACTGCTGCTTCTTCTTCCTCCTCCAGCAGTGAATCTGGAGAATATTAGCTAACCACATAGCCATTGTGGATCAATGCTCATATTCTTGGAGAATACACTACCAAATTTGTCAGCAAAAAGGTAATCAAGCCTCATTGCATAAGTTTGGAAGAATTATTGATTTCTAACACTTTGACACCAGGCTTTGGATGGTAAGATATAAAAATTTGTTAGAAATATTGGAAAGATAAGATGATGAGGTAGTCAAAACCTGGTATGCCTCTCTGTAATTCAATAACAAGAAGAAAAACTAGGAAGTAAATCTGAGATCAAGGACCATCTGGCTAACAGAGGAGACCTTCAATGAGGTTTTAGAAATTCCAGGGCAAGATGGCTTGAAAATTGACATTACTGCCTCAAGGTACATGGATGAGGCTGAAACTATAAATGAAGAAGGAGGGCCTTTCCTGAACTACAAGGAAATCACAATTTTGAACACTCTGTTCGGAAGAAAAGAGAACAGGCCATCTCTAAGCTTGCTGAAGCCTACTGACCTCAGTGCTCAAGTCAAAATCCTACACTATATTGTGTCGAGGATTATCTTCAACAAAGGAGGCAGTTTCAATCTGATTACAAGGGCTAAAGCACATGTGATGACAGCAATCATGCATGGGAAGCTTATCAACATAGGACACATCATCTTTCAATGCATGATCAAGGCAAGAGATCAGAGAAAAGATTCCACACTTTCATATACATCAATCATCTCCAAGATACTTTAGTATGTCCGGATCCAACATCTTGAAAAAGGAAAAGGGAAACCTACTGAAATCTTCAAAGAAGAAGAACTGCAAAGGATGAGAATAGAAAAGAAAGATGGGAGATGGATTGGAAAGGGAGTTGGAAAGACAGAAGATCTTTTCTTTGATAAAGATGCCTCCGAACAGCAAGAAGGAACCTCTGAGGCTGCTCCAAGATCCACAACTCAACCTTCTCAACTTGTTCCAATCTATCTTAGCCCATTCAAGCTCAAATACCATCCACTTCCTCTACTCGAGCTAAGCCAACCAAGATCACTAAGCAGTATGACAGTCTGTCTGCACTCATACTTAGCATCAGGGATAAGCAAAATGCCAAGATTACTCATCTACAAGACCAGATACATCAGTTGGCAAAGAATATGAAAGTGGTTGCTGAAGCATATGGAGACATTAGGAGTGCCATTCCCTCCATCTCAGCTCCACCTCAGCCAGGATTCTCTGAGCCTGTCAAGTCTCCTACTCTTGAGCCTCTAAATCCTTTCGTGCTAGCCTCCCCTGAATATGATGATGTTGTATATGATACTGAGGCTATTGGCACATTGACCACACCACAGGCCTCCAATAATAAGGCAAGTCCTGGCCCTCCCTTGGACTATGGAATGGAAAAAGAGGCTCCTTAAGAACCAAGTTCCCATGAGCCCATTCCTAAATATGCTTAGGATTCAATTCTCTCTTCTCAAGAATCTGAGCAAGTTGAGAAACTGTTAGCAGCCATCACCACCTCACTATTCATGCAAGCTTCCCTGAATGAAGATAGGAGCCTTATGCCTTATGTTGATCTAGAAGCTATTACTCATAATGCTCTCTTACAAGCTCAAAGATTAAGGCTTGAAGAAATGTTTCGTCCTCCTGTTCCCTCACCTATTTCCACTTTTGGTCCCTCGGAGGCGTGAAGGGCTCAATTAGCTGTCACTAGGCCTTGAACTCTCTGATGATGAGGATTCTAGTTTTGAAGCTTCTGAGCCTTTGCTAATGCTTAATCTAGATCTGCCTTTTGTTTTTGTGCCTATTCAGGCAATTCCAGTGTCTCAAATCCCTCCTCCTACTGATTTTGTACACCTTCCTGATGATGCCCAAAAGGGGGTAGAAGTTATCAAGCAAACTGGAAAGTCTGCTGCAGAGCCTTCTGGAAAGACCTATAGCAAGAAGTCCAAGTCCCAGAAATAGTGATTAGAACTTAGGATTGCTTAGTCTTTCTTGTAATGTTGTTTTTGTTTTATGAATGAAAAATCTTTGTTCTGAAGCTCATGATTGCCATGTTCTATCTTTGTATTGAAACCTTAAATGGATTAATGAATCTCTCTATTTGATCTACTGTACATGATATCTTATCTTTTGAATTATAATGTATATGTTGTAGGGGAACTTGTTAAAGCAAACCCAAGTACTAATCCAGTTTACAAGTTATTTTGTCATCATAAAAAATGGAGAGAATGTTAAATCAAGTGTTTTGATGATTCCAAACCACCTTCTAGAGCATGGAAAGAAGATATCAAAGGTGCACAAAAGATCTCAAGTGAAGAAATCCAAAAAAAACTAGCACAATATTAGATATAGGATTTCTTACTATGTTTAAATTGAGTAAAAGACTTTGAACTCACAAAAGAATGTTTTAGAAATATCATTCTATGATAATTCATGGAATATTTGAAAAACGCCCACTAATAGACGAACTTTAAAGTGTTAAAACTGATCTATTATTTTGAAAATTCAAACTTTGGCTTCTAAGAATCGAATTTCAAATTGAAAATACATTAGTCAGAAAAGAGATTTCTCTGATAGATGAACTTTGAGTACAAAGATTCGAACTTTGGATTAAGTCTGATTAGAGCCTTCTCTGACAGACAAACTTTGGGTTTTGAAAATTTGAATTTATGATAAAACAGAATTCATGAAAATGAAAAATTCATCTAAGCGTATGTCAAAGTTCATCTAAAAGTAAAGTTTAAAAAGAGCTCCAAGTTAGCTCACTGATAGACAAACTTTGATTTTGAAAATTCAAATTTTAGAAACAAAGCTTGCAAGTCTGTTATATAATCTGTTGACATACGAATGTTAGTATTCAAAAATTTGAACTTTGAACTAAGTCTGATAAGAGCTCTCTCTGATAGACAAACTTTGGTTTTTGAAAATTTGAATTTTGAAAAGACGAACTATTGTGCCATATTGAGCTGCCCACTGACAGACGAATTTTGGGCACCAAAATTTGAACTTCGAAGGTACTATAGCAATATAAGACAACTGTTCACACTTACCAGAAGAACTTTAAACTTGAAAATTTGTATGTTCCAACATAGAAACATTTTTCAAAGATGAAAATTCAAACTTTGCTTCATAACAGACAAACTTTGAAGTTCAATGTTAAAGTCTTTAGCTTTCAGTCTCTGCGAAATTCGTCTGTTGACTAACCAAAATTTGAACTTGAAGTACCAGATGCATTAAATGCGGTTTGTGAATGGATAGTTTTTCAGAGAAACCATTGGGTAACATCTTTAATAGCTAGATCTTGTCTCTAACATATAGTTAAGACATAAATCTATAAATAGAACTTCATTTGAAGATGTGGGTAATGATTTTACATTATATATACAGAAACTCTGCTAAATTCTTAAGTCAAAGCCTTTTACTGTCACATACTTCATCCTCCGTACTTCAACTTTTATATACACTCTAAATTAGAGAGTTCAACCATTGTAATCAATCTTATCATCATCTGGAAGAAAGATTTTTTTGTGAGGGGATATCACAAGGGATTTGGGAAGCACTTAGTTAGAGTGTAAAGAGTGAGATTGTAAGCTCTAAGCACAGAGCATCAAGTTGTACTGAGGCAATTGCAAGAAGTCCACTGAATTCTTATACGATAGTGGAAAATCTCAAGTGGTGGCTTGGGGATTGGACGTAGGTCAAGATAAAGAGACTGAACTAGAATAAACATCTGTGTCTTCCCTTCTCTTTTACTGCTATTACCTTGCTTTTCTTTTACGCTATGTTTTTATTGTCACTTTTTCTTTCATCACTGTCTTGACTTTTACAGAAAATTTTAATCTTCTCAATTCACCCTCTCTCTTGAGAAGCTAGCATATCTAACATCTTTCATTGCCTTAGCTTTGGATCTTGTCATTGGACCTCTTATACCTTGTAAAGGATTAACTGTCTTCCACTTTTGGATCAAATATTCAGCCTCCTTTTCTCCAACATCTTGATCTAGGTCCATGCTTCCTAGCTTGCTTGCACCACCTGCACTGATTATTTTCACCCAGATTGTTAAAGTTACTTTTGCAGTATTTTGTTACTTTATACATATAGGATATAACTACATTTAGATCTTCTTTTAATTTAATATCATGTCCCAAATAGTATAAATGTGAGGCATGATACTTTTCTTTTTTACTTTATCTACTTTTGTGGGGTCTACAATATCTTTTTTTGTACTATTTATTTTACTATACTTGGCCATCTATTTCTTTTCAAATTGATCCTTTGGACTCAACACATTCTTCCATTTGGTCCGTCATGTCAAAAGGCTCATTTTGATATAAATTTCTCAAAATTATGAAATTGCCCCTTGAAGGGGTCAAATTGTAAATAACTTTTATTTCAAGTCTTTTTTGTTAATATTCTCCAGGGACTAAATTATAAATGATTTTTCTTGCAAGAACCATTCTGCAAAAACATTTCTTTTTATGGCCCTAATATAAATTTGCTATTTTACTTTTTTTCTATCAAATTCTATATCTCAAATTTTACCATAACTATATACATCTTATATTATCCAGAAAATTAGGGATATTATAAAACTAGCTATATAAAATTTATCTTTGTATTCTTTAGACTCACCAATTGCCTTCAAAAATATAGGACCCCTATTGAATATAGCCATAAAATTAATTAATGGCCTTCTTTGTACATTTGTCCAACCATCTATAATTATACTTACCCCCTTCTCAGTCTGGGTCTCTTTTATTGGCTCAAGTATTCTCTTAATATTAGTATTTCTTTTTGCAACAAAAGGCCCCACAATGCATTATTACCAGGAGGTTTATATCTAATAATCATGTTATTTGTAGCATATTGAAATGCACTAATAAAATAAGGATTACATGCCACTAGAAAAGACAAACTCCCTATGTAGAACATTCTAGTAATTTCAACATTTAAATTCTCTCTAACTTCTTGGTTAAAAGCTCTTTCCAATGCACTTGATGCTCTCCACTTTCATTCACTTTCAACTAGAATTGTATCTCACTTGTTTAAAGGAGACAAGCAAGCCCTTAACTGGGGGTGGTAGTGGCACTTGTTTTGGTTTTGTTCTATTATCAGCCTCTTCTTGCAATTTTTTCACTTCATTCAAACAATCAATATCAACCTTTAAACACATAGTATTTCCCCTTCTAAATATCCTTTACAAATGTCACTTAACTCTAGAATAAGACCCAAAAAATTCATGATTACTATAATTACATTTTCAATACTTATTTCCACCTAAATTTAAATTTTCTCCCTCTTTATTTCTATTTACTAAAGTGACATAAGTTTAAAATCTCCATATTTCTTGTTAGAAATAATTAGAATTTTATATTTCATGAATTTATAACTTTTATAATCATGGAAGAATTTTGAGGAGCTAAAACCTAAAATGGGTTAAATTTTAAGGATTTATAATCCCATAAAATAACTTTAGAAGGAAAATGTACATTTGTTGGAGTTAGGTGGGACTCACTAAAGTATTAAAAATCATTTGTTTATTTTTACCACTTAAAGGGATTTTTATTTATCAATTATGGGATTTAAAGTTAAGATATTTATATAAGCTAAATTTGCTTCTCTAGAATAATAAGTGGATCTTGGTCAATTATGAACAAGGATGAGGATTAAAGATTTTTTACAGGGGCCAAGATATTGGAGGAAAAGTTTTGGAAGGCTTAATTAAATAAATTGAAGAGTTTGTGGGTCAAACTATATAATATAAGCAATAGTGGCGGGACCTATTTCCCACTAAAATACTCTCTTATTTCCCTTTGGCATTGATTCTCTTCCTTCTTCATTTTTTGAACCAGGAACGAGATACAGAGAGAGGGTTTCTTTTCGGCAACAATGGTGACCTTGAGTTTTAGAGAGAGAGAGAGAGGAGGAGGAATTTCAGCCATTAAACCACCTCAAATCACAACCTTCTTTCACAAAAATTAATTATACATCAAGAGCTTCTCAACGGTGGTCTTGCATGTGGCAGAGGAAGTGATTTGAAGGTTGGCCTAGGGAGCACGCAGGGAATTTTAAGAAGCATTCAGCATAGAAAGGAAGAGGTGAGTATGCACTTTAATTTAATCGGTTTAGTTTTGTTGAAAATTGAGAATTTCCCAAAACCAAGATATATCACTACCATATGTTTTTTGTTGAAATAGATATGAATTTTTAAAGTTTAGTAAAATTTTGCCAAAATGAAGAAAAGGCCAAATGAATAGTAAAATGTGAAAAGAAATTTTTATTTTGAGATTTTGGTTTTCTATGACCTAATTAGCATGTGAAAGGCCTAATTACATTTATCAAAGGTAGGGTTATGATTATAAGACCACAAAAGAGTTTCCTATTTTTGTAGTTCATTAGAAGAAGAACAATATGGAGCACTAGTTTAATTATTACTACCAACCACTTCCTAAACTACTACTACCATAAGGTCCAAAAGCCATTGTGCATTAATTTATATTGATTGCAATTCCAAACAATGCCCTGCAATAACAATGTAACCAAGTATTTGAATAAATAAATACATGACAAAATACAACCTGCATAATATACTAATAGATTATATGACCTAACTAATTATTTATTTATTTTTGTTTAATTTTACCTTTTTTATTTATTTTTAAAGTAATCAGACTTTTTAAAAAAAATTGCACTACTTAAAACATTAAAACACTAAATTTTCAAGTGAACCAATTTATTCAATTTGATATTAATAACGCAATTCTTTTTTACATATTTACATATGAATCCTTTTCAAATAACATTGTCAGCAATTATCAATTGATTCAATTCAAAACTATGCGTGCTTGAGGTAACAAAAATAAACGTGAATTGTGCATCAGTAAGATAGAGATGTGTGCAACCAAAACCTATCTATAACTTTGTGGTGGATAGTTGTCATACAATATGAAATGCACAGATATATTGTGCCGTCTGTAGAAAAAAAAAGGCCATTGTTTATAAATTTATAATATATTATAGCAAAGCCCATTTATTTGATATTCCCAAACCATTTGCTTGATATTGCCATATCAAAAACCTTACAGGATAAAAGCGCTGAACACCAAAAAGTTAGAAACCAATGAAGGCAACAGATGACAGCGAATGACAAATAGCAAATTCACCAGAGAAACCAGAAAGCTAGAAGCTCTAATATGCAAAGCATCACATGCAAAGAAAGATTTGAAATTAAAGTACCCTCTAAACTCAAGGATTTGATACTATAAAAATAAAAAAAATGGGAGAAAAAATTATTATGCTTCGAAACTATGTCTATTGGCCCATCCAAGAGCCGTTTTGGTGTGAATCAAAGCAATTCGGTGCATATTTATGCATATCTGGAAAATTTAGTATGGATGTACTTGTATAGTGGGTATGCACCAGGTACAAGTGCTACAGCAATTTTTCTGTATCCATGCGTCTTAGGTTTTTATTTTGTATTGTACCTAAAAATTCACTATCCCTACCATATTTGACTTTCCCATTTTACCCATATTTAATGCACCTACTTAATTTTCATTTTAATTATCCTTAATGATTTTGGATTGAATCACTACACCATTGCCCTAAGCACATAATTAACCCTAACCCGCAATGCTAAGATTAATCAAAGTCATTAAAGGTTAGGAGTTAGAGAAGGTCAACGTTTGGTAAATTTAGGGGCTGGAAACCTAATTTCTCACTATTTTCTTTGGATTTTTTATTCCTTCCATTTGCATTATTTTTCAGCATATTTTTCTCCCACTTTTAATGTTAATTTCATCCCATTATAGGTTCCTTATGTTGATTAATTTGTGATTATGTCATTTTACCAAGGTTTTATTCAATTATATTTCATATGCTACATTGTCACATTTCATTATTTCTTATAACATTTTATAACAAGTCAAGGGCATGGACATGTGCAGTGTTTGTTAATTTGTCATTTTGGGAGACTATGTAGCACCATTCTTGCTCATTATTTGTCCACATCATCCTTCTTTATCCATGTCATATGTAACGACCCTCTATATACTGCCTTGGACTTAGCCTTGGCCTAATGAAAAGTTGCTGATTTGGTATTAGTATTCAGCTCCATGGCTCCAGAGTCAAGGCTACAATGCTAGCCTTTACTATCTATCTTCCTCTCAAAACTGAGAGCTTCTGCACCGTTGTAGTACTATTAAAGCCACAACGCCATCCTCTATCTCTATTATTGGTGCTGTTGGTCTTCTTTTTGGTAGGTTTTCTTGGGTCTTTGATCATAGGGTGTTACATCATCGCACACATAACCTTATTATCCACCTTTCCATCCATATCACTTCCATTTCATGTCATTATACCCATTCACCCTCAACCTAAGCACCAACTCTACAACAAAAAAGGGAATAGATGACATTTTTTTAACTTTAATGGCGTTTCCAAAACGCCATGTATTCCAGCACTGATAAAAAGGGGGGTAGTAACACTAACTTTATCTTTGTGTTTAGTTAGCATTTAGAGTAAAACGCCAATTACATTAGATAGCATTTCCAATGAAAATGCCATCTTTGTCTTTTATCATTTTTAAAAAATATAACTTTAGTTAGCGTTTTTATTATAAACATTGACTAAAGTTACTTAAAATTCGTTTGCATTTCTTCATTAAATTCCATATTTGTTTTACTTAGTTGGCATTTATTACATAAATGCCACCTTTTGCATGCAAATTTACATGGCATTTACCATTAAATGCTGGCTTTTAATAGGGATTAGATGGCGTTTCTTGCTAAGTGCCATCTTTTTTGATTGAGCATAGATGTCACTTATGCTTAAATGCCAACTAAAAGGGGATTATTTTTTTGCTATGCAATTTTAATTTGTTCTTTTGCAACCTGTATCTTACCGTCTATACTTTCTTCCCAATAAGACATATTACAAAGCAACAACTAAAATACAAAAAGACACAACAAGTGCCACACCAAATTACAGATAATATGCAATCTATGGGCACTAGTGGCAAGATTTGTATCAGAATTCATACCTAGAATGTAATCTGAAACATAAGCCATAGAGACTAATAACTATTACAAAGCACGGGCATGTAGAATGATAAAATGAACCTTTATCTTATAAATCTTCATACATTCTCAAATCATATCAGCCAAAAGTTTTATTCAATAGTAAAACAATAAAACAACTATTTCCAATTGATTTAACTTAAGTACTTGTAGACAACCTCCATAATCTTTTGTAGATTTCAAAAAGACATGTGATAGAACAACCAACAATTCCTGAGTAGATGACTTTAGCACAACTTGTTTTTTTATGATAGACCAAACTATGCTCTCCAACCATATCTTTCTCATCCATAATTTTCTTGTTTTGTTTAATAAGAAGATGCAAACTTGTGCATATTATTCCACGAATGTCAGGTTCTTCTTGAAGCATACAATTTTTTTTTCCAGATCCATAAAACTTTCAATAGTGTCCAAAGGATAATTGCAAAATGAATGCAGCAAGGACCACAATGAGTATGCAATAGCACTGCACTCCTTGATGACACCATTAGCCCTTACAGCTCAAACTGTAAAACATAGAAAGTAAGAAATTAACAAGAAGTTCTTAAGAATGGTAAAGCAACTGATTAATAATATAATATTTCATACCTGTCGAGACCTTTGCCTTGCACGTGCAATCATAGTCAAAATTTCCTCCATAAAAAACCTTAGATGTGCACTAACAGTATAATGTTTTAGAATTGGAAAGAGACAAATATTTGCATTAGATAAGTCATCAGCTTCCAAATTCAGAGGTATAAGAGACAGAAAAGTTTCCGGTCCCATTGTAATAAGAGCAAAACCAAGGCACTCATGCAGCTGCATGTTTTAGAATATCAAATATTAGTATGTTGCAACATTAAAAATTAAATTAAATCAAGGATTTTACCCTGTAGCATCTTCCACGTGTATTCACATGCACTTATCAAGCACGTACTGACACTATTCTTTGATGAGTTCCTCGATCTAAGCATCAGAGTATTCAGGATGTATCAAGGAAGTACTGTAAATTAAAATATTATACATAATTGAAATTGGTAAATCTATATTAGCCTTGATGCAATATAATGGAATTACATACCATGTCTGGAATTATGCTATGACCATGTGTAATGATATCCTTCATGAATAACATCACATAATATCCACAGTCATTATCATTTGGCTGTCTCGGGCACTAAAGGGATATATTCAATCAATTACAATAAGTGAATGTTAATCTTAACAATTGATTAAATATAAAGTGGGAAACTTTGGGTTAAACCACATTAATATTGCATAACAGAATATGGTGGTACATTATCAACTGAAATATCTTTACTAATGGAGCAGTAGTGATAGGGTGTGCAAGCCATGCAATGAAGCTACCCAACAATATTCCTAATGTTTCCCTGTCCCCCACAAGAATAGGTAATGTAGCATCCTCCTCTCTAACTACCTCAATCGATACTTTCATATGGTTCATAGATACAGGTGTATTGTGAGGCATCTCACCAGGTTTTGTTATGTACATACCCTTTTACAACCAAGCACTGAGTAGGTGTATTTAACCATAACAAGCAATATGTTTGACCGTATACAAATCATTAATTTATGATGAGGTAGAAAAAATTAAGTCTAAACTTAATTTTTAATGAAAGCAATTACCTGAGGAAGTTACCAAGGGCCAATAGTGCAACTATCTTTGGCATTGGGCACCTCTTGGTGTGTATGTTATGATAACTACATTTTAAGCACCATCTTCGTCAGTTCAGCCAATCGAAGCTGCATCTGAGATTGAGTTTGATGTTATTCCTCAACAATTGCCTCCAATCGAGCCTTTGCAGCGTCTGCTGATGTTTGGGGCCCAAAAAAAGCACTATGTGTCACACCAAACCCTGCACCTCTAACCCGACCAGGGTACTTAGGGACCCCCAGTGCCTTTCCTAGTATATCTTGCCCTAAGCTTTCCTTCTCAGTGGCTTGAGGCACGAACTTTGAGAGTTTGTCCTGTGGAAAGAAGAAAAAACAAGATAAATATTGGTTACAAATATAAAATATGCACTTGAAAATACATAAATAAAATAGATAGTAAAGTAATACTAACAATTGAGTCGGCAACTTTCCAAACATTTTCATTGTCAATTATCCCATCCTTGTTCTTGCAAGGTTTTATCCATAGCTCATGGTGTTGTATTTCCCTTCCTTATGACCCCTCCTTTGATTGCTATGTATGAACATAAATAAGAACGTGTAAGTATTTGAATGGATATTTAATTCATATAATTAAGCGATGTACCTTTCACGTACTAGTTTATCCTGTATACCATGGTATCCTTGTCGACCCACTCTATAGGGATATTGTTGCTTCTTGGCTCTGTCACTGTTGGCTTGGCTTAATATCTATAACATAGTACACCATATTAGCTTTAGTCCAACAAAAACTAACCAACCTGTCATGTCTAAAAAACCAATCATATGCAAGCCAACCATGTAACACAACTACACATGCATACACCAAATCAGAATTCTATTCAACAACTAAATGTAGTGTATGAAAATTAAATGGTTTACTTGAAAAGATTCCTCATGGCACCTCACAACAAAAGCATTCCAATGTTCTTGTGTTACATATATCTCAAACAATCGAGGCAGATGCTCAAGGAATTTGCCTGCTTCTTCTCTCATGAAAAATCTAGTGAGAATGGAACGGAAATTTTGCAAAGCCACTCCGGCCTTAATATATATGTGATGCTTATGACTATCATTAATGTCAAAAGCAGACTGCAAAATACATGATGCAAAAGAATTATTGTCTATAAATATACATAAAGATAATAATAAAATGACATACTATGTTTTTACCTCTATATCTTCGAAAATGCTCTTCTTCATAGGCTCAAGGACTTTCCTCCAATCCTTATGAGGATAAGAGATTGGAACCTTCAACTTCGTATAAACTCCAATATAGCTGCTCAATTTTTGTCCACCCTTCTGTATTGGATTGCCTTTATGATTCCACTCTACATGAATCTTTTGGCAAGTATCTTAGGCTTGTATCATCTCTTTTAGCATGGTCAAGCCATGCCGGTGCTTTTCGATATGTTGCTCTAACTCTTTTTCACCACAATCATCACAGTGATCATCATGATCAAAAGAGGATGCCATTTACCTGCAAAAAAAAATTCCAACAAACATGTAAGATATCAAAGATAGATAAAGAACTATAAAACATGAGAAATTATACATATATGTTGAAGGAAATAAAATTCATACTAAGGCAAACAATATACTATATTAAAAAATGATGACATTTTCCTCTTTCTTGTCAAATTTTGAGTAATTCATCCCTTATTTATTATCCAAGTACCCTCTTGATGGTCATCTCTCATATAAATGACATTATCTCCACCAGGATTAATATCAAGTGATATTCCCTAGAAAGGATCATCTTCAATATCCCCATCTTGATAGTCTTGAGCATTATCCTCAATTATTGTGTTCATTAACATAACAATAGACCACTTCTTATTAGTAGGATCAGGGACAAAAAAACACTTGTTGAGCTTGTGATGCTAAAATTAAAGGCTCATTTGTATACCCCCACCCTATTAGGATCCACCTGAATGAATCTTGAATCATCAATTCAAAGGCCATTATTGCTGTCAATCTACTTTCAACAAAAGACAAGTACCTGGAATGAGATGTAATCCAACTCCCATATGCGCTCAATTACCCCAAAGTATGACATGTTTGCAAAAATAGGGTTTCTATCTTTGGCACTTGAAATATGCATTGATTAAGCTATAATAGTTAGCCCACTATTTTGCATGATGCTCTTATCGTCTTGCTCTTTTGTGTAAAATGTATACTCGTTGATGAGATAACTATTGTAAGAGAGTACATACATGCTTGCATCCATAGCTAACTATTTCAACCTGTCTGAAACTAAACTAGGATTCCTCTCCAACTCCCCAATAATGTGGTTTTACAATTGTGTTCTTTTGATATCCAACATTCCTTCTTATTGGGGTTCATGGTTCTAAATCTCTCGTGCAATTCCACATATTTATCAACCTCAGCTGAGTTATGCAAGACATACGAGTGAGCTTACTCCCACTGTGTCTTGGAAATACTAACTATTTCACTTCCCCGAATCCCTTCCCCACTTGTTCCCCCCAAATGACGAGACTTCGGAAGCCCAATAATATCAACATTTGATAAGTATTCGGTACAGAATTCAACAGATTCTTCAGCTATGTACCTTTCAACAACACAACCCTCTAGTTTTCTTTATTTTTCACATACCCTTTCAATATCTTCATGTAACGCTCAATTAAGTACATCCATCTCAGATAAGCTAGACGTACATCTGTGTTTCCCTAACGAGGTGAACCATCATGTCAAAGAATCAAGAAGGGAAATATATCTTAAGCTCACACAAAGTGACAACAATTTGTTTTTGCAATGTGGGTAACTTTCTAGGGTCAATGACTTTGCTACAAATAGACTTGAAAAAGAAACATAGTTTCGTTACTGTCCCTCGCACCTTTTTTGGCAAAATGGATCGTATGCCCACTGGCACCATGTGCTCCATTAGAACATGGTAGTTAAAAGACTTTAGCCCCTTTAACTTCAAGTCTTTCATAGATACAAGGTTCCTGATATTTGAGGAGTATCCCTCTAGAACTTTAACTTCATTAAGGAATCCACAAAAAGTGATTTTCTCTTTCCTACGTAAAGTATAAGTTGCCGGAGGTAGATAAGTACGTTGTTTCTGCTTCACCGGTGCCAATTCTCCTCTAATTCCCATAGCAACCAAATCTAACCTCGCCTTCTTACCATCTTTGGTCTTTCCTTTTACATTAAGTAATGTACTAATGATGCTATCATATACATTTTTTTCTATATACTTGATATCAAGGAAATGTTTCACATAAAAAGACTTCCAATGTGACAGTTCATAGAAAATTGATCTTTTCTTTCACTTGCTCGTCCTAAGGTGTCTTGAAAAAGGTTTCCCAAAGTTGTTATCCAAATCATGGACCTTGCGTAACATATCCTCACCGCTGCACGCAACTGATTCTCCTCTTTCTTTTGTATTCCCATTAAAGGCTTTTCTGTAATATCCTGAATTTTTTTCTTGTATATTCAAGGCTCAATATTTTAAAATCTATGAAGAATTTGCAAAAAACAGCTATACACCATTTGGCATGAAGGAGGACAAAGAGATCAATTATCTCAGTTGGAAGGAAAACAGAGAAAATGAAGATTTTACCATAGAAAAAAAAAGAAAAAGAAAAAGAAAATATAAAAAAGAGAAAAAAATGAAAGGGGTGGACGCAGGTAAGATTGAAGAAAAGTTTATGAATTTTGGGATAAATTACACCTAATTACTCGAAAGTTTTAAAAATTGTAAATTGACCTCGAGTCAAAGGCATTTTTCTAAATATGAAAAATTATAGTCAAAATGAAACTCTCAATGAGTTAAGTGCAATAAAATATAGAATGAAATTTATTAAGGTCAAAAAAATATTTATTGGGTAATTAGGATTTAATATTGGTATTTTACCCGATAAAAATCAGTTTGCACTGTAGGAAGAGGAAGTATTAATTTAAGAAAAATTAATGGGCCTTGGTAAAATATATTTTGGATTAAAATAATGATTTTGGATCAAAAGTATTTGTTGGATAATACTGTACCAATTTAATGACAATTTTGGTGAAAATACATAATCGGTATGGATAAATTTAGTCAGTAAAGGGTATTTTGGTCTATAAAGATTATTTAAGCAATTTTTAGCCAAAAAGGGAATAAAAAACATCTGATTTCTGAGTGGGACATGAAGGGAATTGTTGGAAAAGCTTTATTAAAATTTAAGTAACTAAAGTTAAATATTAAAGTAACTAGGGTTAGGTTTTATTAGTTAATCACTTAACCACTCATGTTAGCCACTTAATCCATCTTCTTCAGCATACTTTCACATCTGAAATAGAAAGGAAAAGGGTGAGAGAGTTCATGAATTTTGAAGCCAAAAAGGAGAAGACAAAAGGCAAAGTTTGGTGCTCACAAGCTCAAGGTAATATCTTGTGGCCACAATCTTGTGTACCCTTGAGTTTGAAAGAGTTTTATGACTTATTCTCTCTATTTTTGCACTGAAAGTTTCTACCTAGAGAGAGAGTAGAGAGAGAAAATGAAGGTATGGAGAAATTAAACCATGAAAAGTGTTATATAGGCCATAAGATACAAGAATATGCTATTAGATTACAAATTAATTGGGTAGTTATTTTTCTACAATTTATGGTAATTTTCTACCTAATTAGGGTTCAACATAGGAAAGGCAAGAAGAAGCAAGTTGATGTTCAAGATAATGATACTTAGGTTGATACTATTATATGAGATGTTATGTAAAATCTTATGGGACAAGATTATGCTGTGTTTTCATGTTAATATGTTCCTCTAAATTTGTTATGGAGTATCATGTAAAATAAAGGCAAGCTATGGCTATGTATGTATATGTTAGTGTATATTTTGCAAAGTTGAAGGGATGCAAAAGACCTTTCTAAGCACTGTTGGGAATTCATAATACTGTACAGACTTGACATGTGTAGCTTTCCATAGATATAAAGATCACTCAATTTGGAGTTGTGTATGATTTATGGTGATTTTTCAAAGTTATGGTCAGAATCAGAAATTTTCAAAAATGACCATTGCCACAATGAAGATAATACAAATTTACTGTATAAATTTGCCAAGTAATTTCCCTTTTCAACATTTTTCCCATGTATAGAATCTTTTAAGCTATATTTAGAGACTTGAACCATATCAATATAATTTTTCTTGATTTAGTTATGAATTTTCAAAGTTTACCTGGTGAAAAAAAGTTTACCAAAGGAATAGTACCCCAAATTAAATAAATTAGTTTAAGTTGTTTTATGTAATCAAGTCTCTAATCAAGCATCAATGGAGTTAAATATAGTTTAATACATGGGAAATGAGGCTAAGTATGAGGTGTGACATTTTCTCTACCCCCTGTAATGATATCCTCGAGGCCAAAATCTGTGATGCCCAAGGAAGACAAATTTCCCATCATATTTCAATAGAATCAAATGTGTACCTTCTTCACATATGGGGCACCCAAGCTCTCCTTTGATACTATATCCAAACAAATTACCATATGCCAAAAAATCATTGATTGTATGAAACAGCATAACTTTCAAATTGAATGGTTCCTCCTTATTCCATCATATACCTCCACACCCTTATCCCATAATAGCTTCAAATCTTCAATTAGTGGAGTTAAGTATACATCTATATCATTTCCAGGTTGTTTGGGTCCAAAAATCAACATAGACAATATCATAAATTTCTGCTTCATACATAGCCATGGTGGAAAGTTATAAATAACCAAAATCACAGCCTATGTACGGTGGGTACTACTCTACATACCATACAGGTTCATTCCATCAGTAGATAAGGCAAGGTGTAGATTTTTATCTTATACCCCGAAGTCTTTGTAGTCACGATCAATTAATTTCCATTGTGGAGAATCTGCTGGATGTCTCATCTTTCTATCTTTAATTCTATCATCCGCATGCCATGTTAAGAGCTTCGCAGTCTCTGTACTACTGTACATGCATCTAAATCTAGGTATGATGGGAAAATACCATACCACCTTCGCTAAGCTCGATTTGTTTTTCTTATATCATGGGGCATTGTATTTAGGACACTTGTTTAAAGATGCATATTCTTTCCAAAATAAAATACAGTTATTAGGACAAGCATGTATCCTCTTGTAGCTCATCCCAATAGAGTTCAGCATTTGTTTAGCCTCATATGTTTGGCAAGGAAGCAAATTATCTTCTGGCAGCATATCCTTTAAAGGTGCAAGTAAGTCTGTGAAGCTCCTATCAGTATCAATTGCCTGCTTTCAAATTGTACAACTTCAACACGACTGATAATATCGTGAACTTAGTGCATCCAAAGTACAATGGTTTTTTGGCATCACTTTTCAACCTCTCAAACACATCCAGATAGTCCTTAAGTCCATCCTCAATCACATGTGCCATCTCTTCAAGATGATTAGCCTCTAATGTACTTGTGTCGAAGTCATTTGATCCACAACTCCCACCATGCCTCTTATTATTATTCTTATAATTCATCTCACCATGTTTTGTCCATCAAGTGTAACTTCGATCAATTTCATTGCATATTAAATGTGATTGCAACTTAGCTACACTAACTAACTTCCCATAGCAACACTTCAAGCAAGGGCATATAATTTTTTCAGGGTTATCAACATGCTGAACTGCAAAGCTAATTAACTCTTTCACTCCATCCCAATATTCTTGAGTCAAATGATTTGCAGACATCCATGACTGACTTATATTCCTAAGATGGGTATAAATTTTTGCAGAGCCTCCCCAGTAGTTAAGGGTCTAATAATTCTACAACAATGCACGAAAAAGGAGACTTTTTAGCTATAAGCAGTAGCACTTGATATTATATTTATATCATTGTGCAAAATTCATTTTCATACTATGCATAATTAATCTTTAGTCTACTAATACATGTCTGGCAACCATTTTTTAGCAAATTGCAAATCACCAATCCATTCGTAGCTACCATATACTAATTTTCAAAGAAAAACTGGCAGCATAAAATAAGATTGACGTACCTCAGAAGCTTTGAAGTTAATCACTAACCCCAAGGACTTGAACTTTTCCTTTTATCTCTATGAGACCTTTTTCACCTAGACTTCCAACAGTTATTTTTCACACTTTAATTGACCTAAACGTAATTTTTAAAGTAACATTAACTTGAATGAACTACAGAAAAATAATTTAGAACAAATATCTAAAAAATATTCAAACGAATATAATGCACAATCATGTCTAAAGTAGAGAGAAAGCAGAGAGAAAAGAAATTCAAAACGAATATCTAAAAACTATTTCCTAGTAGAACCCCAAATTACATTCTAGCAATTCAATTACAATTAAATTAGGACAAAAAAATTTACAATTCAATTTCTATTATACCAACACCAATTCCTAACAAAAAAAAAATCTTCTGCTTACATATTTATTTTCTTGCTTAAAAAACTAAAAAAAAATTATATAACCAATTATTAGATAAAATATCTTTAGTCATCAAATCATCCTAGGAAAAATTGAAAATTTTTATCACTTGCAAATATCATTTCAAATTATTAAGTTCAGTAGAAGTAAATCAGAAATACTAAAAGACATGAGTATTAAATTGGAGTATCCACAATGAGTAATTTCCCTGAAATTGGCCCTTTTAGCTCTTTTTACAACCTGTACAAACACATTCCTATGTTTATACACCTAAGCAAGGAATGGAATAGTAATTGATTAGGCTATAACATATTAAGAATCTTAGAGATGATCATAATTCATAATTAGTAATTGGAGTTTATGTCAATATAGTAGTATGCGGGAATTCATGCCTAATTTTTACTTATATATAAAAGAATTACTAAAAAAGAGACATAGAAAAGAGAAGACTGAAAAGAAAAATAAAATTAGGGACATTCTTGCGTATCACCTTCCATCCGAGAGATTAGTCAACTTGGCCAGCAACATAAGGCGCTAAACTAGAGTCATTAGTCTACAAGGTGAACCTGAATAGCCATCAGAGGTTACAATACAAGCCCATCAATTGTAGGCAAAAATTACAATAAACACTATGAATTATGCTAACATTGACAAAGATGGATGAAAAAAGAAGAAAAATGAGAACCTATATAAGGATCCACGACCATGGCTGCCAAGCACAAGTAATTGAACCCCATAATTAGCTTATCTAGAATATTATTTACAACACAATAAATGGGTCCAGAAAGACTTAATAATCACACACAAGGATATCAAATTATCCAATAACTAACTTGTACATAGACTTAACATAAGTTTCAAGAAATAGAAGAGAAATCAGGTAACTAGTTGTTTCACCATAAAAATTCAATTGCCTCTCCTTTTGTTCACCTCTCCTATTGGTGTATTTTATTCCATCTCTTTTTCCTAAGCCAAATATGCTTATCACCAACGCTGGTGCAATATGATTCCTAGAGTACTTAAATTTGAAATGGACAAAAATACTTGAAATTGTAAGCTTACAGGAATCTTAAAAATAAAATTTTCAAATAAAAAATAATAAAAAATTTAGCAGCAGTCTTGATCTTTTATCATATCAAAATAGAACAATATTCATGGCAATAGAACTTTTATATAGAATTTTTCTAAAAAATAAACAAGATAATGCTACCACACATGTATTAGATTTGGTAAAGTGGACTTTAAAGCCAACTCATATCTACCCTTGATTAAGTGATCACTGTATACTATAAAGTCTACTTTTGATAGTAGATGCTTTTGCTTCCCTAAATTCATCACTGCTTGGAAGAATACTGGCTCCCATAAAATTCAGAAAAATTCATGAAAACTATAAAAGGAGGTCATACCTAAGGATGTTGCCTCCTATTCAAACGATGATATAATTCAAAGTCCAAGCACTTCTTGGAATTATAAGTGAAACATTTGTGAACATACGAATGGAAGCACAAGATGGAAAAGTTCTGAGAAAATGCTAGATTAACTTTATAGCTGCCAATCCATAACAAACGAACCAAGATGATTTCAGTGCTAAGTGCAAGTTTGTATAAAAAAGTGAGTGAGAGGTTAGTGGAACGAATATTTCTTATATGGACTGAAAATAGAAAATGGCAATAGATATCCATTTAACCGGACTGAATGGTTTATTTTCAGCCCACTCATTGCAACTTCTCTAAGCCATATATGGCTTACTTTAAGGTACGATTATATGTATTGCTAGTTGGGTTTAAATGATGAACGTGGCACCAACAAGCTATTCTGTTAATTTTGCTTAAGTCGAGGAAAATAGAATACATTTCTATTTTGGCCATCAAGGATTTTTTTTTGGGGGGGGCTATGGGAATTAAAAAATTTGTTATGTAACAACATACTCAGGATCAAGGTAGCCAAATGTGCCTGCAGGACGAGTTAAAATGTGAGTGTCAATGTCATTGGCGAAAGCTTTAGATAATCCAAAATCGGCAATTTTGGTTTGTATGTTTTGACATAGCAAGATGATAAAAGATTTAAGATCTCTATGAATAATTAGTGGCTTACAACCATAATGTAGATAGTCTAATCCTACATTTCCATTGAAGCAGATAAATATTTAAGCTATAATAATGGGTACAAAAAATAAATTAAGAAAATAAAGGAAAATGGACAATCAATGCAATGATGGGAAAGAAACAAATCAACACACCACATGCAACATCCAATGCAATCTGAAGTCTCTCATTCCATGTCAAAACAAATGGGTTCTTATCTGCAAAACATTTATGTGTTGGAAAAAAATGTCATGTTTCCTTAGAAACAAAGAAATTATATGAAAGTTTCACCAAAATAAAATAAAAAAATCGATGAAAGACATGTCAGAACCATGATTCGGGAGCCCTAAATCACAAATCATGATTTGAGCAGGAAGCCACGATTTCGGAGCTTTAATTTGTATAAAAATAAAAAAAGAGAACAACCTTGAAAAGAAGAGATAGCTGTTAGTTAGGTTGACTTCCCAAGAGGAGGTGAATTGGGAAGATTAAAAATTTTCTGCACAAAGTGAAAACAATGAAGAAAAACAGAGTATAAAGTAGTAAGATAAAAGAGTAGCGATAGAGAAAAGAAAAACTCTAATATTTATCCTGGTTCGATCTCTCCTCTTGACCTACGTCCAGTCCCCAAGACACCTCTTGAGATTTTTCACTATTCAGCAAGAATTCAACGGGCTTCTTGCAAATGCCACAGTACAACGTCAGTGCTCTGTTTTCTAAAGCTCACTCAATCACTTTCTGCACTTTCACAAAATGCTTTACAATCCCTTGTGATATCTCCTCACAAGAAAATCTATCTTCCAGATGAAGATTAGATTGTTTACAAAGATGAAACTCTCTTGAATAGAGTGAATATGACAGTTAAAGTACAAGTATTGAAGTAAGAGGGTAAAAGGCTTTTAGTAGAAAATTTGGCAGAGTTTCAGTATATAGAAAGGTTGATTTGTTACCCACAACTTCAAATGATGTTATATTTATAGATTTAGGTCTCAAATGTCCGTTAGAGACAAAATCTATCCATTGGAGAAGTTATCCAACGGTTACTCTGAAAAACTACCGTTAACCAACCGCATTTAATGCTTCTGACATACTGAAATTCGAATTTTGGTTGGTTAACAGACGAATTTCGAAGGAACCAAAGGTTAAAGCTTCCAACGCTGAAATACTGAAGTTTGTCTGTTCATGAAGTGAAATTCAAATTTTGAAAATTAGAAAGTGTTTCTATGTTGTGATATACGAATTTTCAAGAAGAAAGTTTTTCTGTTAAGTATGAACAGTGTTTTCAATTTGCTACAGTGCCCTCAAAATTCAAATTTTGGAATCCCAAAATTCATCTATTTGTAGCAGGCTCAAACAGCGCAGTAGTTTATTTACTTCGAAATTCGAATTTTAAAAGAGTGAAGTTTGTCTGTCAGAGAGACCTCTTTTCAGACTTACTTTATCATTCGAATTTATAAATACTGTCATTCGTATGTCAACATGTCATTGTAACAGACTTATAACCTTAGCTTCTAAAATTCAAATTTTCATATTCAAAGTTCATCTGTCAGTGAACAATTTTGAAACTCAACATAATCTTGATTTCAGATGAACTTTGACATTATTTCAGACGAATTTCTTTGGTTTTCTTAAGTTGCATTTTGTCTGAAATTCAAATTTTAAAAACTCAAAGTTCGTCTGTTACTCACAACTTCTTTCAGATACTTATGAAAATTTGAATTTTGGAAAATCAAAATTCGTCTGTCAGAGAGACATCTCTTCAGACTTATTCAATTTTAACTCGAAATTCGAATTTCCAAAGCCAAAGTTTGAATTTCCAATATGACAGTTCAATGTAAACTTTTCAAACTTCGTCTGTTGGTGGGTATTTTTCAAATATTTCATGATTTAACATAAAATCAAGTTTTTAAAACATCTTTTCAACAAATTAAAGTCTTTTACCCATATTTAAACATAATCAAACATCCAACAACAAATTTTGCACAGATTTCTCCATTTGAACTCTTTGTGCACCTTTGATATCTTTTACTCCAAGCTCTTGAGAGTTGATTTGGAATCATCAAAACTTCTGAATTCAATAATAGCTGCTACATAAACACCAGATCTGAGGAAGACTGAGAAGCCGAGGTAGCAGATTGAGACCCTAATGGCAAGGAGAGGGCAAGGTTGATGATGTGACGACATGACAGGAGAGAGAGCACAAGGCTTTGAAAAGTCTATGTGCAGCACACAACTTTGAAAACCTTCAAAGCAAGGGGCAAGGTTGACAATGTGACAGGAGAGAGAACCTGGTGGCTATTGAATCAAGTGTTTTGATTATTCCAAACCAACCGTCTAGAGCTTGAAAAGAAGATATCAAAGGTGCACAAAAGATCTCAAGTGGAGAAATCCAAGCAAAACCAGCAAAAGATTAGATATAGGATTTCTTACTGTGTTCAAAGTGGATAAAAGACTTTGAACTTAAGAAAGAAATTTTAAAAATATGATTCAATGATAATTCATGGAATATTTGAAAAACACCCACTAACATATGAACTTTGAAGTGTTGAAACTGATCTGTTGCTTTAAAAATTTAAACTTTGGCTTTTGAAATTCGAATTTCGAATTAAAAATAAGTTAGTCAGAAAAGAGATTCCTCTAATAGAAGAACTTTGAGTGTAAAAATTTGAACTTTAAATAAAGTCTGATAAGATCCTTCTCTGACAAACGAACTTTGGGCATTGAAAATTCAAATTTCTGATAAAACATAATTCATGAAAAATGAAAAATTCATCTGACAATATATCAAAGTTCATTTGAAAGTAGAGCTTCAAAAGAGTTCCAAGTTAGCTCATTGACAGATGAACTTTGATTTTGAAAATTCGAATTTGGAAACAAAGCGTGCAAGTCTGTGATGATAATCTGTTGACATACAAATTGTAGTATTTAGAAATTCGAACTTTGAACTAAGTCTGATAAGAGCTTTCTCTGACAGACTAACTTTGGCTTTTGAAAATTCGAATTTTGAAAAGATAAACTATTGTGCCTTATTGAGCTGCCCACTGACAAACGAATTTTGGGCACCAAAATTTGAACTTTGTGTTAGCAAGGCTGACTTCTCAAGAGGGGGGGTGAATTGGGAAGATTGAAAGTTTTCTGCACAAAGTGAAATGGGTGAAGATATCACAGTGTGATGAAAGCAATGTACAAAGCAGAGCAATCTGAAAAGTAAAGATAGGCAGTAGAAGACTCAGTAATTTATCCTGGTTCGGTCTATCCACTTGACCTACGTCCAGTCCTCAAGGCAACTCTTGAGATTTTTCCACTATACGGCAAGAATTCAACGGGCTTCTTGCTAATGCCACAGTACCCGAGTATGCTCTGTTTCTGGAGCTCTCTCAAACACTCTAAGCACTTTCACAATGTGCTTCCCAATCCCCTTGTGATTTCCCCTCACAAGTAAATCTATCTTTCAGATGAAGAGTAGAAGATTTTCAATGATATAACTCTCTTGAATAGAGTAGATATGAAGATTAAAGTACAGATATTGAAGTTGAGAGGGTAAAAGCTTTTGAGAAAAAGATTCAGCAGAAATTCGGTAAATACAAGTTTGATTTGTTTTTCCCACAACTTCAGATGTTGATGTATTTATAGATTTAGGTCTCAAATGTCCGTTAGAGACTTAATCTATCTGTTGGAAAAGTTATCCAACGGTTACTCTGAAAAACTATCCGTTAACCAACCGCATTTAATGCTTCTGACATATTGAAATTCGAATTTTGGTTGATTAACAAACGAATTTCGAAGGAACTGAAGGTTAAAGCTTTCAACGTTACAGCACGAAGTTCATCTATTCATGAAGTGAAATTCGAATTTTGAAACTTACAAAACATTTTCACATTATGACATACGAATTTTGAAGAAGAAAGTTTTTCAGTTAAGTGTGAACAGTGTTTTCAATTTTCTACAGTGCCTTCGAAATTCGAATTTTGGAAGCCCAAAATTCGTCTGTTCCCAGTACGTGAAAAGGAGGTACAGTAGTTCACTTTCTTCGAAATTCGAATGTTGAAGAGTGAAGTTCATCTGTCAGAGAGCAGTTTTGAAACTTAAATCATTATTGATCTCAGATGAACTTTAACATTGTTTCAGATGAATTTCTTCTATTTTCTCAAGTTTTGTTTTATCTGAAATTCGAATTTTGAAGATCCAAAGTTCGTCTGTTTCAAGAAAACTTCTTTCAGACTTGGATGAAAATTTGAATGTTGGGAAGTCAAAATTCATCTGTCAGAGAGCATTTATCAAACTCAGTTTCTTTTGATTTCAGATGCATTTTATCATAGTTTCAGACGAATTTCTTTGGTTTTCACAAACTTCATTTTACTTGAAATTCGAATTTTGAAAGTGTGAAGTTCGTCTGTTACCAAAGAGACTTCTTTCAGATTTGTATGAAAATTTGAATTTTGAAAAACCAAAATTCGTCTGACAGAGAGCCATCTCTTCAGACTTATTCAGGTTTAGCTCGAAATTCGAATTTCCCAAAGCAAAGTTTGAATTTCCAACTTGACAATTAAGTTTAAACTTTCAAACTTCGTCTGTTTTGGGTGTTTTTCAAATAAGTCAAGATTTAACACAAAATCAAGGTTTGAAAACATCTTTTCTTCTAATCAAAATCTTTTACCCAATCATAACTAAAACTAAGAATCCTACAAAAGATCTAACAGCAAATTCTCAGAAATCTTCACTCAAAACAACTTTGATCTCCTTTGATATCTTCAATCCGAGCTCTTGAGTGTTGGTTTGGAATCATCAAAACTCTTGATTCAACATTCTCCCCCTTTTTGATGATGACAAAACAACTCACAAACTGTATTAGTACTTGGGTTTGCTTTCACAAGCTACCCCTCAACATATGCATTACAGTTCATAAGATATCATTTTCAACATATTAAGTGAAGAGATTCAAAACATTGCAACTAAGAAGTTCATTCATTCAATCAATGGTTGCAATACATACTTTTAATCAAAGATCAGTTCTTAAAACATAGAGAATAATCATCAAAACAAAATCATCAGTCACATCAAAATACAATAAGAAGATTCAGCCTAAGATCTAATCAGTCATTTCTTCTTTGGCTTAGACTTCTTGCTGTAGGTCTTTCCTTTCCCGGATGACTCAGCAGATTTTCCAGCTTGCTTGGTCCCAGTTTGCTTTATCTTCTCCCCCTTTTTGGCATCATCAGAAAGCCCAACAAAGTCCATTGGAGGAGGAATCTGAGAGATAGGAACAGCACGAAGAGGGACAGGAGCAAAAGGAATCTCTGGCTGAACTGGTACAGGGGGCTCAGCAGGCTCAGGGTTATTTTCTTCATCATCATCATCAGAGACCTCAAGTAGCTCTTGCATTTCCTACCTGGACAGAGCTAGCCGAGCTCTCTGTTCCTCTGATAGCCCATAAGCAGCAAGAGGATGGGAGGCTGGTTCAGCAGGAGCAAACATTTCTTCCAGCCTTCTCCTTTGAGCTTGCAGCAGAGCATTGTGAGTAATGGCAAGATAATCAATAACAGGTACAACGCTCCTTTCCTCATTGCTTGCTTCTCCCGGCATAGAAGAGGTTGAAATGGCTGCAACCAGTCTTTCAACTTGCTCTGATTCTTGAATGGACAGAATTGAATCCGGAGCATCTTCTTGCAAAGGCTCAAGAGGGCTTGTCTGCTGAAGTCCTTCTTCTTCCAATCCATAGTCCAGGGGTGGACCAGGACTTGGTGTCCTCATTGCACCAGTACCATCTGTATCATCATCATGGTCAGAGGAGTCAATCTCAAAGGAGCTTGGAGGCTCAGGAGTTGGAGACAGAGTAGGCTCAGGGACACCAGGCTGAGGTGGAGCTGAAGTGGTAAGAATTGCATTTCTTATCTCTTCATAAGCATTAGACACCACTTTCATGTTCACAGCCAACTGATGGATCTGATCTTGTAGATGAGCAAATTTGGCATTTTGCTCATCCCTAATGCTGAGAATGAGTGTTGACAAACTGTCAAACAACTCAGTGATCTCGGTTGGCTTGGCCTGTGAAGAGGGAGTGAAAGGAGGGTGAGTAGGTCTGGAGGAAGATGGAATTGGCTGAGAAGGCTGAGGTACAGATTTGCCAGGGGCCTCAGAAGTGCCTTCTTGTTGGAGGGTAGCATCAGCAGCAAAGAACAAATCTTTAGATTTCCCTGCTCCCTTTCCAACCCATCTGCCTTCATCTCTTTCAATACCCATCCTTTGTAGTTCCTCTTCTTTAAATGCCTCTGTGAGTTTTCCTTTCCCCTTTTCAATGTGTTGAATCCTGGCATACTGCAGGATTCTTGAAATAATTGCTGCATAGGGGAGTGTGGAATCCTTCCTCTAATCCCTTGCCTTTATCATTCGCTGGAGGATGATATGACCCAAATTAATCAGCTTCCCACGTATGATAGCAATCATCACATGAGCCTCTGCCCTTGTTATCAAATTGAAGCTGCCACCCTTGTTGAATATGATCCTGGACACTATGTAGTGCAGGATCCTTACTTGTACACTGAGGTCTGTTGGCTTCAACTGATTGATGGTAGGCCTATTCTCCCTTCTCCAGAATAGGGTGTCCAAGATGGTGCTCTCCTTGTAGTTAAAAAAGGATCCACCTTCTTCATCAGCTGTGCTTGCCTCATCCATATACCCAGAGGCTGTCATGTCAATTTTCAGCCCATCTTGTCCTGGAATTTCCAGCACTTCATTGAAGGTTTCATCAGCAAGCCAAATGGTCCTTGATCTCAAGTTGACCTCCCATTTCATTTTCTTGCTGTTGTATTGAAGAGAGGCATACCAAGTCTTTACTACCTCATCATCATATTTTTCAGCAATTTCCAACAGATTCTTATATCTTAACAACCATATTCCAGCATCAAAGTTGTTAGATATTAAGAATTGTTCCATATTCACACAGTGAGGTTTGATTACCTTCTTATTGGAAAACTTGGTAGTGTACTCTTCTTGAATCTCAGGAGTGTTCCACAGTGGCAGTGTAGTTATTTCATACTCTCCAGACTCACTAGAAGAGGAGGAAGCAACAACAGAGACAGAAGGAACTGGAACCGAAGGTTCTGCAGTTTTGGTGAGGAGGGTCCTGCTTTCTGAGATTCTACTTTAGATGAAGGTTTCTGGCATTTGGAAGGGGTAGCTTTACTGGGTTCGGCCTTTCTCTTGGATTTCTCTCCTTCCTTTGTAGCATATTAGGATTTGACCATTCTCTTTGGCCGAGCCTCAGCTTTTCCTGCTCCAGGATTTTTCACTCTCGCCATTTTTGTGTTGAATGATGCTGAATGTGGCTTAGATTTGATTTATAGGATGGGAATGGAAGTTTAAATGGTGAAGAATGACGATTTTTGGATAGAAGTTAAGAGGATTGAAGAGAGGATCAGAACAGACTCAGAGGAGTTTCAAATAGGGTTGCGTCTGTTTATTGGAAAACCGTCGGATTTAACGTATGTAACCGTCTGACAGACGAATTTTGAGGGGTCAAAATTTGAACTTCGGGCAGTTACAAGTTAAACCGTTCAGCAAAGCTTACTGACAGACGAATTTTCATTCTGAAAGTTCATCTGACAGTAGCTTGGAATAAGTAGAACAAACATAACAGACGAATTTTGTTCCAACAAAGTTCGAATGTTGATGAGCAAACAGCAGGCAACAAACAAAACCACAATCAACAGATGGATTAAGCATGCGTAACTTCATCTTTCAAGTATTCAACATGAAGAACATGATTCAACAAACGAATTATGAACTGAAAGTTCACATTTTTAAACTTTTGTAAAGGTTGTCCAACATTCGTATTTCAAGAAGTGATAATTCGTACAACAGTGATGGAAAAACATGATTTTGAGATTTTTGCTTTTTGAAAATTTGAATTTCAAAGATCCAACAGACGAATTTTGAGGCATCACCGAGAACTGTTCCAAGGCTAATAGGTCGAAGTTCGTCTGTTGATCAACAAAAATTCGAACGTTGACCATGTTGACTAGTTCAAAGACACGATTTATGAGGCAAAATACGTCTAACACTCATTAAAATACGAATTTCATCTTATTAAAAACTTACAGAGTGGATCCAGAACTCAGAATTTTCATCATTTACTTCACTTTCTGGTTGTTCCATTCTGATGTGCTCCAATTTTCAAGTTTATTGCCATTGAATCTTGTGAGGAGCACCTGCAGCTTAAATTAAACATACTCTGATGCTAAAGTTATAATTAATTTTAAAGTTCAAACCTTTGAAAACAAGATTGCACAAGAATAACTTACAGTTCACTGGGATTTACCATACCCAATTCTCTCCTTATTCTGCAATGCCCGTCTTCTGATAGAGGCTTTGTGAGTATGTCAGCAACTTGATTCTCTATTGGGATGTACTCCAGCTTAACTTCTCCTTTTAGAACATGATCCCTTATGAAGTGGTGCCTAACTTCAATATGTTTCGTCCTTGAATGCATGACAGGATTCTTGGTGATATTTATGGCACTTTGGTTGTCACACATGATTGGTATCTCTTTCATTTTAACCTCAAGATCTTCAAGCTGCTGCTTCATCCAGATGACTTGGGCACAACAGCTTCCAGCTGCAACATACTCAGCTTCTGCAGTGGATAGGGCTACACTGTTTTGCTTTTTGCTGAACCATGAAACCAGGGATCCTCCAAGAAACTGACAAGTTCCACTTGTGCTTTTTCTGTCAGTTTTGGATCCTGCAAAATCAGCGTCAGTGTATCCTTTGAGATCTTCTCCGTTGCCCTTTGGATACCAGAGACCCAACTGTGATGTTCCAATGAGATATCTGAAAATTCTCTTCACAGCTGTTGCATGGGTTGCCTTGGGACATGATTGAAACCTGGCACACATACAGACACTGAACATAATGTCAGGTCTACTGGCAGTTAAGTACAGCAGGGATCCAATCATTCTCCTGTACTGAGTAATGTCAAACATCTTCCCATTCTCATCCATGTCTAGTTTGGTTGCAGTAGCCATAGGTGTTCCCATTGGCTTGGCATTCTCCATTCCAAACTTCTTTAGCAACTCCTTTAGATACTTGGATTGACTGAGAAAGATACCATCATCAAACTGTCTGATTTGCAGTCCAAGGAAGAAGTTAAGTTCACCCATCATGGACATCTCAAATTCTCCCTGCATTAACTCAGAAAATTTTCTTGCAAAGAGTTTCATTAGTAGCACCGAAAATAATATCATCAACATAGATTTGAACAATCAGTAAATCTTTATTTTCTTTCTTAGTGAATAAAGTTGTGTCAACTTTGCCTCTATTAAACCCTTTTTCAGTTAGAAAATTGCTCAGTCTCTCATACCATGCTCTAGGGGCTTGTTTTAAATCATAAAGAGCCTTCTTCAGTTTATAAACATGGTTTGGTTTAGTAGAATCTTCAAAACCTGGAGGTTGATCTACATAAACCTCTTCCATGATATATCCATTTAAAAAGGCAGTCTTTACATCCGTTTGATATAGTAAAATGTTTTTCATGCATGCGTATGCTAGCAGTATTCTTATAGCCTCTAGTCTAGCTACTGGTGCAAAGGTTTCTTCAAAATCAATACCTTCTTCCTGATTATACCCTTTAGCAACCAGTCTAGCCTTATTTCTGATTATTGTTCCAGATTCATCCAGTTTATTTCTGAAAACCCATTTGGTACCAATAACAGGATGATTTTTGGGCCTAGGCACTAAATCCCAAACATGATTTCTTTCAAACTGATTTAGTTCATCTTGCATAGCTAAAATCCAGTAATCATCAGTTAAGGCTTCTTCAGCACATTTAGGTTCAATTTGAGAAATAAAAGCGCAGTTGAGCATTTGATCCCTTAACTGTTTTCTGGTTTTGACTCTCTCTTCAACATTCCCTATTACTTGATCAACAAGATGATTCCTTTGATATCTCCAAGTTCTAGGGAGTTCTTGAGATGTTTCTTCATTAATTTCTTCATCAAACTCTTGCTCCTGGATATCTTCTTCTGTGTTAATAGATTCAGATATCTTTGGAGGTTCAGTTTTACTTTTATCAGAAATACCCAGTTTTTCAAAGTTAAAAGCAAGATCATCCTCATTGGTAACATGTTTTGAAACAGTTTCATTTTCAATGAAAACCACAAGCACAGATTCTTCTACCACGTTTGATCTTTTATTATAAACTCTATATGCCTTACTCCTACTAGAATAGCCCAGAAATATACCTTCATCGGATTTGGCATCAAACTTACCCAGATTTTCTTTCCCATTGTTGTGAATGAAGCATTTGCATCCGAACACATGGAGATGGGACAGATTTGGCTTTCTTTCCTTGTAAAGCTCGTATGGAGTCTTCCCAAGGATTGGTTTGATGTAGGCTCTGTTTATGATGTAGCTTGCTGTATTTACTGCATCAGCCCAAAACACTTGAGAGAGTTCCTTCTCATTTAGCATAGCTCTGGCCATTTCTCCAATAGTTCTGTTCTTCCTTTCTATTACCCCATTCTGTTGAGGAGTCCTTGGAGCTGAGAAGTTGTGGTCAAGTCCATGCTCATTGCAGTACTCCAGGAAGTATGCATTTTCAAACTCTCCTCCATGATCTGACCTGATTGACACAATAGAAATACCTTTCTCATTTTTCACTTTCTTAGCTAAGGTTGCAAATGCGTCAAAGGTATCACTTTTAGAGGAAAGAAATAATGTCCAAGTGAATCTAGAATAGTCATCCACAATTACAAGCACATACAGGTTACCACCTAGACTCTTTACCCTATAAGGTCCAATTACGTCCATATGCAGCAATTCAAGTGGTCTTGTTGTGGTAACTATATTTTTAGATTTAAAAGATGATTTAGTTTGTTTTCCTCTTAAGCATGCATCACATTCTTTGTCTTTCTCAAAAGATATTTTTGGCAGGCCAGTTACTAGCTCATTTTTAACCAATTTAGACAATTGATTCATGTTAACATGAGCTAATCTCCTATGCCACAACCAACTATCATTGTCCTGACTAATTAAGCACACAGAATCCAAGGGAGGAAGTTCATCAAGATCAATAGTATAACAGTTACCATCCCTTTGAGCTTTGAGGATTACTTTGTGATCACTTTTTCTGATGACCAGGCAAAACTTTGAGTCAAACAGCACCCAGTTTCCTCTGTCACACGTATGACTCATGCTCAGCAAATTGTGGTTGAGGCTAATCACAAACAGCACCTCTTCAATGGATGTTTCCGGGTTTTTGCCCACAGTGCCAATGCCAACAATTTTACCATATTGATCACCTCCAAAGGTCACCTTTCCTCCTTTCTTATCTCTAAGGGTGATGAACTTCTCCTTATCTCCAGTCATGTGGCTTGAGCAGGCACTGTCCATATACCATTTATTGTTCTTCTTAGCTTTGAGACAGACCTGCAAAACAATGTTTATGTTTTCCTTTTAGGTACCCAAATTTGCTTGGGTCCTTTTTGGTCAGTAGATTTTTCCTTAGATGCAAATGCAACTTTGGGAACCCATTTAACTTTCCTGCCAAGTCCATTTTTCTTCAATGCACAAGAACTGGAAATATGTCCCTTTTTGTTACAGAAATGACAGGTAATGAAGGGACTGCTAGATTGAGTGGCAGGAAGAAAACAATGCAGATAATACTTTTGTTTAGCATGCCTTGGTTGATCATATGTTTCAATGTGAGGTGATGCATTATTTTTCTTTTTACTGCTCTGAGCATGCACAAAATGTCTCATATATGCATTCTGGTTTTTCATCCTAATCTTTTCCTTGACAGCACATGGATCATAGCCAAGACCAGCTTTTCCTTGTGATATTCTTTGGCTCCCCATCAAGGCAAACAACATATCTTTACCTCTAGTGAGCCTAGACATGCTTTTAACTAAATAATCATTAGTTTGCTTAAGTTCAGTGCATGAAGTGCAGCAAACAGATTCAGTAGGAGGTAAAGAGGCAATTTCAGAAACTATGGTTTGAGATTCCAGCTTATTTATCTTTTTCTTTGCCAATTTCAGTTCTTTAGCAACTCTAATGAATTCATCATGAAGCTCATGAAATGCATCAAGTAACTCAGAATAGGAAGGTTCAGATTCATGTACCTCTTTTTCCTGATCACTGCTGCATGAGGGTGTGGCTTCTTCAGAAGCAATTGCCATCAGAAAAATGTTGGCAATCTCATCCTCATCTTCTTCTTCCTCATCAGAGTTGTTACCCCATATAGATGAAATGTAGGCTTTCTTCTTCTTCCCTTTGTCAGCAACTTTCTTTTGTTTTTCTTGCTTCTTGAGGAATTGGGGGCAGTCCCACTTTATATGTCCCTGCTTCTTGCACTCGTAGCAAGTTACAGGTTCTTTTGTTTCTTTCTTACTTTCTTCAGCAGCTCCCTTCTTGAAGAATTTCCTGTTCTTCTTCTTGTTGCAGAATCTTCCGAATTTTCTGACCATCACAGCCAGAGTTTCTTCATCCAGCTCATCTCCTTCGTCAGATTCTTCTTCCTTTTCATCAGCAGCTTTAAGGGCAAGGCCTTTCTTCTTTCTGTCCAGCCCAGTTTCCTTGAGAGCTTTGATTTTTCCTTCATACTCCTCAAGGCTATCAAAGAGAGCTGTGACAGAGGCCATTGATTCTCCTCTAGCTTCCTCTATTGCTGTCACCTTGGGCTGCCATTCCAGAGGGAGAGCTCTGAGTATCTTTCTTACTTTCTCAGATTGATTGTATACCTTTCCCAGGCTCTTCAGCTGATTCACAATGAGAGTAAACCTCTTTTGGAGCTCCTTTACAGTTTCTCCTTCAGCCATTCTGAAGCTTTCATACTCTCCAATGCACGTGTTCAGTCTGTTCTCCCTGACTCCAGATATTCCCTCATGTGCAATCTGCAGAGTATCCCATATTCCTTTTGCAGTGGTGCATTACGAGACTCTGTAGAATTCATCCTGGTTCAGGGCACTGACTAAACAATGCTTTGCTTTGAAATTCAGTAGGACTCTCCTTCTGTCTTCATCATTCCACTCTGCTTCCAGCTTCTCTTTGTGTCTTCCATCTTCAGTTAGAGTCATTGGGATGAAATCTCCTTTCTCAATGACTGACCAGATGTCAAGATCAATTGATTGTAGGTAGATCTGCATCCTCATCTTCCAGTATCCATAATGCTCTCCATTGAAGCCTGGTGGTCTGTTATTGTTATTCCTTCAGGAAGTACACTCTCTCCAAAGCCAGCCATCTTTGTTCCCGGACTGTAAAATCCTTTGAGTGGGAATCCAGGCTCTGATACCACTTGTTAGCAAGGCTGACTTCCCAAGACGGGGGGTGAATTGGGAAGATTGAAAGTTTTCTGCACAAAGTGAAATGGGTGAAGATATCACAGTGTGATGAAAGCAATGTACAAAGCAGAGCAATCTGAAAAGTAAAGATAGGAAGTAGAAGACTCAGTAATTTATCCTGGTTTGGTCTATCCACTTGACCTACGTCCAGTCCTCAAGGCAACTCTTGAGATTTTTCCACTATACAGCAAGAATTCAACGGGCTTCTTGCTAATGCCACAGTACACGAGTATGCTCTATTTCTGGAGCTCTCTCAAACACTCTAAGCACTTTCACAATGTGCTTCCCAATCTCCTTATGATTTTCCCTCACAAGTAAATCTATCTTCCAGATGAAGAGTAGAAGATTTTCAATGATATAACTCTCTTGAATAGAGTAGATATGAAGATTAAAGTACAGATATTGAAGTTGAGAGGGTAAAAGCTTTTGAGAAAAAGATTCATCAGAAATTCGGTATATACAAGTTTGATTTGTTTTTCCCACAACTTCAGATGTTGATGTATTTATAGATTTAGGTCTCAAATGTCCGTTAGAGACTTAATCTATCCATTGGAAAAGTTATCCAACGGTTACTCTGAAAAATTATCCGTTAACCAACCACATTTAATGCTTCTGACATACTGAAATTCGAATTTTGGTTGATCAACAGACGAATTTCGAAGGAACCGAAGGTTAAAGCTTTCAACGTTACAGCACAAAGTTCTTCTGTTCATGAAGTGAAATTCGAATTTTGAATCTTACAAAACATTTTCACAATATGACATACGAATTTTCAAGAAGAAAGTTTTTCGGTTAAGTGTGAACAATGTTTTCAATTTTCTACAGTGCCTTCGAAATTCGAATTTTGGAAGCCCAAAATTCGTCTGTTCCCAGTACGTGAAAAGGAGGCACAGTAGTTCACTTTCTTCGAAATTCGAATGTTGAAGAGTGAAGTTCGTCTGTCAGAGAGTAGTTTTGAAACTTAAATCATTCTTGATCTCAGATGAACTTTAACATTGTTTCAGACGAATTTCTTCTATTTTCTCAAGTTTTGTTTTATCTGAAATTCAAATTTTGAAGATCCAAAGTTCATCTGTTTCAAGAAAACTTCTTTCAGACTTGGATGAAAATTCGAATGTTGGGAAGTCAAAATTCTTCTGTCAGAGAGCATTTAGCAAACTCAGTTTCTTTTGATTTCAGATGCATTTTATCATAGTTTCAGACGAATTTCTTTGGTTTTCACAAACTTCATTTTACTTGAAATTCGAATTTTGAAAGTGTGAAGTTCGTCTGTTACCAAAGAGACTTCTTTCAGATTTGTTTGAAAATTCGAATTTTGAAAAACCAAAATTCGTCTGACAGAGAGCCATCTCTTCAGACTTATTCAGTTTTAGCTCGAAATTCGAATTTCCCAAAGCAAAGTTTGAATTTTCAACTTGACAGTTAAGTTTAAACTTTCAAACTTCGTCCGTTTTGGGTGTTTTTCAAGTAAGTCAAGATTTAACACAAAATCAAGGTTTGAAAACATATTTTCTTCTAATCAAAATCTTTTACCTAATCATAACTAAAACTAAGAATCCTACAAAAGATCTAACAGCAAATTCTCAGAAATCTTCACTCAGATATCTTCAATCCGAGCTCTTGAGTGTTGGTTTGGAATCATCAAAACTCTTGATTCAACACTATTCCAGTTTGCAAGTTGTTTTGTCATCATAAAAAAGGAGGAGAATATTGAATCAAGTGTTTCGATGATTCCAAACCAACCATCTAGAGCTTGGAAAGAAGATATCAAAGGTGTACAAAAGATCTTAAGTGGAGAAATCCAAGAAAAACCAGCACAAGATTAGATATAGGATTTCTTACTACGTTTAAAGTGAGTAAAAGACTTTGAACTTGTAAAAGAAAGTTTTAAAAAAATGATTCTATGATAATTCATGGAATATTTGAAAAACACCTACTAATAGACAAACTTTGAAGTGTTGAAACTGATTGCTTTGAAAATTCAAACTTTGGCTTCTAAAATTTGAATTTCGAATTGAAAATAAGTTAGTCAGAAAAGAGATGAACTTGGGACGTTGAAAATTCGAATTTCTAATAAAACACAATTCATGAAAAATGAAAAATTTGTCTGAGGATATGTCAAAGTTCATCTAAAAATAAAGCTTAAAAAGAGTTCCAAGTTAGCTCCCTGATAAACGAATTTTGATTTTGAAAATTCAAATTTTGGAAATAAAGCGTGCAAGTCTATGATGATAATCTATTGACATACAAATTTCAGTATTTAGAAATTAAAACTTTGAACTAAGTCTGATAAGAGCTCTCTCTGATAGACGAACTTTGGCTTTTGAAAATTTGAATTTTGAAAAGATGAACTATTGTGCCTTATTGAGTTGTCCACTGACAGATAAATTTTGGGCACCAAAATTCAAACTTCGAAGGCACTGTAGCAATATGGAACAACTGTTCACACTTACCAGAATAACTTCAAGCCTGAAAATTAGTATGTTCCAACATAGAAACATTTGTCAAAGTTGAAAATTCAAATTTTGCTTTAGAACAGATAAACTTCGAAGCTCAACGTTAAGGTCTTTAACTTTTGATTTCTATGAAATTCGTCTATTGACCCACCAAAATTCAAACTTTGAGTGTCAGATGCATTAAATGAGGTTGGTCAATGGATAGTTTTTCAGAGTAACCGTTGGGTAACATCTCTAACTGCTAAATCTTGTCTCTAACGTATAGTTAAGACATAAATCTATAAATAGAACTTCATTTTGAAGATATGGGTAATGATTTTACACTGTATATACAGAAACTCTACTGAATTCTTAAGTCAAAGTCTCCTACTCTCACATTCTTCATTTTCTGTACTTCAACTTTCCTATACACTCTAAATTAGAGAGTTCAATCATTGTAATCAATCTTATCTTCATCTAGAAGAAAGATTTTCTTGTGAGGGGATATCACAAGGGATTTAGGAAGCACTTAGCTAGAGTGCAAAGAGCAAGATTGTAAGCTCTAAAAACAGAGCATCAAGTTGTACTGAGGCAATTGCAAGAAGCCCACTGAATTCTTGCAGAATAGTGGAAAAACTCAGGTGGTGGCTTGGGGACTAGACATAGGTCAAGATAAAGAGACTCAACCAGGATAAACATTTGTGTCTTCTCTTCTCTTATACTACTCTTATCTTGTTACTCCTTTATACTCTGGTTTTACTATCACTTTTGCTTTCATCACTTTCTTGATTTTTGCAGAAAATTTTAATCTTCCCAATTCACCCCCTCTTGGGAAGCCAGTATATCTAACAACGGCAAGGAAAGGATAGAGCTCGATGGCGGCAAGCAAAACTGGGTGAGAGATCAAGAAGGGTAGGTGCTTGGTGAATCAATTATGGTGTAAGGTAAAAGGAGTAAGGATAGGAGCTTAATTAGGAAGCTTAGGATGTTTTCTCCTATCTCCTTTTCTTATTCTTGCAATTTCAATTAAGTTTGACCTAGGGTTTAGTGTTGATGGAATATTGTATGAATTTGATGTTGGATTGTTCAAACACATTGGATTGACAATGTATATATTATTTTGGATTAATGAATGTTGATTTCAGCATTGTTCACTTGCTGTCCAATCTTGGAATTTTTTAATTCTTACCTTAATCAGATATTAAATGGGTGAGATCAATGGTATTTGATGTAATCTAGGCAATGTCAAGTTAGGTGAAACATAATTGGTGCTTCAATTGCTTAATTGAGTTTAATTAAGTGATTAAATCTTAGGTTCTAGGTTGGAATCTTAGCTTAATCAACATGTTTATAAAGTTAATTAATTGGTTTAGGCAAAATTAAAAGGTTAGATTTAGTGTTGGTATAATCTAAGCTAAATTGGACCTAGAATTAGACTTAATTGGTAAATGCATAATCTAGTTAATTAATTTAGTTAATTACATCACAATCATAATTCATTGTTTGGATTAGGTGAGGATAAACTCAAATACACTTTGCCAAGCTCACGGTTAATTCACTATTCCAATCACTCACTTTTCTATTCCTTTAGTTTTCTAGTGTTTGGTTTGTTGATTTTCCTTTCCCTTTTCATTTTCTCTTTGATTTTGAATTCCATTCCTTCTATTTTCCATTTATTTTGTTTGCAAACCCCCTATTCATAGGTTGTAGTTGGTGTTTGGCATATAGATATAGTTTGCATTGCATCTCATTTAGTGATTAAGTAGTTTGCATTTGCATTAGTTAATTGACATTGTAATTAGATAGTAATTAGTTTTCATTCTTGATAGTATTTAATTAGTTAATTTTAAGTCCATTTTGCATTTAGGTAGTTTAGGTTTGCATTACATATCATTTAAGACTTAAGTTTACTCTCTTTTATTTATACCATGCATATGCATTTGACCTTACATCTTAGTTTCATTAGTTTGCATTAATTCATCTCATTTAGATTTTGTGTTAATCTTAGTTTAACCTAGGCCTAATTAGTTACCATTCCATTCATGCACTTCTTTACTTGTACTTAATTGTATATTCATTCTAATTTATTTCCATACACTTTCTCATCTCATTCATAATTCTTTCTTCTTTTATCATACTAGTTTAGGCCAAAATGTGTGAACTAGTTTAGTTGTTTACTTTCCATTTATTCTTTCATTTATCTTGCATCCATTCTAGTTAGAACTTGCATTAGTTTAGCTTTATTTTCTTTTTCCAGATTAGTTAGATCATTTCATTACGTTTTGCATAGCATTCATATAATTTCCTATACATGTTCCATACACCTTTGCACAAACATACACTTCCATCTATGCATTCATATTTATATTCACTCATTCCATTTGCTTGCTTTCATCTTAATTAGTTACATTTCACTTAGATTTGGTTTTAAGTAGTGCATTATAGTCATTTTAGGTACATCATTTTGGCTTAGGATTATACACACTTATGTCATTCATTTTGATTGTTACCTCTCTGAGAACACAATCTAGATTGCTCACTACAATACAAATCTTTTGCACCTAGTATTAAATTATACAACTCTTGACATGGTTATCAATACCACGTCTTTCAACTACATAGGTACCGATCATTCTTCCTTTTGCATTTACTCCACTTTCACTATGCCAATTTTGGGTTTCATTGGCGCTCAATAGTTAAAGTAGCATGTGGAAAAAAATGAAAAAATACTTTAGTTGCTGTTTTTTAAAAAGGCTAACTAAAGTTGGTTATCTTAGTTGGCATTTTCTTATAAAAGCCAATTAAAATTATTGAAAAATTAAAAAAATTATTAAATGTTTTAGTTGGTGTTTCCTCTAAAAATGACAACTAAAGTTGACAACTTAGACGACGTTTTCAAAGGCAAATTCCATCTAAAGTTATTTAAAAAAATTTCAAAACCTAAATCTACTCTATGTTGACTTGAGCACTTCATCCTTGCAGCTCTCACTCCTTCCTCTCGTCCTCCCTTAAGCCTTTCCATAGCTCACTCTTTCCTTGTTGTCCTTCCTCAAGCTCATCATTTACTTTGTCATTGTTCTATGTCGAAGTTCACAACCCTTATTTCAGCTGTTAATGTCTTCCAAAACATCGCCACCAAGCCCACCTTGTACTCCATGCCCTAGCTCCATTCTCGCATCACGTGCTCTATCAAAGCTCACCATGAACCCATCTTGTACTCTATTTAAGCTCTTTACTAGACTCGTCATCGTCCGAACCTAAACCATCACTGTCATAATTCATGGATCCTTATAGGATTTCAAAGTCACTGTGTTTTCTTCTCTCACAACATCCATCATTGCTTCACTGTTGTTTGTCTTTGCTAGCTGACTTAAAGCCTCAGTTAACACTAAGAGAGTTAATCTTTGGCAACCCATCAATAATCTTCTCCATGGAAACTCCAGCCTTCTCCACTTCATCATCTTCCTCCCTTTCTTCTATATATTCCCTTCTCGATCTACTTCATTTTCCATAGCCTTTTCACCAATTTTTCTGATTTTGTCTAGGCTTTCTCATTTCTTGCTTGTCTTATTTTTTTTTATCTACCAGCAATTTGTAAATTTGGATTTTCTTTTCTTATTTTATTTGGCTTTTTGTGTAGGAATTTGTATAACTTTTTCTTTATTTTTGTCTAGGATTTTCCCTTTTCTTCATTTTCTCTTAGTTTCTTCTAGATCTACCAAGATTTTCTATTGTGGTGATGAGTTTGGATGAATTCTCTTTGATAAAATCAATATTTATGCTTCTCTCTATCTTTTGTATGTTGCGCTTCTGTGAATTTAATTTTTACTTTATTGTTGGGCTTTCAATCATTTTGGTGAACATGATTTTGTTGATTGATCTTTATTTTTGTAGAGTTTATAAACCTTGTTTCATCAAAGATCAATGAAGTATGCAATAGAGAGGATAAACAGACAATTGCACTAGAGCATATATTAAGGCTTTACAGGTTACTCTTATTTCTTGCTTCTAGTTTTATTGCTGCTTCATACTTACTATATGCTTCCTCTTACTTCTTACTAGCAATTTATTATTTATTATAATAATGTCTCTTTACTAAAGTAAATTTTGTTTCCTTTCTTGTCATAGCAAGTTTGTTTACGAGGAAATTGTTGGTGATCCACTTGCTTCCCCTGATATTGTTAGGATGGCTGGTCACCTAAGAGAGGGGAATTGGATGATATAAGATTTTCACCCTTTTTCATGATCAGCTCGATTTCACCAAGAGATGTAGTAGAATAAAGATGAACAGAATATATTGAGTGAGGCAAATGAAGTGCAAAGATGGAAAGCAATACACAAATATTTATACTGATTCAACCTAACCACTTGGCCTACATCCAGTTCTCAAGCTACCACTTAAGATTTTCCACTATATCCTACAAGTTCGATCCGAGTACCTATAAAGCCTCAATACATCCCATAAGTTTTAGTAGGCACATGTGAAATGACTCTCCTGCCACCATTACAAGATGTGTAATTCTCTTAATGTTTTCCAACACTAAGATTCCACCAAGAAGTTATAGAAAGAAACATTACAGAAATGAAACTTTCTTTAAGAGTAGATAAATACATTAATGATCACTCTAATGAGGTGGGTTTAACTCTTAATGCTAACATGAAAATATTTTATATATTGCAACAGTATATTAGCACAAAACTCACTTAAATTTACTATCCATAAGTTCAAATGAGATTCTATTTATAGATTTATGGCTTAATTAGTCGTTAGACACAAGATCTATCCATTAGACACAAGTTCTAGCCATTACTCTACAAAAGAGCCATTCAATAACTACATTAAATGCATCTGACGCATCAACATTTGATTTTTTTGGCTTAATAGAAAAATTTTACAAAGTTTGCATAGTCATGTGTTTAATGTTGAACATTGAAATTTGAATTTCAATAGGTAAAATTCAAATTTTCAGCTATAATAATAATTTCAAAGTTAGCTCGAGACTTGAACGTTCGAGCTTTTATGTTGCAAGTGTGTCTATTGGGTTTAAACAGTTGCTTCAAGTTTTCACAATGCACTTGAAATTTGAATTTTAAATTTGAAATTTATCTGTCAGAGACTTGTTCCAACAAGACACAAAGGTTCTCACTTCAAAATTCGCACTTTGATACTCAAAGTTCATCTGTCAAAAGTTGTCATGCAAATTTGCACATTATCACAAACAGTGTTTAGTTTGAAATTCAAATTTCACAATCAAAATCCGTCTATTATAGATGAAACTCTGTAACTTTGAATTTCAACAAGTGTGAATTTTGCAGAAAATAAATATGAATCATAACCAAAATTTGTTTGTTGGCCTAGAATGTTCAAATCTAACAAGTTTACACTTATGCTAGCATTCAAATTTACTTAATCTAACTCATTTAAGACATATGGTAACAAAATTAAGTAAATTTTGAAGATTAAACCACCTTAAGACCTAAGTGAAAACAAAATATACCTATTATCTAGATCTTCAAAAGTTAAGCCCCACTTTCACTTGGTCATTCCTATTCTTGGTATGCTCCTTTTTTATCTTCCATTCTTGGAGTATCCTTTCCCTTTTTCTTCTTTGAGTGAGACATGATGTTGATTTTCCTTTCTTTATTCTAATACTCACTCTTCCTTCTTGGATAATCCTACATTTAATGTATTACACTTACAAACCAAGTAGTTAGTCCAATCTATATACCCAACTTGTATTATAAAGTATAAAAGCACAGTGGATATATTAGTATATAGCATGATATATGCATTATAAACACAATTAAACATATACTAATGCATATTTTACTTCTTTTAGGAACAATATATATATTAGACAAACATGATGCATTTGTTCCTTATTACTCTACATTTGTTATCATCAAAACTTATATTATATTAAACCTAGCAAATATATCATTTTGTGGTATGTTTTTCCTTCTTCATTAAAATTTTAATGCTTAGTAAGTATATATGTTAAGACATTTTTCTGTTTTTCTTGTGATATACATTTACATACATATATGTATAGACACAAAGACACATGTATATTAATGTAAGCTATATAACAAAAGGCTAAAAATGTTAAATTAGGATAAGGTTTCACCTGATGATGATAAAGATAAGGGTTCTGAAGATTTCTATGATGTGGAGATTATTAGGTATTACACTGATGATAAAATCCTTTGCAACTAATTACTGTAACTTTCTATTTCTAGTACTAACTTCTAAATTGGTAGAGGCTTGGCACTAGCACTTTCATATTTTGCACAATTTGTTCAAGGCACTATTGCAGCAAGTCGTGTATTTGAAATGATAGAGAGAATTCCTAAGATTGATCCATACAACTCTAAAGGGAAGAAGCTCTCTAATGTTAATGGAAGAATTGCGTTTAAGAATGTCAGCTTTTCATACCCATCTCATCTTGATGCTCTTATTCTTCAGTCCCTTAACTTGCTCTCATAGAGAGCTTTTTAGATCCTATTGAAGGAAAGAATATATCAAAAGATATCGATATAGATCAATGTATCATTTTCACTCAAAACTATTTAAAGATTCATGCAGCTAAATGTTTAAGGGTCACTTTTAGTGTGTCTAGGTAAGTATATAAGCTTCTTGTATTTGTATTTGGTGGTTGAAAGTCAAGTGAACAAAAATTAAAAAGTCATCAAATGAGAAATATGAAAGTGACTTAAAGAGTTTCTTTCCAAAATATGGAAAATTTACTCTTTCCCCTTCTAATAGTTTTCAAATGTCTTTGTAGGGGTTAACAACCTTGGATGGTCATGATTTGAGAACCTTTCAATTCCAATGGCTCAAAGATCAAATGGGAATGGTAGGTCAGGAACCAATTATTTTTTCCATAATCATATTGGAAAATGTGATGATGGGGAAGAAAAATGCCACTAATAATGAAGCAAATAGTGCTTGTATTGATGCTGATACCCTGAGCTTCATCTCTAGCCTCCCACTAGGCTATGACACTCAAGTACAATAACAATTCAGAAAGATAGTTTGTGTCTAGATGTTTGATTTTGAACTAAACTAAGGCCTAAAAATATAAGATAATGCTTGTTGTGTTTCAATGTTTTAGAATGTCAAACCTGTGTTAGTGTATTTCATAAGATCTGATAGTTACCTTTTGGTTGCTGCTTTAACCCCCAGTTACTGTTGGTGCTAGCTACTAAGTTTGATCATAAACATAGGACAATCACTACTTTATCTGCCCAAGAACAAATAGTAAAGTCCTTTGATGAAGCCTTGTTAGATCCTAAGAGGAAATCAGCAAAGAAATCACAAGTTCTAGGCTTAACACTCAGGATTTTCCAAGGAATCACATATGAAGCATACATATTAATTCTTTTGTTTGGTGCTTACCTTGTAAAACAAAACAACACAGAGTTTGGAGATATTTGTGAGATCTTTCTCATTATTGTTTTGAGCATATTTTCTGCGGGACAACTACAGGCTTAGCACCACATACTTCTAGGGCTGCAACAACAATTCTTGTTGTTCTAGATATCATAAATCATAGGCCATTGATAGAAAATGATAGAACAAATGCTTCATCTAAAGGATCATTTGCTATGTTTATTATCTCTGCCTTTGTTCATTATCTTTTTCTTTCCTATATGATATGTTAAGGAACTAGTAACACAAGTAAATTATAATAAAGCGATTGATTGGGTCTAACAAAACCATATGGAACTAATTATCTTTCTCTTTCCTATATGACATGTTAAGGAACTGCACTTTGAATTCTTAGGAATGATTATGAGCAAACAAAGTAGAGAGGAGCTTCAAAAGTAAAATGAAGAAATAGTAGTTGAAAAATATTCATTATAAAGGCAGAAGCTTTGATTATTTGTAGGTTCCTTAGTGTTTATGCCTAATGAAGTAAAGAAAGTGCAATAGCTACTCAAGGTTCTTGACTTCTTTACTTTTCATTTTCTGAATAGCAGAATTATGAAGTTGATGCTTCAGTTTGCCATAATTTTCTTACTTGTTCACACATTAGGATTTACTGATTCCATAGATTTGGTATTGATCTTCATTGCATTTTCACTTATATGTTTATGATATTGACCTTAGAAGTGTTTAAATTAGTATTCAATTTAAACTGTTCATCTTTCTTCGTAATATAATCGTGCTTCTCTTATGTTTTTAGGCACCTGCCAAATATATTTGATCAATTTAGTAGCGCTCAAGGATTTTCTATTCCTACAAGATAAGATCATTCTTAACTATTGAATGGTCCAGTATAAATTGTAAATTTTTTTAGTATTTTGAGGAAGCAAACAAATATGTAAGTAGGAGATTTTTTATTATGAATTGGTGTTGGTATAATATAAATTGAATTGTCATTTTTTTTATCTCGATTGAATTGTAATTTTTTCGGCCAGCAATTGAATTGCTGAATGTATAATATTTAATATAATATATATTTTTGTTAATGAGTTCAATAGAGTTATATATATGTATATATTTTTTTTTAGAAAAATACTAGTTTTTGTTGGTATTTATTTAAATAAATGCCAACAACAAAAGCCTATTTTAAAAAAATAAAAAGAAGAAAAATTAGCGTTATAAATGCCAACTAAATTGGTACTTTAGTTGGCATTTGTTTCTGAAATAAACGCTAACTGAAGTTTTCCCTTTTTATCGGTGCTAGAATAGTTGGTATTTTCAAAACATCAACAAAGGCAAAAAGTAAATGCCAACTATTATTTTTCTTGGTGTAGTATTAATAATTCATTATGTTCCTATCTTTGAATTTCCTTCCCATTCTAAAGCATTTCAGATTTTTTTAGAGCTTTCTCTTGATTCAAATCTGACTAAGTAGTATAGTCTTCACTTTTGCCATGCACAAGAATCTAAATTTTGGGATGTGACAATTTATATGAAAGATTCCTGGAAATGATACAACCACAAACTAAACCTCTCCATATTAGATTTTATCCCCATGAATTCCAAGTTTTTCCTTAATAAATTAATCTCGCAGCAAGTCAAATTTTGCGATATGTTTAAAAAGTTGGTTTTGGCCGGCCATTTCCAATTGGTTCAAAATACTTTTTGCACAGTTATTAATAGCCTCCTAACTCAAATTATTATTATTCCGACCTCAATTAATATATTTCAAACTGTTACATGTGCGGGATGTTACACCACTAACAACGGTAAGAACTTTGTTAACGGTTATGCTAACAATCTTCTGCACCCTAGTTTTATTAGCAGTTCCATAAGAACCACTAACTGATGAGCACTGACAAAAACTATTTGGACATAGTGTGCATTTTGTTGTTCGAAAACTATTGTTATTATTAAACCGATTTAATTTCTTAATTCAACAATGATTACAAAGGATCATAAAATGATTTAAAATTTAGATGAGATATATTTTCATGAAACTTTTAAGTATTTCAAGACTCTCATTCAATTATTTAATTTAAGTTCAAGTTAAGGAATTTCCAAAATCAAAACTAAGCAGACTATTTAAAGTTAAACGATGCAATTAAAACTATAAAAGAGCAAACTATAATTGTAGCCTATAGTTTTTTTTGCCACACCCAATAAATTATAATTTATTCTTTTTCATTAATCTAATTCACCAAGTAAACTAAAGACTCACTTGGTACAAAAAATGGGTTGGAATAAAAGAGGAATAAAATGAAAAGAAAAAGTGATTTTGTGGATGAGAAATATCTTTACTAACCTTGAATAAAAAAGTAAACAAGGATATAGTTACTGTTCTGTCAAAAGACCGAGAGACTATTCCCCTTTCTCCATGTGCGGTGCCATCGTCCCTTTATTAAAATGTTCCGTCAAAAGACCGAGAGACTATTCCCCTTTCTCCGTGTGCGGTGCCATCGTCCCTTTATGCTTATTTTTTTTTTCTTTTATTGACCTTCTTCTGACCGTTAAGGTTAAACCATCTTCTCCCTGTAATCCCTAATTTATCGGGATATTTCATAAATGATCATTATGGAGTATCGCGCTCTTTTTGCATGATTCATGATTTTTTGTCTTACAGTTATGATTCCATAACTGTTATGATCTCATAACTGTTACTCCTAGCTGGGTGTTTTTGAGGCAATACAGTTTTCGTGGAGAAACCCGTAGTCGGCCATATGGCCGAGATGTTGTTCAGTCGGACGATCATTTGGCCATACGATTACTCGACCTTATCGTTCGATAACCGATGTATTACTCGGTTCGTTGTGCGTAAGCTCGACCTCCGAATTATAGCTCGGTGTATATGAGCCCGGAAAGTGAGGCTTCAAAGGGGTGTCCATCCACCTCGGACTTGTAATCTCAGCACGCTCGTTTTGGCCCGCACACTAGTCCCCCGAGCCTCGAGTCCAAATTGGACGAGAAGGCTCTAAATTACGTGATCGACTAAAGACTGATTTTTTGAATTTGAATCGTTCTAGTCCCCTAGGGATTTCAGGACCTTCCCAGAGGCTCTTTGAAGTTTCGGTTTCTGAAACGATAATGCACCTACACGTACGGCTGCGCGCAGCGTTATTTAATGCTGCGTCTTTTCATCAGTCGAAGCACGTTCCCCAATGGTGATGATTGGCTCCCTAAAGTCATGATTAATTTGCTCGTTTCGAGGAGGAGTTTGAGGAGAGCGACCGTAGTCTAAAAGCTGCCGAGCTTCTAGAAGCAACTAATGCGAAGGACAAGGCTAGGGAATACTTAGCGGTCACATCAGGAGGGAAGTCGACGGGAGGAAACACACCATTCAGAGACAAATATTGACAATTTGCGAGGGGATAAGCAGGCCGTCTGGAGACATCCGTTCGTTGATGGCATCATAGAGACGTCATTGCCAAAAGGGTGGAAGGGCTTAAACCTAGAAAGATATGACGGTACTACCGATCCTGATGAGCATGTTTTCCTGTCAGCGTTGCCAGTGCAAACACATTTTACATATATGTATAAGACGTTATTCGAGTCACTGGGAGTTGGCCTTCCTTTCTCAGACTTCGAGTGCGCTATTTTAAGGGCACTGAACGTCACTCCAACTCAGCTTCATCCCAATAGTTTAAAAGAGAAGGGGAAGTTTAAAAGAGAAGGTACTAGCCGGGGGCCGAAGTATGACTTATACACTCCACTAAATACCAACCGAGCTCGAATTCTGGAAGAAGCTTTCAATATCGAATTGATACGGCTCCCAGCTCCCGGACACACCCCGGAGATGGCGGATCAATCAAAGCATTGCAGGTACTATCACAATTATGGTCACACCACGGAGGAGTGTTGGACATTACGGGATAAGATTGAGGAACTGATCCAGGCCAGGCATCTCGGCAACTTTGTACAGAGGGGTCACAGTAATCGTTCCTCCTATAATGGGCAAGGCCACGGTAGAGGTCAGACCCGAGCTAAGGAAGAACCTTGGCAACCGAACAAGGAAAGAAGACAGCCAGACGACACTCGAAACAGGGAAGAAAACAGAACCGAGATGTTGTTCAGTCGGACGATCATTTGGCCATACGATTACTCGGCCTTATCGTTTGATAACCGATGTATTACTCGGTTCGTTGCGCTTAAGCTCGACCTCCGAATTATAGCTCGGTATATATGAGCCCAGAAAGCGAGGCTTCAAAGGGGCGTCCATCCACCTCGGACTTGTAATCTCGGCACACTCGTTTTGGCCCGCACAGTTACTATTAAGTAATGATAACATCTGTATATATAATAGATATTGCACATCTCGACTTTAGTGACATGAAAACGAATCATTCCCCATCAAATATGCCAAACATGGCCTAAATCTTACTAAAATCTTTGTGTTTCTTTTTGGCCAACACCAAAGTCTTTGTTGAATACAAATTTCTTATTGACAAAATTTTTAAAGTAGCTGGCTAACTATCTTGAATTGTGAACTCCGCTCAGCTTAGAATAACTTTCACATACATTAATATAGACACAGTGAAGCATACTTAATCATTAATTGTTTGGAGACAAGGGAACTTTTTTTCATTTTTTAATATGACTTAATTCGAGTGAAGTTATAACACTAGGAGTGGCATCTCTGAAACTTCTGATCATGTGCATAAATAATAGTTTTCAGAATATACCATCAATTCTTTAATATGAAGGACAATTGATAGAGTTTTGATGTTTCAAAATATAAAAGAAACTGGAATTTATTTGATGTATTCAATAATTATTTTTTCAAAAAATACCCTAAGTTAAGATGATATTTTTTCTAAAAATTAGTAGTACAATTTATTTATATAAGTTGCATGATGTAAAAGTTATTAGAATTAAATAAGGATATTTTTGTAAACTATTTTATATTCCAAACAAATTTATTATTATTTTTTATCTATGTGATTTTATATTTTATCCCTTTTATTAAGAAAATGAGAGAGTACATGTAAAACCTTTTGGAATTTAATTTATCAATTTGCTTAGTTGTCTGCAGAACTTCCAGTAATGAAATCACTTCGAGAAATTGGTCCACAACATTGACTTAAGGCTTTAAAAGCTTCCATACTTTATATTTAACACAACTACTCCCTTGCTTGTTTGTTGAACAAGAAAAACCAGATCCCATCTGCCTCTTCTCTTTGAGATTTTTCTACAACGCGTCTTTTGTTTTTCTTGTTTATTATTGTCTCACTACGCCAAAAATAGCCTTTCTTAGCACTTAATAGTTGACGGTTATAGGGAAAAACGCCAATAAAAATGATGCGGAGGCTTTTCTTGGCGGTTCTAGACATAACCACCAAGAAAAGTCTAACTTTTCTTGGCGGTTATTTGGCGAACCGCAAAGAAAAGCCTCGTATAATTTTTGTTGGCGGTTCTAGAAATAACCGCAAATAAAAGTTTGACTTTTTCTTTGCGGTTATTTGGAGAACCGCCAACAAAAATAACGCGGGGGCTTTTCTTTGCGGTTCTCTAAATAACCGCCAAGAAAAGTCTGACTTTTATTGGCGGTTATTTATAGAACCGCCAAGAAAAGTTTTTACAATTTTTTTTTTAAAAAAACACACAAGGCACGGATCAGTAAGCAAGCCATGGATCAATATTTATAACCATTGATAAAAAAGATCTGACGGCTTCCTTTCTTTCCATCTCTTTCCTTAACACATCTTTTTCTACACCCACTCATACATTTTCATGTCACGCATCAAACTCCATCACTTTCATATATTTGAATTTTTTCTCTTTTCACACCTAATCACTCTCCTTCCCTCTCTTTCTCTCTCCACACCCAATCTCTTTCTTCTTTGATCTGCAAGCTCTCTCTCTCCCTTACATGTCTTCTTCCTCTTTCATCAGATTCAAATCGTCATTCTTACTCTTTCAATCAAATTTATCATTCTCTCCTTTTTTGTTTTCTTCTATTCTCTTCTCCCTCAGTCAAGATTTTCAAAGCTTGATCAAGATCTTGTACAAATCTCGAAGCATAGTCCACATCTCATATTGGCACCAACAAATTACAAGCTTCTTCTTCATCGGTGACTTTGTCCACTGCCTTCATCGCCGACTACAGTGTCTGTGTCTACCTTCGCCGACGGCTTCGTTCTCTCTCATCTCATCTTGACTCTGAAGTAAGAAAATGAATCTTGAAGATTGAAGAAATTTTTAAAGTTTGTAATTTTTTATGACTTAAGGTATAAATATTGATTCTGTGGCAAAATTTTTTCTTTTTCTTTTTTATTTTGATTTTTTTGTTACAGTGTGTTTACGTAAAAATTTCAATTAGATCTATTTATAATTTATGTTGTATATTTTTTTTACCTTTCGATGATTCTGAATTACTTATTAAGGATGCTTGTTCTGTGATTACTTTTTAAAAAAAAAATTACCCTTTGTTGGCGGTTATTTGAAATAACCGCCAAGAAAAGTTATTTTTTAATAAAAAATTTACCCTTTATTGACGGTTATTTGAAACAACCGCCAACAAAAGGTAAATGTTTTATTAAAAAATATACCCTTTGTTGGCGGTTACCACCAACAAAAGTCTATTTTTGTTGGCGGTTAATTACCGCTAACAAAAGTTATCTCTTATATTGGCGCTCAAATAGTTGACGGTTTTAAACCGGCAATAAAAACCAAAATAACCACAAAAAAATCCCATTTTTGGTGTAGTGTCTGTTCCTTATCTAATTTGTTTAATAATTATTGACTAAAAACAAAGCTTCTTTCTTCTTGTTCAATAGTCGAAGCAATGTCAGCTTTTAATTTAATGTTTGGTGGACTAAATAAGCAATACCTTTTCAAGCATGGCAAAAGTTGAGGTCATGGGGCCTCTAGAATTTGATCTGTGGCTATGACCATACATCTTATTAGTGAAATAAAAATGACCAGCAAAAAACTACTTATTAAATCTTTCAAAAGATATTCTTTTCTTAAATTATTTAGAAGATCGTTTTTAAAAAAAGTTAAGTTGTAAATCATGTAATGGATTGTATTCACATATCAAATAATGTTGGTAGTTCCAAAAAAGTGATTTTTAAAAAGCACTGGTATAAATTTTTCTTCTTCGTTGTTTATAACCAAAATATGTAAAAATTGTATTAAAATATTATATTTTCAAGAGGCTATGTCTTTTAATGCCTGATTAATTGAATTATAACTTAATACATGCTAAAGGGCATCTGATGATGAATTTTTTAAAAAGAAAATAAGTAGTTTTCCATGAATAAAGACAAAGGATACCTTTTGGAACATGCTATGTATTTAATTCATTTATTGCTCCGACTTTATGGGCAAGTGACCTATCAATTAATTGTTTCGTGGCTTTAGCTGAAACACATAGTTTTCAATGTAGATAATATATATAAAAAGTCCACCCATCCGTATTTATGAACTTGGTTGTGAGAAAGGCTAACAGAAAGTTCAGACCTTTGGGACCAGTTATTATGTAAAACAATATTGGTGCTCAAATGTGATAATACTTCAAATATGTTTCAAATAAAATAATAGTAGAACAACTAGTCAACACTATATGTTAGTATATGTTTACTTAGTATGATGGGTAATAAATCATACTTTTATATATTTTTATTCTTATTATTTAGTTTTTTTTATTAATAAATTTTGGCTAATTAAGAGTATTTGGACTATATTTTATTTTATTAACCAATTTTAGATTAATGAGATTTATCTGATTAATTATTGATTTTATGTTTAAAATCCTCATTTAATCTTTTTACACATTGTGGGCATTGACTATTGTTTTATTTTGTGCAAATTATTTGAGCTTAATTGAATATAATTTATGCTATCTTTCAATAAATTAGAATTAATTAGATTTATCTGATTTATTGCTTCAATCTTGGTTTAAATTCATATTCTATATTTTTGCATAATATGTTTACTGAATTTTATTTTATTTTATGTAGATTATATAGAGATTCTTTTTGGAAACAAATTGTAATTAAAGCTAGATAATTTTGGACATAAATGGAGATATTTTTTAAAATTTATTTATTTAATTTTTCATTTTTACTTAAAAAAAATTGTAAATATTTAATTTTGGGTTTTTATAGACACTTTTAATTTAGGGTGTTTAAGGGTAATTTTCACGTTTGAATAAAAGTGGAGGAAGGGTTGTGACACGGACGGGAAGGAAAAAGGTAGAGGAGCGCGCCGCGCGGAAAAGAAAGGAAGAAATTAAAAAGGGAAGAGAGAACACCGCATAGAAAAGAAGTACGAATTGAAGAAAACAAAAGTAATAGCATCTTTCTATTACTTAATTTGTGTAGCTTCTTTCTATAGCGTTTTCTCTGTCTCCATGACTACTAATAGCATCTATTCTTTTTAAGTTCTTCATCTTAAAATCATGGGTTGCTAATTTTCTTCCTGTAGTCAGTTATAAATTTTGAACCTAATGCTATGATTGGAGTTTGAATTTAGTATAATTTTCTAGTTTAGTTTATTTTAGTTTATCCATATTTTCTTCCTCTATTTTCATACTACTTTATTTACTACTGATTAAAGTTAATCAAATTACATGAATTTGGGTTTAATATTTAATCTGAAGAGTTTGATTACTGTAATTGATTGATTTTAGTAATAACAGGATATTTTAACTCTATTTAAATGATTATTTAAGCTTTGTTTTGTTAGGAATTTTAGCATACACGCAATGAAAAAACTATAAGAAACTCCCTCCTATGGATCCGTCAACATTATTTAGAATGAGAAGTAGAAAAAGAATTTACTTCCGGTGCGTCCCTTGGTGTTCTTTTTCATTTCATCGGACTCCAGGAATTAATGCGATTGGTCAGCTCCCTCTACTGGTATCCACACGAATGGTGAGTCCAACTCAAATGGCGTGCTAGCACCTCTGGTTGTGATGTCCATACATTCGTACGTTGTTCATCCGTACAGCTGTTGTTCATCATTCTTCCGTATAGTCTCTCTCTCTAAGTGTACGGTCGCTCTTTCTATAGGGTGATTCGAAAATTCTATATTCTGTACCCTAGTTTATATTAATATATAGATAGGATTTTATATTTGTTTAATTTAAATCTAGCTATAATTTAAAATAAATCAAATATTAATTAAATAAATTAGTTTGAATTTAAATCTATCTAACAGATTAAATTTAAACTAACTATCTAATCTTTATCCATAATCAAATCTAGATTTTATTTCTCATATAAATCAAATTTAAATTATTAGTTTAAATTCAAATTTAATATCAAATCAAAATCAAATTTAGATAATGACATTAGTTTAAATTTAAATATATCATATATAATTAAATTTAAAACTAATTAATTTGAATTAATTTGAACAATATATATATTTCGAAATAATATATATATATAAAATATACAATATATCAAACATATATATATTTTGAATTTTACTATATATATACATCCAATATATATATAAATTCTATCACCCTAAATTGAACATTAAATTCATTGAATCTAAACACATTTTAGATTCAATGAATTTGAACATTGTAGCTCGAGTTGGGCCGTTCCTATGTGCGACCTTGTAGGTCCATGTGACGTTGGCAGTGAGCTAATAACACTATTGGACCTACAAGTCATAAGTGGCCTCTAACAAGACATTATGACTACCCAAATCATATGAGATCGAAAATTCGATGTAACCTATCACATCCCTTTTGTCTCATGATATATGGGTCAAGTATGAGTTATGGAAACGTCATCCTCATTTTACTCGTCCATCACTTTCTCAATTTCCGAGCAGACTGACAGAACAAATGGAAACTCTTCCATTCGAGCATGGCCATGTATTTCTCAATCTCACTCATTGGGGGGCCAGATATATCTCTCCATTAATTAGAGGGACAAATTCCATCTTGATCATTCATCTTTCTCCACACGAGTTCCACTATACCCGATCATAGCCTTTATGATCTCCATATTAAAGGTGATTTTTGACTATGCCAAAGTATAGTGTTCCCTATGTAGGAAGCCATGATGATCTTAGGTATGAGGGTTTAGTGACACGGTTATATATGAGATATGCTTATGACTTGATCCATGCAGCTATCTCATGACGGGTCGATCCAGCGCCTAATCTCTAATAGGAGCTTATGATTTTGATTTGTATCTTCATACATAATTATCAATCAAAATCGTACTAGCCTTAGTTTATCATTGTTCCCACAAAGATGATAGACTAGGGACATTTAGGATAAAATAATTTATCCAAGGAAATTATTATAAAGAAAACATGCAAACAATATAATAATGTAAGAAAAAATACCTTCTTTATTGATAATGAAGAACAATGTTCATAATACAATGATTGGCCTAGGGCACAATCACTAACATGTTCTTGGTATGCTTTGCATTGAGGTTGGTGCTATGTTATATATTAATTGAGATTTCAGTTAATTATAATATTAGTAGTGGTTTAATCTCTAGATGATTATTTAGAGATATTTTTATTAGAATACCAATATATTAAACTGAACCAGATTAACAAATTAAAATAGATGGGAAGGAAGATTTTGCATCAGGAATTGATTTGTGACTGGTTACGCTCATTTAGTCTTGTCATTACTTCATTAATAAATTTTAATTTAGTTAATTAATTGAGTTTAATTTTTGAACCCCCCTAATTTTTATTATTTGTTTTAGCTAATTTTATTTTACTTCATTCTTAATTAATTAAATAACTTAATTAGCTCTTTGGGAGACAATTTAGTTTGCGCCATATTGCAAATCAGTTTTTAAAATTTAATTTTAATTGGTTCGACAGCCATGTCAAAATTTTGGCACTGTTGCCAGGGAACCATTTGTTCTTGCTCAATTAGATTATGAATTAATTTGTTTGCTTTTATTTTCTTTTAGTATTTTTTTCTTTTTTTGTCCTTTCCTTTTTAAGTTTTTAGGAGTTCTCTAATTTAGTGATTATTTAGTTTTTTTTTCTTTTATGTCAGATGTATGTTTGCATTTCCTCATGGTGATTTAAACTAATTTTGATTCTAAAATTGAGAAAACTTTTCATAAAAGAGTTAGAGATAGTAAGATCAGGAAAAATATTGTTAAGGACTGAATTAATTGAGCTTGCTTACGAAAATAATATTGCATTTTAAAATATGACTGAGTATGAAAATGAACTGATAATTAAAGAAATTGCTGCCCCTGATGCGCATTTTCAGCCTTTATGCATTTAATGTCCTGAGCTTGATGTTAACTTTGAACTTAAATCTGGACTAATACATTTGTTGCCCCAAGTTTCATGGCCTTACAGGTGAAGAACCTCACAAGCATTTAAAGGAGTTTCATGTTGTTTGTTCCACTATGATACCTCAGGGAGTTTCTGAAGAGCAAATTAAGCTTAGAGTATTTCCATTCTCACTTGATGGAGCCGCAAAGAATTGGCTTTACTACTTGCAACTTGGAGCTATCACCACTTGGAATAAATTAGAGAGATTATTTTTAGCAAAGTTCTTTCCTGCTTCCAGAACTGCAGCTATCAAGAAGGACATATGTGATATTAGGCAAATGATGGTGAGACTTTACATGAATATTATGAGAGATTTGAGAAACTTTGTGGAAGTTGTCCCCACCACCAGATTAGTGACCAGCTATTGATCTAGTATTTCTATGAGGGACTACTTCCCATGGACAGATACACAGTGGATGCTGCATCAGGTGGTGTTATAGTTGATCTTACTCCAACAGCTGCATAGTATCTATCTAACACCCTACCAAACATAACCTCAAATCTGTACCAATATCATCAACTAATAGCCAAACACAGCCCAAACATCTCAAATTTACTTCCTGAAACATCAGAATGGTGGAAAAACACCTGAAAGGCACCAGAATAGGATGAAGTTGTGGCCTGCTACAGTACCGCTGCGATCTCAGCATCAGAAACCATATCAATAAAAAGATGATTTACCGGGCCAACTTCCGATGCGCATAACTTCTTGTTCCGACCTTCGATTGACCTGATTCTAACTCCGACAGGTCACTCTCGTCATTATCTACCCATGGACACTAATTTCACTCAAATCCAACTCCATTTGGAGATTCTAGAAGCTTAACACTGTTTTAGCTACTTTTTGACCAAAACCCATAACCTATCACCTCCAATTGCCACGAAAGGTAAGTGGACACTCAGGGACCATTTAGTTAGGTTTTATTTGGCTTAACCAACTTGACTAAGGAGGTTTTATATCGGAGAAACCTCTCCTCCGAGAATTGACTCCCTTGAACCCCAAAACCACATAATGGGCTATATGCCCAAAACTCGCATACATAGCCCAAAACCACCTTTGGCCTTCCCATATACGGCCGATCCGGCTCACAGACATACTCCCAACAATAGAGACTCATACCGAGGTCTACACCATCAACACACATATAGACAATATACCTATCACATAACAACCATCATATATCATCATATAGATTTAACCGCAGGGATCCCATCCTTAGCCTCTTTAAATATATATATATTCCATCCTTATCCTCCCTAATTATATATCATCATATATCATATCATCATCACCACCCAATCCACCATATAACACAATCTCATAATATCATGTGGTGATACTCGTGTCATGTCATCGTATAATCATCATCATATTCTCATGTCATGCTATGCATCATGTAATGCCACATCATCATCATCAAGAATCATCATTATATTCATGCAATAAGATCACATGTAATGCCATACTCATCATCATCATATGTTCACATCATGTCACATCACATATATACATCATCATCATATACTATATTGTCTAGCTGTGTGCATACCACGATATATAGAAAATCATACACATACACAAAATGATATCGCGGTATGAACGGAGACATGTATATATATAATTCAACATATAATATATGTACAAAACAATAATACAAACACCCGGTTACCTCAAGTTGTCCACACCACACACACGGGAGCTTAGGCAAACCTCCAGAGCACCTAATAACGAACTACATGTCTCTGATTAGCTAATTAATCACTACTACAACATAATACCTTTAATTAACATAACTTTCATAACACTAAAATCCACAATCTAGTCATCCAAACTTAACCCGAGGTTCTAACAACATACACACATACCAATAAACCTTAAACAATCATTCAAACACACACCAACACATGCTATTTTGGATTTCCACTTCCTTTCCCAAATTCCAACCTAGGGTTTAACTCAAACCCATCACAATCCAACCAAAACTCATACCCAAAGCCTCCTAATACTGTGTAACACTTCTACAACACCAAAACAAGCATTTTAATTGGTGGATTCTGACTCAACTCAATACTCCCACTGATTCCAAACCTAAATCCAAAGAGAAAAGAGAGGAGAGGAAGCAAGATCAACTTACCAACCATTAATGAAGTTCCCTGGGTCTAGAAAGCATCCCCTCAGGTTGGATTTTGTATGTCCTAGTAGAGCTTCTTACTGCTTCTTCGTCGTTCCCTCCGTTTCTTTCTTTTCTTTTCATTCGAAATGATTCTGATTTAAACCAATTTCTCGACTCTCGCCACGGCGACCCTGCTTCTCACCACGGCGTGGAACTCATTTCTTCTCCACTTGAACCTTTCTTTGTCTGTTTCCTCCGGTTCTGCACATAATGCCAAAGGCAAGCCTCAAGAGAGTTGTTACACTCTCCCCTCCTTAAAAGAAATTTCATCTTCAAAATTTGAGAACGCTAACCTCAACTACATACAAACATACTCCTTCCACTGTAATCCCTCAACTTTTAGGCAACTTTCTCGATTTCTATCTTCTGTTGTGCACCTCATGAACAAACTACTCTCTCATATTTCACTTCTATCTTCACTAATTTATGCAATTTACATTAAAAATCAAACTTAGTGCTGAATCTTCCTTATGTTCTCAGACATAGGAAAGATTGGACATCCACCTTGACCTGAGTTTTTTCTCTCCCAAAACAAACTTTTCACACAATTGCTCCATCAAAACTTCTAGGATATACCATCATTCACCTTAACTTTTGATTTTCTCCCTTATTTATCTACTCCATTACTTATTTTCTCAAATGTTTAATCACTTTTAACCGTTTCTCTTAAAATTCAGATCATATCAACCATCTTATTTACATTGACGAGGCTCCATTGACCAAACACCATTGATTTCCATAATTTATTTTACTCATATTATAATATCTAACTTTCACTCCTTATTACCATATTAAGAGGAAAACCTCGTTTCCTTAAAGCTCCTTTACAATACTGACTATTTATCCAAGTCTCACTATAAGATATACTCACTCCATATGCAACTCCTTATACATTAACCCTCTGTGGTGATCCATATTAACCAAACTTCTTCCTTGCTTTATCCATATAATCCTTTTCAGTCGACAACCTTCTTCCGTCATACCATTAACCTTGAGATTCCTTAAGCCTTAGCTACCATGTGTAATGATCCAACCATTCAAACTTCTCACGACCACTACTTCTATGACACGAATTATTGCTTCTTTCACACATTCCTTCTTCAACTAATAGTTCTCTCTCTCTTTCAATACCATTATAGACAAGATTTGTCAAGTAAGATGATCCACTACTTGACAATCCAAACTATCCGACTCAATGTCGCCATTTCTCTTACTACACGATTTACTGTTCAAAATTTTACATAATCACTTCTCAACCCAATAGTACTACCAAAGGCATAAGTAAAACCATCACATCTTTAAAGTTCACTAAAATTCCCATTTCCTTATTATCATCAAAACAACTTCTTCAGTGATCGAACTATACTTCTGTATCGTAAGGCCACTCTTCCAAATAGCTCCGTGATCTCACTAAACCTCCGTACCAATAGGCTAACCATTAGCTACTTAAATATTTGGGAAAGTTCATTAAATCCTCCTTTCATCTTTAACATTACATACTTGTTTCCACTCAAATAAATTCTTTTACCTTATCCCATTCTTTTCCACAAGCTTCTTATTACATTGCATCTCTCCAACAATCTTGCTTATGGATAAACCTCTCCAATTGTTGGGCTTATAGCCTTTCTAGTATCCTATCTGTGTACTCCTTACATTTGCTTCTGCTGTTCACTCTGATTTCTTCACTTTTGCACATAGGGTTGTACAATACACTCACATCACCCATCTACACCACCATCCTACTGTTCAAGTTTCATTTCCACTGCTGACCTCATAGTCTTCATGCTTATAGTAAGAGGCTATAGGCTGCCAAGCATCCCTTATTGATACACCTTAGTTACAACTTGTTTACCCATTACCAATAATGTTTAGGTCCTTACTCATGACTCAAATTTCTTCTTCTAATCCAACTCTACCATTATAATATGCTACCTATCTTGATCTATGTGAATCCCATACAAGCTCTACTTTCAGGCCTTTAATCCTCTTCTCCTTCTCATTGTTATTGAAAGATGTGGAATTCCTTCCATTATATGATAAACTGCTCATCTCATGATCAATGAATCTCTACAACATACGGATTGATTGGTCAGCTGTACCCAACCAATCTTTCAGGAGATAGGCAACCAAGACCATGAATTAAAGCCGAATTAGGCTCCCGTTGGGTATCATCACCAAGTCTTTCACTCTCAGTCTACTAGTGCCTCGCACCTCGAGTAACTGGTGTGTCAACTGCATAACCAGCTGGCATTAAGCCTCAACTAGTTAACCGATATTTCTAGACTCATGATTCAATACGATACGGGGTTGTCTCAAGCTTCTTAATAGCAACTACCTCCCTACATTCTCCAAAGTTGTTACTAGGAAAAATTCCAGAGACAACAACATATGGAAAGGGGTTATCTCAACAACTTCTACCTGTACGCATCCTGAAGGGAACCAATACATTACATTTGTAATATATCATCCCATAATTCATTCCATGACAAGGGAATGTACCAAGAGAGAAACTTCCTTCAGTCCATGACCATGACATTTCAATACTTGAATCACTTCCACAAACCACCGCCATCAGTCATGTCAACTTCTCGTCTACAACTAGTTCATAATACATTCTCCATACAAACCTTATTCAAAGTTATAGGGAGAGAGCTATAAAGACTCCTTTATCAACTTCAGAATCCTTACATGACATTCACTTCCTAAACTCCTCATAGCATAAGCATCTCTTGTAATTTGTTCTTACTTGTAAAACTTGCCTTCAATCTCTTACAACTTAAAATTCCAACTCGATCACCATATACTGCTCCTCACAGGGTACCACCACAGTCCTTGTCCAAACCCATACTAGTTGTCCTCCAATTTACAAAACTTAACAATGCATCCAATTCCAAACAACCTTCTATCTCACAATTTAACTCCGCCTCCTTCCGGACGCTTATCCACCATAAAATAGACAAGAGTCTCTCTTTTTCAATTTAGGTTTAGCCCAAAGGACTCTAGTGACCTCTTAACCATATCTCATATCCTTTCAGCATTGTTTGACCTTCTAATTCATTCTAAAATTACCCAACCACTTTCTGCACAATCTATGAACATGACACTCTGGATAACAGTCACCGTCTCTTTACTATCCTCCTTGATGACACTCAGATCACTGTCACCATCATTGCTAAGGCCTTTAACATCTGGCACTTATCTTGACTTTAGAACACATATTTTTACTGCAAATACAAACTCCCACTAATTAACTTATTCTCCACCATTGCTGCATCCAACTTGGTATCCAAACCAATGGATTGGGTTCTCTCACAGTTCTTTCACTGCTTCAAAATACCTTAACCTTCAACCTTTAGGATTCAATCATCATTTCCATATTCACTTTCTACAATTTCCATCACTTATAATACTCAACAACTTACCTTATCTCTTATAATTAGGATTTCTCCACTTCCTTTGCTAATTTCCTCTTAGGAATCCCCCAGAGAAAAAAAACACAGATCATTGAAATTCTCTTATCCTCATCAGTCTCCCACAATTGTTGTGACAAAGCATATATCTTCACGCGCCAGTCCTCAAAGGATGTATATGACACTACTGATAACTACTCCTTGATTTCCAAGCAAGCTCCCGAAGCCTCAGTACTTAGTAACACTCACCTCCTTTGCTGCTCAGCCTCCCTTTCCATCTTGAGCATTGCAAATTACACCTTTTATTCATAGGTGCAATCCATAGCACCAAATATAGTTTCTAATTGATCCACCCATTCTTTATCCACCTCATATTTCAGGTTACTTTCGAAAACTGGTTGATTAACTTTCGAAAGTCTTTCAGTTGAAAGAAGATACCTCTTCTTCTAACCCTCAAGGCCTCCTTGGCTCTATCACATCCACATCAATTCCATCATTCATATTACCTTATACATGTCAACTTGACCTCTTTAGCATCCAACTTCACATACATACTGGGTTCTTCATTCATATCACCATACTTTCGCCAGTAACTGCTTCTGCATTCTATTCAATGTTCTTCCTTAATTAATAACTCAGTCATTTAGCATAACCCACTTCTTGTGCATCTCTCTTTGGAGATCATTATTACTTTGCTTACCTCCTGCAGTACTTCTTTCCCTCTATACACCAATGGCAACAAAATTAGTTATATGACTCTAGACTAGTATTACATCGGGAATATGTGAGTTTATGTAATCCATATTGTGCTAAGTATTTCTATAAGCATAAACAATGGCCTGAACCAGTCTCTGATACAAAAATGTAATACCCTACCAAACCTAACCTCCAATCTATACCAATATCTTCAAATAATAGCCAAACATAGCCCAAACACCTCAAATTCACTTCCCAAAACATCAAAACGGTGGAAAAACATCTGAAAACCACTAGAATAGGATGAAATTGCGGTTTGCTATAGTACCGCTGCTGCCTCAGCATTAGAAACCATATTAGTAAAAAGCTGATTTATCGGGCCAACTTCCAATGTGCATAACTTCTTACTCCAACTTCCGATTGACCTGATTCTAACTGCTATAGGTCACTCTCGTCATTATCTACCCATGGACACTAATTTCACTCAAATCTAATTCCATTTGGAGATTTTGGATGCCCAACACCGTTTTAGCCACTTTTTGACCAAAACCCACAACCTATCACCTTCAATTGCCACCAAAGGCAAGTGGACACTCAGGGACTATTTACTCAGGTCCTATCTGACTTAACCAACTTGTCCAAGGGCATTTTACCCCGAAGAAACCTCTCCTCTGAGAATTGACCCCCTTGAACCCCAAAACCACATAATAGGCTATATGCCCAAAACTCGCATACATGGCCCAAAACCACCTTTGGCCTTCCCACATACAGCAGATCTAGCTCATAGACATACTCCCAACAATAGAGATTCATACCGGGGTCCACACCATCAATACACATATAGACAATATACCTATCACATAACAACCATCACAGACAATATCATTACATCATCTATATTATTAAATCCTCATCATTATAATCATTTGATAGTTACATAGCATACAGATAATAACTCTTAGGACTCCTATGTAGATTCCATGATACTACTGAACAACAATACTCCCCAGGAATACACAAAGTAGGCAATACACTTGATTACTACCCACTTGGCATAAGATTACATAAACTATCTTACAGCTATAATTATACTTGAGATTCCTGAACACCGGGGGGGTCTGCATTAGTCATCTCTAAACTAGCACGAGAGTCTTCACCAAAAAGGTTAGTCATGGAGGGGGGGTATAAGACAATGTCTTAATAACTGGGGATAACCACACATATATATCATTAATATTACACATATATGCAAATAATGCAATGCAATGCCAATGTCATGAGATGCATGTCTCCTTCCAGATGGCTAGAACTACGAGCTGTCGTCATAATATGACATTTCGTACAGGTGATTCCCTTCCAACAGTCGGTGAAGAATGATTCTGAGACAACACCAAACTCAACTCCCACTAGTGCACCTGACCAAAGGTAACACTAATGTTCAGATCGTGGTTCTCCTTCCCCTTCCTACCACAAATTGGCAGCGATTTAAGGAAGGTGCAGTCCTCCGTGCACCTTTCCTTCCTGGCCATAAAAGGAGATTTAGCGGCAGGGATCCCATCCTTATCCTCCCTGAATATATATATATATATTCCACCCTTATCCCCCCTGATCATATATCATCATATATCATATCATCATCACCACCCAATCCATCATATATCACAATCTCACAATATCATGTGGTGATGCTCGTGTCATGTCATCATACAATCATCATCATGTTCTCATGTCATGCTATGCATCATGTAATGCCACATCATCATCATCAAGAATCATCATTATATTCATGCAATAAGATCACAAGTAGTGATATGCTCATCATCATCATATGTTCACATCATGTCACATCACATATATGCATCATCATCATATACTATATCGTCTAGCCGTGTGCATACCACGATATATAGAAAATCATACACATACACATAATGATATCATGTATGAATGGAGAGACATGCATATATATATAATTCAACATATCATATATGTACAAAACAAATAATGCAAACACCCGATTACCTCTAGTTGTCCACACCACGAACACAAGAGCTTAGGCAAACCTCCAGAGCACCCAATAACGAACTATATGCCTCCGATTAACCAATCAATCACTACTACAACATAATACCTTTAATTAACATAACTTCCATAACACTAAAATCCACAATCTCGCCGTCCAAGCTTAACCCGGGGTTCTAACAACATACACACATACTAATAAACCTTAAACAACCATTCAAACACACACTAACACATACTATTTTGGATTTCCATTTCCTTTCCCAAATTCCAACCTAGGGTTTAACTCAAACCCATTACAATCCAACCAAAACTTATACTCAAAGCCTCCTAACACTATATAACACTTCTACAACACCAAAACAAGCATTTTAATTGGTGGATTCTTACTCAACTCGAAAACCCACATACTACAACCGATTCTAAGCCAAAATCTAAAGAGAAAAGAGAGGAGAGGAAGCAAAATCAACTTACCAACATTAATGAAGCTCTCTAGGTCCAGAAAATATCCCCTCAGGTTAGATTTTGTGTGCCCTAGTAGAGCTTCTCGCTGCTTCTCTATCGCTCCCTCTGTTTCTTTTTTTCTTTTTCATTTGAAATGATTATGATTTAAATCAGTTTCTCGACTCTTCCCACAACACCCCCAGTTTCAGCCCGAAAATGCCACTAAAATTGGCTCTCACCGCGGCAGCCCTGCTTCTCACTGCAGTGTGGAGCTCATTTCTTCTCCACTTGAACCTTCCTTCGTCTGTTTCCTCTGGTTCTGCAGACAATGCCAAAGGCAAGCCTCATGAGGGTTGTTATAATCTTATTGCTAAAATGGCATAGAATGCTTAACAGTTTGGTACTATAGCATCTTAACTGATTCAGGGTATCAATGAAGTTCATGTGTCATTTTATAACTAGAAAATTGATCAAAGGTTTGATGAAATAACATCCATGATTAAGCAAATTGCCTTGATTTAGAAACAATCATAGTGTAGTTCTTCTCAGTCACATCCTTCTCAAGCTTACACTTCTCAGCCTCCTGGCTTTTCTACTCCAAGTCAGTTTCCTCATTAACCTTCCACCTCTACTGCATTAGTGGGACCTCTTTGTGACATTTGCCAACTTGTAACTCATGTCACTACACAATGTCCTTTTCTTGATGATAAAACTGAGTTTTGTAATACTATTTATCCAATGAAGCTTATGCAACAAGGATATAAATATCACCCTTACTCTAACACATACAATCCTAGATGGAGAGATCACCTTAATTTGAGATATGGAGGGGGTAACCAACAGAGGTTTAATGTTGCAGGGCCTAGTACTCCACAAACTCCTTAACTTATGAGATCATCAATTCCTATTCAAGAAGATCCTAAGAAAGAAGATGACATTGAGAATATAATGAAACAAATGATGCAACAATTTAAGCAAGAGATACCATACATACAGATTCAACATAGACAAGAGATGTAAAATGTTGATACTCAGTTGGGTTTGCTTGCTTCTTCTTTTAATGAAGTGAAAAGCCAAGGGTCAGACAAATTACCTTCCCAAATGGTGGTGAACCCTAATAGTGGTAACATCAATGCTATATCATTGAGGAGTGAGAAGCAAGTTCATTTTGAGGATAAATCTACTCCAGAAGCTTCAACATCTTCTACAGTTTTTGAGGAAGTGCCTATTAAGGATCCACATTCTTCTACTCATTTGATAAGGGTCAGACAATTGTAGAACAGATACAAGCTGCACCTGGTAAGTTCAAGAAGAATGAAGAGGAGGAAAAGAAGAAGATTCTACCATTCCCTAATAGGGTGACTCAGACCAAGAAGCTGAAGGAGCAAGAAGTAGAGAAAGAAATTTGGACATCTTCAGAAAAGTAGAGATCAATGTTTCCTTGATTGACTTGGTTAAACAATTCCCAAAGTATGCCAAGTTTCTTAAAGAGTTGTGTACTAATAAGTGGCAGCATAAAGGGAAAGAAAGAGTAGACCTTGGAAAAAGTGTGTCAACATTGTTTCAACAACCTCTACTAGAGAAGTGCAAGGATTTGGGTAGTTTCACCATACCATGCAGTATTGGCAACTTGGAATTTATTGATGCCTTGATCGACATTAGAGTTGTAATCAATGTTATGCCCAGGTTTGTATACTCTTCTTTGATAGACCTAGGGAAGTGAAGGGAATGGGATTTCATGCAAGAAACTTGGTAGAAACTATGAACTAGTTAAGAAAGTAAGGTTTTGCAAGAGATAGAGAAAAGTTCCATAAAAATCCATCACTTCTTCCTCTTGGGTGTATTTTAGCCATAGCAAGGGTTCATTTTAGAGTTAGAATTTCATGAAAAGGATGCCAAAAATGGGTTCTTCATGATGAAATTTCTTAAGAACAAGTATTTGTTTCATGATAGGGGTTAAGATAAACTATAGGGGATTTTTAGGTTCAAATGAGACTTTATGAAGTCATGGAATTAGCGGGTTGAGTGAGTATTCAATGTTGTTATAGTACTTGGAGAAGTTCAAGAAAGCTAGTGGAAGCATTGGAATCAAGTCGGAAAAAAAAAGGGAAATCACTAATGTAGCATAGTTTACTTTCTTTCTTTATGTTATTATATATTATTTCTATAATATGATATCATTCCTATATTGTTGTTGTGATATTTCATGACTGGTATTGGCTATTTTAAGTAAAGGTTTTGACCTTGGGATGTACATTTTATAAAAGGAAACTTTGCCAAAATTTTTATTTGACAATATAGCTCATTATGTGATTGAATGATTGAAAATGTTTTGATGCATGTTTTTACGTATATATAATAATGTATTTGCATGAATATGAGTTTGCTATTGAGATTCCATAATCTTACCATCCCAAATGTTAACCATGATAGGACCAAGTTATGCCAAAGATCAAGGCAAGGCTAAGAGGATTGAAGAGGAGCATGATGATTGGGCAAATTGTGAAAGTTAAAATGTGTTACTCTACATTTTGTATAAAATAATATATAAATTCATAAGGCTATGCTTAGCTGTAGTTATATTCCTTTCACCCTCTTACGATGTTTTGAACATGTTTTGGACTAGTTTGAATTATGTATATATTGTATAATAATGGTTTTGAAATTTGGAATGCAAATTTGTTCAAGATGACCAATAGTGGTTGGAACATGAGTACTCTATTTGAAATAGAGCATTCCATAAAAGTTTTATATATTCCTTGAAAGTAGATCAAGTAAGCTTTCCAAAAAACTACAGAATACCTAAATTAGATAAGCATATGATTTATGGTGAATTTTTTAAATTAAGGGTCAAAACTAGATAGTGTTTGGAAAAACTATTATTTTTATTACAAGTAATGCTTAATTTGAAAGGCAATATAAAATCATATAGAACTCTAAAATTTTGTGTTTTATTAAAAGATCTATATTTTAAATTCAATATACCACTAGTTTGTACACAATTGGAGCTATATAATGAGAGTTATATATGATTTCCTAAAATGGTTCGAGTAAAGGATATGTTCAAACCCTTGATGATTCATAATGATGCTATGACCTATACAAAATAAATATGAATGGAAAATAGACATATAGATTTTTTTTAATGGAAAAAAGAATACACAAATTGACTCTGCATAAGATGAGAAATAAATTTCCAAATAAGAGGTCATAAAACTAGAAAGATGGAAATTGATCATATAAGTAGTGATCTTTGTGCCAAATACTGTGCAAATTGGCATGCTAAAGATACTATTTCATATTTTTTTAGAGAATGATTTAAGCTATATTCAGGAACTTGAATCATCTCCATATGATTTTTTTAGATTTAGTTATAATTTTTCCAAAATTTAGTCTGGACAATGAGTTGCCAAATGAATAGTAATAAAAAATTTTAATTTTTTTTTGTTTTGGTTTCTCATGTGATTCAAGTTTCTAAAATAATACAAATAGACATTAAATATGGTCTTGTACATGGGAAATGAGGTCTAAAGTTAAGGTCTTACAGTTAATAAATTTATTAATTAATGAATTATTTATTTAATATTTTGAATTTTAAATTCATGAGAAGGAAGTTATCAAGTGTTTTTAATAATAGTAAACTAGTAAGACTTTTTAGTAGTAAAAAAAACTCCCACTCTATATTCTCTGTCATTCTCATCACTCTCATCAAGAGTAGAAGACTCTCTCTTCTCTAATGGTATCTTTTACAATGGACTAGAGGTCAGCTTGTATTAGCAGTCTTATATTTTGATGATAACAAAACTAGATAAGAATTGCTTTGCAGGAAATAATTAGCTCTTAGACAAAATATAAGGAAGTTCATAAGCCAAGAAAACTCAAGACAAGATCTTTAGAAAAATTTTGTAAGTAGTTAAAACTATAAGCAAAATGAACTACGAATAATGTTTATGAATGTTTTCTAAACTCAAAGTTTAATATGCTAGAAGTTTTTAAGTTTAGAAAGAGTCTTATACCTTATCTCTTCAAGTCTCATAAAATCTCTTCTAAATAATTGATTATCCCTAGCCATGTAATATGTTATTTCAATTGTTTATCCTCATTTCGTATTCTCTTTATGGTATAATTGATTATCTCCAACAAAATAATTGATTATTGTATCTCTACTATATTAGCTTCCGTCATTTATAGTGCCTAATCGATTATATCTATATATAATCAATTATATCAGTTGCCTAACATGTCCAGTTTTAACCTTTATCTGATATAATCAATTATCTCACTCAAAGTAATTGATTATCATGTTCTGGTCTTTCCTAATTAACTTCAGCCTCACAATCCAATCAATTACTCTATAATTCTAGTCAATTATATTGCTTCATATAACCTACACTCTTATATAATCGATTATAACTTCTCATCAAGATTGTAAGCTCTCTATTTGAAATCTAACTTATTACTCTTGAGCTTCTAATCGATTATCTTATATATTTACTTAAAAATTTCCCCCAACCTAATCTATTATAATTCAACTTAATCGATTATCTTTGTCTTCCTTTCCTATCTTGTTCCATGATAATCAATTATCATCACTACAAAAATTGATTACATCTCAACTTTTCTCAGACACGTCTATCTTGTTATTCTTTCTTTCAAGGCAAGCTAGAAAATGGATTTAATCTCTTCCTCTATATTAAAAGATGTTTACTCTAGCTTAAATGATCATTTTGATTTATGGTAAAACAAGTTACTAAGAGAACACATATTTAGTATAATCAATTGTTTCTCACTTGTAATCACTCAATCTGGGTAGGTGAGCATTAAATGCACCTTCAATGGTCATTTAATCTCTAAGTAATAGTAAATTTATTGTGTGCAACAGCTAATAAATTAGTCTTACCTATATAAATAGCAGTTCATTTATACAAAAAAGAACAAGAAAGTGTTTTGAAAACATTGTACATTAATTTAATCGTTCTTTTGGTCATCAAAATGCTCAACCACCTCTGATCTTCATTGTATCATATTCACTTCATTGAGTGAGGATTTATTGCTGTAAAGCATTAAGTTTTATTCCAAAATATTTTTGAGTATACTCAAGATAGTGGATATGTTAAATGGGTTGTCAAATTGCTCCTTGTACGGAGAGAGAAATTGTTTGTGAAAAATAAAGCATTGTACTGTGGCCCACATATGCCCATTCAAAACTTGTGGAGATAGTGAAAGCCTCAAGTGAAATCTTAAGAACAAGACATAGGACAAGTAGTGTAGTCCAAACTAGAATAAATTTCTTATGTACCCTCTATATTTTATTATTCAGTTCATTATATTGAATATACTCTATTTAACCCTATTTTTCTATCATCTTCTCTATTTCATTAATTCTTCTAGATTAGCGAAAAACTTCAATTCACCTAATTCACCCACCTCTTGAGTGTTCAGACATTTTAACAGTTTCCATATATGATTAAAGTCTAAATCTTGTGGGAAAGAGGATTGTAAGAAGATCTTTGAAGAATAGAAAAAGAGACAGTAGAAATTTTGCCCAATCAGTAAGTGTTCTCATTCGCTGCTCAAATTTCCACATTGGTATCATAGCCAGGTTGCCTAAAATCCTCATAAACAAGTTTTCCAATGCCACCAAGGACATCCAAATCAAACTTAAAAGGAGTGATATATGACCTCTCAAAGTTGGGTCTTCAAAACTGCAAATTTTGCAATGAAACTACAAAAGGGGGGTCCTTAAGATGATGGTCAAAATGGTGGCATTGGTGGAGTACAACTAGTTGCCTCATACTAAGGTATGTGACTTTCTTTCAAAAATTAGAGGGCTCAGAATTTTGTTAAACAAACTGACATTTAATAAAATTTTTAAAAAAAGGTAAACATGTGGCAATTTTGAAGAGTGGGAGTTGAACCCTTAGGGCCATTTTGGTATGAAGGATTTTGTCCAAGGTAAAGGGAAAATGCAATGGAAAGCCCATATTATCTCATTTAGTACGCATCACCACATGTTCCAAGGAAAGCAAATTTTCCATTAAATGTTGGAATCGTGCTTCCTTTAGGGGGGGCTTAGGAGTTTTCTGGCTCCCTAAGAAGCCACATTTTTTGGACTAAATTACCCTCACATCTAAAGCTAATTTTCAAGCTTAACCATCCTTGAAGTTTGTATCTTTCATCTCTTCCATGGTTTGCCAACCTTAACGCTAACTACAATAAACCTTAGTGTCAATCACAATAGCTCCATTGACCCTTTTTCATGGCATTGTTGTTCTCACTACCATCCAACCATGCTAATTGTGATGAAGGAGCTCCAAAGATCTAGACACAGATCCATCCACCATCATTTTCCTTATCTTCCATCCTTTGTTCCTTTCTCTCTCATCCTTTTTCTCCCTCTCCCTCATGTACCTTCTCTACAAGCTTCATCTTATCTTCCCTTAACCCCCATGAGCATATCTGGGTGAGCACTATGATGATGGAGGTGCTAGAGTACTATGGCTGCAATCACCATTCTGTCATGCTCTTAACTTGAAAGGAAGATAAAGGTTTATGGTGACAGGTCATTAAAGTCGAAGGGCTTCAGCTCTATGTGCTTTTTTTAAAATTAATTTTATACTATTATTTAATTATGATATTTTAGTATTTTACTATATTAACCTTCCATTTCATTATTAAAATACTTATATCAAACGAAGTTTATATCAGGATTCCATTGATTTTTTTGACATACCAAACATACTTTTAAAACTCATTTTCATTCCCTTTCTTGTTCCTATTCCATAAAAAGTTATTCCAGCATACCAAGCGGGGACTTAATGCCCAAACAAAAACCATCTACTCTAGCAGCAAGCCATGTGTCCATTTTGGGATAATAGGTGGCTCATTTTTTTCAACAAAAAAAAAGTAGGAACATGGGACTATTATGATTAAACCCGTGACCTAAATGTGTAACATTCCAAATTTCATACAAGATACCGCAACATGTATAGAGATGTGGGGAACGTGGCATGAGATGCTTGAAATGATGGAAAAAGAAGTCAGATGTTAATGTTTCATATTTGGTCCTTAATTAGAATTAATTTTTCATAAGGTTCTAAATAAGAATTCATTCTAGACTTGACTCGAATGCAATATATCAGTTGAATAGAAGTTCACATCGAGTTAAGCGTAACGATATAAGTATTGCATAGTTGGGAAGTCTAGGTTGAAAGATAAACGCATTTGAAAGTATAATAACAAGAATTATTAAAAAATTGGTCTTTTTGGGAAAATTATGAGAAAGTACCTGGAAGAATCAATATTTGCATTTTTTATCTGGCTCAAGAGCAAAACTGTCTTTTCTCTGCTGGAAATAAAATGTGAAAATTACATTTTAGCCTCAAGGTAGAAGAATTATTTGCAATATAGTCCTTAAAAGGAAGGAATTGATGTAATTAATTTCCTAGGAAAAAAACAAAAAAGGGCCCGAAAGAATTAAAATTTTAGAATTTTTAATTATAATTTTTTAATTCTTTTAGGCCCATTTTCATAATTTTTCCCAGTGACCTAATTGTAACAATTCTTCCCATTTCAAGGACTAAATTGCTAAAATGTAATTTTCACATTTTATTTTCTAACGAAAATGATTGTATTATCTTGAGTTGAGTCAAAAATACAAATATTAATTCTTCTGGGTTCTTTTTCATAATTTTTTCGGGACACAATTTTTTATTAATTATTTTTCATTAAACTTTTAAATTGGTCTATCTTTTAATCTAGACCTCCTAACTACACAATACTTATATCGTTGCACTTAGCTTGAGACGATCTTTCAAATCAATTGTTATCCTGCATACCCTTCGGCTCAATTATGAAATTTATCCCTACCAAGGACCTTATGAAAAATTTATTCCAATTGAGGACCAAGCATAATTCCTTTTAAGGACCATATAAAAAATTAATTTCATCTAAGGACTAAGCAGGTAAAATTATCATCTTATTTATTTTCTCATATTTTTATGCATTTTATAGTTTCCTGTAAAAAATAGCGATATTACACTAGTAGAGTTGAAGAGTGGAATGAAAAATGTACCAATTATGACAATTATAAAGTGTCAATTTGGCAAATGGTGCAAGATCATGTAAAGTGTTATGAATCTATATTTTTCGCGGTTATACTTCCATGAACCGTATATGAAATGTTATGTATGGATTTGGAGCAATGAATGATGATGTAATATGTTATGAGGTATATTATGCGAGGTATGGCATAATTTAATCCAAAATGACTACTAGTAGTTGAAATAGGGGAAATTTGTTTGAAAATAGGACAATTAGTTTAAGTGTTATATATTCTCTAAAATAGACGAAGTGAGATTTCCATAGAGTTGAAGAACAGTTAAATTGTATAAGTATGTGATTTATAATGAATTTCTAAATTTGGGGTTCAAAACTGGATAGTGTAGGAAAAACTGAAACTTTCACTGTGAGTACTGAATGTTTCATAATGTAATATAAAATAGTACAGAGCCCAAAAATTCAATGGTTTATAGTTATTGAAAACTATATATTTTAAGTTTAATATGCCACTGATTTGGAAGTAACTAGAACTATACAATGAGAGATATGTAAGTTTTCCTAAAACTATTCCAATAATGGTAGTAATATGACCCTTAATGGTTTAAGTTTGTGTTTTGCCTTGTACAAGTTGAATAAATGTAAAAAAAAAAATATGTCTAGAAAGTTGACATATAAATATTTCAAATGACATAAATAATGTATGAATTGACTCAGGATAGAAGGAGATATGAATTTTTAAAGTTAAGGTCAAAATCCTAGGGAGATATAAAATGACCATATGAACAGCAAATTTTGTGCAAAATACTATATCAATCAACGTGATTAAAGTCATGGTCCAAATTTTTTCATGTAGAAAATGTTTTAAACTATTTTTGGAGACTTGAATCACCCATATGATTTTTCTAGAATTAGTTATGATTTTGCAAATTTTGGTTTGGAAAAGGGATTGACTAAATGAATAGTAACTTGAAATTTCAAATTTTTTCTATTTTAGTCCGTTATGTAATTAAAAGTTCTAAAGTGACTCAAATGGACTTAGTTAAGGTCTAATATATGGGAAACATGGTCTAATGCTAAGGTGTTACACTTTTGGTCAGAGCTGATGATTTAGTCTCTTAGAGCAAAGATTCAGGTAAATCTTTACAAGAAAATGTATCTTTTAAGCCAAAGTTTGTCCCCTTCAATTGTAAAGTGTTATTTCTTATAGAAATCTAGCCTAAGAATGTTACCGTGATGTAAGAGATTAGTCTTAAGGATAGTTAAAGTTAGTTGCTGGATTAGTTGAAGATGTTTTGCAAAATTTATTTCTCCTTTGGTCTTGAATTCTTTTAGAGTTTGATCATAGTTAGATCCTATTAATAAAAAGATAATGTAGGAACACAATCCTAATGGAGCTCAAAGATCGTAATAGATCTTATGGTCATAGTAAACCAATAGTGAGGTTGTAGTCGACCTCTAAAGAGAATGAGAAAGATTAAGAAGCCTTATAGTACTGATAGTTCTCTAGAAGAGGATGATCTAGGAGAATTTTAGAAAAATATAAAACCTCATTAATCAGTAGCTAGTACACATGTTGTCCTAGGGCTTTTCTCGAATGCCAAGCCACTGACCAGGAAGAAGCTATAAAATGTAATGGTGAGAGATGATAAGTCAATGTAACACCTTACTTTTATCTATATTTTCCTATATATTATAGTATGTACAATGTCCAATTAGCTCATATTAAGAGCTTGAACCATTAATAGGACCAAAATATTTAAATTAAAAAAAAGTGGTACTTTTCATTTGGTTCTCAAGTTTTTTGGATGAATTTTGAAAAATCATAACTTAATCCTGAAAAATCGTATCAATGTGGTTCAAGTCTCTAAATGAAGATAGAAATATAATACACAAGATAAAAATATGAAAATTTCATTTAACTAGACCAATTAGTACAGTTTATTGCTCAAACTTACACTGTACAAATGGTCATTTCTCTCTTTTTCAGGATTTTGGCCATAAAATTAAAAATTCATATCTAACTCTATATAGAGCCAAATCATATATCCTATATGCCATTGGAAATATATATATGTCTACTTACTTTCATATTTTTCTTATACATTTATTTAGTCTAGACAGGGCACAACATCAATTTGAATTGCTAGCGATTAGAACATCACTTTTACTGGAACAGTCTTGGGAAAACTTGTATATCTCTCATTGTACAGCTCCAATTGAACTCAAACTAGTGGTATATTAACCTCAAAACATAGATATTTTCATAAATGTAAACCACTGAATTTTTGGAGATTTGTACAATTTTATATCACTTTTCAAAAAGAAGTAATATATTCAGTAAAATTCGCAGCCTTCACATCACTGTCTAATTTTGATCATGAATTTTAAAATTACACTATAAATCGTACATATATCCAAATTATGTGTTCTTATCTCATTGGAAAGCTTGTTCTCTCTAGTTTCAGGGAATATATAACACTTGACTTACTTTCCCTGTTTCAGTTAAATAGTGTTAACTTTACTTTCATTGCTATAAAATGAACTTCTAGCAATATAACATGGCAAAGTAGACTTTATAACAAGCTCACATGATCATTCCATGTTTCAAATCTATGCCAAACATGTCATAATACTCATAAGAACATAATATTACAAAGATATAGATCCATATGCATATACATCATTTTTATACATTATTTCAAAATATGGAGAAAGAAAATGCCAGAGGAATGGAGAAAGAGCACTCTAGTGCCCATATATAAGAACAAGGGGGATATTCAGAATTGTGCTAATTATCGAGGCATAAAACTCATGAGTCATACCATGAAACTTTGGAAAAGAATGATTGAGCATGGACTCAGAAAGAGTCTCGTATTTTGGAAAACCAATTTGAATTTGTGCCAAGACGGTCTACAACAGAGGCTATTTATTTATTAAGAGGTTTAATTGAAAGATACCAGAGTAAAGAGAGAGACTTGCATATGGTTTTCATTGATTTGGAAAAAGCCTATAATAGAGTACCAAGAGATGTATTGTGGAAAGTAATAGAGAAGAAAAGTATCCGTGTGACTTATATTCAAGCCATAAAGAATATGTATGAGGGGGCAAAAACAAGTGTGAGAACTTCTGGAGGTGTAACAAAGGACTTCCCTATAATAATAATAGGCTTACATCAAGGATCTTTTTTGAGTCCATACCTGTTTGATCTGGTTTTGGATATTCTTACAAACATATATAAGAAGAAATTCCAAAGTGTATGCTTTTTGAGGATGATATAGTTTTTATTGAGAACTTAAGAGAAGAGGTCAACTCTAAACTTGAATTATGGAGACATACTTTGGAATCAAAAGGTTTCTGTCTAAGTAGAAGTAAGATGAAATATATGCATTGCAAATTTAACAAGAGGCCAATTAGAAATGATTCAGAGGTAAAAATTGGAGAGCAAATCATTCCTAAAGTGTCAAAGTTTAGATATTTGGGGTCGATTTTATAGAATAATGGTGAAATTGATGGAGATGTTATGCATAAGATACAAGCTGGGTGGTTAAAGTGGAGGAAAGCAATAAGAGTTATTTGTGACCGTAAGGTACCTACTAAGCTTAAAGGAAAATTTTACAGAATAGCTATAAGGCCAACAATGCTATATGGTAGTGAATGTTGGGCTTTGAAAGGACAATAAGAGTATAAGATAGAAGTAGCAGAGATGAGAATGTTGAGATGGATGTATGGTCATACAAAATTGGATAAGATACGAAATGACTGTATACAAAGCAAAGTTGGGGTAGCACCTATCGAGGAGAAAATAGTAAAAAATCGTTAAAGGTGGTTTAGGCATATACAAAGAGAGGGCAAGAAGAGCCAGTAAAGAGAGTTGATCAAATGGCCTGGAACCCGATCAAAAGGTGGAGAGGAAGACCAAAAATGACACTAAGGGAAGTCATAAGAAATGACCTTTTGAGAAATGATTTATTTAAGGAGATGGCGTTTGATAGAGCTCATTGGTGTCGTATGATCCATGTAACCGACCCCACATAGTGGGATAAGGCTAATGTTGTTGTTGTTGTTGTTGTATTTCAAAATATGGAATCATAGCTTGAAATTATCATCAAGCATCATTCTCTCCTTCATTATCTTTACCTTTTCTTTGGACTCCTTTGCATAGCATGTGCATATCATTTGGGATGCTTGAGGGGGTAAGATTGGGGGACAATCTCAATAGTAAGTTACATTCCATGCAATTATGTCAATCATGTCAAATAAACTCATATTTGATCATATTTAGTCACATCAATCACATTTAAACAATAAATTGCCACATTGGTCATAAAAATTTTGACAGCATAATAGCTTAGAAAATCGACATCCTGGGGAATAAAACCCATCATTTTACAGTCAAGACCAATCAAATTAATCACAATTTCAATATCGCAAGACCAATCATAGAAAGACAATGAAAGAACATAAAGCAAGAATATGAAACTTAGCTACCTTTGGTGCTTGCACTTGGCTTTCCTCTTTAAACCAAAGCTTCCTCTAGTTTTTCCAAGCTTGCCCAAGTCCCTAAACATCATTAAACACATGCTCAAGCCACTGATTTCATAGCTAATCACAAAAAGCTCTCATAAAACTCTTGAAACCTTTAAATTCCCAAACTCTTTATCTTAAGCTCTATCTTTGAGCCAACCCTTGTCTTGAAGATTTTTCATCATGGGGAATTCATTTTTGCCATCAAATTAATGAAATTCCAACCTTAAGACACTCAAGTGATCTGGCCAAAAATCTTCTCCAAAGGAAATAGAATGGTTCTTTCAGAAACTTGCTTAAAACATACCATACTTATTTCCTTTAGTAAAATCTCATGCTTTCTCTTGATTTTATGGCTTAAAAACAACTTTCCTTCCCATTAATCATGCTTGGCCATATTAGAACAGTGGATGAAGCAAAGAAAATTTCAAGGGAATTAACTCATAGAGCTTAGAAACCATACTAGAACACTTAAAGAACACAAGAGGTTTGCTTAACAATTTTCCTTGCTTTTCTTCCTTATTTTTCTTCTCTTTTTCTTTCCTCCTTCACCCCACATAGCCTCCCTTTCTTTCACCTTTGCTGCAGCTTCTCTTCCCTCTTTCTAAGTGTCCAAAACATCCAACTTGAGGGAGTATAAATAAAAGAAGCCAACCAATGAAATTATGCCACCAAAGCTTCTTGATTTTTCTTGCAAATTCATGAAAATAATAAATTAATACTATTTTGTCATGTGTAGCTTGTGGAGCACGAAATAGTGAGTATTTTGGTTCAAAAATATTGTAATTTTATTTATCTAGATATATCTTGAACTGATCTGGATAAATAAAGCTACTTTAGCAGTATATTTTACTATTATTGAAATACTAATTATAATTATATTGGGATATAAAATTACCATAATATACTTATTCCAATTAGTCCAAATATGAGACCCACACATTTTTCTTGAATGAATATTGTCTCTTCCTGCAGTCCAGACTGACCTTTATTAGGTAGGACATTAATATTAAATCATAATTACCCAATAAATATTATTTTGATCTTAATAAATTTCATACTATATTCCAATGGTCTTAGCTCATGGAGAGCTTCATTTTGACTATAATTTTTCATATTTATAAAAATTCCCTTAACCTAGGACAACATTTATAATTTTTAAAACTTTCGGGTCATTAGGTGTAATTTTTGCCAAAATATTTGACTTCTCTTTCTCGCCTGAATTAGTATATCCTTGGGGATAAAATTAGCATTTCCATGATTCTTAGAGGTAAAAATATAATTTCTTATTTTTTTATCCAATCGGGAAAAATCACCTTTTTACATTATTTCATGTAAAACAGTGTCTACCCATTTTTGTAAATTTCCTATGTATTTTTAGTTATTTAATATTTTAGGAATTTTACAGTCAAAATGCAAGTGTCCCACCTGTGAAATGAAGTAATATTAGTGGCACAATGTTTCCAATAATGAATTTAAAAGGCCAAAAAAGAATAAATGATAGTAATGAAGAAAAGCAGCCATAAAGTAAATCATTAGGGGAAAACCAATATATGATTTAAAGGAAGGTAAATTAGAACATACAAATGACTAGCATCCAGATACAAGAAATTGGCCTAAGCCGTATTAGAATCCTACAAAGGAAAAGATAGGATCTAGTATGATTTTCTGTAATGATAGCCATATAGTGGTCACTAATTGGAAAGGATTACCGAGCCCAAGAAGCTACCCAATAGTAGTGGTCCCTTCAGGTAAAGCCCTACCAGAGCTAGTAATTGCACCTTAAGGTGAAAAGGTTGATCAGCCCATAAGCTATGACAAGTAAGTTTGGGCTAGGAAAATCATTTGGAAAGGATGGTAACTCCTTCCAATTAAACCAAGGACTCCAAATCCAAATGATTGATAAAGTGGTTTTAAGGAACACTAGGATGGATATGGGAGATAAGTTTTAAGTTCTAGATCTCTTGAGTGCTATGTTAGCAGTGAAAGAATGCTTTAAAGGGCATTATGATTGTTGGCTCCCTAGAAGTGAATAGGTTAAGCAAATACTTGATGCTATCTAGAACCATGAGTTACGAAATGTAACACATCTCTTATGGGCCTATTTCTCATATATTTAATTATTTTAAAATCTATTTATATCATAGTAGGATCTTGAATCACAATAAATGCCACAATAAATTTTTTTCAACTTTGGCCACTATTCATTTAATCGAATTTATTTATTCCGATTAAACTTTGGAAAATCATAACTAAATCAATAAAAATTATATAAGTGAGAGCAATGTTAGTACTAAACTGTATAGCAAACTCTGTGAAATTTCACAATTTATATGAAAAACTGCAAAATAATTATTTTAATTAGGATTAAATATAAAAATCCGCCAAATATTCTACACACATCCAATCTGAGTGATCTTTGGATCATCTTAAAGCTCTGTTTGTCTACTTTTCAACCATATACATCATTCATACTTTATACATCAAAAGTCCAAATAGTGACATGTTTAGTCTACATAGGTCAAGATGACCATTTATATCTCACTACTTTGCCAAACAAATGCCATAAAATATTTACGAGGCTGTACATCATTTTCATACTATACCATACTTTATCTAAGACCTAAGGCATCATAAAAACTTGAATAAACATACTTAACATCACATTTACAAGTTTATATAAAAGGTCAAAACTCATGGCCAATGCTAGAATTATCAAGTTAATGGCCAAATTCTTTCTCCTTTCCTTTCTCTTCCTTGGTGGTCTTGCCATTATTGCTATCTATTCATGGTTAATATTTGGGATGGTGAGATTCAAAGAATCTCAGCAGTTAACACCCAACATGCCATCACATCATCACATTAAGCATGAAAACATCAAGATAACACATTTTGAATACATTAACACATTTGTGTCATATGAATTCATAAACTTTTTGGCGGAGTTTCATTTTGAAAATGAACATCTTGGGGTCTTAATGCCCCTCCATCAAATCAGCCAATACACATAAATCATCTCAAAATATCATTGCAATCATATAACAAGGCATAAAGCACATTGAAAACAAACATGATAATATAATGCTAGTATGGGAAATTAACTACCTTATGATACTTCCTTGCTCTCCAAATTTGGTCCACCACTTTTTAAGCTTTCCACAACCTTCTTGGACCTATCCACATCATCATTGAACCAATTTAGCCATTAGTTTTTTGGAATTATACAATACCATACACACTAAAACCTAAATTTTTTACTTTGTTCTCCTTTGATTTTTCTTTGTACAACACCCTTGTTCTTAAGGTTTTCGACCATGGGGAATCCATTTTTGGGGTCAAAATCATGAAATTCAAACTCTAAATACTCCCCCTGCTTTGATCAAAATCTGACCTAAGTGATTGGAAAATACTTCCTTCAAATCACTTCAAACCATCCATGAATTCATGCTTCTAGTATCTAGTCTATGCTTTTCCTAAGTTTAATGGTTCAAAACCGATTCCTATTGCTAAATCACATTTTGGCTGAAACCTTAAGATGGAAAGGAAGCAAACTAAACCATAGAACATGCTTTGAAAATCATAGATAGTAATCTTAAGGTGGTAGTATAGAAGTGTACCAATTTATGCTTCAATTTTCCTTTAGTTTTCTTCCTTTTTCTCTTCCTTCTTCCTCCCTTTTCTTGTGTTTTCTTCCTCTGTTTTGGGTTGCTAGTTCACCTGTTAGATGGTGAGGAAAGAGAAGGGTTTAAGTGGCTAATTATGTGCTTAAGTAAGTAACTAATCATGGTTACTTTTTGCAAATCCTTGATTACTTTATTACATACTTCTTTGAGAAGTTTTCCAAAAAAAATAATATAATATTATTTTCTGTCACATGGCTGCAGCACTCACGCATGGGAGAGGGAGGAGAATGTCTAAAAATTGCCCAATTTTCCTGATCCAGATATATCTTAATCCAGGTACTTTTTAAACATATCGATAAAATTGTCTTTATACTAATTTAGCATTTTTGGGCTACAGGACTATTATAAGTTTATTTTTATATTTCCATAATTATACTGTCCTAAATGGTATCTATATATGACCTATATCCTGACCCGGTTTCTTTTTAACCATCAATAGGACCCACAATTTACTTTATCGGTTTATTATTACTTTTGGACACTCAACACTGATTATTTCTTTATTCTTGAACATTAACCCTCAGTGCCATACACCATTGGACTTCTTTTGTCAAGGGCTTCGTTTTGACAGTAATTTTACATATTTACAAAATTGCCCTTGACCTGGGGTTAAATTATAATTTCTAAAACTTTCAGGTCATTAGGTGTAATTTTTTTCAAGGCTTTTCTATTTCCCTCTCAGCATAAATTTTAATACTTTTGGGACATGGATGTCATTTTTATATTTCTTTAGGGGTAAAAATATAATTTTCTTATTTTTTTGTCTAATCGGGAAAAATGATCTCTTTACCCTATTTCACGTAAAATGGTGTCTGTCCATTTTCACGAATTTCTTCTTATACATTTTACGTTATCATCAATTATGTCCTCTTTTTTCACTTAGTATCACATAAGAATGTCCTAGAGGATATGTAACACCTTATTTTTAAACTCATTTCCCATAAATTAGACTCCTTTTAAGCATGATTATACTTGATCCTAAGCTTGAATCACATAAGAATGAAAATCAGAATTTCCAAAATTTTCAGTTACTATTCATATGGTAGTTTCCACTTTCCCGACTGAACTTTGAAAATTTGTAACTAATTCTAGAAAAATTATTTTATAGTGATTCAAGTCTCTAAAAATAGATAAAAACCTTATATATATGGAAAATGTATGAAACAGAGTATTCTATTGACCAATTTATACAGTTTATTTTTCAAACATTTACTGTACATTTGGTCATTTTCTGTTTCCCAGGATTTTGGCCTTATATTTAAAAATTCATATCTCACTCTACCCTAAGCGCATTTATACATTCTTCATGTCATATGAGAGCTCTGAATGTACACTTTTTATACATATTTTTTTTTGTAATTTATTTTACTTGCACAGGAAATGGTGTTAACTTAAATCATAAAGGGTCAGAATTCCACTTTTATTACAACAATTTTGGGAAAACCTCCATATCTCCTATCATATAGCTCCAATTACCTCCAAATCAGTGGCATATGAAACTTAAAACATATACCTTTCTATAAATATAAACCACTAAATTTTTGGAGCTCTGTATGATTTATATCATCTTTTTAATTTTCCAATACCTAACTTTCAGTTTCCAATTTTCCCAATCTTTCTCTGTTCTGAACCATAACTTTGAAAAATCACTATAATTTATATATATCTCCAAATGGACTGCTCTTTAGACCATTTTAAAGTTCTATGAAAAACTGGTTCTATCTACTTGAAGAGCATATATAACACTTATATAGGATACTCTATTTTGAACAGAGTTTCCCTGCTCAAATCAATACTGGTAATCTCAAACAAACTTATGCCATAACTTCCATAATAAGCTTCATAACACATTTACATTGCCATATATTGCTCCAATTTCATGCATAATATCATAAAGGACTTAAAAGAATATATTCAGGGTATCAAACAAGATTTATCCCTTTCATACAAACTTATACAAATTCCCAAAACATAACATTAAGACTTACATAATAATATCATTCATCATTCTCTTCCTTTTTTCCTTTAGCTCTTCTTGGATTACTTGCATTGGTTGGACCTATTATGGTTAGCATTTGGAGGAGTGAGATTCAAAGAATCTCAATAGTTACCACTAATCAAGCAAATATATAATCATATAATGCAAGCACACTTCATCCAATCATCATTCAAACATTTAAAATCATTTATGCTTAAACATTTTATAGAAAATTGGATAGAGTTTCTCCTTACATTTTGGACATCCCAGGGTCAAAAAACCCCACAAATAACCCAACCAATATCAACAAATCATCACACAACATTATTGCAAACATTTGGTATAAACCATTGCAACTATATAATCATATAATGCAAGATTAGGTTAGTAAACTACCTTTTAACTTTTCAATCCTTTCCAAACTTTGCACATATTTCCTTTGAACTTCTAACACTTCTTTAAGTCCTATAGTATCACAAAATGAGGTCATTAGCCACCAATTACACAATCTCATTCACAAAGTGTGCATACTTGGACTAAAATTTTCACTTTACTTTCCTTTGAGTTTTTCTTGTACAACATCATTGTTCTTACATAGTTTGGACCCAAGGAATCCATTTTTGGGGTCAAAACCATGAAATTAACTTTCCTTTTTAAACCCTAAATAGGCAGAAATTTTCAAAAAAAAAGTATAAAAATATCTACCCGATTAATTTGCAATCCAATAATATATCCTTAATTCATGAAGCCTATGCATCCTTTTTCATGGATTGATTTCTTCGTGACACAACTTTTTCTCTCTACTCTCTCTCTCTAGGTCAAAATTTCAATGATAAAAATGAGAGAGAATAGTCCACTAAACTCTTCAAAAGCTCAAGAGATCACAAGATAATTGTTAAAGGAAATGACCTTGAGTTTTTGGGATCAAACTTGTGATTTTTCCTTCTCCCTTTTGCTCTCTCTCTTTCAAACCTCCTTGGTCTCTTTCTCCACTGGTTCAGCATGAGGGAGGTTGAAGATGAAGGCAAAAATGACTTAACATAGATATTTATCTATTATAATCATTCAATTAACCTTTCCTTTTGACTTTATTCACTTTTCCTTTAAAAAGCTTTGTCAAAAATTTCACTTGTGTCCCAATCAGCACATTCAGACGTGTATGCCCTCATTTTTGGCCAAAAATTGGTTAAATAATTTTTATAGACCAAAATACCCTTTTACCGATTAAATTTACTCATACCGATTAAGTATTTTCACCGAAATTGTCATTATATTGGTACAGGATTATCTAAAAATAAATTTTGAACTAAAATCATTATATTGGTCCAAAATATATTTTAACAAGGTCCAATCATTGTCCTTGAATTAATACTACATTTTCCTGCAGTCTAAATTGACCTTTATCAGGTAAAATATTAATATTAAATCATAATTACCCAATAAATATTATTTTGATCTTTATAGATCTCTTGCTATATTCCATTGGGCTTAGCTCATTGAAAGCTTCATTTTGACTATAATTTTTCATATTTATAAAAACACCCTTGACCTGGGCTAATTTATAATTTTTAGAACTTTTGGGTTATTAACTGTAATTTTTTCCAAACTTGTTTTCTCTTTTCCCTTCCACGTTGAGTCATTCTTAAGAGACTAAATTACAAACATTCTTAATTCTTGGGGCCAAAATATAATTTTCTCATTTTTTTGTTTAACCTAAAAAAATGACCTCTTTGCCCTTTATGATACTTAATGGTGTCTCTCCGTTTTTTTCTAATTTCGTTTACATTTCATGATGTCAACATTTTCATTTTTAGATCTTCAATTCATTATTCACATTTTACTTATAATTTGGGAAATGATTGTTTTGTCCTTAAGTTAGGTTAAAATGTAATTATTCATTCTTTCGGGTACTTTCTTGTAATTTTACCCAAAGACTAATTTTTTTATTATTTTTCTCACTATTCACTCTAACTTCAAATTGTTCTCTCTTTTAACCTGGACCTCCTGGCTACATAATACTTATACCGTTACGCTCAGCTTGGAGCGGACTTTCACTTAAGTGGTATATTACATATTTTCTGAGGTAAGTTCTGGAATCAATTTTTGCTAAGGACCTTATGGAAAATTGATTCCAATTAAGGACCAAACATAACTTCTGAAAATTAAATGAGAAATTAATTTCTTCTAAAACCCGATTATATATAGCCTTTTCATCTCACTTTGTTTCTCATCTTTTATTCATTTTATAACATTCCAAAAAAGTAGGAATATTACAGGATAATCTAGAGAGGGATCCAATGGAGATATTAAAAGGTAAATGTAAGTCTGATGTTAGTACGGAAACTTGATAAGATGATAATATCAATAAAAATGAAATGTGTATGTAGTAGTAATATATGACTACAAATGCTAGATTAAGTATGAACATAGCAAAGTGTTAAAGTAGTAAGAAGACCAGGGGTCAAAGGATAATGATTATGGAAGTAGCAAACAACATTTGTCAAGTATGATTTAAATTCAGTGATTATTAAGATGAAAGATAAGAATGGTTGAGATATGAAGAGGTGTTCAGCAAAGATTAGCAATATAAGAATAAACTTCTTGAACGACCTCGGTGACAGTAAATGAAGGTACCCTCAACTGAGATTTCCTACAAATGATCCTTAATGGTCTAGTTCAGCAACAAAGGACTATGAAGAGCAACTACAAGAGAGAGTTAATGCTTAAAGATGACGGGAAGTTAGAGCCTACAATACTCTGCTTATACCGTAGCAGCCTCAAGTAGATTAGTTAGCTCTTACGGAATAAGTTGCAGATCAATTAGTTGAATTCACCAATCACCAATATATGACTATGTGATTTATAAAGTATCAATTTTCATCTTTTGATGGCAAATTTGATCTATAAGAGTCTAAGTATTGGATTATCAGGCTCAAGGAGATTTCTAAGATAATGATCTGAATGTTGGAAATAAAAACTTTAATGGTAACATATATGTTGAAAAATTAGGCTAATCAAAGGAATCAGAATTTATAATGATCTGCAGGAATAAGAATGAGCTAGTCAATAAATGTGTAGCAAGGTATAGCCAACTAGCTCGATATTTGATATATCTCCAGTAGAACAATGACGAACGAGAAAGCATATAAAAGTTACAAAAGGTTTCAAAGTAAGTAGCTAAAGAAAAGATGTCAACGTACATTCGGACTCCTAGTTCATTGATCTAAGTGAACAGGATAACTGGAAGTGGTCTGAATCACAACTATGTTCCAGTACCTTCAGTTAACAATAATAATAAGGAAATTATGTAGAAAGGAAAAGTAAGAATAAGAATAAGAAATCTTGGAATAACAGGGGATTTAAGAAGTAAGGCGAGAGAGTATAGGAGGTATATAAAGCAAGCCAACATTGTTTAAATGCGGAAAGGCGTATGGTGGAAGGCTATGATTAGCAAGACAGAATGTATGCTCCAAGTATGGAAAGCTGGGACATCATACTCATAACGATATTATGGAGATAGCCAATCCCAGACCACAAGCACGAGGGAGAGTCTTGGTACTAACCCAGTATGAAGCCATAAGTCACTTGATACAATTAGAGGTATGATGCAGGTGCAAGCCATTCTTTTACAACAGTGTTAAGAGGTTGGGCCTGGAGGTTATTATTATATGATTTACATGTGAATGTTTCCACCAGAAGTAGGGTTATAATCTCTATTACTAGTCTAATAAACACTATAGTGCCATAGTAAGTTTGAGTTGTACGCCTTTCCCTCATAATGATGTAAATAATGGCACAAACTGGCTTTCGTAAATAAACTCCTCCTAGACTATAGGAAGAAAATGTTGTTTTACCTACCCTGAAAATGTTCCATGAGCTAAGAGTAAGCCAAATGTCATATCAATTACTTATGTTGAGAGATGTATGAGAATGTTAAAAATGAATAAGAAAATAATGTACGATCTAAAAGAAGAAGTTAGATAGAGATTCAACGCCTCTGTAATCAAAAGTTAGCAAAGCATTTATGATGTTTAAGGCATGAGGTGTGAATCTCAAGTACAAAATATGAGCCTAAGGTTTGGAGCAGTGCCAAGCATTTAAGGAGCTGCAAAACCTAGAGATAGCTGATTGCTAAGTTTAGTATGAAATTTAGCTATAAAAGGAAGTTCTTGGTCGGAAAATCTCACAATAAATGAAACCCTCTAAAGGCTGGCACTTCAACATTTTTACTTTATAGGAACATTTGAAAAAATGTTGCCATAGATATTAAAAATGTTGCCTAAAAGTATAGGCAACATTTTTCAAGTGTTACTCAAGTGTTACTTATGTCAGTGTTACCTGTTACATTAGGTAATAGTTTTTCAAATTTTATGGCAACAACTATGAAAAATGTTTCCTATGCCATAGGGAATAGGCAACAGTTCTTGTGTGAACATATGACAACATTTTTTAAATGTTACTAACATAGGTTACAGTTGACAAGTGTTGCCTAAATTTCTAATAGGTAACAATTTTTAAATATAAACATAGATTATAGGCAACATTTTAATCTTCAAATAAGCAACAATTTATAACTATAAGCAAATATCATAGACAACACTTTAGACTCCCAATGAGTAACAATTTTCAACTGTAAGTAAAAATTATAAGCAACACTTTTAATTGTAACCATAACCCCATTTTCAATGCATTTGGCAGCTGTTGCTTAAAAGTTAAAGGCAACATTTTACAAATGTAACCTTAATTTAATCCTTTTTTAACCTAAAAAATGATAAAATACTAAATTTCTTCTATAACACACTATGAAAGAGAGAATTCAAGAATTACTAAATTGAACATCCATAACATACTATAATATGTTCCATAATTGAACTCGATAAGTCCATAAATTTAAGTTCGAACTTGAATCCATGGTCTTTTAATATAACAGCCAACAAAAAAACCAACTTATGATTATATACATACAGATTTGAGTTTCAAAACATGACTCCTAATTGTTTATAGATCAAAGTGATCAATGATGAATAGCATAACACCCATCATGTGTTACAACTCAATCCTCATTTCTATCACATCCATTAGGATCACCTTCCTGAATAAGAAAAAAATATAAATATCAGCTCAAAACTTATTACATAATAATATAGAAAATATAAACATATGTATCAACTCAAGAAGACTAGTGGTTTAATTAGCATATAATTAGTCATGTAATGGTTTATGATTGATGCATGAAATTGATAGTTGAATAAAGGGGTTAGCCAATATGAATTGAATTGAAATTATTGCTTGAGGTGACTATCCCACCTTACAATTAAGATTCCATTGGCATTAAATTAAATTAAATTAAATGCAATTGGGAAAGTATGCCCAACTGTTTATTAGCATTACCAACATGTCACTATCCATCTTATACATGTATATAAAACAACAACCCTTAATAATATCCATTACATCTCTAAAGTGTCTAGTTTCTCATTTGATTATTTCCCTTACCCAATGGGATTCTATAAATAGATCAATCCCATTATACTTTATACTGAGTCATAGTCATTGCAATTAAGAAACCCAAAGTGGCCACTGATTTTTATTGTTTCAATTGGTACATATTATAGATGAGCTCAAGATTGGATTTGAAGCCAAATGAACTTGAAAGACAAAAAATGAATATCACTTAAATTTATAGTCAAACTTCAAACAATCCCCTATACCCTAACGTTTAATGATTAAAACAAGGAATATAAGGGGAAGATTGACAATAAGATATTCCTAAATTCAACAAGAAATCCAATTCTCAAATCAACTCACAAAATTTCCTCCACTTGTTACTACCATGGACTTAAATCTTATTATAAAACAAACAACACCCAAATGAGCTATATGAAAATATGAATTTTATAAGATATGAATATATCTAATGCTTCACCAGTTAAGTCACAAGTTTCATCAGACAAGCACTGTACATGTTATAGTAAGTTAAAAGTATCCAGCAATCAAAATCAAGCTTAAAATTAGTTATGTTTATAGATATAAAGAAAGCTACCTTTCCAAGAATTGGAACATGTGTTGATGTAGAAGAATGTGCACGAACATATCCAATCACCTTTGGTGTACTATTAGCATATCCAGCTGATGATCTTAATAAATCTTGCAATAATTCTATATTGACTCCGAGGTTGCAATGTTGTAAGAAAGCCTTAAAAGCATTTCATAATTTACCCATCTCATCTTTCACGTCTATAAGTTCTTCTTTCAATGCAGTCACCTATTCTTCATGTGCTTTTTTAATAGCATTAAGCTCTGTATTTCTCTTCAAGGTAGTTGGTGTGACCCTTCTCCCATAACAGTGCACTGATCTAGGGTATTCCTTCCTAAAGACAACTTGAAAAGCATCCACATTACTTTCTTTAGTGCCCTCAACCATATCTTGAAGTTGGGACTATAAAAAAATAAAATTAGATGTTATACCTTGAACAATGTCTATTAAATAGATTAATTCAAGGACAATTTTCAAGTTACAATTATATCATTAGTTTCTCTATCCTGTTCTTTTCCCTTATTGCCTTTTCGAGTTTCAACAAAAATTTCTACTTGAGTGAGCTCTTAATTCTCCTTTGTTTGCTGTAAAACAATAATTATAGTGTGAAATAAATTTTTTTAAAATATAGCACTATTTTCAAAATGCGACACTAATCTAAAATTGTAATAAGATATTGGCAATACCATTCTTTCATGAATCATAGCAAACCTTTTTGGGCCCATTCGATGCCTCCATTTTTGCTAAGCTCTATTTCAAGTGTTCCTTTCACTAATTGCCTGCACAACAAGTATAAAGAAATATGAAAATAAATAAATTATTTAACATTGTAGCACATGTAGCAAAACCAACTATAAGTCTTAGTTGTATAGTTTTCAAACTCCAATATTCATAAAGCTTCCTAAAATCTAATTCAGGCACCTTTGGAGGGCAATGTTTGAGGCTTTCTATCAAGTTGGAATACTTCAAAAAATGATTCTTCCTAATTTTGCATTTATGACGTCTCCAAGCATCTCTAACAGTAGTCTCTACCCAACCCTTTGCTTCATCTGGCAAAATAAACTTTTTCTATAAAAACCGTCATAATAAAACAAGATGAAGAAATCAAACACATCATATCCTAAATAAATACACATGTACAATTCTATTACATACATATATTAGCATATATCCATATCTCATTTTTATTGTCATGTGGCATTTTTGTCCAATTTGGGTAAATCAATGGACAAAATGTTGAGTTTCTTCCCAATGTTCCCAAGAAGAAGCTTAAGTCAGATACTACTTTATTTATAGGCCCAATAGGTTGACCTTTCGCATTAAAGGTCACTTCTTCACGCTCTTCCATTGTTCTTGCACGAATCTTTTTGCATGAAGTTTTTTCACAAGTTCTTTTTTTTTTATATTCCTAATTTCAATTTAGAATCATCAACAAAATAAAAATAAATTTTAGTATTTGTAATCATTATATAGATATAACCTAATAGAAATATACATATTATGAAGAAAGACGATAATTTACCTTCTATGGTTTCCCTGTTTATGTTTGTTACTTCCTCTTCTCAATTGATATCTCCCTCAGCTTGTCCAACATTGTCCATAGCTTCTAGTTGCCTCAAGTCTTCCTCTCTATTTTTTCTAAATGATGGTTGATTTTGATTCACTTTTGCTAGAGGCTGATTTTGACATTTACTTGGAGGTTTTTCTCCATTCAATGACTTGGTTACAACAACTTCTCTTGATTCTTGAAGTTGACTAGGATGTTTTTCCCCTCCTTGAAAGTCTCCATAAACTCTGTTATAGTCACAAATTGACATTGAAGGGCATGTTGGGTTTCTTTTTACCTTTTTTTTCCTTTCTTGTATGCCATCTACCTCTTGATTCTTGAAGGGCATGTTGGAATATTTCTGATGAGCTTGCTTTTGATTCGAACATTGAGTTGTGAAAATGATTGTATCAATAGAAAGCTTTTCTTGATTTTAACATTGAGCATGTTTTTCTTTTCTGATTTTTCTTTGCTGTTATGTTGCTAGTTAAGTTGCCATCTACCTCTTGAACTTTATCTTTGTTATTTCCCCATAATCTCTCATGTAATTTATCAATTTTGTCCCACTTAACCTGCTGAAATTTCTTTGCCAACTCAGTGATTGACCTAGCTTTAAAAGGAAATTTGAGACTTCTTTTAATAGGACTTTTTATTCTCTCCATTTTTACTGAAATTTAGTTAACAATCATATTACCAATCAAAATAACAATCTTAATACTAGTCATAATAAAAAACTAAATATGAAAGTAATCAACTAAACAAACTGTTGTCACTTTTAATTCAAAACAAAACCAGCCCACATTTTACTCAACAAGAACATAATTTTTCAGCAACAATTATGTCCTCAAATCAATGGGAAATTATACCTTTTATATGGATACACCAATTATCCCTCTTTTCCGTTCAATTCAATAACCTAATTTGTTGTCATACTTTAGCGCATACATTTCAACACAAAAAGGATATATTAGTGCCTTAAATACAAGTGATAACACAACAAAGATATTATTATTTCATTAAAAACTATCATCAAATGCATTATACTAACACAATAGTAATATAATTATTTATTTCATGATCACCTGATGATTACAAACTATCATAAAAAATAGAGTCATCAGTGCTTTCATTTTCACTTTCAAAAGTAGCCTCATCATTATTGGGATCTCAGATGTTTCAACAGAATTAACTTTATGGCTGTTTGAATTAGAACTTTCGTCCATGTCAAATGAATCCCTTGGAAGTGCCTTCAAAACATAGTGCCTATTTTTATTAAAGGGATCTTCAACAAAGAAGCATTACTGCACTTGAGATGTTAACACAAATGAATCATCCTTGTACAACTTTTTTATTAAAGTAAACACATGTCAACCTATATTTGTCTTCTTCATGCTCAAACCAGTCACATTTGAACAACACATATTTAAAGTGACCATAATAATCTAACTCTATGATACAGTTATTGCCCTACAGTAGGTCACACAAATTTTTTCTGGATTTTTATCCTTTGCACTTTTGAAGTTTTGGGTTACTGCCACTAATGTCACACCACTATTGGATTTTTTGCCTTGCATCACGTTGTCTTGTATGAAACCTGTATCCATTAATAACACAACCTGAATACCTTTTGGAAATATCATTTGGTCCCTTAGACAACTCCTTTACCCAATTAGATATTCCCTTATTCCTTACACGTGTTTCAAACCATTGAATGAAATCATCTCTTTGACTTTTAGCTTTGCTCCATTTACTTCTCTTTTGGTGATTATGAACCTTAGCCTCATGCTCCCTACAAAATAAATAGCCCATTTTGTAAAACGAAAGAAATAAAAATTTCAATAGTAAGGATAAAATAACATACAGGTTGATGATAGTACCTAAAGTAATCTTGCACTTCTTCATAATTGAATAAGATGTATCCATGAGCTTGGTTTTTTGACTTGTGATCAAGAGAAATTAGTTTCTTACTCCTAATAAGATGACCCATGTGAGGAGTATTATCGCTATTTCGTGTCATTCTATTCACCCATGTATCTACATCACTAGATAAATATCTTGAACAAAATGTTAGTGATTCCTTAGCCAAATATGCTTTAGCAATAGAACCTTTTGGGTGACTCTTATTATGAACAAAAGATTTTAAATCTCCCATATATCTTTCCATATAATACGTCCACCAAAATTGTATTGGTCCACCCAACCTAACCTCATTTGCAAGGTGAATAGGTAAGTGAACCATTATGTCAAAGAAACTTGGAGGGAATATTCTCTCAAGTTGGCAAAGTGTTTCTACAATCTCTGATTTCAAGTGATCCAAACTTTCCACTTCAATAACCTTTTGGCATAAACAATGAAATAAAGAACAAAGCCAAATTAGAGGAATAACAACTTGATGTGGGATTATCCCTCGTATTGCTACTTGTAGCAAGTAATGTAGTATAATATGGGCATCATGACTCTTGTACCCAGAAATTTTTCCTTCCACAACTTGCATACAACATGAGATGTTGGAACCAATACTATCAGGAAGTTTTACTGCCTTTAAAACACCACAAAGGACAAATTTCTCATGTTTAGTTAGGGAGAAACATGCTTTTGGTCGGTGGGTCTTCTTACCATCACTTGATTCCTTCAAATGAAGTTTCTTTCTTATCCCCATATCTTCTAAGTCTAAACGAGCCCTGTCATGATCCTCTCTCTTCCCTTCAATCTCTAACAAAGTTCCAATTATATTATCACATATGTTCTTCTCTATGTGCATTACATCAAAATTATGGCACAAAGTATTATCTTTCCAATATGGAAATTGCCAAAAGATAGATGTTTTCTTCCATGGACTATCCCTTTTTTTCTTATCATTCCTTCCTAAGACATCAGGGATGTCTTTTAAGTCTTCTAAAATTCTTTTTGCATCTAACAAAGATGGTGTAGATCTATATTACGAGTATCAATAGCAAAATTTGGATACCTTGCATCAAAGTCTCTCCATGCTTGGTCATCAGCAAGATGTCTTAGCTTACCATCATTGCAACGCTATCCTACATGCCATCTTAATGAATCAGCATTCTTGGAACACATAAAGAGCCTTTTCAACCTTGGAATTAAAGGAAAATGCCGTAGCACTGGCAAGAACTTTATGAACCTTTTTTGGACTCTTCAAGATCACAATCCACTTCAGGATATTCCATCTAACTTGATGCCCCACAAATATAACACAAGTCATCTTTCCAAAACAACATGCAATTGTTGGAACATGTATCAATCTTTTTATAATCTAAACCCAAGTCTTTTATCGTAGACTTTTTTTTATTGAAAGAGATAGGGAATTTCAAATCTAGCATGGCCTCTTTTAATAACTCTAGGAAAGCAGTGAAAGATGCATTGCTCCATCCATAGAGACATTTCAGCAAATACAATTGAATAATGAATGATAAGGTTGAAAATTTTTTACAAATAGGATACAACTCTTGTTTTGCATCCTCAACTAGTTTATAAAATTTCTTTGCATCTTGATTTAAGCCTTCATATACTCCATTTGCTTGAGCCACATCTTTGAATGTCTCAAACAATAAGCCACCAATATAATCAAATGAAACATTACCATCACTATCACTATCAAGATCCATAGGACATAACTATTCACCATGGTAAATCCACTCTATGTAGCCTTCTACAAAACCCTTGCTTATCAAATGATCATATACTATATCTCTTTTTTCCCAACTATCATTGCAACATACAATACAAGGACACAAAATCTCTTCTCCATTAAACTTTCCTTTAGTGAATGCAACATCTAAAAAGTGTCTAACACCATTAATATACTCTTCACAATACTGAGGCAAGTTAATCAAATCCTTCTTTATCATGTTTGGTTTTCTAAACAATAACAAGTTTGCAAAAGAGAACCAATTAAAGGAATAAAACCACTAAGAGTTTGCACACCAAAATTAATATAACTGTCGAATATCACTAAGTGGAAAATATGCAACACACTGATTAGATCTTGGGCACAATATAATTCATTGAGATGAAATTAAAGAGTGACTAGAAGATTATTGTCATCTAAAGATAGAAAAAGCAGGCAATGATAGTAAACAAGTTTGTAATTACCAGAGAAAGGTATTAACAACTCAAGTGTAACTATACTATCAACTTTGTATGCCTTAAGCCATTGTTAAATTACCTTGTGCATTATGATACTTGATAGATTAGGAGGGATGTCTAAATAACCCAAGTGTAGCTTTAAATTTCATGTAATTCTTACATGTTTTTCCATTTTCCATTAATATTATCTAACTATACTATAAACTTTATTAAATTTACTAATAGAATCAAATTTCCATTGATTATAGAGTAATCAAATTACTATTATTAAACATGTTATTATTAAATAATTTAACTAATTAAATAATTACACATTAAATGCCTAATAATGCTTAGTATATTGTAATTAAAAATTTTTTACATTTATAAATCATTGCTCTGTTATAATTTCCCATCATTTTCTCTAATAGGACTCCAATTATTTCATCTACTATTGGGATTTAGTAGGAAGCTTTCTCTTTCATTGAATGCTCAATTTGTATCCTAAGGCCCAAGAAAAGTTAAGAAGGTCAATTGGGCAATAGAAAGTAATAGAGAACCACAAAGACTAGGGAACCAAAATTGAATAACCGTGAGTTTTTTGCACAGCATGACTTGTGAAATTAATTAATTAGATATATAGATGACAAGGAAACCACATGGGCAAGAAAATTTTTCATTCTAATGATTGTATTATGTCATCTATGCATTATAATATATATGAGGGTAGGAATGATGGTTTACATATATGTTAAATTAATCAAGTTGTAATTCTTCTATGTACATTAAGTTTGAGATTTTCAATTAATTAAACATATATAAATTCACTAAATTTTGTTGAGTAAATTCACTTTATATCTAAAATGAGATAAGGAGCTTAAATACTAGTAGAATTTATCAACCTGCACTTTGATGAGTTATAGTGCAATTATATTATAATATTAAAAATTGGATTAAAAAATTATAATACAAAAAATGTCATCATCATTATAATGTTAATTACTAAGTAAAAAAGTGAATGTGTTATGACAATAGTAGAAATGGAAAAACAACAAAGAGATGGAACTGACCAAAACAAAGACAAGGAAGAAGAGGAGTTGCATTCTAATTTTTTTTTTACTTTTAAATTCAAGTTAAAGGTTGTCTATAAGAAAGTCATATATATAATAGTAATACACGTTAGTTCCATTCACAACAATATACACCACATCCAAAAGCATTTATCAACCCTCAGTCAACTCTGCGTTACCTAACTTAATAGTAACATCTTTTGATTTGTGCCTAGCTACCCTTGTCCCCTTTTTCCCTCAACAAGATAGCCTTCAAGCCTTAACTTCAGTAAAACTAATAGGTAGTTACAAACATATGCAAACTGAATGTTAAGTAGACTCTTCTTCCCCTTCAAGAGTGTTATTTCTGCTATTCCCCTTCACTACTACATTTCTATTATCTATACTTCACTTGGAATATTTGTATTGAATTTTTGTTGCTAAGCTTGGTTATTATGAATCTCTTCTTGGATTTGTGTCATTGGCTATGTAGTTTATAACTTATATACAGAATCCCAACTCCAAAATTGCATCTAATGTATAAATCTCCCTCTATTCAATGTAGTAATCTCACATAACCACAGGCCTAAATGTTTTCAATTCTATATTTTATTTTGTCCAACTTCTCTTGTATATTTATTTGAATGAAACACTATTAGAGAAACAAAATATTACTTCATTTTAGCTTTCTACTTCATTCTTTCTCTCCTCCCCTGTCTCTCTTTGTATCTATAGCACAAAGTAAACTTGAACCTCATCAAAATGAGAGCTAGTAAAACAACAAAACAAAAGGCTAATAAAAGAAGTTGTGAAGGCTCCATATTCTACTGAATCAGCAAAGCACATTTAACCAACAGGAAAAAAAATATAAAGCAAAGGCCATCAGTTATTTGAATTGGGATCCAAGAGAATTTTTTAGGCAAAAAAAAAAATGCATGGGAGGGGTCCAACCATTTATATATACCTTTTTGTATTAGTGTAGTGTATGAAGATTAGAATCACAAATTAACTACACTATATCCTATATTATAATAGTCACTTCACAAGAAAATGAGCCACATGCATGTGCCTATACTTTGTTTATTATTATTAATTTTACATGCTAGTTGGTGCAACGAGCTTTGATAGAATCATGTAGGAAAAAGAGAATTTTGTCTATATTGGTGGGTCCAACTAGTCATGGTGTGTCACCAACAAAACAAACTTCACCCACATCAAAAGTGACAAGCACAAATCAACTGTAGTTGCTTTACATGCCACTATAATGTTCACCCACTTCAAAGGGAGACAAGAATGGACAAATCAACTAATTTATTCATCAATTGGCCATGGATGTTTCTTCACAGTATTTGAAGCACACTGACAATTAGAATATAAAATGAATCAGCCCGCGACATAAATTAGTTAATTTGGGTATTATTACCTGTTTTGAAATTTTGGGTATTTGATATTCTATCTTTTTAGATGGTGAGATTAATCGACTCATGCTTCAAATGATGGCTTCAAATGGAAACACATAACCTTCAAACGATGTTGGCTGGAGCATCCATGAAAGGCATCGGTTAAAGGCACCCAAAACAGCAAGAACGTTTAGAAATTCCCGAATCTTTCTACTAGAAACCCAATCAATCCAGATGAGAAAGCAATGAATAGATAAAACAGAAGTGAAATTAAGAGAGGAGGCAACAAACAAGAGGAACAGGGGGAAATCGAAAGATAGGATGGTAGTGAACTGACGAGAAGAGCAAGCGTGATCAAGAGGTCGAAAGTCGGAACTGGAGAAAGCTTGTTAATTTCTTTTCCAATGTAAAGATGAAAATTCCTCTTGTTTTGTTAACAAAATTAATAATTATTAAATTAATACAATTAACATATTTGCTAATATTACCACCACACTAAAATATTGGCATTAGTTTTTCTCCAAAAAAAAATTGGCACTAGTTTTTATTAAAAACAATTTGACACCAGTTAATAAAATTTATAAATTTCAAAAACATTACTGCCACACTAAAAAAAACTGGCGCTAAATCTTGTATAGGGGTTAGTTTTATTTTTATTTTTTCCAAAAGTATAGAGATCAGTTGTTAAATGTTGCAACAAGCCTATTCTTATAGGTAACATTTTTCCTTTGTTACCTCTTCTGAAGCTATCATGCAACATAAAAAAATGTTGTCTATTTTAGAATGGGGAACATTTTTCAAGTATTGTCAAGAAATTGTTGCTTAAAGTATCTATAAATAGGCAATATTGAAAGAAATATTAACTATTCGGATAATAGGCAACATTTTTTTAACTGTTGAAGATAAAAGTATTGCCGTAAGTAAAAAATGTTGTAGTATGGAAAGGCAAGATAAAAGGGAGGTAGCTATTAGGGATAAGCCCAATTAAGCAAAGAGATGAAGCCCTTTATAAGATGAAAGTTTCTGAGGCAAAGCAAAGGGAGGTAGCTCCTGGGGTGATGCACAAATGGGCAAGATTGAATTATGGTGAGAGGCAGAGGGCTAGATTCTAACTGAGCTAGTAAGGGACTTTTGAAGCGTTAAGAAGTTTTCTTAATTTTCCAAATCACTAGTTAGGCTTGGCTAAGAAGTTAAGAGGGTTGTATATGAGAACAAATAAAGCAAAACGTTAAAGAGGAAAGAGTTAGTAACCATTGCCTTAATATCCTTCAGACTTCAACCCACAGAAAGCCACAAGAGTTTAATGGCTATGATAAGAAAAGTAAAGTAATGGGTTTAGAGGTATGTGTATACAGAAAGGCATAGTGGTACATCAAACGTCCAAGCTAGCAAAAGCTAGAGAAAAAAAATAAGAAAGCAATTTAAATATAAGTAGTAGATGGAAATGAGAATGATAATGAAACTTTATTATGAGACATTATGCTAGATGTTAAAGAAAGATAAGACTGAATGCCCTAAAAATAAGGTAGTAAGTTATTCAAAGGTCCCACAAACAAGTTAAGGCTTTTTACTACATTCTCTAAGTCTAGTAGTGGCATAAATGCAACAGAATCCCTCAACATGCTTAAGTGGGGGAAATTTTCAAGATGGGTTATTTACTGGCAAACAATAGAGATGTAAGAAGTATGAAAGGTAAGATATGCCAATAGTTAAATATGGGCATATGAGTCTTACCAAGGCACTTGTTACTACATGAATAGAAATGTAAGTAGTTTATGGTGGTCTCAGATAATAATAATAAAAATGATGGTGATGTTTAAAGAACTCCAAATTTTTAGAAGAGCATGAAAGACAATTGAGAATTTTTGAAATATTGCAAAAGCAAAAACTTGCTGAACTTAGCAAATGGGAGCTAGACTCCAAAAAGTACGGTTAGTAGGTTACAAAATCTTTTATGCACTAGATCCTAGTAAAGTAAGTAAAATTATGAGATGAGAGCGACAGAAAATTGGAATAAGAAGAAAATTTTTACAAGTTTAAGAAGATGTTGTGAAAAATATCTTTCAATTTGTCTTGCTGCTTAGTTAGATAGAAAATTTTATAGGCAAGGAATTATGAAATAAGTTTTTATAAACTAAAGAGGCTAAACCTCTTCACCTATCTTAAATGATCATGAATCAATGATCACCCAGGAGGTTTATGATAATGAAAAGAAAGAATGGATCATTGTATAAGCAACGTATTAGGGTTGAGCTGAGGTAGTAGTCTATGTTTTGTATAATAAAATTTATATGAAAATATATTCTCACTTATAACAGTGGTCATAAATGCTCTCAAGATATGGAGTTAATATGAGCCATTATAGTAACACCATAGAAGTACTAAGACCATAATAACCTCAAGTGATCATGAAATAGAGAATGGAGTAAAAGAAAGGTTAAGATGATCTGGAAATATCATCTAGGCAAAGCTAATGAGATAAACTTATGCCTCAGTAGAAAGATTATTAAGTAAGTGGTCAGTCAAAGGTAATAAAAAAAAAAGGAAATGAAATGACGGTGGATATGGCCTTGAAAGTGCCATTCAACCAGAGTTAACACTGTAAGCTTATGCTTTGGAATGAAAAGTTATTCAGATGATTAGTCTAAAAGTGCAGAGAGATAAAGAAAAGGAAGATGTCATGTGTGAATAGAAAGATTATATCAAGAACAAGACAAAGGAAAATCATGACAGAAAGGATAAATATGTTACGTAAAAGATATCAACACCTTAAGATACACGATGTCCTCGACATTGTGTTAGATAAGCTTGCTTCCCAAGAGGGGAGTGAATTGGGAAGATTAAAACTTTTTCTGCAAAACGCCAAGAAAGTGAAGAAAGCAAAGTGTGATGGTAAAACAGAGTATAAATAAATAAACTATAAAGATAACAGTAGGGAAGAGAAAAACTCAGATATTTATCTTGGTTCGGTCTCTCAACTTGACCTACATCCAGTCTCCAAGTCACCACTTGAGATTTTTTCACTATTCTGCAAGAATTCAGTGGGCTTCTTGCAAATGCCACAGTACAGCATTGATGCTCTATTTTTAGAGCTCACACTTTCACTCTTTACACTCTCATTAGGTGCTTCCCTAATCCCTTGTGATATCCCCTCACAAGTAAATATTTCTTCCAGATGAAGATAAGATTGTTTACAAAGAATAAACTCTCTTAATCAGAGTGTATATGAGAGTTAGAGTACAAATATTGAAGTATGTGAGAGTAAGAGACTTTGAGTAAATGATTTGACAGGGTTTCAGTATTTACAAAGTAAAAATCGTTACCCACATCTTCAAATGAAGTTCTATTTATAGATTTCTGCCTTAACTATACGTTAGAGATAAGATCTAGCCGTTAGAGATGTTACCCAATGGTTACTCTAAGAAACTATCCGTTTACCAACCGCATTTAATGCTTCTGACACTCAAAGTTCGAATTTCAGTTAGTCAACAGACGAATTTCACAGAAACTGAAAGTTACAGTCTTTAACGTTGAACTCCCAAAGTTTGTCTGTCATGAAGCAAAATTCAAAATTTCATATTTAGGAAATGATTCTATGTTGGAACATATGAATTTCCATGTTTGAAGTTGTTTTGTCAAGTGTGAACAGTAAATTCAATTTGCTACAGTGCCTTCGAAATTCGAATTTTGGAACCCCAAAATTCGTCTGTCAGAAGCTGGTTCAATGAGGTACAATAGTTCATAAATTCAAAATTCGAATTTTCAAAGGACAAAGTTCATCTGTCAAAGAGACGTCTTTTAGACTTACTTGAAAATTCGAATTTATGAATATTGTCATTCGTATGTCAACATATCAACACAACAGAGTCACAAGCTTTGTTTCTGAAATTCAAATTTTCATGTTCAAAGTTTGTCTATCAATAGGCAATTTCAAAGCTCTTTTTAAACTTGTTTTTAGATGAACTTTGACACATTCTCAGACGAATTTTTCAATTTTCATAAGTTGCATTTTGGGTGAAATTTGAATTTTCGACATCAAAGTTCATCTGTCAGATAATGGCTCTTTTCATACTCATTTCAGACATAGGTCAAAGTTTGAATTTCGGAATACAAAATTTGTCTATCAGAGAAGCTTCTTTTCAGACTTATTCATTTTCAATATGTAATTCGATTTTCCAAAGCCAAAGTTTGAATTTTCAAAACGGTAGATTTGTATAAACCTTTCAAACTTCATCTGTTGGTGGGTATTTTTCAAATATTCCATGAATTATCATAGAATTAAGGTTTTAAAACATCTTTTCACCAAATCAAAGTCTTTTACTCAAATTAAAATATTACTAAGCATTCTACATCTATTCTTGCACTGATTTATCCAAAATTCCTTCACTTGAAACCTTTTGTGCACCTTTGATATCTTTACTCCAAGCTCTTGAAGGTTAGTTTGGAATCATCAAAACACTTGATTCAACTTTCTCCCCCTTTTTGTTGATGACAAAACAACTTACAAACTGGATTAGTACTTGGGTTTGCTTCACAAGCTCCCCCTCAACATATGTATGATTATTCAAAAGATATCATGTATAGTAGATCAAGTAAAGAGATTTATTAGCTTATTTAAAATCCAGCAAGAATAGCTCATTGCAATCAAGGAATTCTTTCATTTCATCAAATGTCACTTTACAAGAAACAACAATGCAAAACAGTACAGAATATAGACACACAATACACAATCAACAGAAATATAATACAACATTACAAGAGGACCCAAGCATAAGTTCTAATTACTTTTTCTTTGAATTGGTCTTCTTGCTGTAGGATTTTCCAGAAGGCTCTGCAGCAGACTTTTCAGTTTGCTCACTCTTCTCCCCCTTTTTGGCATCATCAGGAAGGTGAACAAAATTAGCAAGAGGAGGGATTTGAGACACTGGAATAGCTTGAAGAGGCACCGGGACAAATGGCATTTCTGGATTGAGCTTTGGCAAGGACTCAGAAACTTCTGAACTTGTGTCTTCATCTTCATCATTAGAAATCTCAAGAAGTTCAGAAATTTCTTGCCTTGTAACTGCCAATTGTGTCCTTCTTTCCTCCAAGAAACCATAATATGTAACAGATGAGGGAGCAAGAGGAGGGAACATTTCTTCAAGCCTTCTTCTCTGAGCTTGCAAGAGAGCATTGTGTGCAATGGCTTCCAAATCAACAAATGGCACAATGCTTCTTTCTTTATTTAAGGCAGCCTGCATGAATGGTGAAGTGGAGATGGCTGTCACTAATCTTTCTACTTGCTCAGATTCTTGCTGGGACAGGAATGACTTTTGAGCATCTGCTGGAATGGGGTCATGAGAGCTTGAATCTTGAGGGCCTTTTTCTTCCATACCATAGTCCAAGGGAGGACCAAGACTTGGTGTGCTCAGTGTACCAGCAACCTCAGTATCATCTACAGCATCATCATGCTCAAAAAAGGCTAGCTCAAAGGGGCTTGGAGGCTCAAGAGTTGGAGACTTAGCAGGCTCAGAGAATCCTAGATGATGTGGAGTTGATGTGGCAGGAATTGCATTCCGAATGTCTTCATATGCATCAATAACTACTTTCATGTTCTTGGCCAACTGGTGGATCTGATCTTACAGATGAGCAAACTTGGCATTTTGCTCATCCTTGATGCTTTGTACTAGTGTAGACAATCTGTCATACAACTCAGTGATCTAGGTTGGCTTGGCATGAGAGGAAGGAGTAGATGGAATGTGATCAGGCAGAGATGGAGATAGGACAGGTTGAGAAGTCTGAGGTGTAGGTCTTATAGGAGCCTCAGAGCTACCCTCTTGCTGTAGGGAGGCATCTTCATCAAAGAAGAGATCTTCAGATTTTCTTGCTCCCTTCCCAATCCATCTTCCATCTTTTCTTTCAATCCCCATTCTTTGTAGCTCCTCTTCCTTGAAAATCTCAGTGGGCTTCCCTTTCCCTTTCTCAAGGTGCTGAATTCTAACATATTGTAGAATCTTGAAAATGATAGCTGCGTAGGGGAGTGTAGAGTCTTTCCTCTGATCCCTTGCTTTGATCATGTGTTGGAGTATGATGTGTCCCATGTTGATAAGCTTCCCACGCATGATTACTGCCATTACATGTACCTCTGCCCTTGTGATCAAATTGAAGCTACCTCCTTTGTTGAAGATAATCCTAGACACTTAGTGTAGGATCCTTACTTGACCATTGAGGTCAGTGGGCTTCAGCAAGTTTATTGATGGCCTATTCTCCTTTCTTCTGAATAATGTGTTCAGGATTGTGCTCTCCTTGTAGTTCAGAAAGTAGCCACCTTCTTCATCAGCAGTCTCTGCTTCATCCATATATCCAGAAGCAGTGATGTCAATCTTAAGGCCATCTTGCCCTGGAATTTCCAATACTTCATTAAGAGTTTCATCTGTGAGCCAGATGGTCCTTGATCTCAGATTGACCTCCCATTTCTTTTTCTTGCTGTTGTACTTCAGAGAGGCATACTATGTCTTAATCACTTCATCATCGTACCTCTCTAGTATCTCTAATAGATTCTTATATCTCATCATCCATAGTCCAACATCAAAATTGTTAGAGAATAAGAAATCTTTCATGTTCACACAATGAGGCTTTATTACCTTTTTGCTCACAAACTTGGTCGAGTACTCCTCCTGAATCTGAGGAGTGCTCCATAATGGCATTGTTGTGAGTTGGTATTCTCCAGATTCAGTGCTGAAGGAGGAAGTGGAAGCAATAGCAGCAGCAGCAGGCACAGGAGCTGAAGACTCTGTTTTCTTCGGAGAAGAAGGTCCAGCTTTCTTTGATTCAGCCTTTGGAGTTGTTTTCTATCATTTAGAGGGAGTTGCCTTACTTGATTTGGCTTTTCTCTTCAGTTTTTCACCCTCCTTTGAGGCATATTGGGATATAACCATTCTCTTCGGTCGTGCCTCTCCTTTTCCAACTTCTGGAATCTTTACTCGTGCCATTTTTGTGGATGAATGTTTCAAAATGAAGCTGAGAAAGGGTTTATAGGATGTGAGAAGGAGTTTAAATGGTGGGAAATTAAGATTTATGGTCAGAATTGAAGAGTATTGAAGAGAGAATTTGAACAAACTCAGAGAAGAGATGAATAAGGTTGCTTCTGTTTAGAGGAAAATCGTCGGTTTTAACATGTGTAATCGCATGACAGACGAATTTTGAGGGGTCAAAATTCAAACTTCGAGTAGTTACAAGTTAAACCATTCAGCAAAGCCTACTAACAGATGAATTTTCTTCTAAAAGTTCGTTTGACAGAGGCTTGGTTCAAGTAGCACAGGATGAACAGACGAACTTTGTTTCAGCAAAGCTCGAATTTTGAAGAGCAGGCAACAAGCAACAACCAATACAACAAGCAACAGACGAATTATACATATGAAAATTCATCTTTCAGAGATTCAACATTATGAGCATGTTTCAACAGACAAATTTTGAATCAGAAATTTGAATTTCTACACTTTGTAAAGGTTCTCCAACATGCGTATGTTAAGAAATAAACATTTGTATAATCATCATGTTGGACAAAGATAACGTTGAAACTTTTATTGTTGAAAATTTGAACTTTCAAGGATCAACAGACGAATTTCGAGGGACTACCAAGAACTGTTGCAATGTAAACTAAGTGAAGTTTGTTTGTTGGGTATCTAAATTCGAATGTTGAGCATGCTGACTTATTCAAAAACACAATTTATCAAGGAAATTCATCTAACACATAACTAAAATGTGAATTTCAACTTTAAAAACTTAAAGAATGGATCCAGAACTCAGATTTCTTGCTGTCTTTTTCTCCTTTTGACTATTCCATTCTGATTTACTCCATTTTTCAAATCTATTGTCATTTAAACTCATGAGAAGCTCCTGCAACTTGCATTAAACTTTCTCCAATGCTAAAGTTAGAATTAAATCAATGTCAGAAATTCTAAAACAGATTGATACAGAAATTTACTTACAGCTCATTGGGATTTACTATACCCAATTCTCTCCTAATTTTACAATGCCTATCTTCTGAAAGAGGCTTTGTCAAGATGTCAGCAACTTGATCTATTGTAGGGATGTATTCTAATATGATTTCTCCTTTCAGAACATGATCTCTTATGAAGTGGTACCTAACTTTAATATGCTTCGTCCTTGAATGCATGATTGGATTCTTTGTGATGTTAATGGCACTTTGGTTGTCACACATTATAGGTATTTCTTTTATCTCAATCTCAAGATCTTCAAGATGTTGTTTTATCCAAATGACTTGGGCACAATAGCTTCCAGCTGCAACATATTTAGCTTCTATTGTGGATAAGGCCACACTGTTTGGCTTCCGGCTAAAAAATGAAACCAAGGATCCTCCAAGAAACTGGCATGTTTCACTTGTGCTTTTTCTGGCAATTTTGGATCCTCCAAAGTCAGCATCAGTGTATCCTTTCAAATCTTCTCCATTGCCTTTAGGATACCAAAGACTCATCTGTGATGTTCCAATTAGATATCCAAAAATACGTTTCACAGCAGTTGCATGGGTTTCTTTGGGGCATGATTGGAATATTATACACATGCAGACACTGAACATAATGTCAAGTCTGCTGGCAGTTAGGTATAGCAGAGATCCAATCATTCTTCTATATTGGGTTATGTCAAACATTTTACCCTCTTCATCCATATCCAGTTTGGTTGCAGTAGCTATAGGTGTTCCCATTGGTTTAGCATTCTCCATTCCAAACTTTTTCAGTAATTCTCTCAGATACTTGGATTGATTGAGAAAGATGCCATCATCACACTGCTTGATCTTCAATCCAAGGAAGAAGTCGAGCTCACCCATCTTGGACATTTCAAATTCTCCCTGCATTAGCTTAGAAAAATTCTTGCAAAGAGATTCATTAGTAGCACCAAATATAATATCAACAACATAGATTTGATCAATAAGTAAATCTTTATTTTCTTTCTTAGTAAATGAAGTTGTATCTACTTTTCCTATGTTGAACCCCTTTTTAGTTAGAAAATTACTTAATCTTTCATACCACGCTCTAGAAGCTTGCTTTAAACCATAAAGGCTTTTCTTTAGTTTATAGACATGGTTTGGTTTTGTAGAGTCCTCAAAGCCTGGAGGTTGTTCTATATAAACTTCTTCCATGATATATCCATTAAGAAAAGCACTCTTCACATCCATTTGATATAACATAATATTTTTCATGCATGCATATGGTAAGAGAATTCTAATTGCTTCTAATCTAGCCATTGGAGCAAAGGTTTCTTCAAAATCAATTCCTTCTTTTTGATTGTATCCTTTGGCAACCAGTCTAGCTTTATTTCTGATTATTAATCCAGATTCATCAAGCTTATTTCTAAAAACCCATTTGGTGCCAATGACAGGATGATCTTTGGGTCTGGGCACTAAATCCCAAACTTGATTTCTTTCAAATTGATTCAACTCATCTTGTATAGCTAAAATCCAGTATTCATCAGTTAAGACTTCTTCAGTACATTTAGGTTCAATTTGAGAAATAAAAGCACAGTTTATCATTTGATCTCTTAACTGTTTTCTAGTTTTAACTTTCTCTTGAATATCCCCTATCACTTGATCAACAGGATGATTCTTTTGGTATCTCCAAGCTCTAGGGAGTTCTTGAGACATGTCTTCATTATATTCATCCTTAAAGTCTTTCTCCTGAATATCTTCCTCTATGTTAATAGATTCAGATTTTTTGGAGGTTCAATTTTACCTTCATCAAAAAGATCTAAATTTTTAAAGTTTGAAATAAGATCATTCTTATCAGTGACATGTTTGGAAACAGTTTCATTTTCAATGAATACTACATGCACAGATTCTTCTACTAATTTAGACTTTTTATTAAAAACTCTATATGCCTTACTTTTACTAGAATAGCCCAGAAATATACCTTCATTAGATTTGGCATCAAACTTACCCAGATTCTCATTTCCATTGTTGTGGATGAAGCACTTGCAGCCAAACACATGTAGATATGAGAGATTTGGCTTTCTTCCTTTGTACAGCTCATAAGGAGTCTTCCCAAGAATTGGTTTAATGTAGGCTCTATTTATGATGCAGCTTGCTGTGTTTACTGCATCAGCCCAGAATACTTGAGAGAGTTCCTTTTCATTCAGCATTGCTCTAGCCATCTCTCTAATTGTTTTGTTCTTCCTTTCCACTACTCCATTTTGTTGAGGAGTTCTTGGAGCTGAGAAGTTGCGATCAATTTCATGCTCATCACAGTACTCTAGGAAGCATGAATTCTCAAACTCTCCTCCATGATCTGACCTGATAGACACAATAGAAATACCTTTCTCATTTTGCACTTTCTTAGCTAAGATTACAAATGCATTAAATGTATCACTCTTAGAGGAAAGAAATAGTGTCCAGGCAAATCTAGAGTAATCATCCACAATTACAAGCACATACAGATTTCCACCAATGCCTTTTACCCTAGATGGAACAATCAGATCCATATGCAGTAGTTCTAGTGGTCTAGTTGTGGTGACTACGTTTTTAGATTTGAAAGAAGATTTAATTTGTTTTCCTTTTAGACATGTATCACATTCTTTGTCCTTTTCAAAAGTGATTTTTCGTAGGCCAGTGACTAACTCATTTTTAACCAGTTTTGATAGTTGATTCATGTTAACATAAGCTAATCTTCTATGCCACAACCAACTATCATTATCCTGGCTAATCAAACAGACAGAATATAAGGGAGAAAGTTTATCAAGATCAATAGTATAGCAGTTACCATCCCTTTGAGCTTTGAGGATTATTTTGTGATCACTTTTTCTAATTACTAGGCAAAACTTTGAGTCAAACAGTACCAAGTTTCCTTTGTCACATGTCAGACTCACACTTAGCAAATTATGGTTGAGGCCAGTGACAAACAACACCTCTTCAATGGATGTTTCATGATTCTTCCCCACAATGCCAATGCCAAATATTTGGCCATACTGATCACCTCCAAAGGTCACCTTTCCTCCTTTCTTGTCTCTAATGATGATGAACTTCCCCTTATTACCAGTCATATGACTTAAGCAGGCACTGTCCATATACCATTTGTTGCTCTTTCTAGCTTTAAGACAAACCTGCAAGACAAAGTTCATATTTTCCTTTTAGGTACCCAAATTTGCTTGGGTCCTTTTCTGTCAGTAGTCTTTCCCTAGATACAGATGTACCTTTGGGAACCCATTTAACCTTCCTATCAAGTCCATTTTTCTTTAAAGCACATGAACTGGAAATATGTCCCTTCTTGTTACAAAAGTGATAGGTGGTAAAGGGACAGCTGGATTGAGAAGCAGGAAGAAAATAATATTTTTGTTTTGCATGCTTTGGTTGATCATAAGATTCAATGTGCCGTGAAATAAGTTCTTTCTTTCTATTGCCACTAGCATGCACAAAATGTCTCATATATACATTCTGATTCTTTTTCCTAATCTTTTCTTTGGCTGCACAAGGATCATAGCCAAGTCCAGCCTTTCCCTGTGATATTCTTTGGCTTCCCATTAAAGCAAACAACATGTCTTTTCCTTTAATGAGTCTAGACATGCTTTTTACCAGATAGTCATTAGTTTCTTTCAACTCAATGCATGATTTACAACAAGCAGATTTAGTAAGCAGAGAAGCAGTTTTAGAGATGTTGCATTGAGATTGTAGTTTGTTAATCTTTTTCTTAGCTTGCTTAAGTTCTTTGGTAGTCTTAACAAACTCATCATGCAATTCATGAAATGCATCCAGTAATTCAGAAAAGGAAGGTTTAGATTCATATACCTCATCCTCTTGATCACTGTTGGATGGAGTTTCAGCTTCTTCATATGCAAGAGCCATTAGACAGATGTTAGCAATCTCATCTTCATCATCTTCTTCCTCATCTGAGCTGTTGCCCCAGATTGATGAGATGTAAGCTCTTTTCTTCTTAACTTTGTCTATAGCTTTCTTTTCTTTTTCCTGCTTCTTGAGGAATTTTGGGCAATCCCATTTGATGTGTCCTTGCTTCTTACACTCGTAGTAGGTTACAGGCTCTTTTCCTTCTCTCTTACTATCTCCAGCTGCTCCTTTCTTAAAGAATTTCTTGCTTCTTTTCTTGTTGTAAAATCTTCCAAATTTTCTGACCATCATAGCCAGAGTTTCTTCATCTAGTTCATCTTCATCATCAGACTCTTCGACTTTCTCCTCAGCAGCTTTCAAAGCAAGACCCTTCTTCTTTCTGTCTTGTCCAGTCCCTTTGAGAGCCTTTATCTTTCCTTCATATTCCTTAGGGCTACCGAAGAGGGCTGTGACAGACGCCATTGATTCTCCTCTGGCTTCCTCAATTGTTGTTACTTTAGGTTGCCAATCCAAAGGAAGAGCTCTAAGGATCTTTCTGACTTTTTCTGTTTGAGTGTACTCTTTACCTAGACTCTTCAGTTGATTCACAATCAGGGTGAATCTCTTATGTAGCTCTTTTAGGCTTTCTCCTTCTGCCATCTTGAAGCTTTAATATTCACCTATGTAGGTGTTCAATTTGTTTTCTCTTACTCCAGTTGTTCCTTCATGAGCAATTTGCAAGGTATCCACATTTCGTTGGCAGTGGAGCACTATGAGACCCTGTAGAATTCGTCTTGATTCAATGCACTGACCAAGCAGTGTTTTGCCTTGAAGTTCAGCAAGACTCTTCTTCTATCTTCCTCGTTCCATTCAGCTTCTGGTTTCTCCTTGTACTTCCCATCATCCTACAATGCCATTGGAACAAAATCTCCCTTCTAGATGATGGACCAGATGTCCAAATCAATTAACTGAAGATAGATTTGCATCCTCATCTTCCAGTATCCATAGTGTTCTCCACTAAAGCAAGGTGGTCTATTGTGTTATTTCCCTCTGGTAGTCTGCTTTCTCCAAAACCAGCCATTGTAATTCTCAGACTGTTAAATCCTTTGATAGGGAATCTGGGCTCTGATACCACTTGTTAGATAAGCTGACTTCCTAAGAGGGGGTGAATTGGGAAGATTAAAACTTTTTTCTGCAAAACGTTAAGAAAGTGAAGAAAGCAAAGTGTGATAGTAAAATAGAGTATAAATGAATAAACTGTAAAGATAGTAGTAGGAAAGAGAAAAACTTAGACATTTATCCTAGTTTGGTCTCTCAACTTGACCTACATCCAGTCCCCAAGTCACCACTTGAGATTTTCCACTATTCTGCAAGAATTCAGTGGGCTTCTTACAAATGCCTTAGTACAAAGTTGATGCTCTATTTCTAGAGCTCACACTTTCACTCTTTGCACTCTCACTAAGTGCTTTCCCAATCCCTTGTGATATCCCCTCATAAGTAAATCTTTCTTTCAAATGAAGATAAGATTGTTTACAAAGAATAAACTCTCTTAATCATAGTATATCTAAAAGTTGAAGTACAAATACTGAAGTATGTGAGAGTAAGAGACTTTGAGTAAATGATTTGGCAAAGTTTCAGTATTTACAAAGTAAAAATCGTTGCCCACATCTTCAAATGAAGTTCTATTTATAGATTTATGCTTTAACTATACGTTAGAGACAAGATCTAGCCGTTAGAGATGTTACCCAATGGTTACTCTAAGAAATTATCCGTTTACCAACTATATTTAATGCTTATGACACTTAAAGTTCGAATTTCAGTTGGTCAATAGATGAATTTTCACAAAAACTGAAAGTTACAGTCTTTAACGTTAAACTCCCGAAGTTCATCTGTCATGAAGCAAAATTCAAATTTTCATCTTTAGAAAATGATTCTATGTTGGAACATACGAATTTATATATTTAAAGTTATTTTGTCAAGTGTGAACAGTAAATTCAATTTGCTATAGTGCCTTCGAAATTCAAATTTTGGAACCCCAAAATTCGTCTGTCAGAAGCTGGTTCAATGAGGCACAATAGTTCATAAATTCAAAATTCAAATTTTCAAAGGACAAAGTTCATCTGTCAGAGAGACCTCTTTTAGACTTACTTGAAAATTCAAATTTATGAATATTGTCATTCGTATGTCAACATATCAACACAACAGAGTCACAAGCTTTGTTTCTGAAATTCGAATTTTCATGTTCAAAGTTCATCTGTCAATGGGCAATTTCAAAGCTCTTTTTAAACTTGTTTTCAGATGAACTTTGACACATTCTCAGACGAATTTTTCAATTTTCATAAGTTGCATTTGTGTGAAATTTGAATTTTCAACATCAAAGTTCATCTGTCAAATAAGGGCTCTTTCCAGACTCTTTTCAGACATAGGACAAAGTTCGAATTTCGGAATACAAAATTCGTTTATCAAAGAAGCTTCTTTTCAGACTTATTCATTTTCAATATGAAATTCAAATTTCCAAAGCCAAAGTTTGAATTTTCAAAACGACAAATTTGTATAAACCTTTCAAACTTCGTCTGTTGGTGGGTGTTTTTCAAATATTCCATGAATTATCATAGAATTAATTTTTTAAAACATCTTTTTACCAAATCAAAGTCTTTTACTCAAATTAAAACATTACTAAGCATTCTACATCTATTCTTGCACTGATTTCTCCAAAATTCCTTCACTTGAAACCTTTTGTGCATCTTTGATATCTTTACTTCAAGCTCTTGAAGGTTGGTTTGAAATCATTAAAACACTTGATTCAACACATTGTCCCAATATGAAAAGTATTGACTCGACCTTGTAAATGTAATGAATTAGTAAAAGATGCCAGAGTGAAATGTTGACTTTTAAATCAAGTAATGAAGAAAGAAAGTATTTCTCTGGTAATATATGGTTTGAAAATTTGGAAATAACAAGAAAGAGAAAAAGATATGTAAGTAATAAGCAAAATTTCAAGGACTAAATTTTATTAAGGAGAGAAGAAATTTAACATTCTAAATTTTATATAGGATGCCACGATATGTATAGAGATGTGGGGAACGTGGCATAATATGCCTGAAACGATGGGAAAAAAAAAAGTAAGATTGTAATGTTATATGCTTGGTCCTCAATTAAAATTGATTTTTCATAAGGTCCTTAATAAGAATTAACTACAAACTTAAGGTGAATACAATATACTATTTGAATGAAAATTCATGTCGAGTTGAGTACAACAATATAAATATTGCGTAATTAGGAGGTTTGGGTTGAAAGATAGACCAATTTGAAAGTATAATGAAAAGAATTATCAAAAAGTTGATCTTTGGGGGAAATTATGAGAAAGCACTCAGAAGAATTTGTATTTGCATTTTTAACTTGGCTTAGGGGCAAAGCAGTCATTTCCCAACTAGAAAATAAAATGTGAAAATTTCATTTTAGCCCCAAGGGAGAAGAATTATTTGAAATAAAGTCCTTAAAAGGAAAGAATTGTTGCAATTAAGTCCATGGAAAAAGTTACAAAAGGGGGCTCGAAAGAATTAAAAATTATAACTTTACTCTTAGTCAAAGGCAATTTTCGAATTTTTTGAAAATCTATCAAAATGAAGCTCTTGACGAGTCGAACTCAATGAAATATTGCTTATGAGCTAATTGAGTTAGTACGAATTTATAATTCCAATTTAAGGTTAAAAGTGATTTTTAAACTGAAAAAGATGTTTGTGAGCTCCATAAAAATAGTTGGGAGAAAAGAACACGATGTAGATCCTCATAGATAAATTTAGAAATTAAAATAATGAAGTTAGTCTAAAATTAAATTTAGAATGATTCTGTATCAATTAAGTTACAATTATAGCAAAAGTATTTAATCAATAAGGGTTACTTTGAACTAATAAAATTTATGAAGCAATATTTGGGCAAAAACTCCCTTAAAGTGGCGTGATTACAGCAGCCTAGGGACAAGGAAGGAATTGCTTTAATTGTTTAGTGGATTGTCTCTTTGTCTCACAAATTAACTAAGTTAGTTAGTTAATCTTAAGTTACTATTCACTCCTTTCATCTCTTTCCACCAAAAGCATGGTTAAGTGAGTTTAATTGAGTGGGAGTCTGAAAATTATAGACCAAAGATGCATTTGATGTGAAGCAAGAAGAGAAAAAGAGGAAGAGGAAAAGAGGAGCAAACTTGAAGGCTTGAAACTTAAGTGCAGGATAAGTATTCTAGCTACTTCAAGCTTGTAATCTTGAGTAGTTTAAGGGTGTTTCATGGAGTCTTCTTCCTCCTTTCTCCCACCATGACTTTTGGCCAAACCCTAGGATAGAAAGAAGATGAGATTTCATGTAATAAACTTGAGGGAAAGTATGAACTAGTTGAGAAAATATGTTTTCCAAGAAATTGAAGCAAGTTGAATAAAAATCAATTCTTCTGTCCTTAGAGACAGACTTTGGCTAGAACACGATAGGGTTATAGAGTTAGAAATTCATGCTTTTGATGCCAAAAAAGGTCCTCATGCTGGAAAACCTAGGAGCATATACTGACTTCAAGTTAGAGCTTAAGGATAGCTATATAAAATTTTAAAGGTTTAAAGAGCCCTTTGTGAAGGATGACCATGAATAAGTAGTTTTGCTTAATTGGTGATTTATATTGGTTAAAGAAGACATGGAAGGCCAAGGGAAGGGTGTGCAAAGAAAGGAAATCCAAGGAATTCAATAAGGTAGTTTTTTTTTTCCATTACTTGCATTAAGTTATCATATTTGATTCATATGAACTTGTTGTTTTGCCATATGAATTTTTTTTATGTTTCTTGATGTTTTGATAATGTTGGCTAAGTTGAATGAGGGGTTTAGTGACCCAGGATATCCAAGATATAAAATGAAATTTTGCTAAAATTTTTGTAAAAGATTTTGGCATAAATGTTCCAAAGTGTTTGTTTAATGTATTATGATGTTTTGTGATCAATATGATATTTTGAATGCATTAATAGGTAATTTCTGCTGAGATTTTATAATCTTACCCTTCCCCAATACTAACCATGATAGGGTCATGTTATACCAAAGCTCAAGGCAAGGGCAATGGAATTGAAGAGAGGCATGAAGAATGTACCAATTGCCACAATTATAAAGTGTCAATTTGGCAAATGGTGTAAGATCATGTAAAGTGTTGTGAATCTATAATTTTGCATGGCTATATTTCCATGAAACCTATATGAAATTTTATGTATGCATGTGGAGTAATGAATGATTATATATTATGTTTTGAGGTATATTATGCGAGATATGGCAAGATTTAATCCAAAATGACCAATAGTAGTTGGAATAGAGGAATTCTATTTGAAATAGGGTAATTAGTTTAAGTGTTATAGGTAATACCTTATATTAGGGCCCATCTCCCATGTATTAGATCATATTAGATGTCTTTCATCATAATTTTGAAACTAAAATCATAATATAATAAAAACAGAATTTTTCAAAATTCGGGGTACTGTTTCTTTGGCAAACTCCATTTTACCCGATGAAATTTGAAAATTCATAACTAAATCTAAAAAAATCATCTTGAAGTGATTCAAGTCTCTAACATTATCTTAAATTCAGATATACATGGAAAAAATATGAACCAGTAACTTCATTGGGCCAATTTATACAGTAAATTTTGTGGACATTTACTGTTCATTTGGTCATTTTTCTATCTTTTAGTTTTCTGACCTCAAATTTGAAAAATCATATTTCATTCTATTATTTTCCAAATTATGAATACTCTATGTCATTATAAACATATGCATGTCTAATTATATACATATTTTTCTTGTATATTTATTTTACTTACACAAAGCATAACTTTAACTTAAATCACGAAGGGTCAGAATTCAAATTTTACTGGAACAGTTTTGGGAAAAACTCCATATCTTCTATTATATAGCTCCATTTACCTCCAAATTAGTGGTATATGAAACTTAAAACATATACCTTTCTATAAATTTAAACCAATGAATTTTTGGAGTTATATGTGATTTTATATCATCTTTTGAATTTTCTAGTGCCTAACTTTCAGTTTTCAGTTTTCCCATTCCTGCCCTGTTTTGAACCTTAACTTTGAAAAATCAGCATCAATTGTATAGAACTCCAAATAGTGTGAATTAGGTGTCATTTTAAAGCTTGACATGTCCTCTATCTGGATTAAAAATTCCTGAAACCTAACCTCACACTAAATATAAAACCAGGATGAGCTAATTAGACCCATCTGGAAAATGCCCTGCTTCAATTTATATTGCAAATTACTTGCCAAAACCCATGCAAATGAACTCATTTTGGCATGAACTTGGCAGAATATAACTTCATATTCCAACATCCAAAACTAGAAATTATCATAGTTTTTCTATAACATTAACATAATATTTACTATTTTACAACTTCATATAAAATAAGGCACAAATAACAATTCATATCATAACATGACAACTTGCACATCAACAACTCATCATTTTCTTCTTCATGCCCTTTGCTTCTTCCTTAGCTCTTTTGCATTGGTTCCCCCTAGCATGGTTAGTCATTGAAGGGGGGATGAGATTCAAAGAATCTCAGTAGCAATCATCATTCATGCAATCATATTATCACATTAAACATATAATCATAATAAAACATCAAGTGAATACTTTTAAACATTTATGCCATAATATTTTACAAAAATTTCAGCAAAGTTTCATTTTGTATTTTGGACATCCCAGGATCTCAAAACCCCTTAATTAACTCAGCCAACATTCTCAAAGTATTACAAATGATCATATCAAAAAATAGGCAAGTCATCAAAGTCATTGAAAATCACATAACAATATAAGGCAAGAATAGGTAAATTGCTACCTTTGTGAATTCTCTTGGCTTTTCCTTTGGTTCCACCTCTTTATACCACTTCCATAAGTTTCCTTAGGCTTCCTCAAACCTAAATACATCATCAATTAGCTACTTAAGCCACTGATTCATAGGGCTCACTCACAAAGTTTCATATAACCCTTAATTTTCCAATTAACTATCCTTAAGCTTTAACTTGAAATCATTACTTGTTCTTAAGGTTTTGGACCATGTAGAACCCATTTTTGAGGTCTAATTTATGAAATTAGAACCCTAAATGGAACCCTAGCCTGACCGAAATTCATGGAGAAAGAAGGAAAAATGATTTACTTTGCAATATAGCAAACTACTCCATGAAATCATGTTCTCTTGACTAGTTGATGATTTCTACTAAGTTTGGCAAACCAAAACTCATTCCTTTCATTATTTAGGGTTTGGACGAAATTCATCTTGAGAAGGGGAAGAAATATACTCCATCGAACTATCACCATCTACTTGAAATCACAAGCTAGGATAGAAGGAATCACTTACCAACAACTTGAGTTTTGAATTTCTTGGAGTTCCTTCTTCTTCTTCCTCTCTTTTCTCTCTTTCTTTCTTGTGTTTTCTTGCTTTGTTTTTCTGTTTCAGACCTCACATCTGAAATGAAGAGAAAGGAGGGGTTAATTACTTAATTCGCTCACTAATTGCATAATTAACTTTAATCACTTTTTAACCAAAAGTCAACAACTTCCTTTACTAGTTTTTGGCATGCCTTCCATAAGAAGTCTTGGACAAAAGAGTGAGCTGAAATTTCATGCAGAAGAGAGCTTTGAGTGTCCCAAAATTGTTCAATTTTTTTTGGTCTATACATATCCTAAACCGGGTAATTTTTAATTGTATTGATAAAATCGCTTTTTATAGTAAATTAGCATTTTTTGGGCTATAGGACAATTCCAATTTTATTTTTATATTTTCTTAATTATCCTATCCCAAATGATATCTGTGCATGGCTCATATCCTATCTCGGTTTCTTTTTAATTGTACGTAGGGCCCATAATTTACTTTATCGGTTTACTATTACTTTGGAACACTTGGCACTGATTATTTCTTTATCTTTGAACATTAACCCTCAGTGCCATATACCATTGGACTTCTTTCATTGAGGGCTTCGTTTTGACAGTAATTTTATATATTTACAAAATTACCCCTAACTCAAGGTTAAATTACAATTTCTAAAACTTCGGGATCTCAGGTGTAATTTTCCCCAAGGCATTTCTATTCCTCCTCCACGCAATACTTAATAATTTTGGGACATAGATGTCATTTTTATAATTCTCTAGGGACAAAAATATACTTTCTCATTTTTTCATCTGACCGGGAAAAATGACCTCTTTGCCCTTTTCAGGTAAAACGGTGTCTACCCGTTTTTACAAATTCCTAATATGTTTCTAGATATTTTAACTTTCTTAGGATGTTACATTATAGCTATTAAGTATATCTTATTTTTACTTAGGTCTTGAGGTGGTTTAATTTTTGAAATTTACTTAATTTTGTTGTCATGTGTTTTAAATGAGTTAGATTAAGTAAATTTGAAATTAGCATGTGTTAAAGTTGAAGTATATTGGCTAATAGATGAATTTTGCTATTTGACTCATGTTTATTTTGTGCAAAATTTACACTTTGTTAAAATTCAAAGTTACGGAGGATTTATCTCTCATAGACAAATTTTGGTTCTAAAATTTGAATTTCGGGCTAAGTATAGTTAGTGAAAGTATGCAAAATTCACATGAAGCTTAGTTAAAATTTGACTATTGGTGAAATTTAAAGTAAGTTCAAAGTCACAACCTCTAATAGACTAACTTTAAGCTTCAAAGTGTGAACTTTTGTGTCATATTGAAAATGCCTATGATAGATGAATTTCAGATTTTGAAATCCATATTTCAAAATGTATTGTGAAAACTTGAGGTAACTGTTTAAACCCAACAGACACACTTCTAATATAAAAATTCGTACATACTAATATAGATATTTTTTGTAAACTCGAAATTCGAATGTCACTTAGTAATAGAGGAATTTTGAAGTTCAACACTAAACACATAACTATGCTAACTCTATGAAATTCGTTTGTCAAGCCTTAAAGTTTGAATGTTGGTATATCAGATGCATTTAATGCGGTTGTTGTCTAGATAAGCCATAAATCTATAAATAGAATTTCATTTAAACTTATGGAAAATGAATTTAAGTGAGTTATGTGCCAAAATACTGCTACAATAGATTAAATCATTTTGTGTGAGCATCTAAAGTCAAATCTACCTCATTAAAGTGAGCTTTAATATATTATTCACTCTTAAAGAAAGTTTCAATTCTGTAATTTTCTTTCTACAATTTCTGGGTAGAATCTTAGTGTGGGGAAATAGTAAGGGAATTTCACATCTTGTAAGGGTATGGGGAGAGTAGCGTCACAAGTGCCTAGTAAAACTTGCGGGATGCACTGAGAATTCACAAGTATCCAGATTAAACTTGTGGGATATAATGGACAATCTTAAGTGCTGGCTTGAGGTCTGAATGTAGGTCAAGTGTTTTAGGCTGAACCAAGATAAATCTTTGTGTGTTGGGTTTCATCTTCTGATTTCATCTATCTACTTCATCATACTATATTCATTACTGTTCTACCATATCATTTGGTGAAATTGGGCTATACTTCAAAAAAGACAAAAATCTTGCATCACCAAATTCATCCCCTCTTAGGTGAGCAGCTAACCTATCAATTGTTATCAGAGCTAGGACTCCCAGTAAAAGGTTTTCACTACCTGGGAGAGCCTATGGCTGGTTTTGGAGAAAATATACTCTTAGAGGAGAACAACATCAACAGACCTCCAGGTTTTAGTGAAAAATACTATGGATATTGGAAGATAAGAATGAAGATATATCTTTAATTTAGATATAAGATGACAGCACATATACAGGCTAACCAAGTACTTTAGAAATGAGGGAGAGGAGCTGCTGCAAGTGAGATAGAAGAGGGAGCATATGTGAGGAAGAGAAAAAGAGAAGAAAAATAGGAAGAAAAATCCAAGAAAATTGGTAAGTGATCTCTTTGCAATTCTCAAATGTTTTTGCTTAGTTTCTTGGTTGTTTGAGACAATTTCCTTGTAATTTTCTCTTTTCCACCCACTATCTAGATTTGGCCTAAGCATGATTTGAAGAGGGAAGTTGATTTCATACCATAAAACTAAGAGAAAGCATGAGTTTTTTTGCTAAAAGAATAAACTTTGGTATGTTTGAAGCAAGTTTTGAGAAAAACTAAGTCTTCTTCTTTCATGGTAGGTTTCAACTACACCTAAAAGAGTGTCTTAGGGTTATATTTTCATTAATTTGAAGGCAAAACTTGATTCCCCATGATGAAAGACCTTAGAAAAAAGCATTGGTTTAAGAACTAAGCTTAAGATAATCAATAAGGGTTTTTAGTGTTTCATGAAAGTTATATGCATTATGTCATGAAATCTGTGGCTTGAGCAAGTGTTTAATGATGTTTTAGAACATAAGGAAGTTTGAGAAAGCTATAGGAAGCTTGGATTTTAAGTGGAAGGTCAAGTGATATACTAAGAGGTAGTGAAGTCCTTTTTATTGCTTTGTTATCTTAGTATGTTTTTATGATGAAATTGTGTTTTCTTTGATTGGTTTTAGCTGTAAAATAAGGGATTTTATTGTAACACTTTGATTTCAGACCTTTTTTTTTCAAAGTATTAGACCATTAAAGAGTGCATTTATACCTTATCAAAAGCTTGAATCACATACTATATCGAAACAAAATTTTCCAAAATTCTGGTAGTATTCATTTGGTATAAATTATTTTCACCAACTGAACTTCAAAAATTCATAACTAAATCTACAAAAATCATATGTAATTGATTCAGGTGTCTAAAAAAATTTTATAAGGTTGTATACATTGAAAAAATATGACACTGAGCAATGGCTAGGCCGATTTGTACAGTAAATTTTATGAAGATCTACTGTTTATTTGGTCATTTTCAGAAAATCTAGTTTTTTGGTGCTAAATTTGAAAAATTATTATACATCGTACCCATATTCAAATTAAGTGGTATTTCAACCATTCTAAAGCTTTTTCTATCTACTTTCTAACCATATATAGCATTCATATATTATACATCAAAACATCCAAATAGTGGTAGGTTCACAATCAAGAGGTTAGAATGACCGTTTGCATCCAAGTATTTTGCAAAGTAATAGTCATAAAATATTTACATGGCCATAATTTGTCCTTATATCATGCAACATATTCTTTAAGACCTAAAAGAACATAAAAGCCTAAAGTAATAAATTCAATAATACTTTTACAAATTTACATAAAAGCTCAAAACTCATAATGATTGCAAGCAGTAGCAAATTCATCACCAAGGTCTTTCTCCTTTCCTTTCTCTTCCTTGGTGGCCCTGCCATAGTTGTTTCCTAGACATGGTTAACATGTTGAAGGGTGAGATTCAAAGAATCTCAATAGTAATTATCATTCAAGCATATATATTATCACATTTAACATAAAGGTTCATGAAAATAATCAACAATCACTTGAACACATCAAGTTACATAATTCTTTAAAAATTTGGGCAGCATTTCAGATTGTAAAAGAGATATCCATAGGTAATAAACCTCTCCATTTAGCTCAAAAAACAATCACAAATCATCAAAACAATCATGTGATAAGTGATCATGCTCATAGAAATCATAAGAGACAATATAGTGCAAAAAGAGGTAAGTTTACTACCTTTGACAATTCCCTTGCTTCCCACACTTGGTACACCACACTTTAGCCTTCGACAATGTTCTTGAACTTAATCATAATATCATTTAAGTATTTTAACCACTGGTTTCGAAAGCTATATCATAAAGTGCTCACTAAAACCTAAAATTTTCATTTTTCTTTCCTTTGATATTTTCTTGAAACCAACATTAGTACTTAGCTAATTTGGACCCAAGAAATCCATGTTTGGGGGTTAAAATCATGAAATTTCATCTTAAACATAAACCCTAGTTGGCCAAAAATTAGGGAAATGAAGAAAAATTGGTTTGCTTTGGTTTGCTTTAAATTACTTCAAATAACCTTCAAAATCATGCTTTAAACTACTAGTTAAGCATTTCTCCCTAGTTTGGTGGATGGAAACTCATTTTCTTCATACCCACAATGCCTTGGCCAAAATCTTTAAATAGAGGAAGGAGAAGGAAAACTCAATGAAACTACCATGAACACTTGAAAATACAAGCTAATAAGCTTAGAATATTACCTTGATGCTAAAATCTTCCAACTTTGCAACTTGTCTTCTACTTCCTCTTCCCTTTTCTCTCTTCTCTCCCATGGTTTTCCTTGCCTTTTTTCTATTTCTAATTGCTCCTAGCTGTGTCGTCCAAATGAGGGAAAGGAAAGACAATTAGTTTATTTAATTTTCTTGCTAACCATGGGCAGTTTTGTCCAAAATAAAACTTGCCTTCCTTAAGAAGGTTTTTTGGCCAAAAAACATGACCTTCCTGAGAAGTTTGGTGGACACAAATCACATGCTTAATCTACCCAAATCTGATGCCAATAAGAGAGGTTTAGGTGTCCAAATCTTGCTCTCTATTCCTGGTCCAGATATATCTTGCACTGGTTAATTTTTAACTGTACCGATAAACTTACCTTTTAAAGTAAATTAACATTTTAGGGATACATGACTATTCAAAATTTATATCTATGTTTTCTTAATTATCTTGCTCCAAACAGTATCTATGTGAGGCATACATCCTGTCCTAGTCACATTTTTACTGTTTATGGGACCAACAATCTACTTTATCGGTATAAAATTACTTTTTTGACACTCGACACTAATTATTTTTTCATTTTTAATCAGTTAACTTCCATTCTATATACCATTCGACTCAGCTCATCAGGGTCATTTAAAATTTACAAAATTACCCAAATTGAGGTTAAATTATAATGTTTGAAACTTTTGGGTCCTTTATTGTAATTCTGCCCAAGGACTACAATAAATAGAATTCTTTTTTTCCAAGGACCATTTTGCAATGAATTCTTTTTTTTGGGCCAAAAAATAATTTTATTATTTTTCCTTCTAACTTGGATATCAAGTAATGAAAGAACCAATAAAGGATAATATAAAATGTAGAAGGAATTACATATTGTTATTAATCTATGTCTCTTTGCTATTTTATGTAAAATTTTATGAGAATTCATGAGGCTTTACATTGCTGTAATTATGCGCCTCTAAGTATGTTGAGATATTTGGAACATGGTTTGAACAAGATATGAGCACGTTGTTTTGCAAAGTTATGCATGAGATTGTCCAATCTGAACATCAGTTAGTAATCCAACTACTGTTTGGATGAAAGGGTAAAATCGATAAGTTTTATATATGACTGGAAAGTCAATAGAATAAATTTTCCAAAGAGTTAAAGAATACTTAATTTGAATTTTTGTACAATATATAATGAATTTTTGAAGTTGAGAGTCAAAACTGGATAGTGGTGTGAAAACTATAAATTTTTAGTGTAAAAATGACTCAACTTTAAAGGTAATATGAACTCGTACAGGACTCCAAAAATTCAGTGGTTTATATATATGAAAAGATCTATGTCTTAAGCTTAATATACCATTAGTTTAACTGTAATTCAAGCTATATGTTGAGAGTTATGCACATTTTCGTAAAATCATTCCAGTAAAAGTTATATTCTGACTCTTATAGGTTAAAGTTGATGTCATGCCCTGTTAAAGTAGAATAAATGTACAAGAAAAAAGCTACTATAAAGTAGGCTTATAGAGTTTTCCAATGATGCAAAGTATGCATGAATTGGCTAAGACTAAAATAAGATATGAATTTTAAAATTTAAGGCCAAAATACTGGACAAGTGAAAAATGACCATTTAAATAGTGATTTTTTGTGCTAAATATCATATCAATTGGTATAATTAAAATCCTGTTTAATATTTTTTTCATGTAGAAAATGTTTTTTTAACTATTTTTAGATACTTGAATTGCCTTCATACAATTTTTCTAAATTTAGTTATGAATTTTTAAAATTTAGCCTAGAAAATTGATTGACCAAATGAATAGTAACCAAAAGTTTTAAATTTGTCTATTTTGATCCTAAAAATAGCTTATGATAGTTATGTAAAATATCCTCAACTAATTCAGCAACTATCTCAAACTCTCCTTAGGGCTAATTTCTTATGCTACTGTAACATTCGTGGGCCAGAATCTTATGAGGAATAACTCTTTATATTAGAATGGGGAAAACTTTGACATAAAAAGTACATTTTCTTGCAAAGATTTGCCAATCTTTGCTCTAAGAGTCTAAGCATTTGGCTCTGATACTAAAGATGCAAATCTTTGCTCTAAGACTCTAAACATTTGACTCTGATACTAAAAATGTAACATATTAGTCTTAGACCATATTTCCCATAATATAGACCCAATTAGAGGCTATTTGTACCATTTTACAATATTGAATCACTTGAGGGACTAAAACAGAAAAATTTAAGATTTGATGTTACTGTTCATTTAGTAAGTCCCTTTTTTTCTGACTAAATTTTGGGAAATTATAACTAAATCCAAAAAATTCTTTTGGAGGTGATTCAAATCTCCAAAAATAGCTTAAAATACTCTCTACATAGAACAAAAATATCAAACAATAGTTTTAATAAGCCAATTACTACAGTATATAACGTGAATATAATTGTTCATTTGATCATTTTATAGCTTCCTAGGATTTTAGCCTTGAATTCAAAAATTCAAAACTCATTCCTACCATAGCCAATTTCTGTATTCTTTATGTCATTAAAAGATCCAGATGTCTACTATGCAGAAATATTTTTCTTGTACATTTATTCTACTGGAATAGGGCATGGCATCAACTTAAACCATTAAGGGTTAGAACTTAACTTTAACTGGGACAATTTTAGAAAAACTTACATATCATTTATTATATAGCTCCAATTACTTTCAAACCAGTGGCATCTTAAACCTAAGTCATAGGCTTTCCAGGAACTAAATTTTTGGAGCTTGGTATTGTCAGTTAAGCTAGCTTCCCAAGATGGGAGTAAATTGGGAAGTTTGGATTTTTCTACGAAACTGAAATATAGTAGTGATAAAAAAAAAGTTACTGAAAAATAATGTAAAAGAAATAAAGAGTAATTGGAAAGTAAATTAGAGAAGGATACAGTGATTTATCCTGATTTGGTCTACTCTACTTGATTTACGTCCAGTCCCCAAGCCATCACTTGAGATTTCTCCACTATATCTTGCAAGATTTGAATGGGTTCTTGCAAAAACGGCAGTACAACCCTAGCTCGAACTTTGGGTTGAACAAACACTCTCACTCTTCTCACTCAAGAGTAAAAAAAAATCTATTAATGTATCCTCACACTAAGTGCTATCTACAAGTCTGTAGAAATATATAGGTCAAGATATAAAATTCTCTCTCAAAAGAGTGGATATAAAAATTTAAGAATAATGAATGAGCTAACAGAGGATAGGTAAGCTTTGAAGGAATCACTAATCAATTCTGCAATGTTTTGGCATTTATATGTTTTTCCTTATTACCTAACAAATTAAATGAGGTCCTATTTATAGTTTTGGAACAAAACTATCTATTGGAAACAAGGATTAGTTGTTATTATCAGAAAAATTGCCATTCACCTACTGCATTAAATGCATCTGACAGAGGTTATGTGGATAACCTCCTTAGGTTATGCAAATAACGGGTGATCGCTGGCTCTTGTTTTCAACATAGACCTTTCATTATGCAGATAACCTTACTAGATTATGTGGATAACGTGCTTCCCAGAATGACTAAATTTTAGCTCAAGAGCATTTTCATGAAAACCTACTCTGTTGTTAGGATAATGTTAAGTTTTTCTCAAACTGAGTTTTTATAAAACTTAGGTTATCAAGATAACCTCCCAAGGTTATGAGGATAACCTATTTTGCTAAAGAAGATCCATGAGTTCTGTAACATAGGTTATGCAGATAACTCTCCTAGGTTATGCTGATAACCTATTTAACCGAGAAAAGTCCAAGTACTCTATGACACAATTATGCAAATAACCTCCCTAGGTTATGCAAAGAGCGGGCTGTACAGTACAATTAGACTTCACTATTCACTCCCTTATGCAAATAAGATGCACACCTTATCAGGATAACCATCTAGACAACCTAAGAACATGATGCCCGGCTATGTAATGCAAATAACCTCAACCCCTTCTCATGAAATCAAAGAATAGACACTTGAAAAGGCTTTGAGATTGAGTCTTTATCCTCACAACCTTCAATGGTTATGCGCATAAGGCAAAACATTTTCATGAAAATAAGGTAAACACTAAGAAACATCTTTGAAATTGAGATTTTATCCCTGTAAGCTAAAACATTTTCATGAAAACAGAGTAAACACTTAGAAATATTTTGAAATTGAAACTTTATCCTCATAAGATAGTTCTTTTCATGAAAACCATTTTGAAATCATGAGCTAATCAATAATCATTCAATTAGACATCTTATTTAATATTGGGTGAATTGAAATTCAAAGCTTATCTACCTACCTTTACAAATAGCTCCTAAAATATGCAAAACAATTCTTCAACCTGCAGGAAATTTTAACTTTGTTCTTCATGTTACTTATGTTCCTTTGATATTGGATTTTCAAGTTCATTTGTTTAGAATCATGAAAACATCTGAATTAATAGGTATGATTTTATATTGCCTTTTAAGGTAAATGGTACTTACAGTGAAAATCTCAATATTCACACCACTATCTAATTATGACCCTCAAATTCTAAAATTCACCATAAATTGTGTACTTAACCAATTTAGGTGTTCTTTGACTCTATGGAAAGCTTATTCCATCTACTTTTAAAGCATATAAATCAGTTAAACTAATTTATTGTTTCACATAAATAGTACCTATGTATCTATCAGGATATTCAGATTGAGTCTTTCCATTTATAAATTGACAAGATAGGCCTTGTAACATATTTACATTATCATCCATTCTTCCAAATCCAAAAATAACATCAAGAGAAACTTAAAGATACATGATAACAGATAATGGCAGCTTCATAGATCCATTCACAATTTGTTACAAATTACATAAAATTATAGAGAGATATAGCTCAATGATCAATAATCTTCTTAATTCACCTCTTTGCTCTTGATCTCTCTTGCATCATTGTCAGATCTTATTCCTAAGTATGTTAATAATTTGGAAGGGGTGAGATTCAAATAATCTCAGTAACAATTGCCCATTTATGCATACATATATTATCACATTCATCATAAAAGTTTCATGAAAATAATCATCAATCACTTTAACATAAAAAGCCATATAATTTAATAAATTTCGGTAGAGTTTTATTTTATAAAATGAACATCCAAAGGTCATAAACCTCATTATTCAACTCATCCAAACATCACAAATCATCAAATTAAACACATGGCAAGTCATCAAGTTCATAAAATTTATATAAGATATATAATGCAAGAAAAGGTAAAGTTGCTACCTTATGCTTCCAATTGCTTTTCCTTTGCCTTCCACACATTGTGAACCCTTTCTTTAGACTTTCACCACTTCCTTGAACCCTAATACATCATAATTTAGGGTCATAAGCTACTAGTTCATGAAGCCATATCACAAAGTGTGCATAAAATCCTTAAATTTCCATATTGATTTTCTTTTGGTTTCTCTTTGAACCAATACTTATACTTAACTAATTTGGACCCAAGGAATCTATTTTTAGGGTCAAAATCATGAGATTCCTTCTCTAATATAATGCCCTGTTCTAATCGACCACATTAGGAAAAGGAGGAAAAATAATTTATTTTAAAATACATCAAACCACTTCCAAAATCTTGCTTTAAGTAACTTGTTTAGTGTTTCTCCCAAGTTTGGTGCATTAAAACCCATATTTTCCATGGCTTAGGGTTTGGATGAAAATTAAAGAGAGTAAGAGGAAGAGAAATACTTAATGAAACAACTCCAAACCTCTCAAATAAACAAGCTAGGAGGCATAGAATTTACCCTTGGAACTTGAATCCACAAGCCTTCAATCTTTGCTTCCACTTCCTTTCCTGTTTTTCTCTCTTTCTCTTCGTAAATTATGGAGCTCTCTCTCACCAAAGCTACTAAAACACGTCAAAATGAGAGGAGAGAGAGAGAGAGAGAGGTTATTCTACTTAAGGTAATCTAACCCAAGTTAGCTCAACCATAGAGTTACTTTTGTGACCAAAAAGCTTGCCTTCTTGAGGAAGTGGTCTTCACCAAAAATCATGTGCCTAATATGCTGAAAGTTAATGCCAACAAGGAGGGAGTTTGTGTCAAGACACTGTATATTTTTCCCAAATATTTTTATCGGGACTAATAAAATTACTTTTTGTGATATTTAATCAATTACGGAATACATGATTATTTTTAATTTATATATGTGTCCTCTTAATAATTCTGTCCCATACAATATCTGTGTAGAACCCACATATTAATCTATTCTCTTTTATTGTTTTTGGGGGCCACACACTTTTTAGACACTCGACACAGATTATTTTTTTATTTTTGATCAGTTAACTCCCATGTTATATACCATTGGATTCATCTTGTCATAGGCTTCGTTTTGACAATAATTTCCAAAATTATGAAATTGCCCTTAATCGGGGCAAAATTATAATTTTTAATTCTTTTTGGGACAATTTAGTCCTTAAAAAGAAAGAATTAGTTGCATTCAAGTCCTTAGGAATATAACATGAGGGTCAAAATGCAATTTTCATATTTTCTTTTCTAATTTGAGAAAGAACCGTTTTGCCCTTGAGTCAAGTCAAACGCACAAATACTTATTCTTCTTGGTACTTTCTCATAATTTTACCCAGGATCTAAACATTAAATAATTCTTTTGTACTTTTCATATCATTCTTTCAAACATATATATCTTTCAATCTCGACCTCTCAGCTATGCAACACTTATACTGTTGCGCTAAAATTGACATAAGCATTGATTGAACAGATATATTGCACATTTTTTATTCAGTTCCAGAATTAATTTCTACTAAAAATCTTATGAAAAATTAATTCTAATTAAGGATCAAGCATGATGCCATTTAAAGACCAAGCATATAAAATTACCAAGGTTAAAAAAATCAGACTGGACATTAAACTAATCAAGGTACATGTTCAAGGTTCAATGGTTCAATCAAGGTTCAATCAGAATTAAAATGGTGGTAATAAATTTAATAATTTTTTAATTTTATATATTATATAGAAATTAAAAATATTATTAATATATTTTACAACCTAATATTAAAGTCTAAACAAGTTAATATTCATCTATGATTAAATTTTGAATGCAAAATAATCAATTAATATTTTATTTTCATATTATTTGTTAAGTAAATTTGTTATTATTAACAATTATGTATCATAATAATGCTTATATAGTGTTATAATATAGAAAAAAATTTAAACGAAAAATAATGCTACTTAATACTAAAAATAATGTTATTTCATTATGAAAACTAATAAAAGTTAAAAAATTTTAAAAATAAAATAAAAAAACTTATTCAACCGGTTTTCCACTGGTTCTACAAACGGACAATTAACATCTATGATCGGACCGGACTTGGTACCAGTTCCTGGTCCGACTGATCAAACTGGCCGATCTAGTTCAATTTTTTGAACTCTGAGAATTACTGCCTTACTTCATTTTCTAACTTTTTAAGCATCTTATCCCACATTCACATATCTCTATACCTGTAGTAACATTTTTCATGCAATTTTAGGATACTACATAACTTGTTAGTATAGACTTTTTTCTAAGTTTCCTTCTTCTTTGAGTTTTTGATTACAGGTTACATGCAAATGTAATCGTTGAAATGATTATTTAAAAATTGCTTTCTTCTAGCTTAAATGATTATTTATTTTATGGAGAAACACATTACAAGGAGAACACAAACTCAATATAACCAATTATCTGTTATATGTAATCATTTAATCTAGGTAGGTGAGCATTAAATGCACCTTTAACGGTTACTAGATCTCTGAGTAATGGCAAATTAATTGTGACTAATGGCTAGTTAATTTGTTTCACCGATAAAGAGTAGTTTCTTTATGGAGAAAAGAATAAGAAAGAGTTCTGAAAACATTTTGCATTAATTTCATTATTCTTTTACTCATAAACACGCTCAACCACCTTTGTGCTTCATTGTATTATACCTACCTCTTTGAGAGAGGATTTATTGCTATAAAACTTTAGCTTTAATAACAAGTCTTTCTAAGTAGACTCAAGATAGTGGATATCTTTAGCGGGTTATCAAATTACTCCTTGTATGAAGAAAGTATTGTTCATGGAAGAACAAAGCATTGTACTGAGGCTCACAAGTGCTCATTGAAAACTTGTGTAGATAGTGCAAAATCTCAAATGATAACTTAGGGACTGAACATAGGTCAAGAAGTTTAGGCCAAACCAAGATAAATTTCTTATGTCACTTCTCTACTTCGTTATTCTCATCATTATATTGAACATACTCTATTTGTCTCTGTTTTTTGGTTGTCTTCACTATTGCATTCATCCTTTTAGATTATGCTAAAATTTCAAAGCAACTAATTCACCCCCCTCTTGGCTGCTCAACCTCACCAACACATTGTAGCTCTCGTCACAATAACATGCTTAGCCTTCATCATAAGGTTGTTGGAAAGATATATATAGTGAAAGTGATATGGTACATACTTTTACTTTATGAATATTCTCATGCTATCCCATGTACAACAATTTCCTTCACTAATGCACTTCTTTTCCAATCATTCTCACCAAACTTTAGCTCTACCTTTTAAATAAAGAGTAGCTAGTTGTACTTTCTTAGACTTGGAGTTATTAGACAAATGAAGATTTTAATGAATTACAAAACACTTAGAGCATGATGAATATATCAAGGGAGTATATCATAAAGAAAAGAAGTTGACCAAGTGAAGAAAAGCCTATCATAGTAGCTTAAATTTGATTTGATTGTAATTTTATCATTTGATAAGTTAAAGTGATAGCTAGTGCTTTAATTATACTTCATGCTTCTTACTACTAGTCTTAAATTGAGTTGCTTATGCATTAGAGTGACCGTTTAAAGGTTTTCAAAAGATTTTTTTGACAAAAGTTGAGCTTAGCCTTCTAAGATTATAAGCTTATCGACTAACCTATGTTCATTAATATTTTCACCACTGGGAAAAAGCTTAGTGGACTAAGGGTGATAGGTTAGAAGGAAAAACTAAGTTTCAGAAAAGGTTGTATCTCTATCGAGGCATGATAGTTGACTAACCTCTAAGGTTTGTCTTCTAACCTAGCCAACCCAAGAGCAACACTTTTTTCTGCATAAGTAGCTTTGTTGACTAAGTCTCTAGGTTTGTCGACTAAACTTATTTTCCAGAAAACCAAGCGCTGAGTCTTTGAAGCTCAATGGACTAAGGTATAACATCCTAGGAAGGTTTGTCTTCTAACCTACAAAGAAAGCTTTTTGGGTAACCTAAGTCTTGAAGCTTTGTCAACTAATTAACTTTGGACATTTTCATGAAAACCCCTTTATACAGTTCTCATTCCTTTGCTTCAACTCACTCGATAGTTGACTAACATCCCTAGGTTTGTCAACTAACCTGGTCCAACATTATGAAATATGTCTAATGACTAGTTGAGGTTTGTGGCACTCGCCTACATGGTTAGTCAACTAACATTTGACAACGCATTAAATGTAGCAGGTTCATATTATTACTTACTTGTAACAACTAGTTCTCATTTCTACAGATAGATTTTTCAAAAATCTATATACATGGCCTCATTTAAGTTAGTCGAAAAGAGCATTAGGTATTATTGAGTTGATTTGATGCTAAATCATTAAAGTTTCATCTATACTCTCATTAAAGCCTTACCTACCTATTTTCTACAGTAAGAAAAAGTTTTTCATTGTTTCATATCTACTCTTTTGGAGAGATTAACTTGTGAAATCTTTTCTTCTACTTTTGGGTAGAAAACTTACAGTGAAGAAACACTAAGGGATTAGTTGTAAACACTAACTGTAAGGGAGTGTAATGTGTTCTTCAAGGCCTAGTGAGAAGAACTTGAGTTTTGTACTGTGGTACCATAAGAACCTAGTTTAATCTTGCAAGATAATAGAGAAATCTCAAGTGGTTGCTTGGGCACTAGACGTAGGCTAGGTAGATAAGCGGAACCAAGATAAATCCTTGTGTTGAATTCTCTCTATCCTTTCTTTTTAACTCTTAAGTTTCTTGCTTTATTTTAAGCTTGCACTTGGTACTGTTATATTGCTCATTGTTTTGGACAAATTTTGAAAAGCCTAATTCACCCCCTCTTGGGCAATCTAGCTAACTAATAAGAATAACTATCACATTTTAATGATTGTTCAATTTTTCTTTCCTACTTCAAGTAGATATCTTTTGGATCATCTCTTTAAATCTTAAATGCCACTACTCCTAGGCTTTAGTTCTTCCAACATGGCTTTGCATATTTTCTATTATGTGCATAGTATTATCATCACCCACCCTGGTTAGTATGAAATAAAGAAGGATCTCGCAACAATTACTCACCCACATGTTTACACGCAAAAGATGTTAATCACTCGTGTTTCACTCAAACTTGGCTTTTAACATGATGTAACACTCTTGCCTTTTTCCACTCAAATCTGAATTCACAAGTGTTCTCAAGTAAACCAATTAACCATACCACAAGTACTGATGTTAGGAAAGTAAGCAAACACCAAATTGGAACCTTAGAAAAGAAGTAATTGGGTTTAACTTGTTAAGTACCTAATGAGCATGCAAGAGCCCAATTTAGAAAGGTGAAGAAGAAAGGAAAGAACTTGGACAACAAGAAAGAAAGACACCACAATGAAAGAAAGGAAGAAAATAGGAAATAAGAGGAAAACAAAATAGGAGACAAAGGAGACAACACAAATAGGAAATGAGGGAGGAAACACAAAACAAGAAACAAATATGAACAAGAAGAGACGAGGGGATGAAATTGAAGAACAAGAAAGAAGAAGACAAGAACAAAAAAGAAAAGTAGAGAAGAAAGTAAAGGAAGGGTTACTTGGGGACTAAGTTAATGACTTGGTGGTCAAGTAGAAGACTTGATCTTCCTCTACATAAGAACACACAAGTTAGGAAACAATGGATGGGAACATAAATAAGGAAACAAAGCAAAAAGAAAAGTGAAGAAATTAGAAAAGTGGATGGAAGAAGGAAAAGGAGCATTAGAAATAGGAGAGTAGTTCTTGACTAGAGTGCAAAGAGAAAGGTCTCACCAAATAGAAAAAGTTCTTCCAAGAGATGGTAGCCTCCAACTTAGCCTTCAAGAAAAGCTGCAAAATAGTAAACTAGCACAAAGAATAATCAAATCTAAATATTTTAATTTTCATTTTTTCAGCATTTCTTTTTTTTATTTTTTGTGCTATTCACTCTTTTTGTCCACTTTTTTTGGACAATTTTTTTTAGTGTATAGTTCACTCACACAACAACTGAAAAACACAAGAAGAATGGTAGCAGCAACTTGTAGACCAAGAGATGAAAGAGGAAGACGATGTTAGTGAGATGACAAAAAACACACAAGCCAAACACAAAGAAAAAACACACCACAAGAGAGGAATAATATGAACACAAGGACGAGTAGAAGGAAAACAAAACATGAGAGACAAAGGAAAGAGATGAATCCAAGAAGAGAAGGAGATACAAGAAGACATGAAGGAAAGACATAAAGTTAACATAATTTCGAGCCTGAGCTTTGATGCCAACTAATATGGCCTTCTTAGAGAGAAACTCTAAACCCTAAATCCTAAACAAACCAGAAAATATAGCAAAAGTCTTCACTCATGAACAAAGCATGGTTAATGATCCTTGCTAGAACCAAAGAACATGTTCCTAAAACCTAACAAGATGACACCCACACGATTAATCACTTTGAATGGTAGGTCACAAGGTTCTCGAGAGAACACAAAAATTTAGATAAATTCTCAAAAAAGAATTGAAAGAAAATTATTCTCATTCAACTTGTTGAAATATTCATTCAAGCCATAGGTATTTAAAGACTCAAGATAACCTCCTAGAACATTAAAGAAAAGGAAATAAAATCTAAGACACAATTTGATCCTAACTCTTTAATATTAAGGAAACATAATTTTAGAAACTAATTATTCTTTAAGAAGGAAGAAGAAGATTTTGGAACCTTCTAGCTTGCTCTTGGAAAACAAGACACAACTAATTAGGAAACTAATATCCTACGACTCAAAACTAAATAAGATTGAAAGAATCTCATTTATTTGGAAACTAAGACACTCTAGGACATTCCAACTCGCTAATAAAGTAAGAACATCCTAGAAGACATAAGATTACACTAAATAAATATGAAAATTACTTGAAAAATGACACTTTATGAGAGCCATAAAGAAAGTAATTTTTTGACTAAAAAATTTGCCTAATATATGATCTACTTGAGGATTAAGTAGCCTTAAAGGACTTAAGACACTTAAAACACTAATTTGGACCCTTGGAACTACAATTTAGAATCCCACAAAGATTCAATGAGTTAAACAAAGTGTGCTTATTTAAATAATTCAAATTCTACTTAATTGAACATAAAACAAAGCATAATTAAACACTAATTAATGAGCCTAAAGCACTATTCACATCACTCCATTTCCTTGGGCTAGAAAAGCTTGCATTTGGTCTTGAATTTTAATGATTAAGGCTCCATTGGATTCCTCCTTGTGTATATTGGTACCATTGGGCCTTTGTTGTGATGATATAAGCTCCAAATACCTCTTGTAGTCTCTTAAGTGGATTACTTGTCATTGGGATCCCTAAAATTTAATCTTCAAAGCATGTGGTCTTCTATAGATCCATTCATCTGTCATGCTATTTAGCTTGTGGTCTTCAACTACTTGGTCACTAAGTAACATAACAAATTTTGGACTTGAAGTCGAGTATGCCATACTTGAACTTGGATCGAGAGTTGAAAACACCATGCTTGTTCTTGGAATAGGCCTTGGAGAGCCCATCAATCCATCAAAGTCAATGGGCTCTTTCCAAGAGTAGCCATTGATCCTTTGGAAGCCTTATAGATCTCCATCTACCTTCATGAAGTAAACTACAACCAATCATCATTAAACTTTACATACTTAATTATTTGTCATCTCAAAGACTAAATATGAAGTTTCATTGCTCATAAATGTCACACCTTACCTTTATCCTTCTCTTCCCATGTATTAGACCTTATTTAGTGTCCATTTGAATAGGTTTAGATGCTTGAATAACTTGAAGGACCAAAGTAGAGAAATTCTTAAAATTGTGTTACTGTTCATTTGGTCACCCCAGTTTTCTAGCTATGCTTTAAAAATCATAACTAATTCTAGCAAAATCATATTAAGGTGATTCAAGGCTTTAAAAATATCTTAAAACATTCTCTACATGGAAAAAATACATAATAGAACATTTAATGTGCCAATTTATACAATATTTTTCATTAAGTTTACTATTCATTTGGCACTTTTGAAACTTTCTAAATTTTTTTACCTTAATTTTGAAAATTCATAACTTATTCTATACTTAACCAATTTGAGTGATCTTTAGCTTCCTAGAAAGCTCATTCTATCTACTTTCAAAAACCTTGTTCTAGATAGAATTGTTCTTCCAAACCTTTTAGCATACATAATGGACATTTTGGTATTTTACATTGAATAATTGATCTCATATCATTATTGTCATACCAAAATATATTCAATATCCATTCCAAACATTATAAAATTTTCAAAGGAACACAGTCATATAAATGTATAAATTTGATATGTAACATCTCAATTTTCAAGGCTATATTAAAAGATTATCATGATGTGCCTCAAATGAATATGATAAAAGCACGTTTAGAAAAGATGTGATATTAAAATGATAAATGAGTACCATTACTCATGAGGGCATTATGTTTTCATGAAAATAAAGCTAGAAGAAGCAAGAACTAGTTGAGAAAATGCATGATTGTATGAGTTTTAATGATGAGTCCATAAAAATTCCATTCTTGCCTTCTAAAAGGAGAGTTTTCGTTAAGACTAGAAGGTCATCTTAGGCTTGGAATTTCATGAATTCAATGGTAGAAATGAATTTCTCATGCAAAAATTAGTAAAGGAGAGGTAAGGGTTTCAAGTTTTAACTAAAAACAAGAAATATGAATTTTTGAAGCATGCAATTCACCCAAAGGGAAAGGTAACCTTAGGTTGGAATTTGATTATTTTAATGATTCCAATGAGTTCCTAGGTCCAAATTAGTCAAGAAAGATTAAGGGTTTAAGAGGGAAAGCTACTATGCAAAATGACAAAAAGTTACGGTTCAAGTGAACCTTATATGAGTTAATTAAGAATTAGAAGACTTAGCATGGTTTAGGTTTGGAAAGTGGCAAGAAAGTGATTGGGAAAAGCTTCAAGCAAGAAGAAGTTAAGCTTAAAAAGGAAAGGTTGAGGCTCCTAGGTAATATTACTTGCTATGCTTTTATGTTATTGCACAATTATGATGCATGTTTTATGATATGTAAATGTTGCCATGTTATTGCTTTGAATGTTTTCATGACTAGCTGGCTCTTTAATTGATGAGGGCTTGGCCTAGAATGTCCTATTAAAGTTGTTATCACTGTTATCAAAACCGGATTAGACCAGCTAGTTCGACTGGTCGAATCGAGATCCGGGGCCTGGTCCAGTTCGGTTAAAGAACACAACTGGTACTATTCAAAACTAGTGAGAATCGATGAAACATGCCTTGAACTGGTAGAACCGGTTTTGAACTAATCCTATATTATTTTTTTTCAAATTTTTTAAATTTTTTTTGTTTTTAAGATAAAATAACATCATTTTTGTACAAAATTTTTTTCTTATATATTATAATATTATATAAGCATTATTATGATATATAACTATTAAAAATTATATATTTACTTAATAAATAATATAATAATGGATTATTAATTTATTATTTTGAACTCAAAATATGATTATAGATGAATATTAACTTATTTTGATTTAAATATTAAATTATGAAATTTATTAATAATTTGTTTGTGTTGAATCAAGAGTTTTGATGATTTTAAACCAACTCTCAAGAGTTTGAATTGAAGATATCAAAGAAGAACAAAGCTGTTTCAAGTGAAGATTTACTGTGCATTTGCTGTTAGATCTCTTGTAGGATCTTTAGTTTTTGGTATAATTGGGTAAAAGATTTTGATTTAAAGAAAAGATGTTTTCAAACTTTGATTTTGTGTTAAATCTTTTAATATTTGAAAAACACCTTTGAACAGACGAAGGTTGAGAGTTTAAACTGAACTGTCAAGTTAGAAATTCGAATTTTGCCTTTTGAAATTCGAATTTCGAGCTAAAACTGAATAAGTCTGAAGAGACTGCTCTCTGTCAGACGAATTTTGGTTGTTCAAAATTCAAATTTTCATCTAGTCTGAAAAGAGGCCTTTTGTAACAGACGAACTTCACACTTTCAAAATTCGAATTTCAAGAAAAATGAAGTTTGTGAAAATCAAAGAAATTCGTCTGAAACTATGATAAAGTGCATCTGAAATCAAAATGAAATTAAGTTTGATAAATGCTCTCTGACAGACGAATTTTGAAGTTCCAACATTCGAATTTTCATATAAGTCTGAAAGATGCTTCTTTACAACAGACGAACTTTGGGTTTTCAAAATTCGAATTTCAAACAAAACAAAACTTGAGAAAATTGAAGAAATTCGTCTGAAACTATGTTAAAGTTCACCTGAGATCAAGAGTGATTTCAGTTTCAAAACTGCTCTCTGAAAGACAAACTTTGAGCATTGAAATTCGAATTTCAGAAGCTAAGTTCTTGAGTCTATTGAAATAAAACATTGACATATGAATGATAAGAACTTGCAACATTCGAATGATGAAATGAGTCTGAAAAGAGTTTCTCTGACAGACGAATTTCGCCTTTCCAAAATTCAAATTTCGAAGAAAGTTATCTACTGTGTCTCTTTAAACGTTCAATGAACAGACGAATTTTGGGGATCCAAAATTCGAATTTCGAAGGCACTGTAGAAAATTGAAAACACTGTTCATACTTAACCGAAAACTTTCTTCTTGAAAATTCGTATGTCACATTGTGAAAATATTTTGTAAGTTTCAAAATTCGAATTTCACTTTATGAACAGACGAACTTCGTGCTGTAACGTTGGAAGCTTTAATCTTCAGTTCCTTCAAAATTCGTCTGTTGGCCAACCAAAATTCGAATGTCAGTATGTCAGAAACATTAAATGCGGTTGGTAAACGGATAGTTTTTCAGAGTAACCATTGGATAACTTCTCCAACGGATAGATTTAGTCTCTAACGGATATTTGAGACCTAAATCTATAAATACAACATCATTTGAAGTTGTGGGTAACGAATCAAACGTGTGTATACCGAATTTCTGCTGAATCTTCTTCTCAAAAGCTTTTACCCTCTTAACTTCAAAACTTGTACTTAAACTTTCATATCCACTCTTTACAAGAGAGTTACTTCATTGTAATCAATCTATTCTTCATCTGGAAGATAGGTTTACTTGTGAGGGGTATTCACAAGGGGATTAGGAAACACATAGTGAAAGTGCTTGAAGAGTTTGAGAGAGCTCAGAAACAGAGCAAACCTTTGTACTGTGGCTTTAGCAAGAAGCCCACTGAAATTCTTGCTGTATAGTGGATAAATCTCAAGAGGTGTCTTGGGGACTGGATGTAGGTCAAGTTAATAGACCGAACCAGGATAAATCTCTGACTTCATTTCTCCTTATCTTTATTTTTCACCTTACTCTATTTTACGCATTGCTTTCATTATACTGTGATATCTTCACTTACTTCACTTTGTGCAGAAAAATTTCAAACTTCCCAATTCACCCCCCTCTTGGGAAGTCAGCCTTGCTAACAGTTTGCGGTGAATAATAGATTGATAATTCAATATTCTTTAGTTTGAAACTTTAATTAAGTTATAAAATTTGTTTAAACTTATATTATTTGTTTTGAATATATTATTTTAAATACTACCAGTCCAACCCTGGTTTGACCTTGGTAGAACCATTAAATATTAAATCAGTGCCTTGTCCGGTTCAATGTTCAGTCCAATTTTGACAACATTGGCTGTTATACTGCCAAAATTTTTCTAGCCAATATGTTATTTTCATGCATTTTTAATGAATTATGGAATGTTATGAATGTTTTTAATGCAATGTAATGATATATCAGCATGTGTAAGTATACGTGTAAGTATACTACTGAGATTGCCCAATCTCATCCTCTGAAGTACTAACCATGCTAGGTATAAGCAATGTGAAAGAATGAAGGCTAAAGGAGAAAAAGATAAAGAAGCAAGCCAATATTCATGATTGGCCATGATTACTTGAATATGAAAGCATGTTATGTAAATAATGAAATGGATTATGATATATGTTGATAAGTATGATTATTGTAATGTCATGTTATATTATGGATCAGAATGTGTATTCAAGGAAGTTGAATAATGTTATAGATGTTAAAGTATGTTTGTCCCATATATAATGACAAGTAATGAAATGTTAATGTATAGAAAATGTTTAGCATGCCAAAGGGATCAAGGTAGAATATGATGCCTCTTGTTAAAGGATATGTTAAGATTTAAGCCTAGACTGATTTAGTAGGATTTAGCTAAGTATGGTGTAAGTTATGGCTCAAGAAAGTTAAAGGATTGGAAGCAAAATTTTTTACTGGAACTATTTCTAGATTAGAATAACTATCTAATTTGAAAGGCTATATAAAATAATGTAATGCTCCAAAAATTTAGTGGTTTATATGTATGGAAATATGTATATTTTGAGTTTAATATGCCACTAGTGTGAACGCATTTGGAGTTGTATAAATTAAGTTATGCATTTTTTTCCTAAAACTGTTCCAGTAAAGAATAATTCTAACCCCTAAATTTTTATATTAATGCTATGATCTGCATTAGTTGAATATGTACAAAATAAATATTTCTAGAAAATAGACATATGGATCTTTCATATGACAAATGAAATTCACAAAACAGCCATGTATAATAGGGAATATGAATTTTTAAATTCATAGGTCAAACTCCGGATAGAAACTGGAAGCTGAAAAATTAACTATAAAATATAATGAATAAACTATATGAATTGGAGCGTTCAAATTCCAATTTCATATTTTTTTCATGAATCTCAGGATGTGCATGATTTTAAGAGATTTGAACCATGGTTAAATGAATTTTGTACATTTAGTTATGAATTTTTAAAATTTACTATACAATTGTAAAAATAATGCACAAAAAATAGTTTTACAATTTTAAGTTTCTAGTTGGTTCAAACTCTCATAAGTCATTGTCCTACATCTAAATGAGGCAATATTTATGGGAAAGTATCTAAAGAGTAGGTGTTACATAATACTTCATACATGATTTTATACAAAATGCCAAAATATAACATCATAACTTTCATCATCAAATCATTCATCACTTTCTTCTTCTTTCCCCTTAGCTTTCCTTTGTTCCTTGGTATAGTTTGGCTTTAGCATGGTTAGTGGTTTGGGATGGTGAGATTAAAGAATCTTGGTAGAAAATACATCTCAAGTACTTATATCATCACATAACCTTTAAAAAATCATTTGGAGCATCATGCATCATAATAAAACATAAAATATTATATTGTCAAATAAAAATTTTGATAAAGTTTTTTCTTAGAAAATAGATATCTTGAGAATTGCCCTCACATTAGAGGTAGCCAAAACTAGTCATAAAACAACAATACAACAATATAACAATTCAAATTTCATCAAAAAACATTACAAGATAACATAAAAGCAAGAAAAGCAAATTTGCTACCTCAATATATCCTTTTGTTATACCACTTGATTTCAACCCTTCCCCTTGCTTTCATGAGCTTTCCCAATCCTAAATAAATCTTTATATACTTACTAAATCAAGTAATTTCATGGATCAATTCTTAAAGAACCATTTAAACCCTGAATTTTGATATTTTACATCTTTGGTTTAATCTTAAAAAACTAACTACTTCTTTACTAATTTATTCATGAGGAATCCATTTTTACCATTAGTTACTTGAAATTCCAACTCCTTCCTCCCCCTCCTTCTTGGCCAAAACCAACCCTTAAGAGAACAAGAAGAGAAATTTCTTTGCAACCTTTCTTAAATTCATGCAATCATACTTTCTTACAACTTGTTCATGCTTTCCCTTGGTTTTCTTGCATGAAAACATTTCCCCTTCATCTTCCCTAGCTTGGCTGAAATTCATAATTAAAAGGAGGAGAAGAAAAACTGTTTTATTCTTATCCAATGCAACTTAAACTCAAACCATAAAACCTAAAGAGTTGGGAGAAGAAAGCTTACCTTGGAACTTGATTTTCTCCTATTCTTTTCCCTCCTCTTCCTAATGCCTTCTTCCTTTCTTTTCCTCTCAAATTTTCAGCTCACTTCTCTCTCTATTTTCCTCTCAATATTTTAGCCAAGAGGGAGTATATAAAGACATCAAGATTCAACCAAAATAATTCCAAGTGTCCAATTAGTTTAGGGCCAAGAAAAATTCCTTCTTAGGGTTTTCTTCCTATACATTAACATATTCTTGTCTAACATGTGCATAAAGCTTTGGCTAATAGGAAAGCAACATTTGTTTCCTATACAGTATATTTCCCATAGTCCAAATCAATCCTATATCAATTACTTTATGTCTGAACAGTTTCTTGGAATTTTACGGCATATATTAATACTATTTGTTCATTAATATGTTCAGGAAATATACTAGTTTGAGATCTAGATTTATCTTAATAACTGTCCCAAACTATATTTTATATGGGGTCTATAAACTTTCTTTTTCCTTTTTCTTTATTGTGAAGCCTACCTTCCTTTTTTTCTTTGTACTATTTTATTCTGCTACATTTTACAGTCAGTATCCTTTCAAACTATACCATTTTGGCTCCATACATTCTTCTAACAGGTCCAGCATGTCATAAGATCCATTTCCACAAATATATCATTTTTCTACAAATTTCAAAATTAATACCAATTAAGGACCAAATTTGAAGTTTATTCTAGTTAAGGACTGAACTTAATTCCTTTTTAACGACCTTAAGGGAAATTAATTTCAATTGATGACCAAGCATGTGACTTTACCATTTTTCCCCTTATAACATTCAAAAAATGTATCACATGCCATTTCCAATCATACTTTTACCATAATATTTTCATGCACATCACAAAATAACTTTAAATAAAATGGGGATTTTACAATAAACATGAATTACCATTTCTTCTAAAGTTCACATATCACCAACAATCCTTCAAAGATACATTTTCAAGCAAACTATTTTGCAAATCAAATCCAAATTCTACCAAGTTTCAAATGTGCAATCTTTATATAATTAAGAAAACATAGTGTAAAAGTTTCATGATCCATTGTCATGCATTTTAAGGGTTTTTGACACACTAAACTAGGGTTCATGCCAAAACTAAAATCAAAATATTAAACTTCAAAAGTCTATCATTTAGGAGCCACCCAAAGTCATTACAAGCTTCTACAAAGATTATCCACCAAAACCCCTCAAGTTTCAACCAAGAAACAATAGCCATGAAAATAAACAACTGTAACATCTTAACTTTAGTCCTTATTTCTCATATAATAAACCTTATAGAAAGTCCATTTGAATCACTTGAGAGGCCTGAATCACATGAAGGACCAATACAGAAAAATTTAAAATTTTCAATTATTGTTTATTCGGTCATCCCATTTTCTGGACTGAACTTTGAAAAATCATAACTAATTCTAGAAAAATCATATGAAGGTGATTTAAGTCTCTAAAATTAGCTTGAAAATTCCTCTACATGGGAAAATATGAAACAAGACTTTAGTCATACCAATTCATATAGTATTCAGCACAAAATTTACTATATATTTCTAGCTTAAAATTCTATCCTGTTTCTGACTTCTAATTTTGGAAATTTATTTCTCATTCTATTTTGAGCCAATTCAAGCATTATTGATATCATTGAAAAGCTCTACATATCAACTTTCTAAACATGTTTACGTTGTATATTTATTTCATATGTATAGAACATATTATCGTCTTAAACCATCTTGGGTCAAAATATAACCTTTACTACAACAATTTTAAGTAAATATGTATATCTTTCTTTGTATAACTCCAATTGTACTCAAACTAATACCATATTACTCATGAGAATAACTCTTTCCATACATGTGAATGACTAAATTTTTGGAGTACTTTACAATTTTATACTACCTTTCCAATTAAACAGTACTTATAGTAAAATTACAATTTTCCAACATTGTCCAATTTTGAACCCCTAATTTGAAAATTCATAATTAATTATGTACTTAACCATTTAAGGTCTTCTTTGGCTTCCAAAAATCTCTTTGTGTCTACTTTTTGCATATAAAACACTTATACTTTATGCCTTTTTTTGGATAGATTAACTCTATCTAACCTTATAGTGCACCAAGTAGACATTTTATGATCATATATTAGGTATTTGGCCTCATAATAATTCTACAATACCAAAACTCATTGATATTCATTCCAAACATCTTAAGATATCCAAAGAAGCATGAACATCTATAATTATAGAATTTACACTTCGTACATAAATTCATACATATTCTCAAAGTATAACCCAATAACTTGTGTTATCAATTTATTCATGACTCTATTTATCATTTCCTTTTGCCCTCCTTGAATCTCTTGCATTGCTTGGCACTATTATGGTTAGTATATGGGATAGTGAGATTATAGAAATCTTTGTAGCAAGTCATATTTCACAGATATATATTATCATACAAGCCATAAAACATGATATAAATCATATAAACCATATTGTTCATTAAAATTTTCATAGCATAATGGCTTAAAAAATAGATATTCAGGGTACTAGCCCTCTTATAAAAATAGCCATAAACAATCACCAAACATCAAAATAACAATATGGTCATCATCATGGTTCAAAAAATCAGACCGGCCATTGAACCGAATGTGGCAACGGTTTAAGGTTCAATGGTCAGACCGGGGTCGAACCGGCGTTGTACCAGTTGTGAATAAATTAATATATTTTTAATAATATAGATAAAAAATATAAAAGATATTTATCCATGATCATAAAATTAACATTTATTCTAGGATAAAAAGTAAATTTAATAATATATGGAAAATTAAAAATATTATTAATAAGTTTTACAACCTAATATTAAAATCTAAACAAGTTAATATTTATCGATAATTATATTTTGAATTCAAAATAGTCAATTGATATTCTATTTTTATCTTATTTGTTAAGTAAATTTATCATTATTAATAATTATATATTATAATAATACTTATAACATATTATAATATAGAAAGAAAAAATTTATATTAAAAATAATGCTACTTAGTACTAAAAATAATGTTATTTTATTTTAAAAAATATTTAAAAAAATTCAAAAAAAAAAGGCCAAATCAGTTCAAACCGGTTTTGTACCAGTTTTATACCAGTTCTTGACTGGTTCCCACCGATTCTGAAAGCCCCCGGTTTCCATCTACTACCGGACCGGACCAGGGACCGGTTGAACCGGTCGGTCCGGTCCGGATTTTTGCACTATGGTCATCATAGAACATCATATAGCATATCAAGATAATAAAATGCAAGAAATGTAAACTTTGCTACCTTATGTGTTTTCCCTTGCAATACCACTTACTTCCACCCCTTTCAAGAGCTTGTTTAGGCTTTTCCAAACCCTAATACATAACCAAACACTGGCTTAATTCACTAATTTTATGACTTACTTCATAAAAATCCTTGTCTCTAAGGAATTCCACCACAAGGAATCTATTTTTGGCATCATTCTCATGAAATTCCCACTCTTTCCTTGGCCTCCATTCTGGTCGAAATTGATACCTTGAAGGGAAAGAAGAAATTTCAAAATAACTTGCCTCAAACTTATGAAATATGCTTTCTTGCAAACTAGTTATGCTTTTTCATGATTCCTTTAGTTAAAAAACACTTTCCACCCACCATCCTATGTTTGGCCAAAATTCTCCCTTAAGAAGAGAAGAAGAAAAACTCCACCAAGCTAACTTAAACTACTTAAGGTTGGAAATAAAAATCACTTAGATGCTAAAGGAAGAAAGCTTACTTGTAGTCTATTTCTTTCCAAATTGATCCATTTGTACAATACACTATTTCATTAGGTCCAGCATGTCATGTGGTCCATTTTGATATAAATTTTACATAAATACAAAATTGCCCATAGAGGGACTAAATTGAAAATAAATTTTCTGCAGGGAACTATTGGTAAATATTTTTCAAAGACCAAACTGAAAATAATTTTTCATGCAGGGACTATAACACAAATTTGTTCTTCTTAATGCCCCAACATATAAAATTGTCATTTCACTACTTTTTCCACCAAATTATGCATTCCATGCTATATTTACACATTTATATGCATATTGTAATATTTCTCTAGAAAACTGATGTTACAACAACCATCAACACAATCATAAAACCATGGCCAACAAAAAATGAATAAGAGGAGGAAGAGATTTTCACTTATCTTAATGATTTTCATTTATATTTCATCATACCTAAGGCTATTTTGTTCATTCTTTATGCCATTTGAAAGCTCTACATATTCGCTTTCTAATCATATTTATTTTATACATTTATTTTACTTGTAGAAGGCAGAGCATTGTCATAATCTAGAAAGGGTCAAAATAATCCTTTACTAGAATAATTTTAGGAAAACATGCATATCTTTCATTGTATAGCTCCAAATACATTCAAACTAGTGACATATCAATCTTAAAACATAACGCTATTAATACATACAAACCACTGAATTTTTGGAGCATGACATAATTGTACACATCCATCCAAAGTAAACAGTTTTTGTTGTAAAATTATAGTTTCCCAATAACTATCCAATTTCACCCCTTAACTTTCTTGAGCCAAAACTCATTCCATATTGAGCCAAATAATACATAATTTTTATTATCATAAAGCACATCATATCCTCTAACTAGAGAAATCGTACTTTGGTTCGTTTCCTTTAACATAACATACTTAAACATTCTCAAATATTAACATGTCATAAAGTTCCCAATAAAAGGAATATACATAACTTTTCATTTCTCAACTTTGTTTTATAACTTAACATCATATAGCATGCTTTCCTATACATCATATAGGATCGTAATACATAAATTTCATTAAACATATCATGATATACAAGCATGCTTTATCATTAACATCATAACATAATCATTAACTTGCTTTTTAGCACTTTCTCCTTCCTTTGCTTTTCTCCCTTGTCTTGCTTTACACCTAACATGTTTAGTACTTGAGAGGATGAGATTGAACATCTCAATAGTATGCATGCACATGTAGTTACATTATTACATTACATAAAACATTCATAGCATTACACAATCGATTAAAAATGCATGAAAATACCATGCTAACTAAAGAGAAATTTGGCAGCATAAAAGCTTGAAAATAGGACATCTCAAACAAAGCTTTCATGAAATAAATAGCTAGCCAATCAAGAAAACATTCATAGCAATAACATAGGAACATTTACATATCATAAAATATGCATAAAACAAAATTGTGAAATAACATCAATGCATAGCAAGTAATACTACCTTGGAGCTTTAACCTTTCCTCTTTAAACTTGACTTCCTCTAGCTTGAAGTATTTCCCAATCACTTCCTCACCACTTCACAAGCCTAGAGGTATCAAGAAAACCATGCTAAATCATCTAATTCCATATGCCACTTCATGAAGAACCACTTGAACCCTAAAAATTTATTTATCATATACTTGATTTATTCTTGAAATCATTGCCTCTACTTCACTAATTTATGCATGATGATTCCATTTCTACTATTAATTTCATGAAATTCCAACTCCTCCTTACCTTTCTTGCTTCGCCAAAACTCATCTCCTGGTGAGCAAGAGGAGGAATTTCATGATTCTTTCATAAAACTCATAAAAACTTAGTTTCTTTCATCATTCACATGTTTTTTCTTAACTTGGTTTCATGAAAACATACCCCCCAACATGATTTCCCTCTTTGGTCGAAACTCATACATGGAGGAAGGAGAGGAAAAATTCATTTGCCCTAGCTTAAACCCATTGAAAATTAACTTAAATCATAAACTTAGAAGGTTAGGGAGGAAGCTTACCTTAAACCTTGAATTTCCTTCCTTCTTTCTTCTCCTTCTTCTTCACATTTTTATCTCTTCTTCGCTTCATTTTTTCATCTCACTCTCCTCTCTTTTCTCTCTTTCATGGTTAGCCAAAGAGAGTATACTTGTTCCCAAACTTGCCAAGTGTCCTCTTGATTTTTTTGGCCAAACATAATGCCTTCTTAAAAAAGTTTACCGAAAACATTAAAATATGCCTTCTATACATGTGAGGAAATTTCGACTAATGAGAGAAGAGAGAGTATCCTTCATACTGCATATTTTTTCTAATCCTGATATATCATGTACTATTATTTTTCATCTGGACAATAAATTAGTAGTTTTGCAATATTTTATAATATTGTTTATTCCTTTAAGTACACAAAAATAAACTAGCTTAGAATCTATATTTAACATAATATCCTATCCCAAACTCTATTTTATATGGGGTCCACATGGTTTTTTTTTTATCAGTAGTATTATGAGGCCCACATTACTCTTTCTTTTGCAATTAAATTTCTATTGCATTTTGCAATCTATTTCTTGATAGATTGATTCTTTTGAGCCCAATACATCACTCTATTGGGTCATAAGCTCCATTTTGACACCAACATTGCATATGTTTGAAAATTCCCCTGGAGGTACCAATCTACAAAATAAATTTTCTTCAGAGACTAAACTACAAATAATTTCTAATCAGGGACTAATTTGAAAATTTATTTCTTTTAAGGTCCAATCATTTTAAATTGCCATTATACTCTTTCTTTCATTCAAATAATGCATCACATGCTATATCATCACATTTTCATGCATATTATAATTTTTAGAAAATTGAGGATGCTACAATAAACATGTCCCAAATGTCCAAAATGTCTCCCAAAGTCACCACAATTGAAACCCTACTTTCCCTCTTGTAAAAGATGATAGATTCAAAGCTTTTAAAACTTCTTCAAGCAAATTTCACCACAACAAATGTGAACACCCAGTTTTTGAACGTTAAGTGTTTTGCACATAATCTAAACTTTGAAACCCCACCATAACTTGAGTTACAGACATCGAAAAATAGCAAAAGAGAACACTATGGAAAGCTTGAGATGTTTATTTTCCAATGCAAAATTTCTTTCTCCAAAATAATATTATTTTATGAGTCAAACTTTCGAATTTCCAAAGCCATTTAGTTTTCATCATAAAAGTATTATATTATGATTTTTGTAACCAACACTCAAATAAACATTTCAAAACATAACTAAATATTTTCAAATAAAGTTTAGTATACACTACGTCATATTAGGCTTTTATTGGCCCCTAATAGTTAGCATTTATTTTAAAAATGCCAACACTAGCTTGATACGGAAGATAAAAAAATTTGTTGACATTTACTTAGGTGAACCCCGAAAAAAGCCTAAGGTGAAGTTGGCGTTTATCAAACAAACATCAATAAAAGTTAAAGAGTTGGTGCTTATTTAATAAATGCCCACTATAACTAAGGGTTTAATTGGCGTTTACAATAGAAAATGCAAACTTTGATTTCAACTACATCCGTACTCCCCTTTGCTTCCCACTCCAATCATAAGTTCTCCCTATAAGCCAATTCTCGGACGCACTCTTGTAAATTCTCTAGCCAGTCATTTTGGAGGCTTAACCTTGACAAGTCCCTAATATATATCATTATCTAGTAGTACATTTATTATACCATTGACCCATGCTGGCTCGAAATAATGATAGCCTTAACACTAGCCAACACCTAGGACTCCTAATAACTTTGTTAACTATCTTGATATAACTTAGTCATAATTTCCATGGTTTTATGTATAACATCCCTAAAAAATTAAATATCTTAAAATACAAAAAGAAATTTGTGAAAACGGATATACACCATTTTATATGAAACATGGCAAAAAGATCAATTTTTTCAGTTAGGTAAAAAAGAAAAAAATATATTTTTACCTCTAAAAATTAAGATAATTACATTTTAGTCCCTAAGAGTAAAAAAATTCACATAATACATGTAAATGTGTATTTTGGGGAAAATTACAGCTAAGACCCAAAAGTTTTAAAAATTATAAGTTTGCCCTGTCAAGGGTAATTTTGTAGATATGTAAAATTATAGTCAAAATGAAACTCTTAAAAAAACGAGTCCAATAGTATATGGCACAATGATTTAATCATTAAGAATAAAGAAAAATTTAGTGCTAAGTGTCAAAAAGTGTATAATGCGCTGAAAAAAGATTATGGGCCCCACAAAAAGCAAATAAACTAAAAGAAAGTATGTGGGCCCCACATTTACACTATTTGGGACATGATATTAAGATAAGTACAGATCTCAATATAGTTATAACGGGTATCCCTAAAGTAATAAAAATACTACAAAAGTAGCTTTAATTATCTAGACCAGTAGATATATTTGAACTGAGAAAATATGTAGTATTTTAGAGATGATACCCTCTTAGATGGCACCATAAAGCAGCCCGTGTGGGAGAAAAGAATTCAATATTATTTTCTTAAAAACTTAAGGAGGAAGTTGTTACTTTTTCTTTGGCAAAACTTCCTCAAGAAGTTAGTACTTTTAACAAATATCAAGCTTATACTCCATTCTCTAGGACAAAATGTGGGCAGCAAATAGAGAGAGAAAATGATGAAAATAATTGAGAAGAAAAGAAAGACAGAAAGAAAGAAGCTAAGAAAGAGAAGAGAAGAAAGAGAGAAAAAGAAATCGAGAAAGGAAGGAAAGAAAGAAGAAAGTGAAGCTGTGGAAGGAGAGGAGAAATTGAAGCAAGAAATTCAAGGTAAGTTTAGCAAGTTGATCCTCTCAAATTTCTCATGGCTCTTCCCATTAGTTTGTATGAAGCAAAGTTAGAAATTTTCCCTCCTTATTGATGCTTATGCCAATTGTTTGAGGGAGAACGCATGATGGGGTTGTTTTATCCAAAATTCAAGAGAATGGATCTATAAGGATGAAAAATGAAGTTTTCATCTTTGAATTCATGATGATGATTTTCAGCCAAGACATTTTGTAGTCAAAGGAATGGATTTTTTATGAAAACAAAGGAAATTAATGGATCCATTAGGCTTAAAGTAGTAAACAGGTGATGATGCTTGTCTTAAGGTTAAACTTTGCTAGATAGATAATTGGTTCAATTTTATGATAATGATAGGAACCTTCAAAGGTTGAGGAGAAGTTCAAAGTAAAGCTCAAATCATGGTTAAGGAAAGGTTAAAGCTTTTGAGGTAGTAACTTGTGTTCATGCTTCTATTTTGTTGCATATGTTTTAAATGTTATGAAACTATTTTCCATGTTGTTTTATGTATTTCTTGATTGTTTTGGCTGAGTATTTTGATGAGGGCTTTGCCCAAAATGTCCTATTTTTAGGTTGAAACTCTGCTGAAAGTTCTACGTGCAACATTTAACAATTGTTACTGTAATTGCATATGATATGTATAAGCATGTAACAATTGTGATGTATAAGCATATGATATGTTCATAATGAATTTGTGATGTTTTTCAAAGTTAATGTGATGATGTAATTGCATGTAACAATTGTTGCTACTGAGATTGTCCCAATCTCATTCCCTCAAATATCGCATGATATAGGTTTCAAGGATAGCTAGACCCCCAAGAAGGCAAAGGCCTAAGAGAAAGTTAATGAAGATTAACATTGCAGTTACCATTGCCACTTGTGTTTTGTGATATTGTGTAAATCATATATGAATTTGTAAAGCTATATCTTGCTGCCATTATATTATTTTGAGTCTCTTAAGATGTTATAAGAATGGGATGAACTAAAACGAACTAGTTTGAGTGATGTATGTAATGTATATATGCTCTTTTAAAAATAATGACATAATGAGGCCACTATGTGCACCTGTCAGTCATGTGGTTACTGTTCATTCAAATTGTAATATAACATAAGAGTGTTGTATACTTTCAAAAATTAGATAGATAGGATTTTCAACAAGCTAAAGAGCACTAGATTTAGATCAATGCGTGAATTGATATGAATTTGTGAATTTAAGGGTCAAAATTGTTTGATTTTTACTACAAATATTGTTTGATTTTAAAGGTACTATAAAATTGTATAGTGCTTCAAAAATTTAGTGGTTTACATGTACTATGTTTTGAGTTGAATATGCCACTGATTTGAAGGTAATTAGAGCTATATAATGAGAGTTATGCATGTTTACCTAAAACTACTCCAATAAAAGTGTCATTCTGACCCTTAGTGATTTAAACTAACATTGTTCTCTATTTAAGTAAAATAAATGAGAAGAAAAATATGACTGTAGTGAAAACATATAGAGCTTTCCAATGACATAAAGTATGCACAATTTGGCCTAATATAGGATAAGGTATAAATTTTTAAATTTATGGCCAAAATCTTGGAGAAGTGAAAAGTGACTATTTGAACAATAACTATCATATTTTTCCCATGCAGACGAGATTATAAGCTATTTTTAGAGACTTGAATCACCTTATACAATTTTTCTATAATTAGTTATAAATTTTCAAATTTCACTCGGAAAAAAGGGTTTACCATATGAATAGTAACCCAGAGAAAGAAAATTTTCTATCTCAATCTATCATGTAATTCATGCTTATAAACATGTTCTATGGAGCATAATAAGGTCCAATACATGGATAGCATGGTCTATAGTTAAGATGTTATATTGTATGCATTATCGTAAAGAAGTACTAATTTAGCATCCTCTATTGTAGGTTAGGTTTCTTGATTCCCATTTCTATAGCTTGAACAGCTTTCAATAGTGTATATCTTAACACAGTCCTCTAAGCTTGGAAATAGCAAGCCTTCCAGATTAGCTTTGATAGGGGTCCATAACTCATCCAAGGGAATTTCATTGATAATTGTGTTAATCCACAACTTTGGATATTGGAGTCCTTTAGTTGCTAGGAATTGCTTGACTTCTAACTTTTTGTTGGGAAAAATGAGAATTTGATTAGAACCTCCATAATATTTTGCACACTCCTTAAAATATTTCCTTACAATTCTATAAACTATGTGCTCAAAGTCAAAGGGGTTGTCATAACTTGTGTTTTCTGAATCCAAGACAAACCCACATAATCGACATCTTCCACTATCTCTATCCCTCTTTCACGAGAAGCTGGAACTTGTAAAGGCTCAATAGCTATTGGTTCTATCCTAGGCTGTGATGGTTCTTCCCTAAAATGTAATCCTCTGAAGCCTTTTGTGGGGACATCATTCGAACCCACACTTTCCTCCCAATCTCTTAGCTCAGGGTTATGATTAAGCCATCCACCATGATCGGACACCTGGCTATTGTTAGATGAAGAGATCCTATCTGTCATCAAAATACAATAGCAAATCTAGTTAATTATTCCAATTCAAAGGAATGGTTACTAAATAACCTTAAAAATTCAAACTATCTTTTCCCTTAATATTTGCTATGATAAAAAAATGTAACACCTTATGTTCTTACCTCATTTCCCATGTATTATAGCTCAGTTTTTGTCCATTTGAATCATTTTGGAAGCTTGAATCACATTATAGACCAAAACAAAAAATTTTAAAATTTCCTGTTACTATTCATCTATACCTATTTTTCCAACTGAAATTTGGGAAATCATAATTAATTCTAAAAAAATTGTATGAATGTGATTTAAGCTCTGAAAATAGGTTAAAACATTTTTTACATGGGAAAAATATGACACTAAATTTTTATTGTGCCAATTGATACCGCTTATAGCATGGAAATCACTATTCATATGGTCATTTTGTCACTTTCCAAGTTTTTTGTCCCAAATTTAAAAATTCGTAACCCTTGCTACATTTATCTAAATTAAGTGTTCTTTATCTTACTGGAAAGCCTTTTATGTCTATCTTTTAGGCATATAAGAGACTTATACCCTATACCCTGTTTAGGATAAAGTTTCCTTGTTCTAACCTCAGCTTATCAAATTGGACAGTTTTGAGTATCACAAAACAAAACCAATTTCATAACATTTTACATCATCAAAATATGTCCACACTTCATGCCTAACATCATAAGAGGCTTAAAAGAATATAACCATACAGAAACACAGCCTCATAAATTCATATATAATTTTTACACAAAATGACAAAGAAATTTAACAAAATGGCTAATAACATTCTAATCAATATTAGCCTTCTCCTTACTCTTTGTCTTCCTTGAATGCTTACCATTGCTTAGGCCTATCATGTTAATATTTGAGGTGATGATATTATGAAAATCTCAATAGCAAATCCATTTCATGCATTCATGCTATCATTATGCCATAAAACATCATATAATCACATGAAAGCATAAAAAACCATATTGTTGCATAGAAAAACCAGCAGTGTTTTTCCTTAGAAAATGGATATCTTGGGTAAAAGCCCTCACATTAAAACAGCCAAAACTAGTCTCAACACATCAAAACAACAATATGGCAATCATATGGCACCATGGAAACTTAGTAAGATAACATAAAGTAAGAAATAGAAATTTTCTACTTTTATGTAACCTTTAACTTTTCTCATGTTTCCAAGCCTTCCAAATGTCTCCTTAGGCCATTCCAAACCTAGATACACCATCAAATACTTACTTAATCAACTAAATCCTAGGGCTTAGTCAAAAAGAACCAAACAAACCCTAAAATTTTATATTCTTTTATTTCAGCCTTTTTATTGAAACCAAGACTTGTCTTTAGCTAATTCCACCATCGAAATCCATTTTTAATATCATTTTTATGAAATTCCCATTCCTTCCCTATCATATGTTTTGGCTGAAATCATCACTCGAGGAAGGAAAGGAAATTTCTTTGTAATTTGCTTCAATCTCTTGAAATCTTGCTTTATAGTACTAAATCATGCTTTTCCATGGCTTTTATACATGAAAACACTTTCCTTTCCCTTCTTTATTTCTTGGCTGAAATCAACACTTAAGGAGATGGAGAAGAAAACTCACCCAAACTAATTTTGACCCATGGAAACTAACCTGAAACATAACCTAGAGGATTAGAGAGAAAGCTTACCTTGGAATTTTCTTTTCTTCTTTCGTCTTCTTCTTCTTCACAGTCTTCTCTCCCTTTCTTGCCAAAGTTTCAGCTCACTCCTCTCTTTTTTCTTTGCTCCTTAGGTCAGCCAAGAGCGAGTATAAATAGACAAATCAATTTCACAAATTCATGCCATGTGTCCCTCTAGAAAACTCATCCAAAATGACATAAAATAATAAAATAATTCTTTATTCCACGTGCTGAAAATATCATCCAACCATAGGGGAGAGAGTGTCCAAAATACTGCATATTTTTTCTAGTCCAAATTATCCTATATTAGTTACTTTAAGCCTGGACAACTAAAGTTTTTTTGCAGTATTTTCTTAAACTATTTATTTCTTTAAGTACACAGGAATAAATTAGGTTGGGATCAACATTTAACTTAATTTACTATTCCAAATAGTATTTATATGGGACTCATGTACTTTTTTTTTGTACTTTTTCTATATTTGTGGGGTCACACATACTTTTCTTTTTACTTTTTCTTATTTGTGGTATGCACAGTACTTTTTTCTATTTCTATATACTTTTACTACATTTTGTAGACTATTTCTTTTCAAACTGATCCCTTTGGACTCAATACACTATTCCATTGTATCCAAAATATCATAAAGTTTATTTTGACACTAATTTTTCAAGATTTCAAAAATGCCGCTAGAGGGACCAAAGTACAAATAATTTTTCTTTAGGGACTAATTTACAAATATTTTTTAAGGATCAAATTACAAATATTTTTCAATCAGGACCAAATTCTAAATTATTTAATTTAAAAACCTAGCATGTTAAACTACCATTTTATCCATTTCTTTCATTTAAATTTAGCACCATCTGTTATCTTCCACATTTTCACACATATGACAAAATCCAAAAAATTGAGGATCTTACAACATTTGTAGCCCACTTTAGTTGAGTCCTCCGTTTTATCGGTGCTGGAATAGTTAGCATTTCAAAAACACCAATAAAAGTAAAAAATAAATGCCAACTATTCTCTTTTTTGTTGTTGTGATATAAGAGATTCTTAAAACATACACAACCACACACCACACCTTTTTTAATAAAATTTGAGCCTTTTAAATTCCAAGTTTTTCCTTGATAAATAAATTCCATAGTTACTTGAATTTTAAAAACCTTATGAATAACTTTTTATTCCATATCTTCACTGGATTAACCTTTATTCAGGTTTTTAATCATGTGGGATCTTATAATTGTTGGGAATTTCAGCATACACACAACAGAAAAACGATAAAAAATTCTCTCCCATGGATCCGTCAATGTTGTTTAAATTGAGAAGTAGAAAAAAAAAATTTACCTCTGGTGCATCCCTTGGTGTTCTTTTTCATTTCGTCAAACCCCAGGAACTAACGTGACTAGTCAGCTCCCTTTACCGGTATCTACACGAACGGTGAGTCCAACTCGAACGGTGTGCTAGCACCTCTGGTTGTGATGTCTGTATGTCCGTACGTTGTTCATCTGTACAATGACTATTCATCATTCATCCGTATAATCTCACTCTTTGAGTATACGACCGCTCTCTCTTTATGGTGATTCGAAAATTCTATATTTTGTACCCTAGTCTATATCAATATATAGATAGGATTTTATAGTTGTTTAATTTGAATCAATAATTTAAACTAAATCAAATATTAATTAAATAGATTAGTTTGAATTTAAATATATCTAATAGATTAAATTTAAACTAAATATTTAATATTTATCCAGAATCAAATCTAAATTTAATTTATCATATAAATCAAATTTAGATTATTAGTTTAAATTCAAATTTAGTATCAAATCTAAATCAAATTTAGATAATGACATTAGTTTAAATTTAAATCTATCATATAGAATTAAATTTAAAACTAATTAATTTGAATTAATTTGAACAATATAGATATATATATTTTTTTAAATAATATATATCAAATATACAATATACCAAACATATATATATTTCGAATTTTAATATATATATATATGTACATAATATATATATATATAAATTCTATCACTCTAAATTGAACATTAAATTCATTGAATCTAGACACACTTTAGATTCAATGAATCTGGACATTGTAGCTCGAGTTGGCCCATATGATGTTGGTAATGGGCTAATAATACTATTGGACCCATAAGTCACAAGTGGCCTCAAACAAGACATTGTGACTATCCAAATCATATGAGATCAAATATCCGATGCAACATATCATATAACCCGATCACATCTCTTTTATCTCATGATATATAGGTCAAGTATGAGGCATGGAAACGTCATCCTCATCTTACTCGACCATCCCTTTCTCGATCTCTGAGTAGACTGACAGAATAAATGAAAACTCTTCCATTCGAGCGCAACCATGCATTTTTTAGTCTTACTCATGAGGAGCCCATATATATCTCTCTATTAATTAGAGGGGCAAATTCCATCTTGACCATTCATCTTCCTCCACACGAGTTCCACTATACTCAATCATAGCCTTTATGATCTCCCAATTAAAGATGACTTTTAACTATGCCAAAGTATAGTGTTCCCCATATAGGAAGCCATGATGATCTCAGGCCTGAGGGCTTAGTGACACAGTTATAATGAGATATGCTTATAACTTGATCCATACAGCTATCTCATGATGGGTCGATCCAGCGCCTATTATCTAATAGGAGCTTATGATTTTGATTTGTATCTTTATACATAATTATCACATAATTATCAATCAAAATCATACTTGCATTAGTTTATCATTGTTCCCACAAAGATGATTGACTAGGGACATTTAGGATAAAATAATTTATACTAGGATATTATTATAAGGAAAATATGCAAACAATATAATAATGTAAGAAAAAATACCTTCTTTTTTCATAATGAAGAACAATGTTCATAATACAATGATTGGCCTAGGGCATAATCTCTAATAACAATCTACATAAAACATGAAAAAAATTTTAGACTATTAAAAAATGTCTAACAATAAGATTTTCCACAAATTTATATAGTCCACATAAAGTCCTTGTCAATGATTGTTTCACTTGTTGACAATATAATATTCCTTGCATTCAAAGTTGGCCAACTTCCTCCATTATAAAAGTACAACTTCATGAAAAATCACAATTACATATAATGTGTATTATGAGAGAAAGAGAATAGATAATGAACCAAAAAATAATATGTGACGCCTTTATACAATCTTTTTTTTTTTTGTGATTCTCTATATGAACATATGAATGAATAAATATATAGTGGATATTTTTGGTGAACATAAATATAGAGACTTTGCTTTGCACTAAGGGTATCTCATAACCAATAAATGAAAACTAATCCGTTGAAATTGTAAAGATCATTAAAGTGAATTTTACCTCTCCCAACAAAACATTTTTTATGCACATGTCTAGGTTTAATTAATAAAACCTCAACATATTGTAAATGCAATTTCTAGATTTAAGTTACTTCATTGTTAATTATGTAGTTCTTTCAATAATCAATTATTGATAAAGAAGATATATTTTAAATGAATAAAATGAACCACAACAAGTTCAGCTAGTCTAGAAGTTAAACCAAGCTCTCTGGACATTTTAATTATCTCTATAATTAGAATAATGAAAAATCCAAAAATTGTTCCATCTTTTTTGTTATAATTATTAAGATAGGAAACTAACAGGTGTTGATCCTAGTGGAATAGGTTAGGTTCCACTTAAATATGATGTCTCGGGTTCAAAAACATGTATATATAGAAGACACCTTTGAGAGAGCTTCCTCCTTTTTTGATGTAAGAGGAGGGAGAGGGAGGGAAATAGAAGGAAAGAGAAACTAAAAGAATTTAGAGAGAACTCAAGGGAGAGAAATTCCATAGTTACTTGAATTTTAGAAACATTATGAATAACTTTTTATTCCATATCGCCACTTGATTAACCTTTATTTAGGTTTTGAATCATTTGGGATCTTACAATCTACATAAAACATGAAAAAAATTCTAGACTGTTAAAAAATGTCTAATGATAAAACCATCATTGACAAGGACTTTATGTGGACTGTATAAATTTGTGGAAAATCTTATCATTAGACTTTTTTTAACAATCTAGAATTTTTTTCATGTTTTATGCCGATTGTAAGATCCCACATGATTAAAAACCTGAATAAAGGTTAATCAAGTGGTGATATGGAATAAAAAGTTATTCATATGGTTTTTAAAATTCAAGCAACAAAACCGCAAAATTTTAATATAACAATCATTTTGGTTTTTCTTGAAACCAACATTTGTTCTTAACTAATTTGAACACAAGGATTCCATTTTTTACATAAAAAATCATGAAATTCCCACTCCAAATGGAACCCTTATTTTACTAAAAATCATGCAAAACGAAGAGAAAAATATTTCCTTTGAAATACTTCAAACAACCCATAAAATCATGCTTTAAGTCACTAGGTTATGGTTTCTCCTAAGTTTATTGTATGGAAACCTATCTCCTTCTTCACCTAGGGTTAGGCCAAAATTCATTCTTGAGATGAAGAAGAAGAGGACTCCATTAAACTACCTTAAACCACTTGAAACAATAAGCTCATGGTGGTAGAAACGCTTACCAAATACTATAACTCTTGATCTTTCAACTTGGCCTTCTCTTTTTCTTCCTCTTTCTATCTTCTTTCTTGTGTTTTGCTTGGAGCTTCTCACTTGTCAATTTCTACTGCAAATGTCGTCTATTGAGAGAGAAGGAGAGAGGTTAATTAACTTACTTAATCATAGTTTAACTTAATCTTGGTTGGCAAACTATGGTTACTTTTTTTTTTGCATACTTCTTAAAGAAGTATTCTCCAAAAAAGTAAGTGAAAATCTTATTCTTCACATTCCTAAAAGTGATGACAATGGGGAGGGAGTGTGTGACAAAATACTACATATTTTTTTCTCAATCTAGATATATCCTATGTTGGTTAATTTTTAACTAGACCAATAAAGTACTTTTTGTAATATTTTGTCACTTACGGGATACAGGATTATTCTAAATTTGTATCTGTGCTTCATTTATTATCATATCCCAAAAATATCTATGTGGGGCCTATATAATGTTCCTCTCACCTTTTTACTTTTTGCGAGGGTCCAAAATTTCCTTTTTCTAAATATGATTACTTTTAAATACTCGGCCTTGAATTTTCCTACACATTTAATCAGTTAAGCTCTATGCAGTATATCATTGGGTTCGACATGTCACGAGCTTTGTTTTGGCAGTGATTTTTAATATTTATGAAATTACCCCTGAGTTGGGTGAAAACATGATTATTTATTCTTTCAAGTATTTTATCATAATTTTCTCCAGGGACCCAGCTTTAAATAATTCTTTTTCCAGGGACTAGATTGCAAATTTATTTTTAATTAATCCTTGGACTGTGAAATTGTTATTTTACTTCATTCTCCATCTTTTCATGCATTTCACATCTTATCTCCATATTTCTACACATGGAGTAGTCTTTTCTTGAGAAATTTGAAAATATTACTTTCCCTCCCCGTTAAAATAAATTTCATCATCAAAATTTTACTAGATACTTATAACTCATGTTTCCTTTCTTTTCATGTCCCAATTTTCAGATATTGTTACCAAAGGAATGCTTTCATTCTTTATTTGCTTGACTTAACAATCAATATTTTACTCTAGTATCATTTATTCATCTATGGCATATGAAAGGCCTTGCTCATACTCTTTAAACTGGGAACTGTAAGGGTATTATAAACTAACTTTACTTTAGGGGTATTACAAATTTTCATTGACTATCATCTTTCTTACTTTCATAACTTCTTTATATTATTCATATTATAGTCTTTCCATTGGTATCTAACATCGTTCTTTTCTTTTCTTTTCATAACTTTCAGCTATTTACATAAATAATCTTTCTGTTAGCTTTACTTAGATGACACTTATCTTAACTTTCTTTTCATTCTATGTTCTATATCTTAAGTCTAGCTTTTCTCTTATCTCATGATCACTTGAGGTTATCGTGGACTTTAATATTTCTATGGTGGCATTATAGGCATAGTAACTCATACTAACTCCATATCTAGAGAGCATTCATTACCACTACTATAAGTGGGAATACATTTTTATAAAAATTTATCATTAAAAACATAGGCTACTACCTTAACTCAATCATGCTACATAAACTCATACCTTAATCTATACTGACTTTCATTGTCATAGCCCCTGTGTAATATTCAAAATTTTTATTGGATATTAAGTAATGTAGAAGATAAAACAAAACAATCTTTTAAAATGCATGTAGAATTATAGAAAACGAAGAGACACAAAAAGACAAAAAGCGTAAAAATGTCATTTTTTTGGATTATAACAGAAAAGGGAAAATTATAGTTTTACCCCAAGAATTAAGAATATTATGTAAGATGGTCCTTAAAAAGAACGAATTTTATTTAAGTTAGTCCTTGGGGACAATTACAAAAAGGATCCAAAAGAATTAAAAAATATAATTTCATCCCGAGTCAAGGCAATTTTGGAATAATTGGAAATCCGTCAAAACAAAGCTCTTAATAAGCTGAATTCAATAGAATATAGTTTAGACATTAATTGAGTTCATTTGAATTTATAATTTCAATTCATGTTCAAAAGTGATTTTTAATCCGAAAAAGAGGTTTGTAAACTCCATAAAAGTATATGGGTGAAGAGAACAGGATGTGGATCCTTACAGATAAATTTAGGGATCAAAATAATGAATTTAATTTAAAACTAAATTTAGAACAATCATATACCAATTAAATGACAATTACGGTAAAAGTATTTAATTGGTATGGGTAAATTTTATTGGTGAGGATTACTTTGATTGTTAAAATTTATGAAGCAATTTTTCACCAAAAACTCTCATATGTGGCATGAATTGCAGCTGTAGGACATGGATGGAATTAATTCATTTCATTTTTAAGTAGATTTTTCATTAAAATTAACCAAAATTGGTTAATTAACTTAACTTTACTATTCACTCATTTGATATCTCTCCTCTCCACCTTGAGTTAAGTCTTTTAAAACACTTCTTCCTCCTTCACTTGGTTAGCCAAAAACTAAAGCCAAAGGGGGAGTGGGAGAGAGAGCTTGAAAACCAAAAATCAAAAGGGAGAAAAAGAAAGGCAAGAAGACAAGTTCAAAGCTAAAGTTGGAATGGTAAGTTCCTAAACTTCGTATTTTGTGTTCTCATGTATTTAGATAAGCATTCATGGAGTATTTTCTTCTCCCCTCACCCTTGAAAATTTTGGCCATGTATGTCTAGAGAGAGAAAGTTGGAGTTTTGATAAGTAAACATAAGAAAAGCTTGGAATAGGTGACTAGAAGCATGAATCTATGAGTTGGAGCAAGTTTTATAAGGCAAATATTTTTCTCCTAATTTCTTCATAATTTCGGTTAGACTAGGGTTTACTCTAGGATGGAATTTCAAAATTTTGACCTCAAAATGGATTCCTTGAGTTCGAAACAGCTAGAAATAAGTGTGTTGTACAAAAGAAAATCAAAGGAAAACAAAGTGAAAATTTAGGGTTCAAGAATGCACTTTGTGAGCAAGGTCATATAATCAATGGCTCATGACCTTGTTTTATGATTCATTATTCAAGGAAGGGAAAGAAAACCAAAGGAATGGAGTGCAAAGTTTGAAAAGCAAAGAAAAACTATAAAGCAGTTATTTTCACTCTAATGCTTTATGTTATCATAACTGTTTTTCATGAATTTATAACTATGCCATATGTTTGTTTGAATGTTTGGGATGTTATTGTATTGATGGATGATTGATTAAAGGATCTCATGACCCTAGGATGTCCATTTTTAAAGGTGTTACCATACCAAAATTTTCATGAAAATATTATCGCATAATATATTCGTATGCTCTTTATTGATTAATTTATGAAATGTGATGATGATATGAAAGCATGATTGGGTATAACTACTGAGATTCTTTAAATCTCATTCCTTTCTAAATGTTCATTATGTTTAGGTTCAAATCATGGCAAGACTGCCCAAAAAGACCAAGGCAAGGAAAAGCAAGTTATTAATTAAGATGAATGTACTTTCCTTGATCATATGTTTGAAATATTTATGTAAATTAATGTGTATTGTGCTAGGTCTACACCTTCATATAATATATCACTTTAGGTTCAATGTACTGGATAACAAAGTATGAGACCCAGTTATGACTATATGAAGGATGTATGGGTTTTATTTTGCAAAGTTGAAGGATGTAAATTGACCTTATGACCTCTAATCAGTAAACCCAACACTATTTGGATTTTTTGTGTTGCGTATATGAATGCTATAACTGAGAAACTACACAAAAAGAGCTTTAATTTGGTTCAAAGAGCACTTAAATTGGATGCCTGTCTGATTTTATATGAATTCTTAAAGTTAGTCTAGAAATCAGAAATTTCAAAAAAACTGACCAAATGAATAGTAATTAATTTTGAAATTTACTATAGCAATTGGTCCAATCAATGCTCTGTTTTATATTTTTCCCATATAGCAATAGTTTTCACTATTTTCAAATATTTGAATCACTTCCATATGATTTCTATAAAATTAATTATGATTTTTCAAAATTCGCCCTATAAAATGCGATTTACCAAATGAGTAATGCATATTTTTTGAAAAATTTATTATAAAATTTTCATGTGATTCAAGCTACCCATTGCACTTTAATGGACATAATTATGATTGAATGCATGGGAAATGAACCTAAAGGTCCAGGTATTACAATTTTTTGTATCAGAGCATTGTTTAGGCCCTTAGAGCATTGAGTTTATATTAGAATATGTTAAGTTTTGCAAGGAATTATAATAGATAATGTATTTATTTCTTATTATTCCTTTAACACAATCTATTAACTAGTTGTTATTGTAGAATAGATGTCTACATCCACAAGCAGCTCAATTGTGGACTTACCTACAGAACTTAAGATAATATCGAAGGGATATTATGGTGATGAAAGCGTGGACTCAAATAGTATACCATCAGCAGTATCACAAGGATACCTTATGAGGTTGTTCCATCTCAGTAGGAGCCTATGTCACTAGAATCGGTACAGGTTGACCCTATGATGGAGGAGCCTCAACTTGAGGAAGAGGTAGAGGTCTTTGAGGATGAAAACTTCGAGATAGGTTTTCTAGTGGATTTAGACAATACCCCTAGGACAGACTTACAAACATGGAGTATATAGTTTACCAGATCATACGCATGTATTCTAAGGAATACAGAGCATACTTCAAGGGACTAAACAGAGTGTTGGCTTTTATGAACAAGGAATCACAAGTTCAGTAGTTCTTGGAAGAACAAGGGAATAGCTATCCTAAGCAAATTTTCATTGACAACTTAGTTAACGAGATATCAAACGACGAGTTCTAGACTGTAATCAAAGCGAAGTTAGAAGGAAGAGAATTCCAGAACTTGACTGAGTATGATAAAGTTTATTACTATGACGCAAAGGCTAAGAAAAAGAGACAAGAAGAATAAGAGAAAAAGAAGAAGGATAAAGGGAAGCAACCAGTAGTAAAAGGCTTTGAGCTTCCTGAGATACCAAATCTTGATGTGTTAGAGGTGGCTAAGATCATGACTGAGTTGTTTATAGAGAGTCACTGGAGCTATTGGGATATCCCAAACATTACTTTCCTAGATGTAGTATAGGCTTCTAGAGATTATCGAGAGTCTTAGGGCTATCATTTCTTTGAGCCTCCATGAATACAGTTATTACTATACTGCTAGGTGATGATGATTACTGGAGACCAGTGAAGGAATAACTTAAATGTGAATGCCTGAGAACTTGCATGAATGCACCAAGGAGTTATTACATTGAGAGAGACTATGACTAGAGATGGAGGATACAAAGCATATTGAAACTAATCTTATAGAGCTCTAGTCACATGAATACCTGACATAAGGGAACAGGAGCAAGGACCAGTGCAGGGACCAACAGAAGATTTGGAAGAGGATCCGAAGGAGGATCCAGTATCTACTTATCTTTTAGATATTCCTAGTTCCTCTTAGGTACTGGTCAGGATGTATCAGTTGTGAGAATGTATATTCATGTAAATATCTTTGACTGCTTGCAAATTTTTTAGTGTAATATATGTGCAATCATAGATAGTTTGACTAGTGGAAAGAACTGATGTATATATGGCTATGAATGAAGCATGTATATAGTTAAGTGATGAGAATAAAATGCTATGTTTATGTGTATATACATGTGTGATCTCTGAGAATTATTGTTATATGTTCCTGATCTCATTTATTGTTTTCACAAGATACAAATGGCTCGTACTAGAAGACAAGCGAAGGAAGCAACTCCTAAACAAGGAAGACCCCACAACAATTTGATCCACAGCAGGTTGATCCATTACAGGTTATTATGAATAGGCTAGATCAATAACAGAGAGTCATTGAGGATTTGCAGAGAACTATAGCAGCTCAAGTGCAACACTTGAAGTTAAGATTGAAGAACCAGTTCCAAGGCCACAATAGCCAATGGAACCCCTAGCTGCAGTAATGAACCAAGCCACAATAGATTTTACAAATCAGCAAAATGTGATAACTCAGTTCTAAAAACATCGTCCCCCATCTTTTGAAAGGAAATTTGTTGTTCAAATTGCTGAGGAACGGATCTTGAGCTTAGAAAAGATATTCAGGCTGATGAGTTGTAATTCTGAGATTAAAGCTCTACTAGCGACCTATATGTTTAAGAAAGAGGCAGATCGCTGGTAGCAGAACATAAAGCTGATTTTACAAGCTCGTAACATACCTTTGACATGGGAAGTATTCCTAGAGTAATTTTATGATAAATATTTTCCACAGTCAATGAGAGACTAGAAGGACGCTGAATATTATGCTACGACAGGATGAGAATCAATCAATAGATGAATATGTAGCTAACTTTATATAACTAGCGTGATATTCCACCTATTTGCAACAACATGATGATGAGAGGTGGAAAAATGAAAAACTTGAATGAGGCCTAAAGCCAACCATACGAGAAGGGATGCACCAATGAGGATCAAAGAGTTTAACAAACTAGTAGAAGTTAGTAGAATAATGGGGAACTGTGTGAACCACAAGAGTTTCATGACTACTGTCACACATTACTTTAGGCCCATATTCTCATGTATGAGGCTTTAATAGAGCCCAAATATATATGATTAGAAACTTGAATTACATAAAAATCAAAAATAGAATTTTCAATAAATTTGATACTGTTCATATGGTATTTTCTATTTTACTGACTAAACTTTGAAAATTCATAATTAATTCTATCAAATCCATATTAGAGTGATTCAATCTCTAAAAATAGCTAAAACATTATCTATATGAGAAAAAAAAAGCAACAGAACAATTACTAGGGAAATTTATACATTTATTCTTCCAAAAATCAATAGAACAATTACCTATACCGATTGAATACTTTTTTTCATAATTGTCATTATATTGGTACAGGATCATCCAAAAATTACTTTTAGAATAAAAACTCTATCTTGATCAAAAATATATTTTGGCAAGATCCAATCATTATCCGTGAATCAGTACTGCTTTTTTCTATAGTCTAAAATAATATTTATCGGGTAAAATATTAATAACAAAACTTTAATACCCAATAAATATTATATTGTTCTAATTCAATTCCAAGCATTATTCCATTGGACATAGCTCATCGAAAGCTTCATTTTGAGTATAATTTTTCATATTTTTAAAAATACCTCTGACATAAGGTAAATTTATAATTTTTAAAATTCTCAGGTCCTTTTTTTTTTGTAATTTTACACAGGGACTAAAATGAATAAATTATTTATTCCAAGGACCATTTGGCATAGAATTCTTATTTTTTGGGGCCAAAATGTAGTTTCTACATTTTTCCTTCTACTTAGGAAAAATAACTTTTTTGCCCTTTACTATCTCTTTCTATATCTATCTGTTTTTGCTATTTCTTTATACATTTTATTTATTAGTGTTTTTCCCTTGATGCTTCAATGAAATTTTCACATTTTACTTCTAATCATGGGAATGACCGTTTTACCTTTAAGTCGGTTCAAAAACGTAATTATCCATTCTTTCAGGTACTTTCAGGTACTTTTCCCATAGACTAATTTTTTAATATTTTATTTTTGTACTATTCACATTAACTATCAAGTTGATCTATTTCTCAACTTAGACCTCTTAGGGATGCAATACTTATACTATTATGTTCAGCTCGAGACCAGCTTTCATTTAAGTGTTATATTATATACCTTCTATGGTAAATTCTGGAATTAATTTTTACTTATAAAATTATAGAAAATTAATTTCAATTAAGGATCAAACATAACTTCTTAAAACAATATGGGAAATTAATTATGTGTAGGGACCAAGCATGTAACTTCTCCGTCTCACTTCCTTTTTTATCTTTTCACTCATTTTATAGCATCTCATAAGGGTAGGGATATTACAACTACTACCCCAACTAATGTTAGAAGAGCTACTTTTGAAGAAGGAGAAATGAGCATGAAAAGGAAAAGGCCCTTGAACAGTAACAGTAGAAGAGGTAAAAAAGTAGGTCGGAGAGGAGAAGGACGAGCAATTCAGAGAGATATGCAAAGAGAAGCCCCATTATGTAAATAGTATGGTAAGATACATGATGGGAGACCTTGTCTAGTTGGACATATTGTATGCTTCCAATGTGGAATCTTAGGCACTTTGCCAGAGATTGCAGAATAGAGGTGGTATGAACTAGACCTCAAGCACAAGGAAGAGTCTTCACTCTTACTCAACAATAAGCCTAACAATCATCTAATCTAATTGAATGTATGATTAAAGTAAATAATTGTCTTGTACATGCCTTGTTTGATTTAGGTGCTAGTCATTCATTCATTTTCTATAAATGTGCTAAAGCGTTGGGTTTGATACTATATGATTTACATGTTTCCATACGCACTAGTAACCAAGCCATCACATCCCACTTTTGCTTAAATTGCAGTGTCAAGTATAATTACTACAACACCACAGTAGACTTGATATGTATGCCTTTTCTAGATATAAAAGTCATTATAAGCATGAACTGGCTCTCTGCCAATAACATCCTCCTAGATTGAAAAAATAAAGCCTTAATCCTACCTACTCTTGAAAGAGTCCCATGTATTAAGACTAAGCTAAACTTTATATCAACTACTTAAACTTAGAAATGCTTGGCAAAAAGATGTCAAGCCTACTTAGTCTTCTTTTCAGTAAATATGGAAGTTGATGAGGGGATTGAAGAGATACCAGTAGTAAAGGAGTTCCCAGAAGTACTTCTAAAGGACTTTAAGGATTTACCACTCAAGCGAGAGGTAGAATTGCCATTGATTTAATGCTAGATTCACGACCAATATCAAGGGCACCATATAGAATGGCCCCACTTGAACTAGCAAAGTTAAAGAAGTAGATAGAGGAACTATTGGAAAAGAGATTCATTAGACCTAGCGTTTCTGCATGGGTGCTCCAGTATTATTTGTTAAAAAGAAAGATAGGAGCCTCCGATTATGTATTGACTATAGGGAACTAAACAAGATTACAATAAAGAATAAATATTCATTACCTAGAATTGATGACTTACTAGATCAACTAGCTGGTGCTAGAATGTTTTCAAAAATTGACTTAAGATCAGGCTGTCATCAATTACAAGTAAAGGCATAAGATGTTCCCAAAATAGCTTTTAGAACTCGCTATGGGTATTATGAATTTTTAGTGATGCCATTTCATTTGATGAATGCTCCAACAATTTTTATGAACTACATGAATAGGATTTTCCGGCCCTACTTAGATTAATTCATTGCTATCTTATTGATGATATACTAATGTACTCCAAATCTTTAAAGGAGCATGAAATCTATTTGAGAATTGTTTTGATAGTTTTAAAGGAAAGGAAGTTGTATGCTAAACTGAACAAGTGTGAGTTTTGGCTCACAAAGGTGCAGTTCTTAGGGCATTTTGTCTCCAAAGACGAGGTCATAGTAGACCCAAGTAAAGTAAATGTTGTCGTGGGAGTGACTCAATACTGTAACCGAGATAAGAAGTTTCCTTAGTCTACAGACTATTTATTCAAGACTTTTCTCGAATTGCATTGCAACTTACCAAAATTACTCCAAAAGATAAAACTTTTATGTGGGATATGAATTGAGTAAAAAGTTTTGATGAACTAAAGTACAAGTTAACTACTCCACCTATATTAACCATACCTAATCCCAAAAAACCATTTGTGCTTTATATAGATGTAGGTAAGCACAGGTTAGGTTGTGTTCTAATGTAGGATAGTAGAGTGGTAGCTTATGCTTCTAAACAATTGAAACCACATGAATAAAACTATCTCACACATAATTTAGAACTTGCGACCACAATACACGCTCTAAAGATCTGGAGGCATCATCTCTATGGTGGAATCGTAGAAGTATTTTATGACCATAAGAGCCTCAAGTATTTAGAAGATCAGAAAGAGTTGAATTCAAGGTAAAGATGCTAGATGGAGTTACTTAAAGATTATGATCATTTGACAAACCTTGTTGTGTGGTCGCAATTTAATACTTGATTGCAAAACAAAAATTATGTAGTAAAATGTGCAATCAAGGTCATTTCACTCCGGAACAACTAGTATAAAATTTATTTAGGTGGTAAATAAGTAATTAAGCAAATGAAAACTAAAGGAGAAAATTTCAGAAAATAAATTTCTTTTTATAAAAATAAGAAAAAATAAATAAGTATGTAGGTAAATGTATGAGAATGTATACAAGTGTGTGTGAGAATAGAAGAGGTTTGGAAAGTGTAACTATGAGAGTGTGGGTATGTATGTAAAATTACACCTAAAATGCAAGAGCTACACTATTGCCAAACTAATGCAAGTTAGATGCAAAACTAATTGTGAACAAGTAAATATGCAAGAACCTAAAACTATATACTACTTTGGGGGGGGGGGGTTGTCAAAATATTACATGCAAAAGTTTGTAATTTAAATTTCAATAAAGTAAAATTGACGAGTATTAAAATTATAAACTAATATGCACAAATTAAAATATTCAAGGTTGTGAAAATGCAAAAATGGAACATAGAGCTTGGCAATCACTTGGAGGAGTTAAAAATTTCTTTTAAATAATTAAGAACTAGGATAACCTAATTATGTCAAGTGCTCAATTAATCCAATTGAACCATTAATTATCCTAATTTCAAGTTGCATGAGAAATTTACTTAGCATAGGACCCTATCTCTAAATAAATCCTTCAAATATCTTGTAGGCATTTTAATTTCACACATTGACATAGAAAGTCATAGATTATTAAATCACACATCTTTGACCAACAACCACAATTTTAGACCATAATTTCAATCTACTCATTAATCAAGAAATTAACTACTTAATTAACCTTATAACAAAGCTAAATCAAGTAATCAACCACTAAATTATTCAGAGGATAACTACAAAGAGTCTAGGCCAAAAAACATGTATATACATTTCTAAACAATTCCAATCCAATACAATTCTCAATTCCACTATCCATGGTCATACAATTCAATCCATATATTTCTAGTAATTAAACCAACATAATCTCAGAAAATTGAAGTTAAATTTAACAATTCAAACCATACAAATCAGCCACAAAATCTGAAATTAAGAAAGTAAGAAAGGGAAAAGAGATTATCTTAATTCCAAGCCATTAATCCTTGCACAATTAGTAGACTCCTCCAAGCTCCATGCCAAGCTCCATCCAAGATCCTTACTCCCCCATTAAAGCTATTGCCATGTGAAATCAGTTGCCATGTTAGCACCGTTCAGCTTCAAATGGTGAGGGAAAGCCAAAATCAAAGAGGAGAGGTGATGGGTGAAGTTTTCAGGTCAATGGTATGGAGGAAATGGAACGAAAATGAGGTGGATGTTGGTTTGTGAGTGAAGACGTAGAGAGAAAAAATTAATAAATAAATAAATGGCGGAGGGAGCTGATGATGACAGTGTCAACGTCTTAGGAGAGAGGAAGGTATTGTAGATGATGAGTTCGGAATGGATGACAATGGTGGAAGCAAGAAAAGGAAAAAAAATGAAAACTGAAAGGAAAAGAAGAAGAAGAAAAAAAAAAAAAAAGGAGGCAGCTTCTCTGGTGTGTGACGGTCTCTGCGAGAAGGAAAAAAAAAAAAAGGAAGGGTTGAGTTACTGAAGAAAGAAAAGAATAGCAAGGGCCGCGTTTGGTTTCTAAAAATTGGAGCAAGAAATGTAAGGTTTTATAATTAAATAAAGCCAGATATAAATGAGTAACTAAAAATGAGGAAAAATACAAAAGTTGGGAAAATAAATTTTCCATAAAATCCCCCTGTTAAATGATCAAAATGTCCCTTCAAAATTTTAATCTCCATGAATCATTACCTTCAAGAAAATGTTATTTCAGATAGATTATGTGCTCAGTTAAATAAATGCAAATTAAATTTTAGTTCAAGGAAATTAAATTAATTATGGGATAAAGTTTAAGCTCAATTGAAGGAAAATTATGTTTCAAAATAAAAAAAAAATAAAAGAAATAAAATACTAAAAAGAAATTTCTAAAACTCTTTAACAATTTTACCACGACATGAGTTAATTTTTAATCATTTCTTTAATCACAATTAAAGCACTAATGACTCAATCACCTTGTGAATTATTAAATTATTAAATAGAACAAAATAGGAAGAATTAATTCTTTGGAATAATTTGGAAAATAGAAAATAATTAAATTTAAAACTTAATTTCCAAAAATTATCCCAAAGTTCTTATAAATCCAAAATTCGGCTAAAATTATGAAAATCATTTAAAAATCCAAAATTAGCTGAAATTAATTATCAAAACCACCAAGTATGGGGAATAAAAATAGTGAAAATTTAAGAGTTATCATCATTCCATTAAATACTATCCAAGAAATGCTAATATAGTGGTTGATGTATTGAGTAGAAAGACTATTCATGTGACATATATGATGATTAATGAAATCAAAATACTGGAAGATTACAAAGATATGTGCTTACTTTTTCAATTACATGAGACCAAGATTGGCAATGAATTTTTGGAAGATTTAATGGAAACCCAGTGAAAGGATGAGTTTGTAAAAGTAGTTAAAGAAAAGTTAAGTTATGGAGAGATGCAAGAGTTCAATGAATTGATAGATGGATTACTATGATTTCAAAAGAGAGTATACGTACCACCAGTAGCCAAATTAAGAGAAAAGATTCTACTATAGGCACATTAGAGTAAATATACTATTAATCTAGGCATTACAAAAATGTACTATGATTTAAGGAAATTGTTTTGGCGGCATGGTATTACTCAATATGTGTCCAAGTGCTTAGTATGCCAGAGGGTAAAAATAGAGCATTAGAAGCCAACTAGAATGCTATAACCTCCAGAGATCCCAGAGTGAAAATGAGATAGTATTTTAATCAATTTCATAATAAGATTACCTAGAACATTATCAGGATATGATGTGATCTGGGTAATAGTGGATGGGCTAATGAAGTCAGTACACTTCTTAGCCAGGAAGTCAACGTATATCTTGGATAGACTGGCACAATTATATGCAAAAGAGATAGTAAGGTTACATGGAGTACCAGGTAGTATGTTTTTTTATCATGATTCGAGGTTTACTTCAAATTTCTGGAGATCATTACAGCAAGCCCTAGGGAGTAAGTTAAGATTCAGCACAACATATCACCCACAGAAAGATAGGCAAACTGAAAGAATGATCCAAACATTGGAGGATATACTAAGGCTTATATGCTAGAAATGAAAGGAAACTAGGATGCTTACTTGCCATTGGTGGAGTTTACTTATAACAACAGTTAATATTCCAGTATTCAGATGACACCTTATGAGGCATTATATGGTAGGAAGTGCAGGTTCCAATTATGTTGGATGGAATAGAGTGAAAGACAATTTATAGGTCTTGAGATCATAGACCAGACTTCCAGACATATTGAAATGATAAAGAAGAAACTATTAACGACTCAAAGTAGATAAAAGAGCTACGCAAATCGTAAAAGAAGGCCATTGGCATTCGAAGTAGGAGATCATGTATTTCTCAGTGTATTTCCTACAACTGGGGTTGATCGATCTTTTAAAATGAAAAAAACTTAGTCTCAAGTACATTGGACCTTTCAAAATCCTTTCTAAAGCCAGACTTATAGCTTACAAACTAGCCCTACCATCAAATTTGAGCCAAATATATGATGTATTCCATGTCTTCCAATAAAAGAAATATCAACCAGACTCTTCATATACTATAAAATATAAATATATCAACTTACAAGGTAATCTTTGCTTTAATGTATTACCTGAGAAGATTATAGATTACCAGGTCAAACAGCTAAGGAACAAAGACATTCATCTAGTGAAGGCAGTTTGGAAAGGCTTATCTTCAGAAGAAGCAACATAGGAGATGGAAGCATATGAGATAGAAGTATCCTAAATTTGCATAAGGTATGTTTTAAATTTCAAGGAAAAAATTTATTTTAAGGGGGTCGAAATGTAATATCCTAAATTTTTACTAGATATTAAGTAATGAAGAAGATAAAACTAGGTGATATTTTAAAATGCATGTAGAATTACAGAAAATAGAGAGATACAGAAAAAGATGAAAGGGGCAAAAAGGTCATTTTTTTGTATTATAACAAAAAAGAAGAAAATTATAGTTTTGCCCCCAAGAAATAAAAATTTTATGTAATATGGTCCTTGAGAGAAAATTTTGAAACTTTCAGTTACTATTCATTTGGCCTCCCAATTTTCTATACTGAACTTTGAAAATTTATAAATAAATTTGGAAAAATAGTATGGAGGTGATCAAAGTCTCTAAAAGTAGCTTAAAACTTTTCCTAATTGGGAAAAATATGAAACAGTAGCTTTAATATGCCAATTGATATAGTATTTAGTGCAAAAATACTATTCATTTGGTCAGTTTTTTAGTTTCCTAGCATTTTGGCCTTAAATTTAAAATTTACATCTCATTCTATCATGAGCCAATTCATGCATTATTTATATCATTCGAAAGTGATACATGTATACTTTCTATATATATTTTTCTAGTGCATTTATTCGGCATGTACAGAGTATAGGATTATCTTGAACCATTAAGGGTCAGAACTTAACTTTTGCTAGAACAATTTTAAGAAAAGTTACATATCTTTCACTATATAGCTCCAATTACTTCCATGCCAATGACATTTTAAACTTAAGACACATATCTTTCCAACCAACTACCAAATTTTTGGAGCTCTATATAATTTTATAATATGTTTTAAAATATCCAGTGTTTACAGTGAAAATTCCTATTTTCCAATACTGTCCAGTTTTGACCCCTAACTTTAAGAATTCACTATAAATCACACATGTATCCCATTTAAGTGTTCTTTAGCTTCTTTTAAAGCTTGTTCTATCTACTTTAAAAGCATATATAGCACATTCATATCATTCCCTATTTCGTGTAACAATACCTACTTTACATACCCATAATTTTACATAACATTACAAAATATAACATTAAGGCTTGAATAATAAAATCAAGCATCATTCCCTTATTCTTCCTCCTTTGCTTTCTTGTCATCCTTATCTTAACTTATGCCTAGCATGTTAGTCATTTAGGGAGGATGAGATTCAAAGAATCCTAGCAGCAATACCGATTATGCAATCATATTATCATAACTCATGAAAACATCAATCATTCTCATAAAACCATAGAATGCCATATTATTTAATAAAAATTTCAGCAGAGTCTCTTCTTAGAAAATGGACATCCCAGAGTCCAAACCATCAATTACAAAACATCAAAACAATCATGTAGCAAGTCATCAAGTTCATGAAAATATCATAGGATAATATAATGCAAATAATGGTAAATTGCTACCTTGTTACTTCCCTTTGCATTTCCTTTGAGTTTCACATCTTTCTAACACTTTCATAAGCTTTCCTAAACCTAATTATAACATTAAATAGCTACATAAACCATTGGTTCATGGTGATACTTCTTCAAGAACCAACAAAACCCTAAAATTTTCATATAAATATCCTTTTGGTTTTCTTGAAACCAATATGTATTCTTAACTAATTTGGACCCAAAGATTCCAGTTTTTACATTAAAATCATAAAATTCCCACTCTAAAAGGAACTGCTGTTTGGCCAAAAATCATGGGGAGAGGAGAGAAAAAGATTTCCTTTGAAATACTTCAAGCAACCCATAAAAACATGCTTTAAATGACTAGTTTTTGGTTTCTCCTCAGTTTATTATATAAAAACTATAATATCCTAAATTTTGATGGATATTAAATAATATAGAAGATAAAATCAGAGAATATTTTAAAATGTAGAAAGAATCACAAAAAATAGAAAGACACAGAAAAATATGGAAAATGGTAAAAAGTCATTTTTCAAGTAAGAATGGAAAATGAGAAAATAATAGTTTTTCCTCAAGAAATAAGAATTTTAGGCAATATGGCCCTTGAAAAGAAAGAATTCTACGAAATTTATTCCTTGGAACAAATTACAAAAAAGGACCCGAAAGAATTAAAAATTATAATTTTGCTGTGGGATAAGGGCAATTTAAGAATTTTGGGAAATTCTATCAAAACAGAGCTCTCAACGAGTCAAACTCAATGGAAAAATTTTAGAATTTAATTAAGTTCGTATGAATTTATAATTTTAATTTAAGATCGAAAGTGATTTTTAATCCAAAAAGGAGATTTAAGTATCACACCTTATCTTTGGACACTTTTCTCATAAATATTGCCTCTTTTGTATATAGAAAAGTGGCTCTTGAGAACTTAAACCAACTAAAAATTTCCTTTTCATACACTATTCACACTATTGCGCAACAAATCTCAAAAATTCATAACTAAATGCATAAAAATTATTTCACTATGGTTCAAGTCTCCAAAATTAGAGAACTTTCCTATTTCATAGGAAAAATATGAAACTGGAATTTCATCGAGTCAAATTATATAGTTTATTTCTTTAATTTACTATTCATTCCTCTGTTTCCAGTTTCTACCATGTTTCTGACCCTTAATTTAGAAATTTATTTCTCAACATACACAGAGCTATTTCATGAAATCTTTATATCATTTGAAATCTCTATATGTATAATTTATACAAATATTTATTTTGTACATTTATTTAATATGTACATAGCAGAGCATCTTTTTAAATCCTCTAGGGTTAGGATAATTCTCTACTGTAACAGTTTGGGAAAAATATACATAATGTCATTTATATAACTCTAAAAGCATTCAAACCAGTGACATATTAAAGTCAAGACATATTTCTTTTCATATGTATAACCACTGAATTTTTGGAGCACTATACAAAATTTTATACATCCCTTAACTCTCAAACAGTATTCATAGTAAATTTATAGTTTCCAACTGTCCAATTTTAGTCCTTAACTTCTTTAAAACCATAACTTAATTCATACATGACTAAATGATATAAAACCTACTTCCTCATAAAGCACATCATATCCTCTAATTAGAGGAAACATAATTTGGCTCAATTCCCTTACCATAACATTCTTGTATATTCCCAAATATTAACATGCCAGAATGGTATATAAGGGAATCATATATACTTTTGTAAATCTTAATATCATTTCATATTTCTATAACATCTAGCATGCTTACCCATATATCACATAGGATCATAATACATCACTTATACATAATCATAATATAATACATAAAGCATGCTTTATAGTCAAACATTATTAATAACTTTAAACTTTAACTTGTTGCTTCATATTTTTCTCTTTCCTTTTGCTTTCCTTTGTAGCCTTTTCATTACCTAACATGGTTAGTAACTTGGGGGAATGAGATTGAGCATCTCAGTAGTAAACTTGTACATGCTTAAATACCATTACATTTCATAAAAACAGTAATAGTATTGCACAATTTTATTAAAAATACATAAAAATACCATGTAAGCTATAAAAATTTTGGCAGTATAACAGTTTAAAAACAAGACATACTGGGCAAAGCCCTCATTACATAAACAACCAGCCAATCCAATAAACAATCAAGCAATAACATGGTAACACAATCATTTCATAAAACATGGACAAAACATAATTGTGCAAAATATAAAAGTTAGGCAAGAATACTACCTTGGAGCTTTACCATTTTCTCTTTAAACTTGAATCCTTTTGCTTGGATCCTTTCTCAATCACTTCCTTATATCTTCCCAAGCCTAGAAATAATCATATAATCATGCTAAGTCAACCAATTTCATGGCCAACTTCTTAATGAATACTTAAACCCTAAAAACTCAATTACTTTTTCTTAGAGTTTTTCACGAGTCCAACACTTGTTCTTAACTAGTTTGGACCTAAGGAATCCATTTTTAACTTCAAAACAATGAAAATCCAACTCCTTCCATCATATTAAATTGACCAAAATCAGGGGTTTAGGAGGAAGAGTGGAATTTTTCAAAACCTGCTTCATAACCTTCCAAAACTTATTTCTTTCACTAAATTTCATACTTTCTCTAAACTTTATTGCATAAAATCACTTCCTTTCTTAAATCCATATCAAAACTGGAACTAAACAGCAAGAGGAGAAGAGGAACTCAAGAAAACTAACCTTAAACATAGTTGAAAACTAAGCTAAACTCATGGAAACAAGTTAGCAACTTACCTATTTTTCTTGAATTTTCTTCCTCTTTCTCTTTCTCTCTTCCCTTTCACGTTTTTCCCTCTTTCTTTTCTGTTTTTTCAGACTTTTTCCTCCCTCCTTTAAGCTTCAATGAGTCGGTCAAAACCAGGAAAAAGAGGGAATACATATAAAAAAGTATAACCAATGAAATTGTGCCACCAAACTTCTTGAATTTTCTTGATAATTCATGGGAATTATTAAATAATTGGAATTCCCCATGTGCAGCTAGACTAGCACGAAAAGAGGGCATTTTAGTCCAAAAATTTTAGATATTTACTTATCCAGATATATCCTTGACTGGTTTGGACAAATAAAGCTATTTTAACAGTATATTTTATTTGTATTAAGATACTAATTATAATTATATTGGAACATAAAATTACCATAATATCCTTATCCCAATTGGTCCAGATATGAGGCCCATAATTTGTTTTTGAATTAATAATGCTTCTTCCTACAATCCAGACTGACTTTTATTGAATAAAATATTAATATTAAATCATAATTACCCAATAAATAATATTTTGATCTTAATAAATTTCATACTATATTCCATTAGTCTTAGCTCATTGAGAGCTTAATTTTGACCCTAATTTTTCATATTTATAAAAATACCCTTGACTTGGTATATTTATAATTTCTAGAACTTTTAGGTAATTAAGTGTAATTTTCCCCAAAATTCATAAATAATTCTACAATTTCAGCACGTGCACAGCTTTTTTTTTTTCTCTTCAGGGGCAAAACTATCATTTTCTCCTTTTTTTTCTTCCAATCAAGACAATTATTCTCTTTGCCATATTTTAAGAAAAATCGTGTAAACCCATTTTTGCAAAATTCTTATAGAGTTTAAAATAATGAGGCTTAAACATTCAGAAAAAATTTCAGGATATTATATTTTACTTCTAATCTGAGAAATGACCATTTTGCCCCTAAGCCGGGTCCAAAACATAATTACCCATTCTTCTGAGTACTTTCTTATAATTTTACCCAAAGACTAATTTTTTATTTTTTTACTATTCATATCAACTTTCAAATTAGTCTATCTCTCAATCTAGACGTCCCGGCTAGGCAATACTTATACCATTATGTTCAGCTCAGGACAAACTTCTATTAAAGTGGTACATTGAATACCTTTTGGAGTAAGTTCTGAAATTAATTTCTGCTAAGAATCTTATGAAAAATTAATTCCAATTAAGAATCAAACATAACATCTTTTGAAAATTAGATGAGAAATTAATTCCTTCTAAAGTCTGATTATATATAGCCTTTTCATCTCCCTTCATTTCTCATCTCTATTCATTTTATAATATCCCATAAAAATAGAAATATTACATTAAGAGCTCCATAAAATTAGACGGGTAAAATGAACAAGATATGGAACTTTATCAATAAGTTTGGGGATTAGAATAATAAATTTAGTCTAAAATCAGATTTAGAACAGTCTTGTGCCAGTTAAATGACAATTACAATGAAAATATTTAAATGATACAGGTCAATTTTATCGGTAAGGGTTATTTTGGACTGTTAAAAGTTATGAAGCAATTCTTGACTAAAATACCCCTCAAGTGGCATGATCTAAGCTGAATGGACGTCGAGAGAATCTTATCATTTCATTTTAAATGGATTTTCAATAAAATTAACTAAGTTGGTTAATTAACCAAACTTTACTATTCACTGCTTTCATCTCTCCCCTTAAGATGTGTGGTTAAGTGAACTAGACCACTTCTTCCTCCTTCATTTTGTGCGTGTTACAGTAGCAAGAAAAGAGAGAAAAAAAGAGCAAAACTAAAGGGAATAAGGAGAAGCAAGAAGTAAAAGATCAAAGTTCAAGTTGCGAGGTAAGCTTCTATAGTTTCTATCTCATGTTTCCATGTAGTTTGAGATGCTTTCCTGGTGTCTTTTCTTCTCTCACTCACCATGGTAGTTTCGGCCAAATAAGGTTCGGAGAGAGAAAGTTGAAGTTTATGAAACTAACCAAGAAAAAGGTAAAGATAAATTCCAAGAAGCATGAAATCAATAGTTATTGCATGATTCATTAAGCGAATCATTTTCTTTAAATTTTGTCCATTTTTAGCCAAATCTAGGGTTTAGGATGAAGTTCAAATTTCAAAATTATAACCCCAAAAAAGGATTTCTTGGGTCCAAAATAGGTAAGAGCAAGTATGTTATACAAGAGAAAACAAGTAGTTGGCAAAGTGAAATTTTAGGGTTCAAGAGAGCACTTTGTTAGTTAGATTATGGAATTAGTGATTTATGGCCTTATTTTATGATGCAATAGAATTCAAGGAAGTGTTAAAAGACTAATGCCACATTTGGTATGCCAGAATTGGGGAAAATGAAAGTGGAAATAGAAGAGGATTCCTTCTTTAAGCATGTTTGGTGTACCAAAAGCTTCTTCTCCATGGAACCAAGTTCCATCAAAAAGGCCGAAAGTGGCTTCTTTTCTACCTACAATGGAAGTCTCCCCACTTCTATGGAAGTGAGCCATTGTTCCTATTTTACCCTTTCAAGTCATCATCCCCTCTTTCCACCACCATCTTACCCTCAACTTCCACTGCCATCATCCTCTCTGACTTCCATCACTATCTTCCCCTCTAGCCTCCACCGCCATCTTCCCCTCCATCTTCTCACTCAATGATTAGTACATGATCTGGGTTCGATATCATGATCTTTAATTTGGGTTCTTCTCAACTCAAATCATCTGTAGCTCAAGAATCCACGGTGGTTCAAGTGCTCCCCTACTTGAGTTCTTCATGTTCTCCAATTTGGGTTCTTTGACTTGGCTGGTTGAAATGGGGAATGATGGCGGGTCAAATGGTAGTCTTTATGGGGGTGCACGGTGGTCTCCATGGTGGTGCACGGAGGCCGGTAAAATCTGTTTGAGTTTAGTCTTCCATTGGTTCTTCTCTACCCAAATTGTCCCATGATTTCTTCTCTACCTACAGCAACGAAGGCTTCATCTTGCTGCATCCTTCCTTCTCCATTTTCCATGATCCTTGCATTGCCATGGCCACAGAAGATGTGATCGGGTGATTTTAGGGTGCAAGGTCAGTGCAACATCTACAAGCAATGAATCTATGGTCTTTGATTTCTGGGTTGCTCAGTGATGCTAATGGTAAGGCTTGCTTTTTTTAGTTCGGTTGATGGACCTTTGATTTCAAGATTTTTGTAACCAAAACCAGATATATAATTAGTGAGAAAATGTTTGTTTATTTTCATGTAAATGGGTGGTCCTATAAATGGATAGATGTTATGGGCTGTGAAAATGGTTGTTCACGGTGGCTAATGGTGGTGTTTGTGATGATTTATGGTGGCCATTCTTGGTGTTTATAGTCCTCCTAGTGGTGGTTCATGTGTATTAGGGAGGTTTCTTTATTCTTTTTTTTCTTTTAGAAGGGCATTTCGGTTTTTTCACATTATAAACATAAATATTAAATAAAAATTATAATACACTTCCATATCATACCAAACACACTTTTAAACTTTACTTCCACCTCTATTTTCTCTTCTACTTCCACTTCCATTTCCATTTTCACTTCTTTCAAAAACACTTTTGCAAACCAAATGGGGCATAAAGGAGAGGTGCGCAAAGTTTTAAAGGAAAGGAAAATCTGAAAGGTAGTTAATTACCCTTTTATGTTCAATGTCATCATACTTGTTTTCATGAAATTTGTGACTATGCCATAAGTATATTTGATTGTTTTATGATGATATTGCCTTGTTGGCTGGTTGATTGAAGGGTCTCATGGCCCTAGGATGTCTATTTTACAAGGCGTCACCATATCAAAAATTTTATGAAAATGTTATGGCATAATCTATTCTTATGTTTTTTATTGATCATTTTATGAAATGGATGATAATATGAATGTATGATTAGGTATAACTATTTAGATTCTTTGAATCTTATTCCTTTCCAAATGTTCATCATGTTTAGATCCAAGTCATGGCAAGATTGGCCAAGAAGACCAAGGCAAGGAAAAGCAAGTTGTTAATTAAAATGAATTTACTTTCCTTGATCTTTTGTTTGGAATATTTGTGTAAAATAATGTGCATGGTACTTGGTCTGTATCTCCATGTAGTTATGTCACTTTAGGTCCAATGTAATATAACAAAGTATGAAAACAAGAAATGACCGTGTGTGAACTTTAGGCCTTTTACTTTGCAGAGTTATGGGATGTAAAGTGACTTTATGACCACTGTATGGTAATGTAGTTATTGTTTAGGTATTTTTGTGAAGAATATATAAGTATTATATATGTATGAAAACTAGATAAAAATATATTTAATAAGGCTCAAAGATCACTCAATTTGGATAATTGTGCGATTTTATATGAATTTCCAAATTTTGCGCACAAATCAGGAAATTCTGAAAAATAACCAAATGAACAGTAACTAGTTTTGAAATTTACTCTATTAATTGGTCAAGTCAATGCTCTAGTTCATATTTTTTTCATGTAGACAATGTTTTAGTTATTTTTAGAGACTTGAATTACATACATATGATTTTTATAGAATTAGTTATATTTTTTTGAATTTCACCCAGTAAAATGAAATTTACCAAATGAATAGTGACCAATTTTTTGAGAAATTTATTATGACATTTTTATGTGATTCAAGCTGTCAAATGGGCTTTAATGGACATAATGATGATAGTATGCATGGGAAATGAGCCTAAAGGTCCAAGTGTTACATTGAAAACCCATCTCTTTCTTCACCCAGGGTTGGGCCAGAATTCATGCTTGAGATTAAGAAGAGGACTCCATTAAACTACCTTAAACCACTTGAAACAATAAGCTCATGGTAGTAGAAACACTTACCAAATACTTGAACTCTTGATCTTTCAACTTGGCCTTTTGTTTTTCTCCCTCTTTCTCTCTTTTTTCTTGTGTTTTCTTGGAGCTTCTCACTCTACAATTCCTATTGCAAATGGCATCTAATGAGAGAAAAGGAGAGAGGTTAATTAACTCAATTAGTCATAGTTTAATTAGATTAACCTAGGTTGGCAAACTATGGTTACTTTTTTTTTTGCACACTTCTTAAATAAGTATTCTCCAAAAAAGTAAGCAAAAATATCATTCTTCATATTCCTAAAAGTGGCACGAATGGGGAGGGAGTGTATGTCAAAATACTACATATTTTTCTGAGTCTAGATATATCCCGTATTGGTTAATTTTTAACTGGACCAATAAAGTTACTTTTTGTAATATTTTGTCACTTCAGGGATACAAGATTATTCTAAATTTGTATTTGTGTTTAATTTATTATCCTATCCCAACAATATCTATGTAAGGCCCACATATTGCTCATCTCACCTTTCTACTTTTGTGGGGTCCAAAATTTTCTTTTATTGTGTATATGATTACTTTTAAATACTCGACCCTGAATTTTCCTTCACATTTAATCAGTTAACCTCTATATAGCATACGAGCTTTGTTTTGACAATAATTTTCAATATTTATGAAATTACCCCTGAGTCAAATTAAAAACACAAATATTTTTTCCTTCAGGTATTTTCTCATAATTTTCCCCAATGACCAAACTTTAAATAATTCTTTTTGCATATACTAGATTGCAAATTCATTTTTAATGAATCCTTGGACTATGAAATTGCCATTTTACTTCTTTTTCCATTTTTTCATGCATTTCACATCTTATCTCCATATTTCTACACATGTAGTGGTCTTTTCCTAGGAAATTTCAAGATGTTACACTCTTCCTTCTTCCTTCTCTCTTCCTCTCTTGATTTTTTAACATAGTTTTCTCTCTTTTCATTATGTATATGGCGTCCAACACCAAGGGGCAGAGGGATATTTATAAGCTTCAAGGTTAAATCTCATCCATTGATCTCAATCTTAATCCAATAACCAATAATGAAAATTTCTTAAGGTTAGGAAAATTAAAATAATCCTTCCAAACACATGGATAAATATTAACCAATAAGATGAGAGAAAGTGCCCTTCATACTATATTTTTTTTTCTATTCCAGATATATCTTGTACTGATTACTTTTTTATTTGGATAGTTAAAGACACTTTTTCAGTATTCTATACATCCCAAACTATATTTTTACTTTTCCAAAACTGTATTTATATGGGACTCATATACTTTTCTTTATTTATGGGGCCCATAGTATTTTTTTTTTATACTTTTGACTGTATTTTGCAGTCTATTTCTTTTCACTCTAATTCCTTTGAGCTCAATTTTATTAGGTCCAGCATGTCATATGGTCTATTTTGACCTTTTTACTGAATTTTCAAATTTTGTGGAAATTACCACAAAGTACCCAAAAATTTGGATAATTACATTTAAGGACTCAACATTTTAAATTAATTACAATTAAGTCTCAGCATGGAAAATTACCAATTTTCCCTTTGTGGTATTCATCCTGCACATTAATATCACATCTTTTCCAACCATGCTTTTCTCACATTCTTATAGGGCACATCATAATATTCCTTTTGCATAGCTCTGAAAAGCAGGATATTACAGATTGGAAGAATCTTACTTATTTGAAAATTTCTTAAAAAATAATATTTTAGAACATTCTAACCTAAATTTAAAGAAAAATAAATTATCCAATAGAAACTAAATAAAAGATAATATAAATCCTAATAATCTTAAAATATGTGATGAAGTCTAATTAAATCTAAAAGATAACCTAAATATCCTAATGAAATAATGTCATTTAAAATTCTAATTATCTAAAACTAACCATTCTCCATCATTCTCTCTCGCTTGAAAGAACTCTCCTTCGAAGAGTTAAAACTTCTCGTAGCATTTAAATCTAGGAAACCTTTCTAGCAAGTAAGATAGTAAATGATGGGATCTAATCACAAAGTCTTTTTATCATAAATTCGCATGATTGTTGAATTTGGGGAGTCTTTCTAATGGATAAGGTACTAATAAGGGGAATTTTTCAGTAGGAGAATATTTCGCTATTTCATTGTCACCACAATCTCTATACCTATTGCAGTAGATGAGCAAGGTGGAGTAGTATCATGATGAATACCATCAATAACCTTAGATGGCATAACTTCCATTGGTAGAGATTGGTTCAAAGCTTGTTTCTTCTTCAAACTTTTGCCTTTTCTTAGAGAAACATTGAGATTTTCCATCTTTGTCCTACTCAAAAACTTCCTACAATTTTTGCTTACTCAATTCGTTTATTATTTCTTAAAATAATTTCTCCAACTTTTTGGACATACCATTTACTTCTACTCGATTTTGCTTCATTTCAGTTTGTAGAGATTTTCGATCTTGCTTATGTCAATTTGTAGATATTCAAGCACTTAGTCCACATACTCTCTACTACTCCTTTAAATTTCCTTAAGGGTTTGGTGGGTAGTTTGGGAATTTTTTGGCATGGTGGGCTTAGAAAGCTTTGATACCAAACAATGTAAGAGAAGAAGGGAGAGGGAGTGTCATACCTTACTTTAGGCCCATATCCCTATGTTTTAGACTTCATCTAAGTCTAATTAGGCATGATTAGAAGCTTGGATCACACAAACATCAAAAACAGAATTTTCTTATTTATCAGGTACTATTCATATTGTCATTTCCATTTTACCAAACAAACTTTGAAAATTTATAACTAATTCTAAAAAAAAATCATATTAGAGTGATTTAAGTACTAAAATTGCTAAGTCCTCTATAAAGTTATGTTGCTCATCTTAAACAATTTATCCTATAATCCTCATATTAGGCTTCATAAACTTTTTTCCATCATCATTCACTATTCTAATTTCATACATAATATCAAAAGATGAGCTAAGAAACATACTTGTATCAACATACATGATCCAACCTTTACATATGAGTTTATACATATCATAAAAAAATGAACATTAATACTTGTAAGAACATATTATTTATATGTTTCCTCTTCCTCTCCTTTGGCACTTCTTGTATTCCTTGCATAGCATGCACCTAAAACAAGTTGACATTTGGAAGGGAAGAATCTCAATGGTTATGTCCAATTATGCATACATTATCATCATCCATTCATAAAACCATCATTAAAAATCCATAGACCAATTATGGCATCATATTTTATAAAAATTTAGGCATGGTAACACCTTATAAAATGGACATCCTAGGGTCACAAGACCCTTCAAAAAACTAGTCAATAATGCAAATTCATCATAAGACATTCAACCAAACACATGGCATATTCACAAACATCATGAAAACAAAGTATGATAATATTGAACATAAAGGGACATTAATTACCTTGGAGCTTTCTAATTCCTCCCAAATTTTGCATACACATCCTCAAGTCTTCCAACACCTCTTGGTACCCTATAATAAAATAATGTCATGAGCCACTGATTCATTAAGCTCAATAACAAAGTGCTCACTTAAACCTTAAATTTTTACTTTATTATCCATTGGCATTTTCTTGTACAACACACTTATTCCTACCAATTTTAAATCCAAAGAATCCATTTTTGTGGTCAAAATCATGAAATTCCATTTATAAACACAAACCCTAGCTGGCTATTTATAAATCAGAGGCAAAGAAAGAAAATTGATCTACTTCAAACTACTACCCTATTCATGCTTCTAGTGATTTATTGATGCCTTTTCCTAAGTTTATTTTACCATAGTTCAACTTTCTCTCTCTTTAAACCTATCCATGGCTAAAACTTAAGGTGAGAAAGAAAAGAAAAACTCCATGAAAGCCTCACCAAATGCTTCAGATAGCAAGCTAGGAAGTAAGAGAACTTACCAAACCACTTGAGTCTTCAAGCTTCCTCCTTGGTCTTCTCTTTTTCTCCCTTCTCTCTTAGGTTCTAGAGCTCTCTCTATCTCTAATTTCCATAGTAATAAAAATCGGATTGGACCAGACCGGCCGGTTTGACTAGTCTGACTGAGAATCGCCCCTGGTCCGGTCCGGTCACAGATGGGAATTGGGGGATTTCGGAACCAGTCGAACCGGTAGAAAACCGATTAAAAACAGAGTTGAATATAATATCCCTACTTTTATGGGATGTTATAAAATGAATAAAAGATAAGAAATAAAGTGACACGAAAAGGATGTATATAATCAAGTTTTAGAAAAAATTAATTTCTCATTTAAATTTCAAAAGAAGTTATGTTTGATCCTTAATTGGAATTAATTTTCCATAAGGTCCTTAGCAGATTCCAGAACTTAATCGGAAAATATGTAATATACCATTTAAATGAAAGCCCGCTCCAAACTGAGCGCAACGGTATAAGTATTGTGTAACCGAGAGGTCAAGGTTAAGAGATAGACCAATTTGAAGTTAGTGTAGATAGTGATAAAGAAATAATAAAAAAATTGGTCTTCGGGTAAAGTTACAAGAAAGTGCTCGAAATAATGGATAATTACATTTTTGACCCAACTTAAGGGCAAAACGGTTATTTCCCAAATCAGAAGTAAAATGTGAATAATGAATTGAATGCCCAAAAATGAAAATTTTGACATTGTAAAATGAAAAAGAAATTGGGAAAACGGAGAGACACTGTTAAGCGTCATAAGGGGCAAATAGGTCATTTTTCTAGGTTAAACGAAAAAATGAGAAAATTCTATTTTGGCCTCAAGAATTAAGAATGTTTGCAATTTGGTCCCTTAAGAATGACTCAACTTGGAAGGGGAAAGAGAAAATAAGTTTCAGAAAAATTACAGTTAATGACCCAAAAGTTCTAAAAATTATAAATTATTCCCGGGTCAAGGGCATTTTTGTGAATATGAAAAATAGTCAAGGTGAAGCTTTCAATGAGCTAAACCCAATGGAATATAGCAAGGAATCTATTAAGATCAAAATAATATTTATTGGGTAATTATGATTTAATATTAATATTTTACCCGATAAAAGTCAATTTAGATGCAGAAAAAGACAATATTGATTCAAGGACAATAATTGGACATTGTTAAAATATATTTTGGACCAATATAATCATTTTAGTCCAAATGTTATTTTTGGATAATCCTATACCAATGCAATAACAATTTTGGTGAAAATACTTAATCGGTACCGGTAAATTTAATCAGTAAATGGTATTTTGGTCCATAAAAGTTATTTAAGAAATTTTAGGCCAAAAATGAGGGCATACACGTCTGAATGTGCTGATTGGGAACAAGTGGAATTTTTGACAAAGCTTTTTAAAGGAAAAGTGAATAAAGTCAAAAGGAAAGGTTAATTGAATGATTATAATAGATAAATATTTATGTTAAGTCATTTTGGCCTTCATCTTCAACCTCCCTCATGCTGAACCAGTGGAGAAAGAGGCCAAGAAGGCATGAAAGAAAGAGAGCAAAAGGGAGAAGGAAAAATCACAAGTTTGGTCCCAAAAACTCAAGGTAATTTCTTTTAACCATTATCTTGTGATCTCTTGGGTTTTTGAAGAGTTTAGTGGGCTATTCTCTCTCATTTTTCTCACCAAAATTTTGACCTAGAAAAAGAGTAGAGAGAGAAAGTTATGTCATGAAGAAATCAATCCATGAAAAAGGATGCATAGGCTTCAAGGATTAAGGATATACCATTGGATTGCAAATTAATCAGGTAGATATTTTTCTACATTTTTGTGAAAATTTCTTCCTATTTAGGATTTGAAAAGGAAAGGTAATTTCATGGTTTTGACCCCAAAAATATAGAAAGTAGACTCACAAGGCTTTCCAACTACATAAGAAATACATAAATTGGCTTAGGGTAGAGTGAGATATGAATTTTTAAATATAAGACTAAAATCCTGGAGAAGAGAAAATGACCGAATATACAATAAATGTTTGAGAAATAAACTGTATAAATTAGTCGATAGAATACTCTATTTTATATTTTTTCCATGTATAAAAGGTTTTTATCTATTTTTAGGGACTTGAATCACTATGAAATAACTTTTCTAGAATTATTTATGAATTTTCAAATTTCAGTCGGCAAAATGGAAACTACCATACGAACAGTAACTGAAAATTTTGGAAATTTTAATTTTCATTCTTATGTAATTCAAGCTTAGGATCAAGTATAATCAGACTTAAAAGGAGTCTAATTCATGGGAAATGAGTCTAAAAGTAAGGTGTTACATTGAACCGGTCCCAACTTTTTTTTTATTTTTAAAATATTTTTTTAAATAAAATATTATTTTTAGTATAATTTTTTTTCTTTCTATATTATAATATATTATAGGTATTATTATGATACATAATGATTAATAATGATAAATTTACTTAACAAATAATATGAAAATAGAATATCAATTGACTATATTATTAAAAATATATTAATTTATTCACAACCGGTCCAACCACTGAACCTTGAACCGTTGCCTCATCCGGTTCAATGACCAATTCGGTTTTTAATACCTTACTAATTTCTACAGAAGTTGTCATGTGAAGTAAGGAAGAAAGAGAGAAATAATTCACTTAATCACTTAACTTACTTTTCACTTTTTTTTTTCAAATACTTCTTGAAGAGGTATTTTCAAAAAATAATTAAATATTCTATTTTTCCCTTTATGCTGCAGCTGCCACGTCTAAGGGGAGAGGAGAAAAGGAATTAATTTGCTTAATTACTTGACTAATCATGATTTAGCTTAATCTAGTCTTAACTAATCCACTTTAGTTACTTTTTACTTTTTATTCATTAAATACAATTAAATAAATTCCCTTCATGTACCCTTCAGCATTTGGGATGCCACTTAGGGCATTTTTGGCCAAATATAATTTTAATAATTTTTATAGACCAAAATACCCTTTATTAATAACTTTTACCCGTACTGATTAATCGTTTTTGTCGTAATTGTAACTTTATTGAGACAGGATTATCCAAAATTCATCCTTAAACTAAAATCATTATTTTGACCCATAATACATCTGTGTAGGGTCCAATCACTATTCCTGACATTGTATTACTTTTTTTGCAATCTAACATACCCTTTATGCTGTCGAATTTAACAGTTAAATCTTTAACGACCATTATAAGTTCATATAGACTCAATTAGCTTCTTAAGTAGTATTCCAAGTCTTGCTCATTGAGAACTTTGTTTTGACAATAATTTTATAGTTTCCAAAATTGCCCTTGATTGGGTGAATTTGCAATTTTTGAAACTTTGGGTCCTTTTTCATAATTTTACCCAAGGACTAAATTGAAATAAAATTCATTGGGGATTAGATTGCAAAGTATTTTCATTTCTTGCAGCAAAATTACTATTTCCTCATTTTCTGGTCTATCTTGGAATAATGACCATTTTACCATTTTCTGTTCTTTCTATCTTCCATTTTCATTATTTCTTGGTATATTTTACGATATCAGTATTTTCCTCTTGGAGATTAGAAAAAATTTCCACACTTTAATTTTAATTTGAGAAACGAACATTTCGCCCTTGAGTTGAGTCAAAAACGTAATTACACATTCTTCCAAGCACTTTCTAGTAATTTTTCCCAAAGACTAATTTTTTATTATTTATTTTTGCACTATTCATATTAAATTTCAAATTGGTTTATCTCTCAACCTAGACCTCTCATAAATGAAATACTTATATCATTGCGCTCAGCTTAAGACAAGCTTTCATTCAAATGGTATATTGCATACCTTCTTAGGTAAGTTCTAGAATTAATTTCTATTTAGTACCTTATGGAAATTAATTACAATTAAGGAGCAAACATAACTTCTTCTAAAAATAATATGGGAAATTAATTCTATCTAGAGACTGAGCATACAACTTCTCCATCTCACTTTATGTCATATCCCTTCATGTATTTTATGATATCTCGTAAAAATAGAGATATTATAGAGAGACAGAGAGAGAGAAAAAAAAAGGGAAGAGAGTAAAAGAAAAGAGAAACTAGAAGAACTTAGGGAGAGGAAACTCAGAGAGAAGGAAAGAACTCAAGGAAGAGAAATAATTGACACAACTCAATTGTATTCAATCTTGTCTTCGATTCAAATTACAATGATAACTATTTATAAGACTCAATAGAACTTTCTAGAAAATTGACTCAATTGAGAGAGATTGTAAAAATCTTACTTATTTGGGAATTTTTTAAAAACTAAAACATTTATAACATTCTAACATAAATTCAAAGAAAAAGAAATCATAAAATAGAAAATAAATAAAAGATAATATAAATCCTAATAATCCTAAAAGATATGATGAAATCTCATTAAATCTAAAAGACAACCTACATATCCTAATAAAACAATTTTTTCAAAAATTCTAATTATCAAGAACAATCCATTCTCCATCATATTTAGGGCTCAACTCCATTCAATTCTGTTGCAAATGAAATGAATAAAGATATACAAAAAACAAATTGGTTAGAAAAGCATACTCATTAAGTGTATCCATCCAATCACTAAAGATAAAACTCATGCAGTAGATCAAGCCACCAAAATTGGAACTTGGAATTGTTGTCACAGTAGATGCAAAGAGGAAAGGAAGAAACCTTTTTAAGGGAAGGAAAAAGAGTGTATGCACTGATGTTTAACTTCTCTATCATCTATTCTTGTAAGCACTAGTAATATACAACTCCCACAGAATGCATACCTACTCCCCATTTGTTGGTACATGTTTGATGCAATTTTCACACTAGAAAAATGTTTCCCTCCTTCTCTTGTATTAAAAGAAAATAACATCTAAGAGCCCTAATTCATATGGGCTTTGGTCCTTATAATTGTCACCCATCAAGGGTGCATATAGCCTAACATCTCTCACTCACACTTGGTGGGTCATTTATTTGTAATTTCTAATCTCCATTTCATACTAAGTGTTTTGCCATGACTGCATCAGCATGATGTCTACATTTGGGTGTTCTCGTGCTAGGAATCCTTCTATAGGACCAGCATAAAATGACCTTGCATGTCTTGTGCATATTTCACTGTATTATGCTTTGAATGCCCTAGATTTACCTATATATAATTTCACTCATGTCAATTTTAATCCCTCTCAAGTGTCAAATAGAAACTCATATTGGCTTTCTCTTTATGCATGGTATCCACACTTATGATGTTAACAAAATAACTTCATAACAGACATGTCTCAGATACTAGCATACATGTGTATATTTTCAAGTAATCTTGCTTTTGCCCATTTATCGCTTGAATATGAACCAATTGCTTTCCTAGTATAACTCCTTTAGATCAAATTTATCATAACCATAGAATATATGCTAAAGTAGTGAATACTGAATCATCTCTCCATGATAACATCAAAGTTATAAGGGCCTTAATGAAAGGATTTGTTCCTTTCTGAGACTTACATAATAATGAAACCGAGGTCTATTCACTTGCTTCCTAATTACGGTTCTTAAGCACATGAAGTATGAATTGCATGTTATAGTGTCTCTCTTATTACATAAGAGCTTACGTCGATTTTGATTTATTGTTGACATCATACAGATTTCAATTTAGACACACACGATGTCTAACCCGAATTCTACCAATGTATTCACTCTTCATGATGTCATTTTGGAGAATTTGTTATCTAGCTACAAGTATTATGGATAATGGGCATCCATAATTCGATCCAAAAAAAATTTATGTATCAGATCTCATCATGACTCATTCCTTACTTCTATTTAGGCAATATATATTGTGTTTCTTCTCTACCATATCAATACTCATGCTGATTTACTAGTGAACACAAATGTCTCATCTTTACATGCTCCTCATGAGTGTCAAAGGTGGTTGCCTGTGTGAGCAGGTCAACCTTATCAACCTATACGACATACTAGACATTGTATATTTACTTACATATAATTCAATAATTGATGAAAATGTATGTCATTCATTCATGAGATTATCTATTACATGACAAGTGCTACATCATATCCTATGCATATGAAGAGATTTCACATGATCAACAAACACATCTCTAAGTATTGGTTTAGTTAAGGGATACGCTATCATTTGACACATAAGGATATATTGTATAGTAACACTTTTCTGTGCTATGGTTCTCTAACAAAATTATACTTGATATATATATGCTTGGTTTTACTATGATACTTAGGGTCTTTTATGTAGGCAATGACTGCTTGGCTATTACCATTAATCAACACTGGATCTAATATCTCACTAATAACCCCCAAGTGTTCTAAGAATCTTTTTAGCCATACGGTTTCTTGTGCTATAGCTAAGCAAGCAACAAATTCTGTTCCATGGTAGATAAGGCAACGCACATTTGATTCTTACTACACTAGAAAATAGCTCCATTGTTTATTAGAAAAGCATATCTTGATATTAACTTGCACTCGTTTGGATCTTCGACCTAATCTGTATTGGAAAATCCTACCAAATGTAGATCCCTCCCTTGATAACATAGTGCATCATCTGTAGTGCCTTTCAAATACCTTAAAATCCTCTAGACAACTTTCCAGTGTTTCTATCCAGCGTTGGACTGATATCTACTTACAAGTCTGACCATAATAAATATCCAATCTTGTACGCATCATCGTATACATTAAACTGCCTACTGTAATTAAGTAAAGGATTTTTTCCATTACTTTCTTTTCATATTCTTTTTGAGGACCTATTGTGTGGCTCAAACTTTCACCTTTTATTATAGGGGTATCCATAGGTTTATAGTCCTCCATATTAAATCTCTCAAGAATCTTTCTTATGTAAGTCTCTTGCAAATGAGATATTAGGTTTTCTAAGAGGTTTCTTTGGATTTTAACTCTAAGAATATAGTCTACTTCACCCATGTCCTTCATCTCAAAGTTTGCAAACAACCATTCTTTAATAGTTTTGATCGAATCAAGATTATTCCCAACTCTCAATATATCATCCACATAATAAGATAATATTGTCTGGATTATTGCTTTAGTCCATAAAAGGTTCGTAGTCTGTAAACCTTTTTCTCTTTGCCTTTTTCTGTGAAACCTAATAGTTGTTCCATATAGATTTCTTCATCTAGTTCTCTATTCAAGAATGTGCTTTTTATATCCATTTGATGAAGTTCAAGATTTAAACTTGTCACTATAGCAAGGATTAATCTAATCAAGTTGAAGTGTACAACAAGTGAAAAAGTATCTTCATAATATGTTCCTTCTTGTTGTGTATACCTTTTTGCAACTAGATGAACCTCTTGATTGATCTATCCACTTTTCTACCAATTTTGAGAACCTATTTGTTCCCAATTGCCTTTTGGCCAAACGATAAGTCAATTAAGTTCCACATATGGTTAGTCTTTGTTGAATCCATTTCCTCCTCCATTGTTTTTCTCCATTGTTCCTTAGCAGAGCATGATAATGCTTCTTGAACTAAATTAGGCTCTTTGTTATCCTATGGAATAAAAATCAATGTTGCACCCTCCATAAGGAAGCATGTAATATCCCAAAATTTCACTGGATATTAAGTAATGAAAGAAGACATAATCAACAATAATGTAAAATGTACAAAAGATTTATGAAAATGGACAAACACTGTTTTGCGTAAAATAGGATAAATGAGTCATTTTTCTCGATTGGACAGAAAAATGAGAAATTATATTTTTTCCCTTAAAGAATTATAAAAATGACATTCATGTCCCAAAATATATAAAAATCATGTGGAGAAGAAATAGAAAAGCCCTTAGGAAAAATTACACAAAATGACCTGAAATTTTCAAAAATTATAATTTAACCCCAAATCAGGGGCAATTTGTAAATATGTAAAATTATTGTCAAAACGAAGCTCTCAATGAGAGAAGTCCAATGGTATATGGTACTAAGGGTTAATTTAAGAATAAGGAAATAATTACTGCCGAGTGTCCAAAAATAACTTAACACCGATAAAATAAATTGTGGGTCTTACCAATGATTAAAGGATAACTAGGATAGGATATGGGTCATATACAGATATCATTTGGGACAGAATAATTAATAAAATATAAAAATAAAATTGGAATAGTCCTATAGCCCAAAAATACTAATTTACTATAAAAAGTAGTTTCATCAGTACGATTAAAAATTACCCAGTTCTGGATATATTTGGACCAGAAAAAATTGAGCTGACTAGACACTTGAAACACTCTCTTTAGGCATGATTTTGGGGCAGCTTGGGCAGCATGATTTTTTTGGAGAAAACTCCTCCAAGAAGTTGATATTTTTGGCCAAAAAGTAAGCATGGTTACTTTTACTAATTAACCATGATTAAGCCACCTAATTAACCCCTTAATTACCCTCTCTCCACTTCATTTCATGAGTGCTCAGTAGCAGTAAAAAAGAAGAGAAAAAAAACGCAAGGGAGAAGAGAGAAAAGAGAGAAGGAAGAAGGGAAAGCTTAAGGCAAAATTTAAAGTCCAACTTGTTGTAAGTTGCTCTTCCATCTTCAAGCTTGCTATCTATGGTCTTTGAAGCGTGATCCATGGAGTAGAATTTCTTCTCCATCCTCTTAGGGTTTCAGCCAAACTAGGATTTAGCAAGAAATGGAGTTTTTCAACTATCAAACTTAGAGGAAATGATAGAATGTTCATTTAAAGTTTGAATATGGAAGTAGTTTGTTGTATAATGAAGTATAGCAATTTTCCTTATTTTTTCATGAATTTCAGCTAGAATGGATTTTTTTTTAGAGTTATAATTTCAAGTTTTTGACCCCAAAATGGATTTCTTGGATCCAAATTAGTCAAGTACAAGTGTTGGATTTAAGAAAAACACAAAGGAAAGTTGAGTGAAAAATTTAGGGTTTAGTGAGCAATGTATTGTGTATCTTTTGAAATTGGGAGATAAATTGATTAAATGATGATATGGCTAGATTCAAGGAAGTGTTGGAAGGCCCAAGAAGTAGAGTACCAAGTGTGGTAACCATTGGAACACATGAAGGTAGTTAATTCCCTTTACTAATATCACATTGTCATTATTGTTTCTTTGATACTTGATACCATGGCATATATATGAGATGTTGATTTGTAATATTTCTATGTTGTTGGCTGAGTTGTATGAGCGGTTTGGAGCCCCTGGATGTCCATTTTACAAAATAAAACTCTACCAAAATTTTTGTAAGATGTATATATTCCAATGTGTCTATGTGATAAACTATATTTTCTTGATGTTTTTATGCTCAATGTGATAATATGATGGCATGTTTGGGTATTAGCTACTGAGATTCTTTGAATCTCACCCTCCCACATATTAACCATGATTAGGTAGCAACAATGGCAAGACCTCCAAACAAGAGAAAGGAAAGGAGAAAGCATTTGATCATTAACTTGATATTGCTCTCAATGGCCATGAATTTAGAGCTTTTGTGTAAATTTGTAAATGTGATGTTAAATACATTTCTTTAAGTTTTTATGTTGCTTTAGGTCTTAGTGAAAGTGTGGTGTGATATGAAGATAAAATATGGCCATGTAAATATTTTATAGCTTTTGTTTAGCAAGGTATTAGGATACAAATGGTCATTCTGATCTCTACAAAGTGAAACTATCACTGTTTAGACGATTTGTAGTGTAAAGTATGAATGTTATATATGCTTAAAAACTAGACAGAAATTATTTAAAATCAAAAGAGCACTCAATTTGGATGAGTGTACGAATTATAGTGAACTTTCAAAGTTAGCCCAGAAAACTGGATTTTCAGAAATTGACCATATAAACAATGAAATTTCACGAAATTTATTGTACTAATTGGCCAAGTAACTGCTCTATTTGATATTTTTCTATGTAGATAATCTTTTAAGCTATCTATACAGACTTGAATCACATGCATATAATTTTTATTGAATTAGTTATGATTTTATGAAGTTTGGTCTAGAAAAGAAATTTGAAAAAATGAATAGTCCCAAAATTTGGAAAATTTTATTATAGCATTTTATGTGATTCAAACTTCTAATTAAGTATAATTAGACTCTAATGAGGTCTACTCCATCGGAAAATGGTCCTAAATAGAGGTGTTACAAAGTGTCTCTTAGGTATTACCTCTCTACTACTCCTTCATAGTGGGGGTCTCCTTCATAATACTCTCTTCTTGCACAGGGTTTTCTGCTCATCTCCTTGAACTTTCTAGTATTTCATAATTCCCACTTGGATTAAAAACTTGAGATGAAATTCTTTGTTCTTCATTTTCATGTTCTTGTGTCTCATAAAAAGATACAGAATGATCTATCTCACCTCTACTAGGAAAATCATTTTCTATGAATATGGTATCCCTTGATTCAATTTCAATTACGGTCCCATCTTTGTTTTCACTAATGAAAACTTAAACCTTAGAATTCTTAGGGTATTTTATGAAGATACACTTCTTCCCTCTTTGACCTAATTTTCCATATTTATGGGAAGTATCGTGGATATACGCAACTGACCCCTAGGGTCTCAAGATACTCAAATTCGGCTTGCATGTTGCCCATAACTCATAGGGTGTAGATGTTACTGGCTTTGAGGGCACATGGTTAAGTATGAAAGCTACAATCAGTAAGGCATCTCTCCAATATGAAATTGGGAGATTAGCCTGGATCATCATGGACCTAATCATGTCAAGCAAAGTTATATTTCTCATTTCAACTACTTTATTTTATTGTGGAGTACCTGGGATCATTAAATGTCTTATGATTCCCTTTTCTTCATAGAGCTCTTTAAACTGGTCTGACAAATATTTTTTAGGTAAATGAAAATTTTGATGAATTACAAAACACCTAGGGCTATGAGGAATATCGAGGGAGTATATCATGAAGAAAACAAGTTGACTAAGTGAAGAAAATCCTATCATAATAGCTTAGATTTGATTTGATTATAATTTTGTTGTTTGATAGGTTAAAGTGGTAGTAAGTACTTTAATTTTACTTAATTCATCTTACTATTCTAAAATTGAGTATCTTATGCATTAAAGTGAGTATTCAAAGGTTTTCAAAAGGTTTTGTTTATCAAAAAGTTAGTTACTAGACTAAAGTTTTAGGTTTGTCAACTAACCTCCTTTGTTCATTGATGTTCTTGCCTCTAGGAAAAATGTTAGTGTACTAAGGGTGATAGGTTATAAGGAAAAGACTAAGTTTTAGAAGGTTTTGTCTCTCTATCAAGCCACAATAGTTGACTAACCCCTAAGGTTTTCTTCTAAACTGGCCAACTCGAGAGCAACTCTTTTTCTAGAAATGTAACTTTATCAACTAACCCTTAACGATTTTCGGCTAACCCTATTTTCTAAAAAACCAAGTGTTGAGTCTTTAAAGCTTAGTGGACTATGGTATAACATCCGAGGAAAGTTAATCTTCTAACCTATGAAGAAAACTTTCTGGGTAACCTAAGTCTTGAAGCTTTGTCGACTAACCTTCGATGTTTTCATGAAAACCCCTTTGAACAGTTCTCTCTCTTCTAGTACAACTTGCTCGATAGTCGACTAATCCCCCTAGCTTTGTCAACTAACCTAGTCCAACTTTATGAAATATGTCTAACAACTAGTTGAGGTTTTATGGTACTAACCTGTATGGTTTGTCAACTAACCTTTGACAACACATTAAATATAGCAGGTTAATGTTACTACTTACTTGTAAAGGCTAGTTCTCATTTCTAACATATAAATTTGCCAAAAATTTATATATAGGATCTCATTTAAGTTGGTTGTTAAGAACATTAAGTATTATTGAGTTGAATTGCTGATGAATCATTAAATATTCATTACTACTCTCTTTAAAGCATTACTTAACCACTATCTAGAGTAAGAAAAGGCTCTTCATTATTTCATATCCACTCTTGTAGAGAGATTATTTTAATAAATCTTTTCTACAACTTTTGAGTAGAAAGCTCAGTGTGGAAAACACTAAGGGACTTTTGTATACACTCATTATAAGGGGGTATAGAGTGGTCCTCAAGTTCTAGTGAGAGAACTTGCAGTTCATACTGTGGTATTCCAAGAATCCAGTTTAATCTTTCAAGATAGTAAAGAAATCTCTAGTAATAGCTGGAGGACTGGACATAGAGGCCAAGTCAAGGTTGAATCAAGATAAATAGATGTGTTTGATTCTCACTTCCCTAGCTCATTTCAGTTTCGATTTTATACTCTGTTTTAGTATAATTATACTGTTGCATTTGTTTCTTTCTTTGTGCAAAAAATTTCAAAGGCCCAATTCACCCCTATCTTGGGCAATCTAGCTCACTCACAATATTCATATCCACGATCAGTTCTTAGTGCCTTAATTTTCTTATTATGTTGAGTCTCTACCTTATTCATATAACTTCTAAAGCATTCAAGTGCTTCTAACTTATGTGAAATAAGATAGACATGACCAAACCATGAAAAATCAGCAATGAAAGTGATGAAGTACCAAGTTCCATGTCTTGCCTCACACTTATTGGACCATAAATATCAAAATGAACTCATTGCAATGGAGTTTCTACCCTAATCCCTTTACCAAATGGTTTCTTAGTTGTTTTACCAACTAGATAATGTTTGCATAAGGACAATTCCATTTTAGAAATCATACTTAGCATACATTCCTTTGCTAGTTTGATCATTCTATCTTGACCAATATGTCCTAGTCTAGCGTGCCAAACATCTATATCAACATTTAAATTTGAAGCAGAAGCAGTAAAACAACTATAATTATAATTAAAATCATCATTAACAATATCCAAAACAAAGAAACCATGAGATAGAAAACCAAATCCATAAAACGTAGTTCTTTTTAGAAATGTCTACAACCAAATCATGAAAGTAAATAGAAAATTCATAATGAACAAGACCACAGATCGACAATAGATTTTGTTGGATATCCGACGCGTAAAGCACATCATGCAGGATCAAAATCATCCTATTGTGCAAAGTTAGCTTGCAAGTTTCAATGTCCTTCACCTCAACCCTTCCGTTCTTTCCTACAAAAAGCCATATGCTAAATTTGGGCACCCAATGGAAATCTACAAATGATCCCCAATCTCGGCTCACGTGGTTTGTGGCCCCTAAGTTTATAATCCAAGAGAAAGGAATAGTTTCTATTAGAAAAATAGTACTGGAAACATATGAATTGTTGAATCAAGTGTTTTGATGATTCTAAACTAACCTTCAAGAGCTTGGAATAAAAATATCAAAGGTGCACAAAATATTTCAAGTGAAGAAATTCTGGAGAAATAAGTGCAAGAATAGATGTAGAATATTTAGTAATATTTTGATTAGAGTAAAAGACTTTGATTTGGTGAAAAGATGTTTTAAAACCTTGATTCTATGTTAAATCATGGAATATTTGAAAAACACCCACTAACAGACGAAGTTTGAAAGGTTTATACTGATCCGTTATCTTGGAAATTCGAACTTTGGCTTTGAAAATTCGAATTTCGTACTGAAAATGAACAAGTCTGAAAAGAGGTCTCTCTGACAGACAAATTTTGACATGAGAAAATTTGAATTTTGATAAGTGTCTGAAAAGAGCTTTCAGTAATAGACAAACTTTAGGTTTTGAAAATTCGAATTTCAGAAAAAATGAAACTTATAAAAACTAAAGAAATTCATCTGAAATTATGTCAAAGTTCATCTGAAGCCAAGTTTAGATTGGGTTTCAAAATTGCTCACTGACAGACGAACTTTGAACATGAAAATTCGAATTTCAGAAACAAAGCTTGTGAGTCTGATATATTGATATGTTGACATATGAATGACAGTATTTGAAAATTCAAATTTTGAAGTAAGTTTGAAAAGAGGTCTCTCTGACAGACGAACTTTGCCATTTGAAAATTTGAATTTCGAATTAGATGAACTACTGTGCCTTATAAGCCAGCTACGGATAGACGAATTTTGGGGTTCCAAAATTTGAATTTCGAAGGCACTATAGCAAATTGAAAATACTATTCACACTTAACAGAAAAACTTTCTACTTGAAAATTCGTATGTCACAACATAGAAATATTTTCCAAATATCAAAATTTGAACTTTACTTCATGACAGATGAACTTCGGGCATTCAATGTTGAAGTCTTTAGTCTTCAATTCTGTGAAATTCGTCTGTTAACCAACTGAAATTCAAATTTCAGAATGTCAGAAGCATTAAATGCGGTTGGTTAATGGATAGTTTGTTAGAGTAACCATTAGATAATTGCTCCAACGGATAGATTGTGTCTCTAACGTATAGTTGAGACCTAAATCTATAAATATAACATCATTTGAAGTTGTGGGTAACGATTTTAACTTTGTATATACTGAAACTCTGCCAAATCATCTACTCAAAATCTCTTACTCTCTCACTTCAATACTTATACTTCAAATTTCATATTCACTCTGTTTAAGAGAGTTTAATCATTGTAAACAATATTATCTTCATCTGGAAGAAAGATTTTCTTGTAAGGGGATATCACAAGGGATTGGGGAAGCACTTAGTAAAAGTGCATAGAGTGAAAGAGTGAGCTCTAGAAACAGAGCATCATCTTTGTACTGAGGCATTTGTAAGAAGCCCATTGAATTCTTACAGAATAGTGGAAAATATCAAGTGGTGACTTGGGGACTGGACGTAGGTCAAGTGGAGAGACCGAACCAGGATAAATATCTGAGTTTTCTTCTCTTTACTGCTACTTTTACAGTTTATTCAGTTATACTATGTTTTACTATCATAATTTGCTTTCTTCACCTTCTTGACATTTTGCAGAAAATTTTAATCTTCCCAATTCACCCCTCCTCTTGGGAAGCCAGCTTATCTTACAAGTGGTATCAGAGCTCAGATTCCCAATTAAAGGATTTCACAGTCCCGGAATTAAAATGGCTGGTTTTGGAGAAAGCATACTACCAGAGGGCAACAACAGAAATAGACCACCCGGCTTTAATGGAGAACACTATAGTTACTGGAAGATGAGGATGCAAATCTATCTCCAGTCAATTGATCTGGACATCTGGTCAGTCATTTAAAAGGGAGATTTTGTCTCAATGGCTTTGGAAGATGATGAGAAGTACAGAGAGAAGCCAGAAGCTGAATGGAATGAGGAAGATAGAAGAAGAGTCTTGCTGAACTTCAAGGCAAAACACTGTTTGGTCAGTGCTTTGAATCAAGATGAATTCTGTAGGATCTCACAATGCTCCACTGCCAAAGAAATGTGGAACACCTTGCAAATTGTTCATGAAGGAACAACTGGAGTCAGGGAAAATAAACTAAATACATGCATAGATGAATACGAAAGCTTTCGAATGGCTGAAGGAGAAAATGTAAAAGAGCTACAGAAGAGATTCACCCTCATTGCAAATCAACTAAAGAGTCTGGGAAAGGAGTACACTCAAATAGAAAAGGTCAGAAAGATCCTCAGAGCTCTCCCTCTAGAATGGAAACCCAAAGTAACAGCAATAGAGGAAGTCAGAGGAGAATCAATGGCCTCTGTCACTGCTCTTTTTGGTAGCCTCGAGGAGTATGAAGGAAAAATGAAGGCTCTCAAGGAAACAGGACAAGACAAAAAGAAGAAAGGTCTTGCTTTGAAAGCTACTAAAGAGAAAGAAGAAGAATCAACCATTGTGCTTAACATAGTAATTCGTGCAATGTTGTTCTTTCTTTTCTTGGCTTCATAAGCCTCTCTATTCCATCTATATTAGGCTGTGTTGCTCAATTCTAGCTCTACCAGCACAGTGGTCAATGGGTTGATGGCATCTTGTTGCTCCAATATGTAGGATATTTAATGATGTCATATATCCCAGTTGTCCCCTTTTAGTTTATCTCCCTTGTTCAATGCAGCAATTATGTTCTTGCTAGCTATTCTGCACATATATTTAGCACAAATTTATTATAAATATGCAATGTTCTTTTATTTGCATGAATCTTATAGTAATTCCATAATAATTTCATTAAGTTCATGATTGGGAATCCACATTTGTCTATCCCTATCACATGTAACCTAATGTCTACACTACATATTGCTCTTAGATAATTCTACAATACATATTGCTCTTAGATAATTCTATATCTAGAAGCTCTCACTCAAAATAGGTACTCCCACTCAAATGGAGTACTCCCATTCAAATAGAAAATTCGTAAAAAAAAATTTTCATTTCATAAATAAAAATTCCATAATATTCCATAACTAGTCAAAGCAATAAGATAGACTTAATCAACAAGATAGGTACAACAACATTCATAAAAGAAATTAAAAAAAACTCGCATTCTATTCCCCCCTTTTTGTTCTTTTATGATGTTCAAGGATTTTTCTTTTGTCTCTTACACAGAGGATGTGCAAATGTCAATTCACAATATTTTGTACCAAGGTGAGACTAGAATTATTGTTCAACATGTCGTTTCAAAATAATGATGACTTCAAAGACCCCAGGTTCAGGATTAGCTTGTAATGTGGATGTAATGGGAGTCCTGTAACACCTTATATTTAGGTTCATTTTCCATGTATTAGATTCCAATTATGTCCATTATTATATGATTAGAGACTTAATTGCATAAAAATATCAAAATTGACTTTTCTTTATTTTGGGTACGGTTTATTGTGCATTTTCTATTTTACTCGATGAACTTTGAAAATTCATAACTAATTCTAGAAAAATCATATTAAAGTGATTCAAGTTTCTAAAAATAGATAAAAAGATTTTATTCATGTGAAAAATATGAAATAAAGCATTTCCTAAGCCAATTTGTACAGTTTATTCCTCAAATATTTACTGTACATTTAGTCATTTTGAAACTTCCCAGGTTTTTGCCTTATCTTTAAAAATTCATATCTCATGATATCCTAAGAAAAATAATGCATTCTTATGTCACTGGAAAGCGTTATATGTATTATTTCTAGATATATTTTTCTTGTACATTTATTCATCTTGTACAGAGTATGCAATTGACTTAAATTATTGAGGATCATAACACTACTTCTACTAGAACAGTTTTATGAGAAATTACATAATTCTTTCTTTATGCCTCCAAATACTTTCAAACCAGTGGCATTCATTTCCTAAGTCTTAGAGGTTTCTAGAAATGCAAACCACTAAATTGTTGGAGCTTTTTATGATTTTCTATTGCATTTAGAAATTTCCAGTGTTCATGGCAAAGTTCCAGTTTTTCTCTACATTGTCCTATTCTGAACCCTAACTTTGAAAATTTACCATTAATTGTACACTTAAATTGTACACTTATCCAATTTAGGTGTTCTTTAGCTCTTTGGAAATCTTATTCTATCCACTTTCAAAACATATATATTAGATGTACTAATGGACCTGTTTCAAATAGAGTACCTCAGTTCAAACTGCTACCGGTCAATCTTGAGTATAATCATGCCATATCTCATATAATAAACTTCATAAACATAATTCATTGACATTCATTGCTCCAATTTCACACATTACATGATAGGAGAGCTTAAGGAAACATAAACATGCATAATTGCAGAATCTACACCCCATACATTAATTAATACATAATCTCATATAATGGCATTATAACTTGAAAAATCAATGACTCTTCACTATCTTCTACATTTCTCTTGCTTTCTCCTTGGCCACTTCCATGTCTTCACCCTAGCATGGTTAGTCATTTAGGGAGAGTGAGATTCAAAGAATCTCAATAGTTACACCTAATCATGCATTCATATTATCATTAACATTTCATAAATCCATCCATAAAGAGTATATTATGCCATAGTATTTTCATAAAAATTTTGGCATGGCAACACCTTATAAAATATACATCATAGGGTTACAAGACCCTCTAATTAGCTAGCTAGCCAATCAATATCATCACAAAACATTCATACAAATTATGGCATATTCATTAAATCAAGAAAATAATAATGGTAACATAAAGTATTGATAAGGAAAGTAACTACCTTAAGCTTTACCTTTGCTTCCCAAACTTGATAAACATTTCCTTTGATCTTTCATCACTTCCTTGAGTCCTAATGCATCATAAATTAAGGTCATCAACCACTGATTTCATGACCTCCTTCACAAAGTGTGTTTGCTAACCCTAAAATTCTATTTTGTAAACCATTTAGATTTTCTAATACAACACACTTGTATCTACTTATTTTGGACCCAAGGAATCCATTTTTGGGGTCAAAATCATGATATTTACTTTTCTTTTCAAACCTAAATAGGCAGAAAATTTCCAAAAATGTAGAAAATAACTACCCGATTAATTTGCAATACAATGGTATATCTTTAATCATTGAAGCCTATACATTACTTTTCATGGATTAATTTCTCCATGTCTTCATTTTCTCTCTCTACTATCTCTCTAGGCAGAAAATTTCAGAAGTAAAAAGAGAGAAAATAATCCATGAAACTCTTCCAAACTCAAAGATACACAGGAAACATAAGATTTTACCTGGGAAGTTTTAAGTCCAAACTTTGCTTTTTGCTCTTGCCTTTTTGCTTCAAAATTCATGAGTTCTTCCTCCCCTCATGCTGTTGTCCAAACGTGTATGAGGCAAGAAGATGATGTCCAAATGGCTAACCCAAGGTAGTTAAGAAAGATATGTAATAAAGTTAACTACAATAATTTTGTTTTAACTAATATTGGTTACTTTTCATTAAAGCTTTTAAAAAAATTCCCATGGTGTCCCATAAGTTGTAACAGATGTGGCTCACTTCCTTTTTTGGTCAAAGATTGCTTCAATAATTTTTATGGACCAAAATACCCTTTACCGATTAAATTTATCCGTACTAATTAAGTATTTTTACCAAAATTATCACTAAATTGGTACAAGATTATCCAAAAATTACTTTTAGTCCAAAATTATTATCTTGATCCAAAATATATTTTAGCAAGGTTCAATCATCGTCCTTGAATTTGTACTACATTTTCCTGCAATCTAAACTGACTTTTATCTGGTTAATATTAAATTCTAATTACCCAATAAATATTATTTTGACCTTAATAAATTCCATACTATATTCTATTGGGTTTAGCTCATTGAGAGTTTCATTTTGACTATAATTTTTCATATTTATAAAAATACCCTTGATTCAGGATAAATTTATAAATTTTAAAACTTTTAAGTCATTAAGTGTAATTTTTCCCAAAATTCATAAACTTTTCCTCATTCTCCCTCATGCCCACTGCCTTTCTTTTTCTTCCTTTTTTTTCTTTTTTTTTCCCTAGGGATAAAATCATCATTTTCTCCTTTTTCCTTTCAGCTGAGATAATTGACTTCTTTGTTCTATTTTATATAAAACGGTGATACTCATTTTTACAAATTTCTTATGCATTTTATGATATGAATATTTTTTTCTTGGGCCTTAAATGTAGTATTAACATTTTACTTCTAATCTGAGAAATGATCGTTTTGCCCCTAAGTCCTGTCAAAAATGTAATTATCAATTCTTTCAGGTATTTTCTCGTAATTTCACCCAAAGACTAATTTTTTTATTATTTCTTTTTCAATATTCACATTAACTTTGAAATTGGTCTATCTCTCAATTTAGACCTCCTAGCTACGCAATACTTGTACCATTGCACTCAGCTCAGGATGAGCTTTCATTCAAATGGTATATTCCATATTTTTTTGGGTAAGTTCTAGAATTAATTTCTGCTAACAACCTTATAGAAAATTAATTCTAGTTAAGCACCAAATATAACTTCTTCTGAAAATTAAATAAAAAATTAATTCCTTCTGAAACACAATTATATATAGCATTTTAATCTCACTTCATTTCTCATCTTTTATTCATTTTATAACATCCCATAAAAATAGGGATATTACAAGTCCAGAAGTCGTCAGGAGGAAGATGATCCAAGATGGCATTGACCCAAGTCTGTTCATCGTAGAAATGACCATCAAACATCATTTCCACAAGGAAATGCTCTAGCGCACATAGGAATAAATGTAAAGGAAGGGCCTCATGAGTGAAATCATGATGAAGTCTATCGACTAAACAAATGACATCATATGGAGTATCAATGAGTATATATGGATCCTATGTAAGAGCTTCTTGTTGCACCCAATGTGTTGCTTCTTGAGCTTCAATGTGCTCTCCTATAGGATCGGTATCATGGTCGTGGCGGTTTTGTTGGAGATTCCACCCTTCCTCTAAGTTTTCCTCTAGCTCCTCTACCTGATCTTGCTCTGGATCCTCTTCTGGGTCTTCCTCTAGTTCTTCCCTAGGGTTTTCCTCTAGATCCTCCTCTAGGTCTTCCTCTGGATCCTCTATTGGATCACTATCAAAAGGTGCATTGTAGTAGTCATCATCTCATAGTTTCCATAAGGATCAAGTAGGTAGAGTTCTAGTTCATCATCAATTAAGTGTTCTTGGGAGTTGTTTTCTAGGTACTCAAGGGTTTCAGCCAATGGTGGAGCAATAGCCACAATAGCCTCAGTTAGAGGATCAGAGGCGAACAATGGAGAATTTTCATTGAAGTCAGATAAAGGAATATACTCTAGGAAAGTGTTAGACTTTGAGATTCAAGTTCAAGGGAGGATATGGGCTTGGAGGAACTCATAGTACCTAAAAAACAAATAGTATATTTTAGGAGTTTTTCTAGCAAAAATGGCCACAAAAAGACTCAAAACCTTGTTAGAAAAACAAGTAAATTATATATCAACATGAAGCACATAAATTCAGGGATTCTTTTCGAAACAAACCATGTCTAAAATTACCCTAAGATGTGCCCTCACGAGCCCAAAGGAGTCTGGAATTGAAGAAATTCTAAAAAAAATGAAAAATAAGTGTGGAACCACATACCTTAAAGGCGCATGTACTTGACACGATGATATCCACAGATATTCTAGCAACATGCACCACCTTGCCAAACTCCTCACGTCTAGTTCTCTCAAACTGTGTACTCCACGTGGCCAAAAGTCTTCCGATAGGTCCCACATGCCAGCTCACCAAAAAAAGAATATTTTAATGTAATTAATATTTAATTAATTAATTAATAATTAAATAAATATATTTATTAATTAATTAAAATATTAATTAAATATTTAATTAATTAAGATTATTTAAATTATTATAATTTTTATTAATATATATGTTGGGCCAAGTTCGAGTTTGAACCCAACATCCTCTGTGGCCCGATCTGGTTCCTCCTCTTTTTTCCCTTTGTCTTTTTAATTTCGTTCAAATGTTAGGCCTAGTTTAAAAACAAGCCCAGAGTCCTTCTTTTTTTTCAAGTTTGTAGTGAAACGTTGCATTTCACTTAATGTGGAGTGACACGTCATTTTGAATAAAAGGATGTGTTGTTTTGACGCAAAGGGAAGATGACCTATTATCCATCTTCAACTAGGTCAATTTGACCCAGTTCAGAGCTCCAACAGGTTCGTCGAACCTGGCACCTTCTCTCTTCCATGCTTCTTGACCCCAGTCTCCATTTATCACGATTCCAACACTGTTATGATTGTCGGACGATCCTCTCCACGTTGATAGTCTCCATTTGTCCTAAATTGTGGAGAGCCCATTTCAAATTTTTTTATTGTGTACGGATTTGACTTCTCCAATCAAATTTCTCTTAATTCTTTCAAAAATGAAAGTCACAGAATTGTTTCCACGTGTTGGAGATTGTGTTTCAGTGTTTTATTGGCTTGTTTATGTATGAATTTCTGAGTTTCAAAGATAGAACAGAAAAAAAAACACACACACATACATAGGTGATCCCAAAAACATCCGAAGGAAAAAAAACATAGCCAAAAGAAACAATGATAACAACGTAGCGGACATAAGAAAAACCCAGAATCCACCTGGCACGTCATTATCACATATAAATAAAAAATAGAGGATTTGCTAAACTTAATTGAAGCAAATCATAAAAATCATATAACTCATGTATATATAAAAAAATGAGAACAAAATGCCCAGGTTGTTAGGGCTCTGATGCCAATAATGGAAATAAAATGAATAAAGATACACTAAAAACATAATGGTTAGAAAAGCATACTCATTGAGTATATCTGTCCAATCATTAAAGATAAAACTCATGCAGTAGATCAAGTCACCAAAATTGGAACTTGGAACTATTGTCCACAGTAGATGCATACAGGAAAAGAAGAAATTTTTTTAGGGAGAACAAAGAAAGTGTAAGTATTGATGTTTAATTTCTCTACCACCTTTTCTAGTGAGCACTAGTAATATACAACTCCCATAGAATGCGTATTCACTCCTCATCCCCGTTTGTTGGTACACGTTCTATACAGTTTTCACACTAGAAAAATGTTCCCTCCTTCTCTTGCATTTCAGAGAAAACAACATCTAAGAGCCCTAATTCATATGTGCTTTAGGCCTTATAATAGTCACCTATCAAGGGTGTATATAGCCCAACATCTCTCACTCATACATAATGGGCCATTTATTTGCAATTTCTCCTCTCTATTTCATACTTAATGCTCTACCATAACTAAGGTTCAATCTCAAACACATTCCTGAGGTGGAAAAATCAAGGTATTAAAAATCGGAACGGCCATTAAACTGGATGAGGTAATAGTTCAAGGTTAAGTAGTCGGACCAGTTTTGAATAAATTAATATATTTTTAATAATATAGATAAAAAATATAACAGATATTTATCCATGATCATAAAATTAACATTCATTTTAGGATAAAAAGTAAATTTAATAATATATAGAAAATTAAAAATATTATTAATAAGTTTTATAACCTAATATTAAAATCTAAACAAGTTAATATTCATCTATAATTATTTTTTAATTCAAAATAGTCAATTGATATTTTATTTTCATATTATTTGTTAAGTAAATTTATCATTATTAATAATTATGTATCATAAGAATACTTGTAACATATTATAATATAGAAAGAAAAAAAAATTATACTAAAAATAATACTACTTAGTACTGAAAATAATATTATTTTATTTTTAAAAATATTTAAAAAAATTTTAAAAAAAATTTGGTACCGGTTCAACCCAGTTTTGTATCAGTTTTTGACCGGTTTGACCGATTCTTAAACCCCCCCGATTTTCACCCGGACCATGGGTTTGTTTCCGGTCAAACCGGTCGATCCATTTCAATTTTTAATTCCATGGGAAAAACTTTCCTAGAGGCATTTTTTATTGCATATAGTTCTTAATATTTCATTCCATGCTTAATAGAATTAGTCGAAATCCAATACGATTTTGTATACATAATGGTTTGTTAAAAAAGAAAAATGATAGGCAATTTTGTTATCATTTATGCTCATTTGTTTACTTTTTACACTTCAACGGTTCAACCAAATGAAATGAAATTACTAGCCATTCTTCTCTTTTGCCATCGTTTATTATATTAATTTTTTCTTTTCCAAAATATTAAAAATATATTATGAAAAAGCCAATAATATATACCAAGAGTAATGAATAAATAATTTCATGTCCATAAATGATAGAGAATATAACATATAAAAACTCGACATTTGTAAATTTTAGATTAAAAATATTAGAAATTTTAATTGTTTTCATTTCCAAAGTTACTGTTGTATTTGATGGCACTTACTACTATATATTTTTTAAAAATGATTACTGAAGTTTTTTAAAAATCATAAAGTTTCGTAAAGTCTAATAATGCTTTTTTAATAATAATAGTAATAATTTTATGGTATTTTAATTTAAATTTTATATAATATGATTGATTAGATATAACTTTATTTTTAAAAATAGACGAATATTCTTCTCAATTTATATGCCAAAAAGACAAGTGGCAAAATGGCAACCACTAACATGTATAAATAATTTAGATTGTGACATTTAGCTATGATATTAGCAGCACAGGTGTCACTATAATCTAGGAAAAAGTGGCATTCTAAAAGATGTCTTGAGTAATTATAAAGGATTATTACAAAGAATTTCATTATTTCCCTGAGTCAAATTATATAACAATACTCAATAATAGTTCCAATAATATATACTATAGTTTATCATTACAAACTAATAAATTTAGAACACAAACATTAAATGTTGTTCTTTTTCTAAAAGTTAAATATATTTTATTGTAATATAAATGCTTATCAATATTAAATAACTGATTTTTTAAATAAATTCACACCACATATTATAATTTTTATTGAAAATCTATAGAGTAAGTATTAATTTTCTCAAAACTTAAATTGCAATGACATTTGCTATGTCTCCACTAAGCTCTAGTTTTTGGCCCGGAGATGTAGACAAAGATACTTAGAAGAACAAAATCAAACATCATGAAAGTCTACCAACGACATGGGAGACACTAATAATTGTAGGAGCAAAGCTTCCATTGATTTTTTTTTTATATACTTCTTAAAGAATATACCTTAGAGTTTTTCACAATCCCCATCCTAACTAGGTGAGAATATGATGATATAGAGAGAAAGTCCTGACATTGCAAGCCAGCCCAAATTAGAGAGAAATGCAAAATAGTATTGGTTGCTCTATTTGCAGTTGTGTAAGTTTTTGAAATCCAGAAAGCAATATCTAGAGACATCTATTTCTTACCTATTTCAACCACCTGTAAGACATTGTAGGTACTATATCTATATATGAGTGTCTTATATACCAAGTGAAGTTTATCTGCTTCTCAATTTTAATTTGATTAACATACCATGCTAGAATCAGAAGTTGGAAGAAACTTACTCTGGATACTTTTTTTCTATTTTTAATATAAAATAAAATAACCGAGTAAAGTTAGTATACACAACCAAAAGTTGTCCTTTGTTAGAGTCTTTCTAGCAACAACTAACAAAGGCCCCTTTTGTTAGTGGTTTTCTTAACAACCACTAACAGACAAAAGGCCAATTTTTGCAAATTGTTATAACTCACATAGCGATAACGAAACCTTTTCTTTTTGGCAAAATGTATCTAAATTCCTTGGATATGATCACAACCCATATTCACATTCTTTTTTTGCTAACGTTTTCATACTTTGGGAATTAACTCTTAGATAGCAAAATAGTTTGAGGATTGATTTGAAAAAATTTTAAGTTCAAAGACAGATTAACAAATTAATGTACTTGGGTACTAAATGTGTAATTTTTCCTTATTTATTTTAAGGGTTTAAAATTATTTCAATTATAATTTTAACATTTGTTGCTAATAATAATGATGATGATTTTTCTTTTGAACATACCATGTCAACAATTTCTGTTAATTTAGTCATGTTATTAATTTACTATATTTAAAATGTTAAAGGATTATGTAATGAAACTTAATAAAATTAAAGGATTAAAATGAAATATGTATCAAAGTTAAAGAGTTAAAAGTATACTTTTATTTAAAATACAAAACCTACTTCGATAATCTCTACGCATGCTTCAAAGAAATTAATCTTTTGCTATCAACTGAAGGATGTCCTTAGAGTTTAAAAAAAGTTTTACAAATATGTATATATTACAACTATTAATTTCTTTTTTTATCTTCTTTATTACCTTTTATCTTCTTAATTTTACACTTCTACATAATGGGAAGACAATTTTTGGCAAAAAAAAAGAAAAAGAAAGAAAGAAATAAAAGAAAAGTTATATGCTATCCATTTTTTTTCATTATTTCATTAGCACTACTACCGCTACTACTAGTAGAAATGGTATTAGTATTTAATTTAGTCTCTTCATTTCTACCCTTTAAAAAACAGAGTTTATGATCTTCAACAAGCTACATTCTCCGCAATTGATTCTTGGAGAGAATTAAGCCAGCAAGTCTGATTCTATGTATATATCCTCTTACATGCATTCCCATGGATAATGCTTACATACATGGGCTGGAGTATTGGCTATTTATATCATTAGGGCTTCTATCGTCTGTTTCCTATTTTATGAAGTCAATTTATTTTTAAGGAAAAATTACAGTTAAGAACCAATATGATGAATTAATTATAAGAAAAGATTTTAACTAATAAAAAGTATTAAAATTTGAAATACTAAGTAATAAAATTGAAAAAATGAGTAATATTATATTCTATTTTATAATAAATTTATTATTTTAGTTCCTAACTATAATTCTTTTTGTTTCCTATTGTGAGGTTTCATATCAATTTCCCATTTTTTATTGTGAGGGATCGGTTGCCTATTTTGCATGTTGTTTTGTTTTCTGATTTATGAAGTGGCTATAAGGGTTTTCTAGCATTGGAGTTTTTCTTTTGTTGCTTATAAATTCTGAGTTATTTAAGACATTAGCTATTTTTCGTTGTTTCATAATAACATTGGTGTGTTTGATCAACAAGGTACTAGTTGGTAGGCATGTCACTATTTGGTTCAGCGATGTAATTTCTCTGTTATTTTGGTCAGCCCATATATATGCTCTGGTCCACCTGTTTGTTGATTTGTCCGCTATTCATACATCTGCAACTTCCAGACAGCATCCATTATACATGTATGCACCATAAGGATGAGTTTAGAAATAATTTCAAACTTCAAGAGTAACTATGTAACCTTTGCAATGTATGAGGATTTCAAAAAATTTTAAACCAGAAGACCCTATTTCAAAATTGAGTGAAAGTAAAGGGACTGAAATATTTTTTTTTTTTTCTTTTTATTATATCAAAATACACGTAATTTCTCTAGATTTCTAAAGTTTAAAATTAATTCCCTATAATATTATGATCACTGACCCTTTGTCATTAAAATAGTTATTAAATTATTAACAAAATATGCTATATCACCTTAAATAAGAACACTGGGCATTTTTTGACAGAAAAAAAAAAACAGAGAGGGAAAGAAAGAAAGGACACTTGGCATTTGACCTGAAATCATGATATGATAATAATTTTATCCTTACTCAAAATGCATGCTTCACTCAAAGGTTAATCTGTCATTCTCTCAATGCACAACGCATATCTCTTCTTTTTTTTTTTTGGAGCTGATTGCAAAACACGTCAACGTTTGTTCTTCTAAGAAACAGAAACAAGTATTCTTAAGTTGTATGATGTTTGCATTTCGGCCCTATTCATCTGAGGAATTCTTTTATATGATGAGAATGGTAGTGAGTATTAGTTTTGGTAGAATTAAATAAAAATGATTAGTATGTCATAAAAATAATAAACTTTCCATTTCTAAATAAAAAATATATTAATTAATTGAAACATTTTTAATTCATGTTGAAAATAATGAAGACCTATATTTGATTCTCTCAGCCTACACATGGAGGAAATTATATTATTAATTGGGAAAATTTTACCTTTTACTCTTAATAGCACGTAGGAAATTGGTCCTTACCACTAATGAGGATACTCCTAATCCACAATTATATTATTCATAATCTATAGGATGATTCACCTCAAACAGTAGAAAAAACATCATGCTGGGATTTGGAGTTGTTTTGTTGATGCTTATGAGGTATCTTCTTCAACAATGTGTTAATTTGTTAAATATTAGATAAAAATGCTCTTCAATGTGTTAATTTGATTATATCTCCTTGTTTAATTAAAATTATAAATGAGTTCTTTTGATCACATTTTTCCACCTACATTGATAAGGATAATATTAAAAAAATATTATAATATATTTCATTGTATTTATTTTATAATAACTCTCAAATAATAATTTATTGAGATTAGATGATAGTCTTCAACTATTAAATGAAAATACTTGTAGTGCTTAAAAAAAATTATTGGGATTATTTTTTTTTTCATCCTAAAACTTTTAAACAATAAAATCTTACCTTCCATTTTGTTTCACTTCATGCCATTCCATTCTTTCGATTTACTCTATGCTAAACTCTCAAATGATGTTTATCAAAAAGAAAATAAACTCTCAAATATTCTTACTATTTCAAAAAAAAATCGGAATAAATTTAACAAAAACAGAAGCGTGTAGTTGACGGTTGAGATTCAACATTCCAGAGTTGGGCCGACGTGGCAAGCTTGGAGCCATACAATGAATCGAACGGGATAAGATCACCCCAACATTTCTCATTTTGGCGCCTTAACTTGAATCTACCATCCCCAGTGTTTTTTTTTTCTTTTTTTAAAAATGGAGCTTCCACTCCCTATACTTTCAGGTTTCAGTTAATTTTGGTTTTAGTCCCTGAACTTTATTTTTTTTTTTAAAACCATCCCGTAACCTTCAAATGTCTAAGGAACAGTTTGATTCTTAGTTTTGTAACATTAAGTTAAGATAAATAAAATTTGTAAAAATAAAGTTTAGATAAAATAAGTTTATTATAAGTTGTTATATTTGGATATTTTTTTATAAAAATAAGTTTTACAAAAAATCTGTTTGAATAATAAGGATTAAAAATATTTTTAGATGTATAATATAGAATAAATTTGCTTCTCCTTTTCCAAAACCCACATTTTGTTAAAAAAAAATAATTTTTTTTTTTTCAAAATCATAGTTTAACTCACTTTTTATTTTTTAAAAAAATAATTTATATTTAGTTAAATATATCTTCTTAAAAAATCATAATTAGAAATCATAATTTCTTTTTGAAAAAGAAAAACCAATCAGGCACTAAACCGTTGGTCCCTAGAGTTTTGAAAAATGGATTGAGGACTATGATGTGGACAAACGGCATCTAAATTGCTGAGCTAGCTGATGGTGCACCATGTGGCAACTCCGGAGAAAGAAACGCTGCATCGAACTATAGTAATCAGTAGATGTCTTCTCTTCAACTTATTACCATCTACGTCTCCGCTTCCTTGTCATCTAGGGCTAAGTTCAAGAATCAATGTCTTCAATTTCCTTTATCCATCCCTGGAAAATTAGGAGAGTAGAGTATTCTTCATTCTCTATTTTGAAATATGGTATGAATTTATGATTCTTCTTCTTCTTCTTCTACCCAAAATAGGGTAGATAGGGAAGGAGGAAGAAAATGGGTTTTTAATATTTGCTAATCGTCTTTTATCCACTACTATACCATCCATTAGTTATTATATTGTTAATTTTTTTGTATTCCAGATTGCATGTGGGTAATATAGAAATTAGCTATGGAAGGTATGGCATACAATATTTCGTTGTAGGAGCCAGGAGTGATCAAGGGAGGTTCTTTGTTACATGTTAGGCTCATAAAAAGTGAATGAGATTGATTTAGTCCATCTCCATCTTTTTGGGTAGGGAGGGAGCTTTCTGGTTAGTATCAACTTTTCAGGAGTTGTTGGGCTTCCTAAAGTAACAAATAAAATGATTTTAGGGCATGTTTAATTTTAAATTTTTTATTTTTTAGATGAAACATGCAGAAAATATTTTCCATAGATTTTCTACTCTTTGAAAAATATAATTCCAATTTCCTTGTTAATCCATATTTTCTTGAAAAAATTCCATTTAAATACTTAAAAAAGAAGTTATTTTCAAAAAAGCACCAAAATGCAGGTAATTTTAAAAAAATACCTTATTTGCAAGTGAATAGAAAAATTTGCAGAAATTTGCAAATCATTTACAAATGAGCTAATTTTACTTACAAATATATTATTTTCATTTGTAAAGAGAAATTTTTTTTTTAAATTACATGAATTGGGAAACTTTTTTAGAAATATCTTCTTTCCTTAATATTTAAGTGAAACTTTCCTATTTTCTTTTCCAAGTTTCCATCTAAAAGTGTAAAGTGTTTTTTCCAATTAGGAAACCATGATCCTCTTGTTCAAATTTAGAGAAGATGATATGAGGTATTAGTAAGCACTGCATGCCTTATTTATTTATTTATTTTTGGACCATCTATTGTATGCCCTTTTTTCAGGAACAACGCACATTGTATGACTTTTTTTAGGAACTATCTGTGGAGATTGGAGATACTATCCAGACTTTAGGCTATCCAGTGGAAGAGAATGCGATGACAATTGGCAAAGATTGGAATATGAGTAAGAACATGTGCAAATCAGTAGCAAAATTTAATAGGGAAAATGACAATTGGGGACCAAAACTTTGAATTAAATACAGTAAAGGATCTTGCAGGTTTTCCAGTAGTAAATACAGAACAAGTCAGTAGTAAATTCGTGATATTCAATAGTAAAAAAAATTGTAAAATCCTTTACTGTATTTAATTCAAAGTTTTTGTCCTTAACTGTCATTCCCCCAATTTAATATTACAAATTCAGACAAGTTAGATAGTCATAATTTTTTATATCTATGTATATAGTAGAACCATGACAAGACATATATCTGGTTACTATGTATATGATGTTATGGAAAATCCATGGTTTCTTGGCACTAATTTGTCTGTATCTAATGTTACTTATTCAAACTGTTTGTAATGTTGCAATTGCTTAATCTGTGTACCTATCAGTGCTTAAGATAAGAATACGTGAACCTTTTGCAAGGCGAAAGTTGTCCAATGTAATTTTTTTCACTTTTTTGAACACGGCCTTTTAATTCATCGAAACATATTATAACTAGGAGTGATCAAGGAAGGTTCTTTGTTAGTGCGTGTTTGGATAGCTCCCATAAACATTTATAAGAGCAGATAAGTAATTATATAAAGAAGTTGTCAAACATAAATTGTTTTTCAATAAGCACTTATACCTCAAAAAATTACTTATGGAAGAAGCTGATTTTTTCTGCGTATGATAATCACTTATTCTCTCATAATCACTTATTTCACTTTTCGTTCTCATTATTCACCAAATAATTATTTAAACTCTTAATATTCAAACATATTTCTTGTAACATCCTAATTCTCATTAACTATAGAACTCATAAATTTCACATGCTTTGTATCTATGTTTCTAATTGGATTTTGGTTGAACTATGAACATGCTATATGACATTAGAAACCATATGGAACCTTTAGCAAGAACTAAAAAAGTTGGATATGCTATTTAGAAACTACGAACATTTAAAAGTTTATATGTTGTGATATACAAATCTAGATAAAATTTGACTCAGTAGTCAACTGTGAATATATATTGTATGACATCAGAAATCCTGTGAAACTGTGAAGCTATAGGTTGAGATTCTATGCCTTGGGAAACATGGTAATAGTGGTACTTAGGGACCAAATGCAAAGAAAGTTAAATCATGGGGTCAAAGTAAAAATTTATGAAGTAGGCACTAAAAGACAAAATAATGGGACATAGATGTCATTTTTCCAAACAAATTATCTGCTTAGTATTTGACAGTACTGGTTGTAGGAATAGAGTCAGAAAAATAATCGCTAGAAATTATCCTCTAATAAGTAGAACCAGAAAATGCATATATTAGACAGAAAAGAGGACCGAAGTTCTATAATTTAGAAATTTCTAAAAAATAGAAAATAAGTCTGTATTAGGAAACCCAGATATATTATGACGCAGAATAAGACACTTGATTTTTCTACGAAGTTTAAATAGTCATAGGATCAGTCTATGAATAATTGGATTAATTGGTGAATTAGAAAACGTATAAAGCTTAGTATCAAGTCTAGATTCATTAGAGATTGAATATGACTCAGTAACATGTCTAGATTCATTTTAAACAACCAGAATATTTTTAGTAATAAGATAACTGATATGACTCTAGTTTCAACAATAATATACAAATAAACTTAGAAATTAACATTATGATCTAATAATTAACTCTGTATGAGGAAATTAGTCAGTAATCAGGATATATTGACATTCCAAAACAATGTTCTAAGTCCCAAAATATATAATTACATTGCTAAATTTATTCTAAAACCCAGAATAAGGAAGAATTGGACTCGAAATCGATAAAATGAGCCCAAAAACCCATTTACCTTGACCTAAAGCCCAAAATGAGATATGTAAAACCCAAATTGCATAAAAGTATATTCCTTGGGCTGATTAGACAAGAAAGGACGAAAATTAAGAGGAAAAAGAAGCAAAAATCAAATTGAACTCTAACACACACATGGCACCATTTGAAGTAGACACATGTTTGAACCAAATAAAATATATTTTTGGGTTAAAAAGATCAGCTAAGAACTTCTAGAAAAGGGCAAGGTGGAAACCTCATAAATTTCCTCACATGATGAATTAAATAAATTAATATGGAATAATTAAGAGCCATTGGATCAAGATCTAATCCAAGGGCCATTATGTCTTCAACTCACCTATAAATAGATGCTCCTCCTTCCCCCATTTAGCCATCAAATTTCATTCAAGGTAGAGAGAGGTTAGAGTGAGAAGCTCTAGGAAAGAAGGTGTGATCTGAGGTTCTGAAGTTCTGAGAAATATTTCTAGGTAATATGCTTTTCCTTTTCTCCATTTATATTTTAGTTTAACTATTTGATTTATTAAGAGTAGTCATTATGCTAGTAGAAACATATTTTGGGGATTTGCCATGATGAAATATTGAATCAAAGTTGAGGTTTTGCTATAATAATGCTTTGAATGTCATGAGGGTTGTTTGAACAGGCATGATCATATAGAATTTGATTTTATGTTTGATTCTTAGTAATTATAGTTGTACTGTTATGCTGCTGAAATTAAGTGTGGGAAAATAAATTGTCATATTACTGAGATTCTGTCCGAATCTCACCCCAATATCTAACATTTTAGGCCCCGGTTCTGCCCAAGGAAATGAAATGACAAACTGATGAGGAGATGCTGTCCAAGTCATTTTAGAATCATATTACGTTTTGTATTACATTACATAGGATTAGAGGATATATTACATTACATAATGTAAATTACAACGTTTTGATAATGAAATATTATGTCCCTATGCTTTGGCATTGAGATTTTCCCTATTCTTTGTTTATACTTCATTATTAACAGGATAGAGTCTATAAAATTCGAAATTTACTGTAGCATTAAAAGTGTGAATCAACATTTTTACTTTAAAATAGACATCATAAGCTTTTCATATAACTCGGAATCACCTCAATACGATTTTTGTAGAATTAGTTATGAATTTTCAAAGTTCGGCAAAATTCTACAACCTAAGCTTAGACTATGCGAAATTAAGGGCTCATTTGCTTTCAAATTACTTTATTTTGGAACCTTAATCATGAAATCATGCATGTTTAATGGTTGCAAAGTAAGGTGTTACATTTCTTTTCTCAAAATCACTTATGAGATAAAAATATTCAAATACAAATCACTTTTGACATAAAATCACTTATTCTCATAATCTATTATGAATAAGCATTTATTATCATAATCACTTATATATAAATTAATCCAAACACAACCTTACATGTTAGGTTTATAAAAAATGAATGAGATTGATTTAGTCCATCTCCATCATTTAATTTTTAATTTTTATTTTTTAGATGAAACATGCAGAAAATCTTTGCCATAGATTTTCTAATTTTTTGAAAAATATAATTTCAATTTCCTTGTTAATCCTTTTGGGGGGGGGGAATTCCATTTAAATACCAAGAAAAAAAAGTTATTTTTAAAAAAGTGCTACAATTCATGTAATTCTAATAAAAAACTTCATTTGCAAGTGAACAGAAAAATTTGTAGAAATTTACAAATTATTTGCAAATAAGCCAATTTCATTTACAAATATACTATTTTCACTTGTAAAGAAAATTTTTTTTTTTAAATTACGTGAATTGGGGAATATTTTTACAAATATCTTCTTTTGTTGGTATTAAAATGGAACTTTTCCTATTTCCTTTTCCAAGTTTTTATCTAAAATTGTAAAGTGTTTTTTGCCAATTAGGAAACCATGATCCTCTTGTTCAAATATAGAGAAGATGATATGAGGTATTCGTAAGCACTGCATGTCTTTTTTTTTTGGACCATTTATTGTATGCCTTTTTTTTTTTGGACCATTTATTGTATGCCTTTTTTTAGGAACTACCTGTGGAGATTGGAGATACTGTCCAGATCTTGGGCCATCTAGTGGAGGAGAATGAGATGACAATTGGCAAAGATTGGAATATAAGAAGAACATGTGCAAATCAGCAGCAAAATTTAATATTACAAATTCAGACAAGTTATATAGTCATAATTTTGTATATCTACGTATGTAGTAGAACCATGACAAGACATATGTGTTGGGAATTTTAGCATACACGCAGCAAAAAAATTATCAAGAAATTCTCTCCCATGAATCCATCAACATTGTTTAGATTGAGATGTAGAAAAGAATCTACTTTTGGTGCGTCCCTTGATATTCTTTTTGTTTCGTCAGTTCCCAGGAACTAATGCGACTGGTCAGCTCCCTTTACTGGTATCCACATGAACAGTGAATCCAACTCAAACGGTGTGCTAGCACCTCTATTTGTGAATGCCTATACATCCGTTCAATTTTCACTGTTTGTCCAAACAGTCCGGCTATTTGTTCGTACAGCCCCGTTGTTCATCTGTACAGCCCACTGTCTATCTGTACAGTCTTGTTGCCTATCCATACGGCCTCGTTGTTCATCTGTACAGCCATCTGTTTGTTCATACAGTCTCGTCATCTGTTCATACAGCCCGCTGTCTGTCCATACAGTCCCGCTGTTCGTCTTCCGTCTGTACCCTGTTCATCGTTCTCCTTACAGTCTCACTCTCTGAGCATACGACTGTTCTCTCCTTAGGGTGATTCAAATTATGTGTAGATTTTATATCCTAATTTACATCAATATATAGATAGAATTTGATATTTGTTCAATTTAAATAAAAAATTTAAATTAAATCAAATATTAATTAAATAGATTAGTTTGAATTTAAATCTATCTAATAAATTAAATTTAAACTAACTATCTAAAATTTATCTAGAATCAAATCTAGATTTAATTTATCATATAAATCAAATTTAGTTTATTAGTTTAAATTTAAATTTAGAATCAAATTTAGATTATGACATTAGTTTAAATTTAAATATATCATATAAAATTAAATTTAAAACTAATTAATTTGAACAATATATATATTTCGAAATAATATAATATATATTAAATATATAATATATCAAACATATATATATTTCAAATTTTAATATATATATCAAATATATATATAATTCTATCACCTTAAATTAAACATTAAATTTATTGAATCTAGACACATTTTAGATTCAATGAATCTGGACATTTAACTCGAGTTGGCCCGTTCTTGTGTGCAACCCTGTAGGCTCATATGATGTTGGCAGTGAGCTAATAACACTATTGGAAACACAAGTCATAAGTGGCCTCTAGTAAGACATTGTGACTATCCAAATTATATGAGGTCAGAGATCCAATGTAACATATCATATAACCCAATCACATCCCTTTTATCTCATAATATATGGGTCAAGTATGAGACATGGAAACATCATCCTCATTTTACTCGACCATCACTTTTCTCAATCTCCGAGCAAACTGACAGAATAAATGGAAACTCTTCCATTCAAACATGGTCATGCATTTCTCAATCTCACTCATCTGAGAGCCCAGATATATCTCTCCATTAATTAGAGGGACAAATTCGATCTTAGTTATTAATCATCCTATACACGAATTCCACTATACTCGATCATAGCCTTTATGATCTCCCGATTAAAGGCGACTTTTGACTATGCTAAAGCATGGTGTTCCCCATGTAAGAAACCATGATGATCTCAGGTTTGAGGGCTTAGTAACTCGATTATATATGAGATATGCTTATAACTTGGTCCATGCAACTATCTCATGACAGGTCGATCTAGCGCCTATTCCCTAATAGGAGTTTATGATTTTGATTTGTATCTTCATATATAATTATCAATCAAAATCATACTAGTCTTAGTTCATCATTGTTTTCACAAATAAAAACATGCAAATAATATAATAATGTAACGAAAAACACCTTCTTTTTTTATAATAAAATATAATATTCATAATATAATGATTGACCTATGACACAATCTCCAACAATATATCTGGTTACTATGTATATGATGTTATGGAAAATCCATGGTTGCTTGGCACTATTTTGTTTGTATCTAATGTCACTTATTCAAACTGTTTGTAATGTTGCAATTGCTTAATCTGTGTACCTATCTGTGCTTAAGATAAGAATACATGAACCATTTGCAAGGAGAAAGTTGTCCAATGTAATTTTTTTCGCTTTTTTGAACACTGCCTTTTAATTCATCGAAACATATTACAACAACAATTTTGCATATCCAAAATGAGGCGTGCTTTTGCCGACAATAATAGAAATTAACAAACTTAACATCACAATGGATCTGACAATACAAGTCGTGCGTTAGTCAAATATTATAATACAGCCAAAATATAATACAATATTGGATTTATCTTGATATAATACAATAATATATTTTATTGCTGCTGCACCGCCGATGCACGACGCCTAGGACGGTAAAAAGAAATATACTGCCAGTTTAACAGTATTTTTTATTTTATTATTTTTAAAATATTGTAAAATTATTTTTGAGAATAAATTTTAAAAATAAAAAAATAAAAAAATAAAAATATCTGTTTAAATGATTATTTTTAAAATCAGAACTAGTGAGTAATAGATGAGTTATTCAAAATTTATAATTTTACCATTAACGAGCTAAGTGTTTTTCACCTTTTCTTTATTTTCAAAATAAAAATTACAAAACTTAAAGTTATTTTGAGTTTTCTATTCTTTTATTTTTCTGTTTATCAGAACAATTTATAAAAAACAGGTTTACCAAACAAATTTTTTTATTTTTAAAAATAAAAAAATATTTTTAAAAATAAAAATCAACAGGCCCATAATAAAAGAGAAACTTTACAAAAGAGTTCCTAAAAGCTTTTGACAGTCTAATGGAAAAACTAATAAAATTCTAATTTTTCCGTACACTCTTCAAAATTTTACTCAATTATAGTAAAAATATGCACAGACTCAGAATCAAATAGACAATCATTATTATTTTGTCTCTCCGCCTCTTATCTTTGCAATGGCTTTCATCTATAGGACTATTAGAGTTTCTCAAATTTCACGCATAAATAACCCAAAATCTGATGCTAAAAACAGAATAATGATTCTATTAAAAAAAAATAACAGAGTAACGATGAAGAGCCTAGTTGATGCAAAACGACACGACTTTGATAATCAGAGTAATGATGACAAACATTAACGCAACACATGAAATTCTTCTTCAAAGCCAGCATGGAGCCAAGGTCAAAACCACCAAGATACACCTATTCTACTGTTCAAGGAATACTCTATTGGAAAACTCGGTACACGCATTGCGGATAATAACATCGAGCTTCCTACCATGAATATGTCAATATTATTTAAATTGAGATATAGAAGAAGAATTTTACCTTTGGTACGTGACTTTTCAAGTTCTTCTCCTATCATCAAACCCTAGGAATCTGTGTATTCATACACTTTTTCTGTGTAAATGTACACCGCTCAATCTCTAGAGTGACTAGAGACTCTTTCTTGATTCTATCTAATAACCCTAGTTTATATTAATATATAGATAGGGTTTATTATTTGATTAATTTTAAATCAAATATTTAAATTAAATCAAATATTGATTAAATAGATTAATTTAAATTTAAATCTATCTAATATATTAAATCTAAACTAACTATCTAATCTATATCTAGAATCAAATCTAAATTTAATTTATCATATAAATTAAATTTAGATTGTGTCATTAATTTAAATTTAAATCTATCACATAGAATTAAATTTAAAACTAATTAATTTAAATTTAAATTAATTTAAATGATATATATTTAGAAATATTTAATATATCAAATAAATATATTTCAAATTTTATAATATATATATATCATATATATATATATAGATTTATAAAATTCATGCACTCTAAATTGAATATTAAATTCATTGAATCTAGATACATATTAGATTCAATGAATCTGGATATTCTAACTCGAGTTAGTCCGTTTTTGCATGTGACCCTGCAGGCCCATATGATGTTGGTAGTAGGCTAATGACACTATTGGATTCACAAGTCACAAGTGGCCTTTAGCAAGATATTGTGACTACCCAAATCATATGAGATCAGTGATTCGATACAACCTATCATATAACCTTATCACATCCCTTTTGTATCACAATATATATAACAAGTATGAGGCATGGAAACGTAATCCTCATCTTATTCGACTATCATTTTCTCGATCTCCGAGCAGACTAACAAAACAAATGAAAACTTTTCCATTCGAACATGACCATGCATTTCTTAGCCTTACTCATCGATGGCTCAGATATATCTCTCCATTAATTAGATGAATAAATTTGATCTTGAACATTCATCTTCCTGTACATAAATTCCACTATACCCGATTGTAGCCTTTATAATCTCCCGATTAAAGGTGACTTTTGACTGTGCCAAAATACAGTGTTCCCATGTAAGAAGCCATGATGATCTCAGGTCTAAAGGCTTAGTAACACGATTATATATATATGTGAGATAGGCTTATAACTTCATCCATGCAGTTATTTCATGACAAGTCGATCCAGCGCATGTTCTCTGACGGGTAATTATGATTTTGATTCGTATCTTCATACATAATTAACATACATAATTATCAATCAAAATCATACTAACCTTAATTCATCATTATTCCCACAAAGATAATTGACTAGGGACATTTACAATAAAATGATTTATCCAAAGATATTATTATAAAGAAAAACATGCAAATAATATAATAATATAATAAAAAAAACACATTCTTTTTTATAATAAAGTATAATGTTCATAATATAATGATTAATTTAGGGGTAAATTTCCAACAACTCCCACCACCTCAACATTGTTGACGGCATCTAGTCCACCATAACGTCCTCCAGCAAGTTTCCAAGACTTTGGGGATTAACACCTCAAATGTTGGAAACTTCAGAGAAGGTATTCAAACAAAAATTATAGGGACCAAAACCAAAATGTACTAAAACTATTGGGACTTGCAGCTTCAATATGTTAGAAACAGTATATGAAAACAACCGGTGCCCATAAACGTATGATAACACACTGTCCTTAAGATGTTATTCGCCCCCACTAGGTTTGCTGCAGAGATCCAACGAATCACACCTAGGAGTTATTCTAAGCACCAAAGATATCTGACAGCAACTTCAGATACCTTGAAACACAGAACGAAACAGAGAGATTGTAAGCAAGAGAAAAGAATGTTTTTTTGGTGCCTTTTAGTCTTTAGTCTGATCCTTTTATAATAGTGGAAAACAAAAAATTAAAACGTTATTTATGAACCTGTTTGTTTCTAAACATTGTATTTGAAATGTTGTTCATGAACCTGTTCATTTCTGAACATTGTATTTGAAACGTTGTTGTCAAATTGAAACAGAATATCAAATAAGATGTTGTTTCAGAATGTACCGTTTCAGAACGTTGTTATTTGAAATTCTGTTTCTGAAAAGAAAAAAAATGATTAATTAAAAATATTAATCTCTAATTCATACCAGACCAAATCTCCACCATTAGATCAATCCAATGATCACGACGCGCCACGTGCCAAGTGCTAAGTGCTTTAAATATTAAATAAATAATATTTAAATCCACTTAACATTTTTCTTCAGTAATTATTTTAATATGCTTTGTCTTCTCTCTCTTATATACATTTCATAAGCATTACTCCCATCCAATGTGAGACTTTAGTTTTTTTCAAACTATCTCTAACAATCCCCTACTTAGTTTGAAAAACTAAATGTTCTCTCTAAACATAAGAATATGCATAATAGCAGGTGTCTCTTGACTTGAACCTGTTAATAGTGTAAGTACTTCAAAGTATTAACAATTAGATAGTTGCTTAACTGCATTGAACCACAACTTTAGTGTTAGTACTGGAAATACCACACACATAATCTTATATTGATTTTGTTTTGCTTAGACTTCCCGCACTTTTATGGCCATGTGCTCATCCTAGGCTTTTCATGAACATTTCAAGAATTACCCCTGAATTCTTGTAAGAAGCGGCATCACTTCTTATGTTCATATAGGTGGATTTCCATTAAGCCTTAATTGCTCAGACTTCCTTGAATCCATTAAGAGTTTAACTTACCCATAACACTTAAGTTCTTCTTATATGCACTCGTCACAGAATGGTTAAATGTCTACTCTAGTGTCTAGTCACTTATCAATAACTTGTTATTACCCATTGAACCTTTAAACTAGATTTGGTCTAATTAAAGGTTGGGTTTCTATTACTGGTGACTGATATTTACGGTGTTCAATCTCATTCCTCTTGATGTTTTGTTAACCAATTCTTTATTTAGTCCTTTTGTAAAAGGATCAGCCAAGTTTTCACTTGTTTTTACATATTGAATTGTAATTACTCCATCAGAAATTAATTGCCTCACATATTCATGCCTTAGGCTTATATGTCTAGATTTACTATTGTAAATTTTGTTAAATGCCCTAGACATTGTAGCCTCACTGTCATAATGTAAAGAGATGGCTGGCATCGGCTGTGGCCACAGTTTTATTTCCAATAATAAATTCCTCAACCACTCTCCCTCTTTACATGCAGATGCTAAAGCAATAAATTCTGATTCCATCGTAGAATGACTTATACAAGTCTGTTTCTTTGATGCCCAGGAGATTGCTCCTCCTGCCAGGGTAAATATCCACCCTGAAGTTGACTTACTATCACCTGCACCAGTTATCCATCTAGAATCCGTGTAACCTTCCAAAACTACTGGAAATTTATTGTAAAGTAGTCCTAGATTAATTGTTTTCTTTAGATATCCTAGGACCCTTGTAATTCCTTTCCAGTGTTCTGGTCTTGGATTACTAGTATATCTCGAAAGTTTGCATACTGCAAAAGCTATATCAGGTCTAGTACAATGCATTGCATACATCAAACTCCCAATAGTACTAGCATATTCTAATTGAGCCACTGATTTATTATTATTTTCTATTAAATGATGTGATGAATCAAAGGGGGTATTTGCCTCTTTTATATTTAAATGTTGAAACTTGTTCAAAATTTTACTAACATAGTGAGATTGATCTAGAGAAAAACCTCCACTATGCCTCTTAACTTTGATCCCTAAAATATTATCCACTTCTCCAAGATCTTTCATCCTAAATTATGAGGATAAAAACTTTTTAGTCTCATTTATTGCAACCATACTAGTTCCAAATATAAGCATGTCATCTACATATAAACAAGTAATAATTCCATACTCACCAGTGAACTTTAGATAAACACACTTATCTGCATTATTATGTTTAAAACCATGAGATAACACAACATAATCAAACATTCATGTCACTGCTTAGGAGCCTGTTTTAAATCATACAAAGATCTAGTTAATTTGCAAACTTTCTTTTCATTTCCAGGAAGTACAAAGCCTTCTGGTTGTTCCATATAAACTTCTTCTAATTCACCATTTAAAAATGCTGGTTTAACATCCATTTGATGCACAAACAAATTATTAATAGATGCTAAAACAAATAAAACTCTAATAGAAGTAACTCTAGCAACTGGTGCATATGTATCAAAATAATCAATTCCTTCTTTTTGTTTGAAACCTTTAGCAACCAACCTAGCTTTAAATGTTTGAATAGAGCCATTAGTATTATATTTCCGTCTAAAAACCCATTTGCAACCCTTCAAGCAAATCAACTAATTCCCAAGTTTTATTAGACAACAATGAATCCATTTCATCATTTATAGCTTCCTTCCAGAAACTTGAGTCTCTAGACATCAATGCTTCTGTATATGTTTTAGGATCTTCTTCAATACTTAAAAGAATAGGAATTTGTCTTAACACTGATTCTCTATCACCTTCAACTAAGAAGACTATTGCTTGAGAATTAATAAAATCAGAATCTAAATATTTTCCTTTCCTTACTCTCTGACTTCTTCTGGGTTCAAATTCAGAATAAGGTTCTACTAATTCATTTCTTACAGATGTAGACTCTTCATGCTCTTTATTTTGAAACAAATCAGTTTGTACTAGATCAGAAACAAATTTTCCTTCAAAAATTTCAACATCTTGTGATTCAACAATTACATTAGAATCAATATCTAAGAGTCTGTAGGCTTTTGAATTTTCTGCATATCCTACAAATATACTTTTCATAGCTCTTGGTCCTAATTTAGTTCTTTTATGTTCCGGAACTTTGTAAAATGCAAGACATCCCCAAACTCTTAAATAATTTAAATTCAGTTTTCTACCTTTCCATAACTCATAAGGAGTGCATTTTATGGATTTTGAAATAACTCTATTAAAAATATGGTTAGCAGTTAACAAAGCCTCACTCCACAAATTCATGGGAGTTTTTGCATTCAGAATCATTGCATTTACCATTTCTACTAAAGTTCTATTTTTTCTTTCTACTAAACCATTTTGTTGAGGTGTATAATGAGCACTCATTTGGTGAATAATACCATTATTTTCGCAAAATTGTGAAAAATCTGTACAAAAATATTCTCCTCCTCTGTCACTTCTTAAAATCTTTATCTTCTTTTCTTTTTGGTTTTCTATAACATTCTTAAAGTTTAAAACATCTCAAGAGCTTGATCTTTTATCTTCATCAAATAAACATAAGTAAATCTTGAAAAATCATCTATAAAAGTTATAAAATATATATTTCCTCCTTTTGTTAAAATACCATTTAACTCACATATATCAGAATGAATAAATTCTAAAATTTCTGAACTTCTTTGAATAGAAGGAAAAGGTTTTCTTACTGTTTTAGCTTGTACACAAATTTCACATTTGTTATTCTTATTATTTTCACAGGAGATTAATCCATTTTTAGACATATATGCTATTGTTCTATAATTAACATGTCCTAATCTATCATGCCACAAAGTAAAAGATTGATCAAGCATATAAACAGAAACTGAATCATTCTTATTAATGCTTAATTTGAACATTCCATCAGAAACATAACCCTTGCCCACAAATACCCCATTTTTAGAGATAATAATCTTATCAGCCTCTAAAACAGCTTTCAACCCCTTTCCAGACAAAACACTTGCAGACACAAGATTCTTTCTAATTTCTGGAACATGAAGTACATTTTGCAGAATCATCTTCTTTCCAGAAGTAAACTGTAACTCAATACTGCCTCTTCTAAGTACATTTCCTGTGCTTCCATTGCCCACAATCACATGCTGCTCTTGTTGAGGTATTTCATAATTCTTGAACAGATTCCTATCATGGCATACATGAACTGTTGCTCCAGAATCATACCACCAATCAAATGACTTTACAGCAGTAACCATATTTAATTCTGAAATCGTACCAATGTGCATGTTAGAAATCATGGCAATAATTTCATCATATTTTGTATTTACCATGTTTGCACTATTGGTAGTTTCATTCCTTGGCTTTTTCTTATATCTGCAATCCTTTTTAAGATGTCCTTTCTTTCCACAAACAAAACAAGATTTTTTAGTCTTGAATTGTTTTCCAGAACTAAAACCAGTGGGCTTGGGGTTCTTTCTCTTGTTGTTGTTATTTCCAGGAAAATTCTGATTTTTATGACCTGCAGCAGCCACATAGTTAACTTTGGTTTGAGATTTTGAATGCTTCTTTTGTAAGACATGAGTTTCTTGTTCAATCCTTAAATGTTTCAGAATCTAATTCAAAGTAAAACTTTCTGTGGTGTGCAGTAACTTTTTTCTGAATTCATGCCAAGTAGGAGGTAATTTTGCAATAATGGCACCTACTTGCACTGACTATGGAATGTCCACCTTCATATCTTTCAATTTAGAAACTATAATCTATAAATCATGAACTTGATCTAAAATGTTAACAGCATCTTGTAATTTGTAATCAAAATACTGCATAATCAAAAACTTATCTGTTCCTTGCTTTTCTGTGTTGTATTTGGCCTCTAATGCATCCCAGATTTGGTGACGAGAAGGATAAGTAGAGGTCATACAATCGGTTTGACAGTGTGTTCAGAATATGGCCACAACACAACACTTCATCTTCTGCCCTCTTCTTGCATCTAGCCTTAACTTCTTCACTTTCATCATCACTCGGTTCAACAAGAGGCTCCAGACTAGGATCAAGCAGATACGAAATTTTCATGGCAGTCAGCAAAAACATCATTTTGTCCTTCCACCTATTGAAATTCGTTCCATCAAAACGATCCAATTTGATGAAGTCCTAGTTCATGACCTTGAATGCTAATTCCTGGGTGGTCTCCATGATCAATCAAAATAAAGATAACACCTTAAGATTGTTAGAAACAATATATGAAAATAACCAGTATCCAAAAACGTATGATAACACACTGTCCTTAAGGTGTTATTCGCCCCCACTAGGTTTGCTGCAGGGATCCGACGAATCACCCCTAGGAGTTATTCTGAGCACCAAAAATATCTGACAGCAACTTTAGATACCTTGAAACACAGAACGAAATAGAGAGATTGTAAGTAAGAGAAGAGAATGTTTTTTTGGTGCCTTTTAGTCTCTAGTCTGATCCTTTTATAATAGTAGAAAACAGAAAATTGAAACGTTGTTTATGAACCTGTTTGTTTCTGAACATTGTATTTGAAACGTTGTTCATGAACCTGTTCGTTTCTGAACATTGTATTTGAAACATTGTTGTCAAATTGAAACAAAATATCAAATAACATGTTATTTCAGAATGTACTGTTTCAGAACGTTGTTATTTGAAATTCTGTTTCTGAAAAGAAAAAAAATGATTAATTAAAAATACATACCAGACTAGATCTCCACCGTTAGATCAATCCAATGATCACGACACGTCACATGCCAAGTGCTAAGTGCTAAGTGCTCTAAATATTAAATAAATAATATTTAAATTCACTTAACATTTTTCTTCAGTAATTATTTTAATATGTTTTATCTTTGCTCTCTTATATACATTTCATAAGTCTTACTCTCATCCAACGTGGAACTTTAATTTTTTTCAAACTACCTCAAACACAATATCCCTTTTTTTTTTAATAACAATCTACCATCCCAATTTTCTTGTCCAATTAAGAAGTTCAGTTTAGAAATCCATATCCTAATCCGATCCAGACTGCCAACACGGAGCTTTCCTACCCACCTTTACGAGTCATGGGAATCTGAGCCGTTCAGATAATCTGACGTTCTAAATATTGCTACATCAGCAAAAGTAAAAACCCGTATCTCCCTTACATACAGAGACATGCAACATGTTGCAACATTTTCAATTTAAGTTCATTATTTGTCGGGACAGAATTGTTTTCCTTAGTATTTTTTGTTTTAACTGAATTTAGATCCTCAGTATGCTATAATAAATATTCTATGACATAAATTTTCTAAAATTTTAATATTTATTTAATTTTTATTAATCTAAAAACTTTTTGTTGATTTCATAAAAAAAACAAAAGCTTTTTGTTAACTTTTTATTTAATCAATTCAGGTATTTTTGAAAAATTTATTATTTTAAAAGATAATTTAGAATTATTTTCTAACATTTTCTTAAAATATTTTTTGTCAGTATTTATTTCACATTTTTATTTGTATTTAAATAATCAAAATTATCCTTTTTTTTGGGGGGCTTGCCCCCGGGGGAGATGTACAATTGTCTGTGCCCAATTGGCAAATCGCTATTCGAGGACAAAATTTTCCCCATTAAAGTGTTATGTTTAATGCAATATTTTCACCGTGGCTCTATTATTTTTCCTATATTAAATTACTGTTTTTTTTGGCATTATAAGAGATTTCAAGAAAACAAGTTTTTGGGCTTTTTTTAGTTTAAAAATTAAAATATTAATCATTTTCATAGTACTTTATGAAGTAAATTATTTCAAGAATTTTATTTTTAGAGAAAATATTAAATTTTATTTTTATTCCAAATCATGCATATACTAATGTTGTCTCCTTATCACCAAACTTAATTTTGCTACAGCCAAATTTTATTTTTATTCCAAATTATATATATACATTTATCATTGAACATTTGATTCAACTGGTATTAAGTTATACCAGTTTAATTTGAGGACTTGAGTTTGAATCTTAAAAATTTAATCATGTTAAATACTTAATGGTAGAACTTGTCACCTAAATAGGTTCGACCTGCTTCAATACAAATTAGTCAAGGTCTTGATAAATCCTTTGACTAAAGTAGTGAAAGTTCGTGAAAACGAATGCACATGCAAGAATGATAAACAAATGAATGGTTAAGCGTGCAAGAGGAATCGATAATCAAATTTATCTATTATAAATTATAAAGTAGATGTTGAAAGTACGACATGTTGTGATTTTAGGTCTCTATATGATCAAATTGATTTAAAATTTATCTTTTTAATTAAATTGACTATGATATGTTTCCATTATAAAATTGGTATGTTTTCATTCCAAAATTGATATAGGATGATTTTATATTTTCTTTTTAATTGATTATGATATGTTTGGATTGTGACCATAACGAAAAAAGATTATGATATGTTTCCCAATTTTTGAAATTATTATATATTTTATAATTTCCATAATAATGCATTCACACCTATATATCTATAATTGATTGCTATGAAGGCTCTCATTGCTTTAAGCGCATAATGTGTCGCGATTTCAAATTTTCACATGATCAAACTAATTATTTTAAGCTAATTTAAAATTTGTTTTTTTTTTAATTTATTATCATATAAAATTTATTGATATAGGATGATTTTAAATTTTAAATTTTTTTAATTAATTATGATATGTTTTGATTGTGAATAGAAGGAAAAAAGATTATGATATGTTTCCAATTTATATGATTAATTGTTGTGATGGCTCTCATTACTTTGAATGTTTAGAGGCACTCATTGCTCTGAATGTGATATTGGTGATCTTGGTATGACATTTTTTTCCATTCAATTATTTATAATTCATTTGATTTTTTTCATTATATGTTATTTGTTCATTTTTTCAGGGCTAATAAGATAATCACATTCTTTATTATTAATTTAGACGGAGGTAATTAATTTAATTTTTCTTAATTAAGATGCTTGTGGTGTGAGATTCAACTAAATTTTTTTGTTACTGTTAGTTAATTTGTTGATAGAATGTTTGATTCCTAGTGTCTCTTTATATTTTTTATTGATATCAGGTGTTGGATTTGTTTTTTTTTTTTTAAAGATTTGAAAAGAAAACTTTTTCTTCCTTACGAGGTCAAAGCCAACACCAAATTCATATAAAAATTTATATGAATAAATATCCAAACAAACATATATTATGGAACCTGTTAGATATGCTGGCTTCCCAAAAGGGAGAGTAAATTGGTAAGATTAAAATTTTCTGCAAAAGTGTAAGAGAGTAGTGAAAGTAAGAGTGACAATAAAAGTAGAGTATAAAATATAACCAAGTGAAAAATAAGATAAGGGAAGAGAAGACACAAATATTTATCTTGGTTCGGTCTTTTTCTCTTGACCTACATCCAATCCTCAAGCTACCACTTGAGATTTTCCACTATCTTACAAGAATTCTGTGGGGTTCTTGCAATGTCTCAGTACAACTTGATGCTCTGTTCCAAGAGCTTATAATCTCACTCTCTGCACTCTAGCTAAGTACTTCCCAAATCCCTTGTGAAATCCCCTCACAAGAAAATTTTTCTTCTAGATGAAGATAAGATTGATTACAGTAAATGAATTCTCTAATTTAGAGTGTATATGAAAGTTGAAGTATAAGATATGAAGTATGTGAGAGCAGAAAACTTTGACTTAAGAATTTGACAGAGTTTCAGTATATATAATGTAAAATCATTACCCACAACTTCAAATGAAGATTTATTTATAGATTTATATCTTAACTATACATTAGAGACAAGATCTAGCCGTTAGAAATGTTACCCAATGGTTATTCTGAAAAACTATCCATTCACCAACCGTATTTAATGTGTCTAACACTCAAAGTTCAAATTTTGGTTAGTCAATAGACGAATTTTACAGAGTTTGAAAGCTAAAGATTTCAACGTTGAATTTCAAAGTTCATCTGTTATGAAGCAAAGTTCAAATTTTCATCTTTGAAAAATGTTTATGTGTTGGAACATACGAATTTAAAAGCTTAAAGTTCTTCTGGTAAGTGTGAACAGTTGTTCCATATTGCTATAGTGCCTTCGAAGTTTGAATTTTGGTGCTTAAAATTCGTCTGTCAGTGGGCAGCTCAATATGATACAATAGTTCTTTTCGAAATTCGAGTTTTCAAATACCAAAGTTCGTCGTCAGAGAGATCTTTTATCAAACCTAATTCAAAATTTAAATTTTTGAATACTAAAATTCGTATGTCAAAAGACTATCATAACAGACTTGCAAACTATCTTTCCAAAGTTTGAATTTTCAAAATCAAAGTTTGTCCGTTAGAGGACTAACTTAGAACTTTTTTTTTTAACTTTATTTTCAGATGAACTTTGCCATATCTTTAGATGAATTTTTCATTTTTCATAGTTTGTGTTTTACCCGAAATTCAAATTTTCAAAGATGAAATTCGTCTGTCAAAGGGACCTCTTTTCTGACTAACATATTTTCACTATGAAATTCGAATTTCAAATACCAAAATTTGAATTTTCAAAGTAACAAATCAAGTTTAACACTTTCAAAATTTGTCTGATAGTGGGTATTTTTTAAATACTTCATGAGTTATCGTAAAAACACATTTTTAACATATTCTCTTGTAAGATCAAAGTCTTTTGCTCATTTGAATTCGATAAGAAATTCTATATCTAATCTTATACTTTTTTTTTCACTTGAGATTTTTTGTACACCTTTAATATCTTCCTTCCAAACTCTAGTTAGTTTGAAATCATCAAAACACTTGATTCAACATTCTCTCCCTTTTTGATGATGACAAAATAACTTGCAAACTGGATTAGTACTTGAGTTTACTTCAAAGAGCTCCCTCTCAACATATGCATTAAAATTTGAAGATAAGTGCATCATGTACAACAGATCAAATAGGGAATCTCATTAATTCATTCATAGTTTCAGTACAGAGATATGATATTGCAAACATAGAGTTCAAAAGCAAGATTATCATTCATTTTAAAAGAAAAACAACACTACAAGAAAGACCAAGCAATCCTAAGATCTAATCACTTCTTCTTGGACTTGGACTTCTTGCTGTAGGCTTTGCCAGATGGTTTTGTAGCAGATTTTCCAGTTTGCTCAGATGACTTGTCACCCTTTTTGGCATCATCAGGAATTTGAACATGTACAGCAGGAGGAGGTATCTGGGATACTAGAATTGCTCGAAGAGGCATAGGAACAAAAGGCAGTTCAAGATTAAGCTTTGGAAGAGGTGTAGAAGCTTTAGGGCTTGTTTCCTCATCATCAAAGACCTCAAGAAGCTCTTGCATTTCTTGTCTAGAAAGAGCCAATTAAGCCATTAGTTCATGTGAGAGACCATAGGCAGAAAGAGGTGAGGGAGCAGGAACAAGAGGAAGAAACATTTCTTTAAGCCTCAATTTTTGGGCTTGCAAAATAGCATCATGGGCAATGGCTACTAGATCTATATATGGTACAATGATTTTCTCCTCATTCAGGGCAACTTGTATTAATGGTGCAATAGAGATGGTTGCCACCAGTTTCTTCACTTGCTCAGGTTCTTGAATAGAAAGAATTGAATCTTAAGCATCTTCAATAATAGGCTTATGGGAGCTTGATTCTTAAGGAGCCTCTTCCTCCATGCCATAGTCCAAGGGATGACCAGGGCTTGCCTCATCACTAGAGGCCAGTAGAGTGGCCATGGTGCTAGTAGCCTCAGTAGCATGTATATCATTATCTGGTTTAGGAGAGGCTAGCACAAAAGGACTTAGAGGTTCAGGAGTAGGAGACTTGACAGGCTCAAAGAATCCTGGTTGAGATGGAGCTGATGTGGAGGGAATAACACTCCTGATGTCCTCATATGCATCAGCAACAATTTTCATATTCTTTGCCAACTGATGAATTTGATCTTGTAGATAAGCAAATTTGGGATTTTGCTCATCCCTAATGCTCAGCATGAGCGCAGACAGGCTGTCATACAGTTTAGTGATCTTGGTTGGCTTTACCAAAGTTGAGGGGGTATATGTCATATGTGATTAAGTGGGCTAAGATAGAGATGAGACAGGCTGAGAACGCTGAGGCCTGAACTTTGGAGCAACCTCAGAGGTTCCTGCTTGTTGCTGAGAGACAGCTTCTTCAAAGAATAGATCTTCTGTCTTTCCAGCTCCCTTGCCAATCTATCTTCCATCTTTCTTTTCTATCCCTATCCTTTGCAATTCTTCCTCTTCGAAGATTTTAGTAGGCTTGCCTTTTCCTTTCTCCAGGTGTTAGATCCTGGCATATTAAAGTATCTTGGAGATGATTGAGGCATATGGCAGGAAGGAATCTTTCCTTTGATCTCTTGCTTTGATCATGCGTTAGAGGATGATGTGGCCCATATTGATTAGCTTACCACACATGATTGTTGTCATCACATGTGCTTCAGCCCTTGTGATCAGATTGAAACTACCTCCTTTGTTGAAAATAATCCTAGACACAATGTAGTGTAGGATTCTAACTTGAGCATTGATATTAGTGGGCTTCAGCAAACTCAGAGGCGGCCTGTTCTCTTTTCTTCTAAGCAACGTGTTCATAATTGTACTTTCTTTGTAATTCAGGAAAAGCCCTCCTTCCTCTTCTGCAACCTTAACTTCATCCATGTATTTTGAGGCAGAGATGTCAATTTTCAATCCATCTTGCCCGGGAATCTCTAGTACTGCATTGAAGTTCTCATCTGTCAACCAGATGGTCCTCAACCTTAGATTTACTTCCCACTTCTCCTTCTTGCTATTGTACTTCAGGGAGGTATACCAGGTCTTAATAACCTCATCATCATATCTTTCCAAAATTTCTAACAAATTCTTGTATCTAATCATCCATACCCTGGCATCAAAGTTGTTAGAAATTAGGAAGTCTTCCAAATATACACAGTGAGGCTTGATTACCTTTTTACTGACAAATTTGGTAGTATACTCTCCCTGAATATGAGCATTGCTCCATAATGGCAGCGCGGTCAACTGGTATTCTCCAGATTCAGTGCTGGAGGAGGAAGAAGAGGCAGGAGAGACAAGAGCAATAGGAACAGTAGGCTCAGATTTCTTCGAGGAAGTAGGGGCATATTTCTTCAAGTCTGCTTTAGGAGTTGTTTTCTGCTTTTTGGAAGAAGTTGCCCGGCTAGATTTGTAACACCCCCAATGACTTTGTTTTGGCATGGTGTACAGGATTGGAGGAAAATAGGATAGAGGAAGGTCCAAGTGAAGTCTGAAAGAGCTCCACGCCATGGTGAGAAGCAGGGTCGCCATGGCGAGAGCATGTCTAGTGGCTCTTTGCGGCTGAAAATTGGTGGAACCGCGGCGAGAGTCAGGATTTTTGTTTAAATCGGAACTATTGTAGATGAACAAAAAGAAAGAAACGAAGGGAATGACAAAGAAGAATGGAGGACCTCTACTAGGGTGTGGAGTTTTCGGCCATTGGGAGTAATTTTTCGGACCCTACAAGTTTGGATTCAAGTTGGTAAGTGGTTTCTACTCCTCCCTCTTCATTTTCTTCGGTTAAAACTTGTTTTCAGGTTTGAGTTTGGATCTTCGGTTCTGGCCAAAATCCATAGATTGAAATGGATTATATGGGGTTAAGGAAGTGTGTTTTGGTATTCTTAATGCTTGAATATGAATTTTGAAGGGTTTATACATGATTTGAGCTTAGCCCTAGGTTGTTTTCTACTGGGGCTCTTGGGAATCTGAAGTGTATGAGATTGTTTGATATTGGTATGGTTCCTAGGAGCTTAATAGTGCATGAAAGGGGATGTTGGAACCTTGGGTTAGGCTAAAGTGGTTGAATATTGATGTTTGGTCTAATGGCATACTGTGTTAATTGAATAATTGTGTTATTGTGAAGGTTGTTTGGTTAACCGAGCATGTTGGGCAATTCGAGAAGTTCGGGGAATTCACATGTGTGGTATTGACAACCTAAGGTAACTGGGTGTTTGTTTGGATTGTATTGTTTGTATGGTATGATAGTATGTGTATTTGTGTATATATGCATGTTCCTTTTCATACCACGATATTGATTGTGTATGTGTATGGTTTTTCTACATATCGTGGTTTGCACAGCTAGTGGATATGTGATGATAGTATATGTAGTATATGTATGATGTGTAACATTCCCATACCATTACATGCTAGCATGTCCATATGATGCTTGTGACGATAATGATATACATATATGTGTAAAGGTATGTTGGCATGACATTGACATCATCACCATATGATTGCATAGTGAGAGATTGATGATGAGGTGATGATGATATGATAAAGATCCCTGTTACTAAATCCTCTCCATGGGAGAGCCAAGCAGTAGAAGACAATATGATATGATGAAATATCCCTGTACTAAATCATCTCCTTGGGAGAGCCAGGTGGCAGTGGATTTGGGGATGCACTTCCCTAAATCACCATTAATTCATGATAGTCTAGGGGAAGGAGAGCCACGGTCCGAGCTCTAGTGTAAGCATTGGCCAGGTTACATTAGGGTAAGGTGAGCTTGGTGATGTCCCGGAATTAGTCTTCGCTGATTATTGGAAGGGAATCATCTATTGAAATGTCTTGTAATGACGATAGCTCATGGTTCTAGCGGTGTATGAGGGAGAACATGTATACCATTCATTAGTATTGCATTGCATGATTGTGTGGGTCAATATATATATATTGTATGTGGTTGTTCTCGGTTACTGAGACATTGTCTCACACCCCTCTCATATGACTAACCTTTTAGGTGACTGTTCTGGCACTAGTCCTAAGAAGCCGAGGAAGTAGCATCGGACATGGGAATACTAGGTCTATGTAGTATATATTTGTTTTGGATATGTATCTTGTGCCAAGTAGGATATAAGATTTTGTAATGATATAGACATGGATTGTATGGATGGATGTATGTATGGTTTATGTATGTGATGTGTTTGTTGTATTGTGTACATGGTTTTGGATTTCAAGAAGTCAGTATGGTGGTGTTTGTGAGCCTAGAGTGGTTTTGGACCTCGTTGGAATGTTTTAGGGCCTGTAACCCATTTTGTCAAGTTGGGGTCTAAAGGGGGGTCAAATCTCAGAGGAAGGGTTTCTTTGAGGTGAAACCTCTTTGGACAAGTTAGTTTGGGGGTTTTTGGACCTGTATAAATGGTCTTTAAGTGACCATTTGTCTTTGGTGGCAACTGAAGATGGTTAGTAGTGAGTTTTGGTCAATAAGTGGCTAAAATGGTGTCAGGGGTCCAAAATCTCCATACGGAGTTGGATTAAGATGAAAGTGGTGTCTATGAATAGATTGAGACTAGGTAGACTTGTAGGAGTTAGAATCAAATCAATCGGAGGTCGGAGCATAAAGTTATGTGCGTCAAAAGTTCACCCCGGTGTATGAAAGTTGCTGATATAGAAAATCAGCAGGGGGTGTGGCAGCACCAGGATGCAGGCCGCGGCACCAGATAGCCCAGTGGTGATGTAAAATAGAGAAGGCCAGAGCCACAGCGATACTATAGCAGCCGCAGCTCCAGCCCAGATTTTGATATTGTTGGGTTCGTTTCTGTTATTCTGAAGTTTTGGGTTATGTTTAGATGGATTTTGAAGTTTATGGTCAAGTCCGGAGGTGTCTAGCGATAGGGTGTTACAAGATTCGCCCTTCTTTTTCTGAGTTTCACCCTCCTTGAAGGCGTATTGGGATTTGACAGTTCTCTTTAGCTGTGACTCTCTTTTCCCAACTTCTGGATTTTTAACTCTCACCATTTTCGTAGATGAATGACATAGAAAGATGCAAGGATTGGATTTAAAAGGTGCGAAAAGAAGTTCAATCGATGGGAAAAGTAGATTCGTGAACTGAAATGAAAGGAATTTAAGAGAGAATTTGAACAGACTTGAGAGATAGATGAATGGGGTTCCGTTTGTTCAAAGGAAGACCTTTGGTTTTAACGTCTGTAACTGTTGAACAGACGAATTTTGAAAGGTTAAAATTTAAATTTTGAGCAGTTACAAGTTAATCCATATGGAGAGACTTACTGATAGACAAATTTTCATCTGGAAGTTCTTTTAACAAAAGCTTAGTTATGAGAACAAGTAGTGAACAGATGAACTTTGTTTCAACAAAGTTCAAACTTCACAAAATTCAAATAATAAACAACCATGAACAATGCAAGAATTAGATGAATTTCACTTATGAAAGTTCATCTTACAAACACCCAATTATGAGAGCATGTTTCAACAGACGAATTTTGGTTCAAAAATTCGAATTTCAAAATTTTGTAAAAAGTTTCTAAAATGTGTATTTTGAGATATGGAAATTCGTATAACAATAATTTTGAATAGAGACAATATTAGCATTTTATTTCTGAAATTTGAATTTCCACTATTCAACAGACGAATTTTGAGGGTTAAGAGAGAACTGTTACAGCGTGTAGCTAATTGAAATTCATCTGATGGGCATCTAAGTTCGAATGTTGAGCATGCTAATTCTTCCAAAAACACAATTCAACATGGAAATTCATCTAATAATCATCTAAAATGCAAATTTCAAATTTCTGAACTTACAGAACTGGTCTAGAAGTTCAAATTTTTAGCTTCCTTTAGCATCTTTTGATTGTGCAGGTCTGATTGGCTCTGGTGTACAAGTTTAACCACATGTAAAGCACCTGTAAAACATCTGAAACACACTTCGATGCTAAAGTTAGCATTAATTTGATATCAAAACTTTAAAAAAAATTTAGATAGAGATTTACTTATAATTCATTTGGGTTTACCATTCCCCATTTCCTTCTAATTTTGCAGTGTCCATATTCCGCAAGAGGCTTAGTCAAAATGTTTGCAATTTGATCTTTAGTAGAAATGTATTCCAATTTGATGTCTCCTTTCAAGACATGATCCCTTATGAAGTGATACCTTACTTCAATATGCTTTGTCCTTAAATGCATGACATGATTCTTTGTGATGTTAAAAGCACTTTGATTATCACACATTATTGGTATCTCCTTTATCTCAATCTCAAGATCTTCAAGCTGCTGCTTCATCCAAAGAACCTGAGTGCAACAGCTGCCAGTTGTTATTAGATATACTGGCTTCCTAAAAGGGGGGTGAATTGGAAAATTAAAATTTTTTGCAAAAATTAGAAGGATGATGAAGACAGGAATGACAATAAAACAGAGTATAAAGGTACAGTAAGGTAAACGCAGTAAAAGAGAAGGGAAGACACAAATGTTTATCCTGGTTCAGTCTCTTTATCTTGTCCTACGTCCAGTCCCTAAGCTACTACTTGAGATTATTCACTATTTTACAAGAATTCAGAGGGCTTCTTGCAATTGCCTCAATACAACTTTGATGCTTTATTCTTAGAGCTTACAACCTCTCTCTTTGCACTCTAGCTAAGTGCTTTCCAAATCCCTTGTGATATCCCCTCATAAGAAAATCTTTCTTCCAAATGAAGATAAAATTGATTCCAAATAATGAACTCTCTAATTTAGAGTGTATATAAAAGTTGAAGTTCAGAAGAATGAAGTATGAGAGTAGAAGACTTTGAGTTGAGAATTTGACAGAATGTCAGTATATACAATGTAAATTCATTACCCACAACTTCAAATGAAGTTCTATTTATAGATTTGTGTCTTAACTATTCGTTAGAGACAAGATCTAGCTGTTAGAGACGTTACCCAACGGTTACTCTGAAAAACTATCTGTTCACCAACCGCATTTAATGCTTCTGACATTCAAAGTTCGAATTTTGGTTAATCAACAGACGAATTTCACAGATACCAAAAGTTAAAGACTTTAACGTTGAACTTCAAAGTTCATCTGTTTATGAAGCAAAGTTCAAATTTCTATCTTTGAAAAAATATTTCTGTGTTGGAACATACAAATTTTCAAGTTAAAGTTCTTCTAATAAGTGTAAATAGTAGTCCCTTATTACTACAATGCCTTCGAAGTTTAAATTTTGGTGCCCAAAATTCGTCTGTCAGTGGGTAGCTCAATAAGGCACAATAGTTTATCTTTTCAAAATTTGAATTTTCAAGGGTCAAAGTTCATCTGTCAAAGGGAGCTCTTATCAGACTTATTTTAAAGTTCAAATTTCTGAAAACCAACATTCGTATGTCAACAGATTATCATAACAGACTTGCAAGCTTTGTTTCTAAAATTTGAATTTTAAAAATCGAAGCTCATCTGTCAGTAAGCTAATTTTAGATTCTTTTTAATTTTCACTTTCAGATGAGCTTTGAAGGATCCTCGGACGAATTTTCAATTTTTATGAATTGTAGTTTATCAGAAATTCAAATTTCAAAACTCAAAGTTTGTTTGTCAGAGAATGCTCTCATCAGACTCATGTCAATGTTTGAATTTCTGCATTTAAAGTTCGTCTATTAGAGGAATCTCTTTTCTGACTAACTTATTTTCAATTCAAAATTTGAATTTCAAAAACCAAAGTTCTAATTTTAAAAGCAATAGTTTAGCATTAGCACTTCAAAGTTAGTCTGTTAGTGGGTGATTTTCAAATATTCCATGAATTAACATGGGATCATATTTCTAAAAACATTTTTTTGCCAATTCAAAGCCTTTACTCAAATTAAACAAGGTAAGAAGTCCTATATCTAATCTTGTGCTGATTTTACTTGGATTTCTCAATTTGAGATCTTTCATGCACCTTTGATATCTTCTTTCCACGCTCTGGAAGGTTGGTTTGGAATCATCAAAACACTTGATTCAACATTCTCCCCCTTTTTGATTATGACAAAACAACTTGCAACCTGGATTAGTACTTGGGTTTGCTTTAATAAGCTCCCCCTCAACATATACATTATAATTCAGAAGATAAGATATCATGCACAGCAGATTAACCAAGGAAAAATCATTCATTCATTTAAGGCTTTTCAAAAGCAGAACATTGCAATCATAGAATTCAGAACAAGGTTCAGAGCAAAGATTTATCATTCTTAAGACAAAAACAATACTACAAGAAGGACCAAGCTATCCTAAGATCTAATCATTTCTTCTTGGACTTGGACTTCTTGCTGTAGGTCTTGCTTGAAGGCTCTACTGTAGTCTTTCCAGTTTGCTTGGACTTCTCCCCCTTTTTGGCATCATCAGGAAGGTGCACAAAGTCAGTAGGAGGAGGAATCTGAGATACTGGGATTGCCTGAAGAGGCATAGAAATAAATGGAAGATCTGGATTAAGCCTTGACAAAAACTCAGAAGCTTCAAAATTAGACTCCTCATCATCATCAGAGAGTTCAAGAAGTTCTTGCACTTCTTGCCTAGTGACTGCCAATTGAGCTCTTCATGCCTCCGAGAGACCAAAAGTGGAAACAGGTGAGGGAGCAGAAGGACGAAACATTTCTTCAAGTCTTAATCTTTGTGCTTGCAAGAGAGCATTATGAGCAATAGCCTCTAGATCAACATAAGGCATAATGCTTCTCTCTTCATTCAAGGCACAATGGTGAGGTGGAGATGGCTGCCACTAGTTTTTCTACTTGCTCAGATTCCTAAGGTGAGAGAATTGAATCCTGAGCAACTTCAGGAATGGACTCATGGGAGCTTGGTTCCAGAGGGGTCTCTTCCTCCATTCTATAGTCCAAGGGAGGACCAGGACTTACCTTATCACTGGAGGCCTGTGGTGTGGTCAATATGCCAGCAGCTCCAGTATCATGCACTGCATCATCAGGTTCAGGGGAGGCTAGCACGAAAGGACTTGGAGGCTTAGGTGTTGGAGACATGACAAGCTTAAAAAATCCTAACTGAGGTGGAGCTGAGGTGGAAGGAATGGCACTCCTGATGTCTTTATATGCATCAGCCACCACTTTCATATTCCTTGCCAACTGATGTATCTGGTCTTGCAAATAGGCAAACTTGGCGTTTTGCTCATATCTAATGCTAAGCATTAGTACAGACATACTATCATATAACTCAATGATCTTGGTTGGCTTTACTTGAGTAGAAGGAGTTGATGGAACTTGAGCTTTAGGGGGTTGAGATGGACATGGGACAAGCTGAGAAGTTTGAGGTATGGATTTTACAACAACTTCAGATGTTCCTTCTTGCTGTTGGGAGGCTTCCTCATTAAAGAAAAGGTCTTCAGTCTTTTCAGCTCCCTTTCCAATCCATCTTCCCTTTTTCTTCTCTATTCCCATCCTTTGCAATTCTTCTTCCTTGAAGATTTCAGTAGGCTTCCCTTTTCCTTTCTCAAGATGTTGGATTCGGGCATACTAAAGTATCCTGGAGATGATTGCTGCATAGAAAATGGTGGAATCTTTCCTCTGATCTCTTGCCTTGATCATGCGTTGGAGGATGATGTGTCCCATGTTGGTGAGCTTCCTACGCATAATAGCTGCCATTACATGTGCTTTAGCCCTTGTAATTAGATTGAAACTGCCTCATTTGTTCAAGATAATCTTAGACACACTATAGTGCAGGATTCTAACTTAAGCACTGAGGTCAGTAGGCTTTAGCAAGCTTAGAGGTGGTCTGTTCTCTTTTCTTTTGAACAGAGTGTTCAGGATTGTGCTTTGCTTGTAGTTCAGAAAAGGCCCTCCTTCTTCATCAGTTGTTTCAGCCTCATCCATATACCTTGAGACTGTAATGTCAATTTTCAGACCGTCTTGCCCTGGGATTTCTAACACCTCATTAAAGGTTTCTTCTGTTAACCAGATGGTCCTTGACCTCAGATTCACCTCCTACTTCTTCTTCTTGCTGTTAAATTTCAGAGAGGCATACCAGGTTTTTACTACCTCATCATTATATCTTTCAAGTATTTCTAACAAATTTTTATATCTTTCCATCCAAAGCCCAGCATCAAAGTTGTTAGAAACTAGGAATTCTTCCAAATTCACACAGTGAGGCTTGATTATCTTTTTTACTGACAAATTTAGAGGTGTATTCTCTAAGAATATGATCATTGCTCCACAATGGCAGTAAGGTCAGTTGATACTCTCCAGATTCAATGCTGGAGGAGGAAGAAGATGCAGCAGTGACAAGAGTAGCAGGAATAGTGGGCTCTACTTTCTTTGAAGGAGAGGGTGCAGATTTCTTCGAATCTGCCTTTGAAGTAGTTTTCTGCCTTTTAGAGGGAGTAGCTTTGCTAGATTCACCTTTTCTTTTCTGTGTTTCACTCTCCTTTGAGGCATATTGAGATTTTACATACCTCTTTGGCTATGACTCTCCCTTCCCAACTTCTGGGTTTTTGACTCTTGCCATTCTCAGTGAGGAATGATTCAGAAAGATGCAAAGAGTGGGTTTATAAGGTGTGAAAAGGAGTTTAATCAGTGAGAAATAAAGGTTCACGAACGGAGTTAATGGCAATTAAGGAGAGAATCTGAACAGACTTGAGAGAGAGACGAATAGGATTTTGTCTGTTCAGAGGATGACCTTTGGTTTTAACGTATGTAACCGCTGAACAGATGAATTTTGAGAGATCAAAATTCAAATTTTGAGCAGTCATAAGTCAATCCATTCAGCAAGGCTTACTGACAGATGAATGTTCAACTGGAAATTCGTCTGGCAGAGACTTGGGTCTGAACACAATATGTGAACAGACAAACTTTGTTTTAACAAAGTTTGAACTTTGAAAGAATCAGGCAAAAATCAATTACAAGCACAGCAATCAACAGACGAACTTTACTTATGAAATTTTGTCTTTCAGAGAACCAACAAGGTGAACATGTTACAACAGACGAATTTTGGTTCAAAAATTCAAATTTTAACATTTTGTAAAGAATTTTCAACATGCGTATTTTAAGAGTTGGAGATTCGTATATTAGTCATGTTGAACAGATACAATGTTTGCAATTCATTTTTGAAAATTTGAATTTCTTTTGTTCAACAGATGAATTTCAAAGGATAGAAGAGTATTATTACAGTGTGCACCCAACTGAAATTCATCTGATGTGCATCCAAATTCGAATGTTAAGCATGCTATCTTCACGAAAACACAGTTTAGTCATGGAAATTCGTCTAATAAACATCTAAGATGTGAATTTCAACTTTCTAAACTTACAGAACAGATCCTCATGCTCAAATTTCTGGCTTTCTTTTTCATCTTCTGATTATGCCACCCTAATTAGCTCCATTATATAGCTCTATTATCATATGAACTTGTGAGGAGCACCTACAACTTATATCAAACACACTCTGATGCTAAAGTTAAGATTGGTTCAATGTCAGAAACTTTAATTTAGATAGATATAAGGACATACTTACAGTTCATTGGGAATTATTATACACAATTCTCTTCTAATTTTATAATGTCTATCATTAGAAAGGAGCTTTGTTAGGATGTCAGCAACTTGATCTTTGGTAAGGATGTATTCTAATCTGATTTCTCCTTTCAGAACATGATCCCTTATAAAATGATGCCTAACTTCAATATGCTTTGTCTTTGAATACATGACAGGATTCTTTGTGATGTTAATAACACTTTTGGTTGTCACACATTATTGGTATTTCCTTCATCTCAATCTCAAGATCTTCAAGCTGCTGCTTCATCCATATAACTTGGGCACAACAGCTACCAGCTATAACATATTCAACTTCTGCAGTGGATAGAGCCATACTGTATTGCTTCTTGCTTAACCATGACACCAAGGATCCTCTAAGGAACTGACATATTCCACTTGTGCTTTTTCTGTCAGTTTTGGATCCAGCAAAGTCAGCATCTGTGTATCCAATGAGATCTTCTCCATTGTCCTTTGGGTACCAAAATCCCATTTATGATGTTCCAATTAAATATCTGAAGATGCATTTTACAGCAGTTGCATGGGTTTCTTTGGGACATGATTAGAATCTTGCACACATACAAACACTGAACATGATGTCAAGTCTGCTAGCTGTTAGGTATAGCAGAGATCAAATCATTTTTCTATATTGGGTTATGTCAAAAGTTTTTCCTCCTTCATCCATATCAAGCTTAGTTGCAGTAGCCATAGGAGTTCCCATTGGCTTGGCTTTTTCCATGCCAAACTTTTATAGTAGCTCTTTCAGATATTTTGATTGGTTGAGGAAGATACCATCAAAACACATTACTTAATTTGCAGTCCAAGGAAGAAGTTGAGCTCACCTATCATTGACATTTCGAACTCACTCTGCATTAGCTTAGAGAAATCCTTGCAAAGAGATTCATTAGTAGCACCAAATATAATATCATTAACATAAATTTGAACAATAAGTAAATCCTTATTTTCTTTCTTAGTGAACAAAGTAGTATCTACTTTTCCTCTACTAAATCCCTTTTCAATTAGAAAGTTGCTTAGTCTTTCATACCATGCTCTAGGAGCTTGTTTTAAACTATAAAGAGTTTTCTTGAGTTTATAAACATAGTTTGATTTTGTAGAGTCCTCAAAGCCTGGAGGTTGGTCTACATAAACTTCTTCCATGATATATCCATTCAGAAAAGCACTTTTCATATCTATTTGATATAACATTATGTTTTTCATGCATGCATATGCCAACAGGATTCTAATTGCTTCTAATCTTGCAACTGGAACAAAGGTCTCCTCAAAATCAATACCTTCTTCTTGATTATATCCTTTGGCAACCGGTCTTGCTTTATTTTTTATTATTGTTCTTGATTCATCAAGTTTGTTTCTAAAGACCCATTTAGTGCCAATGATAGGGTGATTTTTCAGTCTAGGCACTAAATCCTAAACTTGATTTCTTTCAAACTAATTTAATTCATCTTGCATCGCCAGAATCCAGTATTCATCAGTTAAGGCTTCTTCAGCATACTTAGGTTCAATTTTAGAAATGAAAGCACAGTTGATCATCTGATCCCTTAGCTATTTTCTGGTTTTAACTTTCTCTTGAACATCCCCAATCACTTGATCAACAGGGTGATTCCTTTGATATCTTCAAACTCTGGGAAGTTCTTCAGATACATTTTCATTATTATCATCCTCAAAGTCTTTCTCCTGAATATCTTCCTCTATGTTAATAGATTTAGATATTTTTTGAGATTTAGTTTTGTTAGCAAGGCTGACTTCCCAAGAGAGGGTGAATTGAGAAGATTAAATTTTTCTGCACAAAGTGAAATGGGTGAAGATAGCATAGTGTAATGGAACTAACGTATAAAATAGAGCAAACTGAAAAGTAAAGATAAGGAGAGGAAGACTCAGTAATTTATCCTGGTTCGGTTTATCCACTTGACCTACGTCCAGTCCCCAAGACAACTCTTTAGATTTTTCACTATACAGCAAGAATTCAACGGGCTTCTTGCTAATGCCATAGTACAACAAGTATGCTCTGTTTCTGGAGCTTTCTCAATCTCTCTAAGCACTTCTACAATGTGCTTCCCAATCCCCTTGTGATTTTCTCTCACAAGTAAATCTATCTTCCAGATGAAGAGTAGATTGATTACAAAGATATAACTCTCTTGAGTAGAGTAGATATGAAGGTTAAAGTACAGATATTGAAGTTGAGAGGTTAAAAGCTTTTGAGAAGAAGATTTGGCAGAAATTCGGTATATACAAGTTTGATTCGTTACCCACAACTTCAAATGATGTTGTATTTATAGATTTTGGCCTTAACTATCCGTTAGAGACTAAATCTATCCGTTGGGGAAGTTATCCAACGGTTACTCTGAAAAACTATCCGTTTACCAACCGCATTTAATGTTTCTGACATACTGAAATTCAAATTTTGGTTGGTCAACAGACGAATTTCAAAGGAACCGAAGGTTAAAGCTTCTAACGTTACAGCACGAAGTTCGTCTGTTCATGAAGTGAAATTTGAATTTTGAAACTTACAAAATATTTTCACAATGTGACATACGAATTTTCAAGAAGAAAGTTTTTCAGTTAAGAGTGAACAGTGTTTTCAACTTTCTACTATGCCTTCAAAATTCGAATTTTGGAACCCCAAAATTCGTCTGTCTGTAGAACGTTCAAGGAGGCACAGTAGTTCACTTTCTTCGAAATTCAAATTTTGAAGGAGTGAAGTTCGTCTGTCAGAGAGATTCTTTTCAGACTAACTTCAACATTCGAAGTTACAAAACTCTGTCATTCGTATGTCAACATTTTATTCCAACAGACTCACAACCTTAGCTTCTGAAATTCGAATTTTAATGTTCAAAGTTCATCTGACAGAAAGCAGTTTTGAAACTTAAATTATTCTTGATCTCAGATGAACTTAAACATTGTTTCAGACGAATTTCTTCTATTTTCATAAGTTGTGTTTTGTCTGAAATTCGAATTTTGAAGACTCAAAGTTCATCTGTTTCAAAGAAGCCACTCTCAGACTTATATGAAAATTTGAATGTTGGAAAGGCAAAGTTCGTCTGTCAGATAGTATTCTTTGAAACTCAATTTCATCTTGATTTCAGATTATTTCAGATGAATTTCTTTGGTTTTCTCAAACTGCATTTTATCTGAAATTAGAATTTTGAAGATCTCAAGTTCGTCTGTCACTAAAAGGCTTCTTTCAGACTTAGATGAAAATTCGAATTTTGGAGAAGAAAATTTGTCTGACAGAGAGACATCTGTTCAGACTTGTTCAGTTTTGGCTCGAAATTCGAATTTCCTAAGGCAAAGTAAAAATTTTCAACATGCCAGTTCAGTTTAAATTTTCAAACTTTGTCTGTTTGTGGGTATCTTTCAAATAAGTCAAGATTTAACATAAAATCAAGGTTTAAAAACATCTTTACCTCAAATCAAAAGCTTTTACCCATACATAACTAAAGCTAAAGATTCTACAGTAGATCTAGTAGCAATTACTTAGAAATCCTTCACTTGAAACACTTTGAGCTCCTTTGATATCTTCAATTCAAGCTCTTGCATGCTGGTTTGGAATCATCAAAACTCTTGATTCAACATTCTCCCCCTTTTTGATGATGACAAAACAACTTACAAACTGGATTAGTACTTGGGTGTCCTTTTACAAGCTCCCCCTCAACATATGTATTGTATTTCAAAAGATATCATATACAACAGATCAAGTGAAGATATTCAAAGAGTAATATGCACAAATCATTGCAACCGAGAAATTCATTCATTTCAATACTTAAGCTTTACAGAGACAAAATTAATCAAAGTTCTTAATACAAAATACAAAATGCAAACATTTAAAACAGAAACAGAAACACAAGGCACTACAAGAGGACTCAAGCCTAAGATTTAAACAAGTCTTCAATCATTTCTTCTTGGGCTTGGTCTTCTTGTTGTACGTCTTCCCTTTCCCAGATTGCTCAGCAGCAGCAGACTTTCCAGTTTGCTCAGTCTTCTCCCCCTTTTTGGCATCATCAGGAAGGCCAATAAAATCAGCAGGAGGAGGGATCTGAGAGACAGGAATAGCTCGAAGTGGCACATGAGCAAAAGGAATCTCTGACTAGACTGGTGCAGGAGGCTCCGCAGGATCAGGACTTGCTTCTTCATCATCAGAGATCTCAAGGAGCTCATGCATTTCTTGCCTGGAAAGAGCTAACTGAGCTCTCTGTTCCTCTCAGAGCCCATAAGCAGCAAGAGAGGGAGGAACTGGTTCAGCAGGAGGAAACATTTCTTCAAGCCTTCTCCTTTGAGCTTGCAGTAGAGCATTGTGAGCAATAGCTTCAAAATCAACAACAAGCATAATGCTTCTTTCCTCATTGAGGGCAGTCTGTAGAAATGGTGAAGCAGAGAGGGCTGCTATTAGCTGCTCAACTTGCTCAGTTTCTTGAGTGGATGGGATAGAATCCTGAGCTTCTGCTTCAGTAGGCTTATAAGGGCTTGATTCCTGAAGACTTTCTTCCTCTATGCCATAGTCCAAAGGAGGATCAGGACTTGCCTCATTGCTATAGGCTTTTGGAGTGCTTTCTGCTCCAGTTAGTTCAGTTTCCTGTGCTTCAACATGAGGAACAGGAGATGTCATCTCAAAGGGACTAGGTGGCTCAGGACTGGGAGACAGAGTAGGCTCAGGGACACCAGGCTGAGGTGGAACTGATGTGGCAGGGATTGCACTTCTGATCTCTTCATAAGCATCAGCCACCACCTTCATGTTCACAACCAATTGATGGATCTGATCTTGCAGATGAGTAAATTTGGCATTATGCTCATCCCGGATACTGAGAATGAGTATAGATAAACTGTCATACAACTCAGTGATCTTGGTTGGCTTAGCCCGTGAGGAGGGAGTGGAAGGAATATGAGTGGGCTTGGATGGAGATGGGATTGGCTGAGAAGGCTGAGGTACAGATCTGCCAGGAGCCTCAGAGGTGCCTTCTTGTTGTAGGGAGCCATCAGCAACAAAGAACAAATCTTCAGATTTTCCTACTCCCTTTCCAACCCATCTTCCTTTATCTCTTTCAATGCCCATCCTCTGTAGTTCCTCTTCTTTGAATGCCTCTGTGAGTTTTCCTTTCCCCTTTTCAATGTGTTGAATCCTAGCATACTGCAGGATTCTTGAAATAATTGCTGCATAGGGGAGTATGGAATCCTTCCTCTGATCTCTTGTCTTGATCATGCGTTGGATAATGATGTGTCCCATATTAATCAATGTCCCACGCATGATTGCAGCCATGACATGTGCCTCTACCCTGGTTATCAGATTGAAGCTGCCTCCTTTGTTGAATATGATCCTGGACACTATGTAGTGCAGGATCCTCACTTGAACACTGAGGTCTGTAGGCTTCAATATATTTATGGGTGGCCAATTTTCCCTTCTTCTGAACAATGTCCTCAGAATAGTGCTCTCCTTGTAGTTCAGAAAGAGCCCACCTTCTTCATCAGCAGTATTTGCCTCATCCATGTACCCAAAGGTAGTGATGTCAATTTTGAGCCCATCTTGTCCTGGAATTTCCAGGACCTCGTTGAATGTTTCATCAGCAAGCCTAATGGTCCTTGATCTCAAGTTGACCTCCCATTTCATCTTCTTGTTATTGTATTGAAGAGAGGCATACCATGTCTTTACTACTTCATCGTCATACCTCTCTGCAATTTCCAACAGATTCTTATATCTTAACAACCATATTCCAGCATCAAAGTTGTTAAATATAAAAAATTCTTCCATGTTCACACAGTGAGGCTTGATTACCTTTTTGCTGGCAAACTTGGTTGAATATTCTTCTTGAATCTGAGGAGTGCTCCAAAGTGGCAGTGTAGTTAGTTGGTACTCTCCAGATTATATACTGAAGGAAGCGGAGGAAGCAACAGCAGTATCAGCAGAAACAGGGACCGAAGGTTCTGCAGTTTTCTGTGAGAAGGGTCCAGCTTCTGTGAATCTGCTTTGGATGTTGATTTTTGACGTTTGGAAGGTGTTGCCTTGCTGGGTTCAGCTTTTCTCTTAGATTTTTCTCCTTCCTTGGTAGCATATTGAGATTTCACTGCCCTCTTTGGCCTAGCTCCAGCTTTCCCTACACCAGGATTCTTGACTCTCGCTATTTTTTGGATGAATGTTGCTAATGTGGCTTAGAATTGGTTTATAGGATGCGAAAGGAAGTTTAATCAGTGGGAAACGATGATTTTTGGGCAGGATTTAAGAGAATTGATGAGAGGGTCAGAACAGACTCAGAGAAGATAAGAATAGGGTTGCGTCTATTCTTTGGAAAACCGTTGCGTTTAACGTAAGTAACCGTCTGATAGACGAATTTTAAAAGGTAAAAATTTGAACTTTGAACAGTTACAAGTTAAACTGTTCAGCAAAGCTTACTGACAGAAAAATTTTTGTCTGAAAGTTCATCTGACAGAGGCTTGGATAAAATACAACAAGATCAACAGATGAACTTTGCTTCAACAAAGTTCAAATTTTCAAAGGCAAATACCAAGCAACCAACAAACCATCAAGTAACAGACGAATTAAGCATACAAAACTTCATCTTTCAAAGATTCAACATTGAGGAGCATGTTTCAACAGACGAATTTTAAGTCAGAAATTCGAATTTCTTAATTTTGTGAAAGTTGTCCAACATTCGTATGTTAAGAAGTGATCATTCTTATAACAGTGATAGACAACCATAACTTTGAAATTTTTGTTTTTGAAAATTCAAACTTCCAAGATTCAACAGACGAATTTCGAGGCATCACCGAGAACTGTTCCAAAGCGTAACAGGTCAAAGTTCGTCTGTTGGTCAACTAAAATTCGAATATTGACCACGTTGACCAGTTCAAAAACACAGTTTGTGAAGCAAAATACGTCTAACACACATTTAAAATACGAATATTATCTTTAAAAACTTACAGAATGGATCCAAAACTTAGGATTTTCATCATTTATTGCATTTTCTGGTTGTTCCATTTTGGTGTGCTCCAATCTTCAAGTTTATTGCTATTGAATCTTGTGAGGAGCACCTGCAACTTAAATTAAACATACTCCGATGCTAAAGTTAGAATTAACCTTTGAAAACAAGATTGCATGAGAATAACTTACAGTTCATTGGGATTTACCATACCCAATTCTCTCCTGATTTTACAATGCTTGTCTTCTGATAGAGGCTTTGTGAGTATATCAACAACTTGATCCTCTGTTGGGATGTACTCCAGCTTAACTTCTCCTTTCAGAATGTGATCCCTTATGAATGGTGCCTAACTTAAATATGTTTCGTCCTTGAATGCATGATAGGATTCTTGGTGATATTTATGGCACTTTGGTTGTCACACATGATTGGTATCTCTTTTATTTTAACCTCAAGATCTTCAAGCTGCTGCTTCATCCAGATGACTTGGGCATAACAGCTTCTAGCTGCAACATACTCAGCTTCTGCAGTGGATAGGGCCACACTATTTTGCTTTTTGCTGAATCATGAAACCAGGGATCCTTCAAGAAACTGACAAGTTCCACTTGTGCTTTTTCTGTCAGTTTTGGATCCTGCAAAATCAGCATCAGTGTATCCTTTGAGATCTTCTCCATTGCCTTTTGGATACCAAAGACCCATCTGTGATGTTCCAATAAGATATCTGAAACTTCTTTTCACAGCTGTTGCATAGGTTTCTTTGGGGCATGATTGGAACCTTGCACACATACAGACACTGAACATAATGTCAGGTCTGCTAGCAGTTAAGTACAGCAGGGATCCAATCATTCTTCTGTACTGAGTAATGTCAAACATCTTCCCATTCTCATCCATGTCCAGTTTGGTTGCAGTAGCCATAGGTGTTCCCATTGGCTTGGCATTCTCCATTCCAAACTTCTTTAGCAGCTCCTTTAGATACTTGGATTTACTGAGAAAGATACCATCATCAAGCTGTCTGATTTTCAGTCCAAGGAAGAAGTTGATTTCACCCATCATGGACATCTCGAATTCTCCCTGCATTAACTCAGAGAATTTCTTGCAAAGAGCTTCATTAGTAGCACCGAAAATAATATCATCAACATAGATTTGAACAATTAGTAAATCTTTATTTTCTTTCTTATTGAATAAAGTTGTGTCAACTTTGCCTCTATTGAACCCCTTTTCAGTTAGAAAATTGCTCAGTCTCTCATACCATGCTCTAGGGGCTTGTTTTAAACCATAAAGAGCTTTCTTCAGTTTATAAACATGGTTTGGTTTTGTAGAATCCTCATAACCTGGAGGTTGATCTACATAAACCTCTTTCATGATATATCCATTTAGAAAGGCACTCTTTACATCCATTTGATATAGTAAAATATTTTTCATGCATGTATATGCTAGCAGTATTCTTATAGCTTCTAATCTAGCTACTGGTGCAAAGGTTTCTTTAAAATCAATACCTTCTTCCTGATTATACCCTTTAGCAACCAATCTAGCTTTAATTCTGATTATTGTTCCAGATTCATTAAGTTTATTTCTGAAAACCCATTTAGTACCAATGACAGGATGATTTTTGGGCCTAGGCACTAAATCCCAAACTTGATTCCTTTAAAACTGATTTAGTTCATCTTGCATAGCTAAAATCTAGTAATCATCAGTTAAGGCTTCTTCAGCACATTTGGGTTCCATTTGTGAAATGAAAGCACAGTTTAGCATTTTGTCCCTTAACTGTTTTCTGGTTTTGACTTTCTCTTGAATATCTTCTATCACTTGATCAACAGGATGATTCCTTTGATATCTCCAAGCTCTAGGGAGTTCTTGAGATGTTTCTTCATTATTTTCTTCATCAAACTCTTTCTCCTGGATATCTTCCTCTATATTAACAGATTCAGATATCTTTGGAGGTTCAGTTTTACTTTTATCAGAAATGCCTAGTTTTTCAAAATTGAAAGCAAGATCATCCTCATTGGTAACATGTTTTGAAACAGTTTCATTTTCAATGAAAACCACATGCACAGATTCTTCTACCACATTTGATCTCTTATTATAAACTCTATATGCCTTACTTCTACTATAATAGCCCAGAAATATACCTTCATCGGATTTGACATCAATCTTACCCAAATTTTCTTTCCCATTATTGTGAATGAAGCATTTGCATCCGAACACATGGAGATGGGACAGATTTGGCTTTCTTCCCTTGTACAGCTCGTATGGAGTCTTCCCAAGGATTGGTCTGATGTAGGCTCTGTTTATGACGTAGCTTGCTGTATTTACTGAATCAGCCCAAAACACTTGAGAGAGTTCCTTCTCATTTAGCATAGCTCTGGCCATCTCTCCAATAGTTCTATTCTTCCTTTCTACTACCCCATTCTGTTGAGGGGTCCTCGGAGCTGAGAAGTTGTGGTCAATCCCATGCTCATTGCAGTACTCTAGGAAGTATGTATTTTCAAACTCTCCTCCATGGTCTGACCTGATAGACACAATAGAAATACCTTTCTCATTTTGCACTTTCTTAGCTAAGGTTACAAATGCATCAAAGGTATCACTTTTAGAGGAGAGAAATAATGTCCAAGTAAATCTAGAGTAATCATCTACAATTATAAGCACATACAGATTACCACCGAGACTTTTCACCCTAGATGGTCCAATTAAGTCCATATACAACAATTCAAGTGGTCCAGTTGTGGTAATTACATTTTTAGATTTAAAAGATGATTTAGTTTGTTTCCCTCTTATGCATGCATCACATTCTTTGTCCTTTTCAAAAGATATTTTTGGCAGGCCAGTTACTAGTTCATTTTTAACCAATTTAGACAATTGATTCATGTTAACATGAGCTAATCTCCTATGCCATAACTAAGTATCATTATCCTGACTAATTAAACATACAGAATCCAAGGGAGGAAGTTCATCAAGATCAATAATAGTTACCATCCCTTTGAGCTTTAAGGATTACTTTGTGATCACTTTTTTTGATGACCAGGCAAAACTTTGAGTCAAACAGCACCCAATTTCCTTTATCACAGGTCTGACTCACGCTCAACAAATTGTGGTTGAGGCTAATCACTAACAACACCTCTTCAATGGATGTTTCTGGATTTTTGCCCACAATGCCAATACCAACAACTTTGCCATATTGATCACCTCCAAATATCACCTTTCCTCCTTTCTTGTCTCTAAGGGTGATGAACTTCTCCTTATCACTAGTCATGTAACTTGAGCAGGCACTGTCCATATACCATTTGTTGCTCTTCTTAGCTTTGAGACAGACTTGTAAAACAATGTTTATGTTTTCCTTTTAGGTACCCAAATTTGCTTGGGTCCTTTTCGGTCAGTAGATTTTTCCCTAGATGCAGATGCAACTTTGGGAACCCATTCAACTTTCATGCCAAGTCCATTTTTCTTCAAAGTACAAGAACTAGAAATATGTCCATTTTTGTTACAGAAATGACAGGTAGTGAAGGGACTGCTAGATTGAGAAGCAGGTAGAAAACAATGCAGATAATACTTTTGTCTTGCATGCTTTGGTTGATTATATGTTTCAATGCGAGATGACATGTGATCTTTCTTTCTATTACTCTCAGCATGCAAAAAATGTCTCATGTATGCATTCTGGTTTTTCTTCCTAATCTTTTCCTTAACAGCACATGGATCATAGCCAAGACCAGCTTTTCCTTGTGATATTCTTTGGCTCCCCATCAAGGCAAACAACATATCTTTACCTCTAGTGAGCCTTGACATGCTTTTTACTAAGTAATCACTAATTTGCTTTAGTTCAATGCATGAAGTACAGGAAACAGATTCAGCAGTAGGTAGAGAGGTAAATTTCAGAAATGTTGCTTTGAGATTTCAGTTTATTAATCTTTCTCTTTGCCAGTTTTAGTTCTTTAGCAACTTTAATAAACTCATCATGAAGCTCATGAAATGCATCAAGTAACTCAGAATGGGAAGGTTCAGATTCATATACCTCTTCTTCCTGATCACTGCTGCATGAGGGTTCGGCTTCTTCAGAAGCAAGTGCCATCAGGTAGATGTTGGCAATCTCATCCTCATCCTCTTCCTCCTCATCTGAGCTGTTGCCCCATATTGATGAGATGTAGGCTTTCTTCTTCTTTCCTTTGTCAGCAACTCTCTTATCTATTTCTTATTTTTTGAGGAATTGAGGACAATCCCATTTGATGTGTCCCTGCTTCTTGCACTCATAGCAAGTCACAGGCTCTTTTGCCTTTTTCTTGCTTTCACCAGCTGCTCCCTTCTTGAAGAATCTCTTGTTCTTCTTCTTGCTGTAGAATCTTCCAAATTTTCTGACCATCATAGCCAGAGTTTCTTCATCCACCTCATCTCCTTCGTCAGATTCTTCTTCCTTTTCTTCAGCAGTTTTAAGGGCTAGGCCTTTCTTCTTTCTGTCCTGTCCAGCTTCCTTGAGAGCTTTCACTCTCCTTCTGTCTTCCTCATTCCACTCTGCTTCTAGCTTCTCTTTGTGTCTTCCATCTTCAGTTAGAGTCATTGGGATGAAATCTCCTTTCTCAATGACTGACCAAATATCAAGATCAATTGATTGGAGGTAAATCTGTATCCTCATCTTTCAGTACCCATAATATTCTCCACTGAAACCTGGTGGTCTATTAGTGTTGTTCCCTTCAAGAAGTATGCTTTCTCCAAAGCCAGCGATCTTAATTCCCGGACTGTGAGATCCTTTGAATGGGAATCCAGGCTCTGATACCAGTTGTTAGCAAGGCTGACTTCCCAAGAGGGGGTGAATTGGGAAGATTGAAATTTTTCTGCACAAAGTGAAATGGCTGAAGATAACACAGTGTAATGGAAGCAACGTGTAAAACAGAGCAAGCTGAAAAGTAAAGATAAGGAGAGGAAGCCTCAGTAATTTATCCTAGTTCAGTCTATCCACTTGACCTACGTCCAGTTTCCAAGACAACTCTTCAGATTTTTCACTATACAGCAAGAATTCAACGAGCTTCTTGCTAATGCCACAGTACAACAAGTATGCTCTGTTTCTGGAGCTTTCTCAATCTCTCTAAGCACTTCTACAATGTGCTTCCCAATCTGTTGAAACAAGAGTTTTGATGATTCCAAACCAACATTCAAGAGCTTGGATTGAAGATATCAAAGGAGAGCAAAACTGTTTCAAGTGAAGATTTTCTGAGTACTTGCTGTTAGATTTTTTGAAGGATCCTTTGTTTTTGTTATGACTGGGTAAAAGATTTTGATTTGAAGAAAAGAAGTTTTCAAACTTTGATTTTATGTTAAAACTTCAAATATTTGAATAACACCCACAAACAGATGATGGTTGAAAAGTTTAAGCTAAACTGTCAAGTTGGAAATTCGAACTTTGCCTTTGGAAATTCAAATTTCAAGCTAAAACTGAATAAGTCTGAAGAGATGGCTCTCTGTCAGACGAATTTTGGTTGTTCAAAATTCGAATTTTCATCTAGTCTGAAAAGAGGCCTTTTGCTAACAGACGAACTTCACACTTTCAAAATTCGAATTTCAAGTAAAATAAAGTTTGTAAAAACCAAAGAAATTCGTCTGAAACTATGATAAAGTGCATCTGAAATCAAAATGAAATTGAGTTTGATAAATGCTCTCTGACAGACGAATTTTGAAGTACCAACATTCGAATTTTCATATAAGTCTGAAAGATGCTTCTTTACAACAGACGAACTTTGAGTCTTCAATATTCGAATTTCAAACAAAACAAAACTTGAGAAAATGGAAGAAATTCGTCTGTAACAATGTTAAACTTCACCTAAGATCAAGAGTGATTTAAGTTTCAAAACTGCTCTCTGACAGACGAACTTTGAACATTGAAATTCGAATTTCAGAAGCTAAGTTCTTGAGTCTATTAAAATGAAACATTGACATATGAATAAAAAGAACTTACAACATTCGAATGATGAAATTAGTCTGAAAAGAGTTTCTCTGACAGACGAATTTCACTCTTTCAAAATTCAAATTTCGAAGAAAGTAATCAACTGTGTCTATTAAACGTTCAATGGACAAACGAATTTTGGTGATCCAAAATTCGAATTTCGAAGGCACTGTAGAAAATTGAAAACACTGTTCACAATTAACCGAAAAACTCTCTTCTTGAAAATTCGTATGTCACATTGTGAAAATGTTTTGTAAGTTTCAAAATTCAAATTTCACTTCATGAACAGACGAACTTCGAGCTGTAACGTTGGAAGCTTTAATCTTCGGTTCCTTCGAAATTCGTCTGTTGGCCAACCAAAATTCGAATTTCAGTATGTCAGAAACATTAAATGCGGTTGGTAAATGGATAGTTTTTCAGAGTAACCGTTGAATAACTTCCCCAACGGATAGATTTAGTCTCTAACGGATATTTGAGACCTAAATCTATAAATACAACATTTATTGAAGTTGTGGGTAACGAATCAAACTTGTGTATACCGAATTTCTGCTGAATCTTCTTCTCAAAAGCTTTTACCCTTTTAACTTCTAAACTTGTACTTAAACTTTCATATCCACTCTTTACAAGAGAGTTATTTCATTGTAATCAATCTATTCTTCATCTGGGAGATAGATTTACTTGTGAGGGGTATTCACAAGGGGATTGGGAAGCACATAGTGAAAGTGCTTGGAAAGTTTGAGAGAGCTCAGAAACAGAGCATACTCATGTACTGTGGCTTTAGCAAGAAGCCCACTGAAATTCTTGCTGTATAGTAGACAAATCTTAAGAGGTGTCTTGGGGACTGGATGTAGGTCAAGTGAATAGACCGAACCAGGATAAATCACTAACTTCTCTTCTTCTTATCTTTACTTTTCACCTTGCTCTGTTTTACGCATTGTTTTCATTATACTGTGATATCTTCACTTACTTCACTTTGTGCAGAAAAATTTCAAACTTCCCAATTCACCCCCCTCTTGGGAAGTCAGCCCTGCTAACAAGTGGTATCAGAGCCCGGATTCCTATACAAAGGAACTCACAGTCCGGGAATTATGATGGCTGGCTTTGGAGAGAGTATACTTCCTGAAGGGAACAATACTAATAGATCACCAGGCTTCAGTGGAAAGCATTATGGGTACTGGAAGATGAGAATGCAGATCTACCTCCAATCAATTGATCTTGACATCTGGTCAGTCATTGAAAAAGGAGATTCCGTTTCAATGACTCTAACTGAAGATGGAGGACACAAAGAGAAGCTGGAAGCAGAATGGAATGATGAGGACAGAAGGAGAGTCCTACTGAATTTCAAAGCAAAACACTGTTTAGTCAGCGCCCTAAATCAAGATGAATTCTACAGAGTCTCGCAATGCACCACTGCAAAAGGAATGTGGGATACTCTGCAGATTGCACATGAAGGAACATCTGGAGTCAGGGAGAACAGACTGAACATGTGCATTGGGGAGTATGAAAGCTTCAGAATGGCTGAAGGAGAGACTGTAAAGGAGCTGCAAAAGAGATTCACCCTCATTGTGAATCAACTCAAAAGCCTGGGAAAGGAATACACTCAGTCTGAGAAAGTAAGAAAAATACTCAGAGCTCTCCCACTAGAATGGCAGCCCAAGGTGACAGCAATAGAAGAAGCCAGAGGAGAATCAATGGCTTCTGTCACAACTCTCTTCGGTAGCCTTGAGGAATATGAAGGAAAAATCAAAGCACTCAAGGAAGCTGGGCTGGACAGAAAGAAGAAAGGCCTTGCCCTCAAAGCTGCTGATGAAAAGGAAGAAGAATCTGATGAAGGAGATGAGCTGGATGAGGAAACTCCGGCTATCATGGTTAGAAAATTCGGAAGATTCTACAGCAAAAAAAAGAACAAGAGATTCTTCAAGAAAGGAGCAGCTGGAGAAAGCAAGAAAGAGACAAAAGAACCTGTGACTTGCTATGAATGCAAGAAGCAGGGACACATAAAGTGGGACTGCCCCCAATTCATCAAGAAACAAGAAAAGGAAAAGAAAGCTGCTGATAAAGGAAAGAAGAAGAAGGCCTACATCTCATCTATATGGGGCAACAGCTCAGATGAGGAAGAAGAAGATGAGGATGAGATTGCCAACATTTGTTTGATGGCACTTGCTTCTGAAGAAGCCACACCCTCACACAGCAGTGATCAGGAAGAAGAGGTATATGAATCTGAACCTTCCTATTCTGAATTACTAGATGCATTTCATGAGCTTCATGATGAATTCATTAAAGTTGCTAAAGAACTGAAATTAGCAAAGAAAAAGATAAATAAGCTGGAATCTCAAACCATAGTTTCTGAAATTGCCTCTTTACCTCCTACTGAGTCTGTTTGCTGCACCTCATGCACTGAACTTAAGCAAACTAATGATTATTTAGTTAAAAGCATGTCTAGGCTCACTAGAGGTAAAGATATGTTGTTTGCCTTGATGTGGAGCCAAAGAATATCACAAGGAAAAGCTGGTCTTGGATATGATCCATGTGCTATCAAGGAAAAGATTAGGAAGAAAAATCAGAATGTGTATATGAGATATTTTGTGCATGCTGAGAATAATAAAAAGAAAAATGATGCATCACCTCACATTGAAACATATGATCAACCAAGGCACGCTAAACAAAAGTATTATCTGCATTGTTTCCTTCCTGCCACTCAATCTAGCAGTTCATTCATTACCTGTCATTTCTGTAACAAGAAGGGACATATTTCCAGTTCTTGTGCATTGAAGAAAAATGGACTTGGCAGGAAAGCTGAATGGGTTCCCAAAGTTGCATCTGCATCTAGGGAATTACTTACTGACCGAAAAGGACCCAAGCAAATTTGGGTACCTAAAAGGAAAACATAAACTTTGTTTTGCAGGTTTGTCTCAAAGCTAAGAAAAGCAACAAATGGTATATAGACAGTGCCTGCTCAAGCAACATGACTGGTGATAAGGAGAAGTTCATCACCCTTAGAGACAAGAAAGGAGGAAAGGTGACCTTTGGAGGTGACCAATATGGCAAAATCAGTGGTATTGGAATTATGGGCAAAAATCCAGAAACATCCATTGAAGAGGTGCTGTTTGTGATTGGCCTCAACCACAACTTACTAAGCGTGAGTCAGACTTGTGACAAAGGAAACTGGGTGCTGTTTGACTCAAAGTTTTGCCTGGTCATCAGAAAAAGTGATCGCAAAGTAATCCTCAAAGCTCAAAGGGATGGTAACTGTTATACTATTGACCTTGATGAACTTCCTCCCTTGGACTCTGTATGTTTAATTAGTCAGGATAATGATAGTTGGCTATGGCATAGGAGATTAGCTCATGTTAACATGAATCAATTGTCTAAACTGATTAAAAATGAGCTAGTAACTGGTCTTCCTAAAATATCTTTTGAAAAAGATAAAGAATGTGATGCATGCCTAAGAGGAAAACAAACTAAATCATCCTTCAAATCTAAAAATTTAATTACCACAACAAGACCACTTGAACTGTTGCATATGGACTTAATTGGACCATTCAGGGTGAAAAGTCTTGGTGGTAATCTGTATGTGCTTGTAATTGTAGATGATTACTCTAGATTCACTTGGACATTGTTTCTTTCCTCTAAAAGTGATACCTTTGATGCATTTGTAACCTTAGCCAAGAAAGTGCAAAATGAGAAAGGTATTTCTATTGTGTCTATCAGGTCAGACCATGGAGGAGAATTTGAAAATGCATACTTCCTGGAGTACTGCAATGAGCATGGGATTGACCACAACTTCTCAGCACCAAGAACTCCTCAACAAAATGGAGTGGTGGAAAGGAAGAACAGAACCATTAGAGAAATGGCTAGAGCTATGCTGAATGAGAAGGAACTCTCTCAAGTGTTCTGGGCTGATGCAGTGAATACAGCAAGTTACATCATAAACAGAGCCTACATCAGACCAATCCTTGGGAAGACTCCTTATGAGCTGTACAAGGGAAGAAAGCCAAATATGTCACACCTCCATGTGTTCGGGTGCAAATGCTTCATTCACAACAATGGGAAAGAAAATCTGGGTAAGTTTGATGCCAAATCCGATGAAGGTATATTTTTGGGCTATTCAAGTAGGAGTAAGGCTTATAGGGTTTATAATAAAAGATCAAATATAGTAGAAGAATCAGTGCATGTGGTTTTCATTGAAAATGAAGCTGTTTCAAAACATGAGGATGATCTTACCATCAATTTTGAAAAACTGGGAATTTCTGACAAAAGTAAAACTGAACCTCCAAAGATATCTGAATCTGTTGACACAGAGGAAGATGTCCAGGAGCAAGAGTTTGATGAAGAAAATAATGAAGAAACAACTCAAGAACTCCCTAGAGCTTGGAGATATCAAAGGCATCACCCTGTTGATCAAGTAATAGGGAATGTTCAAGAGAAAGTCAAAACCAGAAAACAGTTAAGGGATCAAATGCTCAACTGTGCTTTCATTTCTGAAATTGAACCCAAATGTGCTGAAGAAGCCTTAACTGATGAATATTGGATTATGGCTATGCAAGATGAATTAAATCAATTTGTAAGAAATCAAGTTTGGGATTTAGTGCCCAGACCCAAAAATCATTCTGTTATTGGAACTAAATGGGTCTTTAGAAACAAACTTGATGAATCTGGAACAATAATCAGAAATAAAGATAGACTGGTTGCTAAATGGTATAATCAGGAAGAATGTATTGATTTTGAAGAAACCTTTGCACCAGTAGCTAGACTAGAGGCTATAAGAATACTGCTAGCATATGCATGCATGAAAAATATTTTATTATATCAAATGGATGTAAAAAGTGCCTTTCTGAATGGATATATCATGGAAGAAGTTTATGTAGATCAACCTCCAGGTTTTGAGGATTCTACAAAACCAAACCATGTTTATAAATTGAAGAAAGCTCTTTATGGGTTAAAGCAGGCCCCTAGAGCATGGTATGAGAGACTGAGCAATTTTCTGACTGAAAAGGGGTTTAACAGAGGCAAAGTTGACACAACCTTATTTACTAAGAAAGAAAATAAAGACTTACTAATTGTTCAAATTTATGTTGATGATATTATTTTTGGTGCTACTAATGAGGCTCTTTGCAAGAAATTTTCTAAGTTAATGCAGGGAGAATTCGAGATGTCTATGATGGGTGAACTCAATTTCTTCCTTGGATTGCAAATTAAACAGCAAGGTGATGGTATCTTTCTTAGTCAATCCAAGTATCTAAAGGAGCTGCTAAAGAAGTTTGGAATGGAGAATGCCAAGCCAATGAGAACACCTATGGCTACTGCAACCAAACTGGATATGGATGAGAATGGGAAGATGTTTGACATTACTCAGTACAGAAAAATGATTGGATCCCTGCTGTACTTAACTGCCAGCAGACTTGACATTATGTTCAGTGTCTGCATGTGTGCAAGGTTCTAATCATGCCCCAAAGAATCCCATGCAACAGCTGTGAAAAGAATTTTTAGATATCTTATTGGAACATCACAGATGGGTCTTTGGTATCCAAAAGGCAATGGAGAAGACCTCAAAGGATACACAGATGCTGATTTTGTAGGATCTAAAACTGACAGAAAAAGCACAAGTGGAACCTGTCAGTTCCTTGGAGGATCCCTAGTTTCATGGTTCAGCAAAAAGCAAAATAGTGTGGCCTTATCTACTGCAGAAGCTGAGTATGTTGCAGCTGGAAGCTATTGTGCCCAAGTCATCTGGATGAAACAGCAACTTGAAGATCTTGAGGTTAAAATAAAAGAGATACCAATCATGTGTGACAACCAAAGTGCTATAAATATCACCAAGAATCCTATCATGCATTCAAGGACAAAGCATATTGAAGTTAGGCACCACTTCATAAGAGATCACGCTCTGAAAGGAGAAGTCAGATTGGAGTACATCCCAACAGAGGATCAAGTTGCTGATATACTCACAAAACCTCTGCCAGAAGACAGGCTTTGTAAAATAAGGAGAGAATTGGGAATGGTAAACCCCAATGAACTGTAAGATATCTCTGTGCAATTCTGTCTTTAGAATTTTCAATATTAGAATTAATTCTAACTTAAGCATCGGAGTATGTTTAATTTGAGGTGCAGGTGCTCCTTGTGAAAATCAATGGCAATAAACATGAAGATTGGAGCACGTCAGAATGGAACAACCAGAAAATGGAGTAAATGATGTAAATTCTAAGTTTTGGATCCATTCTGTAAGTTTTTAAAGATGAAATTCGCATTTTAATGTGTGTTAGACGTATTTTGCTTCATAAATTGTGCCTTTGACATGGTCAATATGGTCAACATTCGGATTTCAGTTCACTAACAGACGAACTTCGGCCTGTTATGCCTTGGAACAGTTCTCAGTAATGCCTCAAAATTCGTCTGTTGAAACTTGAAAGTTCGAATTTTCAAAATCAGAAATTTCAAAGTTATGTTTGTCCAGCACTGCTACTCAAATTATTACTTCTTAACATACGAATGTTGGACAATCCTTACATAGTTGAAAAATTCGAATTTTCAGTTCAAAATTCGTCTGATGAATTATGTCCGTCATGTTGAATTATTGAAAGATGCAGCTCTGCATGTTTAATTCGTCTGTTGATTGATAGTTTGATTGTTGTCTGCCTTTTTCTTTTCAACATTCGAACTTTGGTGGAATAAAATTCGTCTGTTGTGCCTGTATTGCTTGTTTCAAGCCACTGTTAGACGAACTTTCATGATGAAAATTCGTCTGTCAGTAAGCTGTACTGAACGGTTTAACTTGTAACTGCCCGAAGTTCGAATTTTGACCCCTCAAAATTCGTCTGTCAGACGGTTACACACGTTAAATGCAACTGTTTTCCTTCAGAACAGACGCAACCCTATTTGTAACCTCTCTAAATCTGTTCTGATTCTCTCTTTAATCCTCTTAACTCCTGTCCAAAAACCGTCATTCTTCACTGCTTAAACTTCCATTCGTACCCCATAAACCTTTCCTTAACCTCATGCTGCATCATTCCACTAAAAAATGGCGAGAGTAAAGATCTCCGGAGCAGGACAAGCTGGAACTCGGCCAAAAAGAACGGTAAAATCTCAATATGCTACAAAGGAAGGAGAGAAATCCAAGAGAAAGGCCGAACCCAGTAAAGCTACCCCTTCTAAATGCCAGAAATCATCATCCAAGGCAGATTCACAGAAAACTGGACCTTCCTCATCAAAAACCGCGGTCCCTTCGGCTGATACTGCTACTGTGGCTTCCTCCTCTTCTACACAATCTGGAGAATTTGAGCTTACTACACTGCCACTTTGGAGCACTCCTGAGATTCAAGAAGAGTTTTCTGCCAAGTTTTCCAGCAAAAAGGTAATCAAGCCTCACTGTGTAAATATGGAGCAATTTTTGATATCCAACAACTTTGATGCTGCATTATGGTTGATAAGATACAAAAACCTGTTGGAAATTGCTGAAAAATATGATGATGAAGTAGTGAAAACTTGGTATGCCTCTCTTCAATATAACAGCAAGAAAAAGAAATGGGAGGTCACTTTGAGATCAAGGACCATCTGGCTTGCTGATGAAACAATCAATGAAGTGCTGGAAATCCCAGGACAAGATGGGCTGAAAATTGACATCACAGCCTCTGGATATATGGATGAGGCAAGCACAGCCAATGAAGAAGGTGGATCATTTCTGAACTACAAAGAGAGCACCATCTTGGACACCTTATTCAGGAGAAAGGAAAACAGGACAACAATAAATCTGTTGAAGCCCACAGACCTAAGTGTACAAGTCAGGATCCTGTACTATATAGTGTCCAGAATCATATTCAACAAGGGTGGTAGCTTCAATTTGATAACAAGGGCAGAGGCTCATGTGATGACTGCTTTTATACATGGGAAGCTGATTAACATAGGTCATATCATTCTCCAGAGGATGATAAAGGCAAGGGATCAGAGGAAGGATTCCACACTCCCCTATGCCGCAATTATTTCAAGAATCCTGCAGCATGCTAGAATTCAACACATTGAAAAGGGGAAAGGAAAACTTATTGAGGCATTCAAAGAGGAGGAACTGCAAAGGATGGGCATTGAAAGAGATGAAGGACGATGGGTTGGAAAGGGAGCAGGGAAATCTGAAGACTTGTTCTTTGTTACTGATGCATCCCTCCAACAAGAAGGAACTTCCGAGGCCCCTGGCAAATCTGTACCTCAGCCTTCTCAGCCAATCCCATCTCCCTCCAGGCCTACTCACCCTCCTTCCACTCCCTTCTCACGGGGCAAGCCAACAAAGGTCACTGAGTTGTTTGACAGTCTGTCAATACTCATTCTCAGCATAAGAGATGAGCAAATAGCCAAATTTGCTCATCTACAAGATCAGATCCATCAGTTGGCTGTAAATATGAAGGTGGTGGCTGATGCCTATGAAGAGATAAGAAATGCAATTCCTACCACTTCAGCTCCACCTCAGCCTGGTGTCCCTGAGCCTACTCTGTCTCCATCCCCTGTGCCTCCAAGTCCCTTCGAGATTGCCTCCTCTGACCATGATGATGATGAGATAGATGGTGCTGGTGCAATGAGAACACCAAGTCCTGGTCCACCCTTGGACTATGGATTGGGAGAAGAAGAACTCTAAGATACAAGCCCTCATGAGCCCATGCAAGAAGATGCTCAGGAATCAATTCTGTCAACTCAAGAAATTGAGCAAGTTTAAAGACTAGTTGCAGCCATTTCAAGCTCCTCTATGCAAGAAGATGTGAGCACTGAAGAAAGGAGCCTTGTACCTGTTCTTGACTATATTGCCATTGCTCACAATGCACTACTGGAAGCTCAGAGGAGAAGACTGGAAGAAATGTTTCCTCCTGCTCAACCAGCTTCCTCTTCTCTAGCTGCCTATGGTCTTACAGAGGAACAAAGAGCTCAACTAGCTCTTTCCAGACAGGCAATGCAGGAGCTGCTGGAAATCTCTGATGAGGAAACAAGCACTGAGGCCCCAGCTGAACCTGAAATCCCTTTTGCTCCTGTGCCCCTTCGTGCTATTCCTGTCTCTCAGATCCCTCCTCCAGCTGATTTTGTTGGCCTTCTTGATGATGTCAAAAAGGGGGAGAAGTCTGGGCAAACTGGAAAGCCTGCTGCTGAGCAATCTGGTAAAGGAAAAGGGAAATCCTACAGCAAGAAGACCAAGTCCAAGAAGAAATGATTGGAGATTTAGCTTAAGTCCTCTTGTTGTACTTTGTACTGTGTATTTGTGTTTTGGATTTGTTGTCTGAACTGGATTTGATGTTTGAACTTTGCTTATTGTGTTTTTGTACAAGCAACTCTTGATTAAATGAATGGATTCCTTTGTTGCAATGTTTTGTGCCTTAAGTCTGTTGATATCTTATGCATATGTTGAGGGGGAGCTTGTGAAAGCAAACCTAAGTACTAATCCAGTTTGTAAGTTGTTTTGTCATCATCAAAAAGGGGGAGAATGTTGAAACAAGAGTTTTGATGATTCCAAACCAACATTCAAGAGCTTGGATTGAAGATATCAAAGGAGAGCAAAGCTGTTTCAAGTGAAGATTTTCTGAGTACTTGCTGTTAGATTTTTTGAAGGATCCTTTGTTTTTGTTATGACTGGGTAAAAGATTTTGATTTGAAGAAAAGAAGTTTTCAAACTTTGATTTTATGTTAAAACTTCAAATATTTGAATAACACCCACAAACAGACGATGGTTGAAAAGTTTAAGCTAAACTGTCAAGTTGGAAATTCGAACTTTGCCTTTGGAAATTCGAATTTCGAGCTAAAACTGAATAAGTCTGAAGAGATGGCTCTCTGTCAGACGAATTTTGATTGTTCAAAATTCAAATTTTCATCTAGTCTGAAAAGAGGCCTTTTGCTAACAGACGAACTTCACACTTTCAAAATTCGAATTTCAAGTAAAATGAAGTTTGTAAAAACCAAAGAAATTCGTCTGAAACTATGATAAAGTGCATCTGAAATCAAAATGAAATTGAGTTTGATAAATGCTCTCTGACAGACGAATTTTGAAGTACCAACATTCGAATTTTCATATAAGTCTGAAAGATGCTTCTTTACAACAGACGAACTTTGAGTCTTCAATATTCGAATTTCAAACAAAACAAAACTTGAGAAAATGGAAGAAATTTGTCTGTAACAATGTTAAACTTCACCTAAGATCAAGAGTGATTTAAGTTTCAAAACTGCTCTCTGACAGACGAACTTTGAACATTGAAATTCGAATTTCAGAAGCTAAGTTCTTGAGTCTATTAAAATGAAACATTGACATACGAATAAAAAGAACTTGCAACATTCGAATGATGAAATTAGTCTGAAAAGAGTTTCTCTGACAGACGAATTTCACTCTTTCAAAATTCGAATTTCGAAGAAAGTAATCTACTGTGTCCATTAAACGTTCAATGGACAGACGAATTTTGGTGATCCAAAATTCGAATTTCGAAGGCACTGTAGAAAATTGAAAACACTGTTCACACTTAATCGAAAAACTCTCTTCTTGAAAATTCGTATGTCACATTGTGAAAATATTTTGTAAGTTTCAAAATTCGAATTTCTTCATGAACAGACGAACTTCGAGCTGTAACGTTGGAAGCTTTAATCTTCGGTTTCTTCGAAATTCGTCTGTTGGCCAACCAAAATTCGAATTTCAGTATGTCAGAAACATTAAATGCGGTTGGTAAACGGATAGTTTTTCAGAGTAACCGTTGAATAACTTCCCCAACGGATAGATTTAGTCTCTAACGGATATTTGAGACCTAAATCTATAAATACAACATTTATTGAAGTTGTGGGTAACGAATCAAACTTGTGTATACCGAATTTCTGTTGAATCTTCTTCTCAAAAGCTTTTACCCTCTTAACTTCTAAACTTGTACTTAAACTTTCATATCCACTCTTTACAAGAGAGTTATTTCATTGTAATCAATCTATTCTTCATCTGGGAGATAGATTTACTTGTGAGGGGTATTCACAAGGGGATTGGGAAGCACATAGTGAAAGTGCTTGGAAAGTTTGAGAGAGCTCAGAAACAGAGCATACTCATGTACTGTGGCTTTAGCAAGAAGCCCACTGAAATTCTTGCTGTATAGTGGACAAATCTCAAGAGGTGTCTTGGGGACTGGATGTAGGTCAAGTGAATAGACCGAACCAGGATAAATCACTGACTTCTCTTCTTCTTATCTTTACTTTTCACCTTGCTCTGTTTTACGCATTGTTTTCATTATACTGTGATATCTTTACTTACTTCACTTTGTGCAGAAAAATTTTAAACTTCCCAATTCACCCCCCGTCTTGGGAAGTCAGCCCTGCTAACACAATCCCCTTGTAATTTTCCCTCACAAGCAAATCTATCTTCCAGATGAAGAGTAGATTGTTTACAAAGATATAACTCTCTTGAGTAGAGTAGATATGAAGGTTAAAGTACAGATATTGAAGTTGAGAGGTTAAAAGCTTTTGAGAAGAAGATTTGGTAGAAATTCGGTATATACAAGTTTGATTCGTTACCCACAACTTCAAATGATGTTGTATTTATAGATTTTGGCCTTAACTATCCGTTAGAGACTAAATCTATCCGTTGAGGAAGTTATCCAACGGTTACTCTAAAAAACTATCCATTTACCAACCGCATTTAATGTTTCTGACATACTGAAATTCAAATTTTGGTTAGTCAACAGACGAATTTCAAAGGAACCGAAGGTTAAAGCTTCCAACGTTACAGCACGAAGTTCGTCTGTTCATGAAGTGAAATTCAAATTTTGAAACTTACAAAATATTTTCACAATGTGACATATGAATTTTCAAGAAGAAAGTTTTTCAGTTAAGAGTGAACAGTGTTTTCAACTTTCTACTGTGCCTTCAAAATTCGAATTTTGGAACCCCAAAATTTGTCTGTCTGTAGAACGTTCAAGGAGGCACAGTAGTTCACTTTCTTCGAAATTCAAATTTTGAAGGAGTGAAGTTCGTCTGTCAGAGAGATTCTTTTCAAACTAACTTCAACATTCGAAGTTACAAAACTCTGTCATTCGTATGTCAACATTTCATTCCAACAGACTCACAACCTTAGCTTCTGAAATTCAAATTTTAATGTTCAAAGTTCATCTGACAAAAAGCAGTTTTGAAACTTATTCTTGATCTCAGATGAACTTTAACATTGTTTTAGATGAATTTCTTCTATTTTCATAAGTTGTGTTTTGTCTGAAATTTGAATTTTGAAGACTCAAAGTTCATCTGTTTCAAAGAAGCCACTCTCAGACTTATATGAAAATTCGAATGTTGGAAAGGCAAAGTTCGTCTGTCAGATAGTATTCTTTGAAACTCAATTTTATCTTGATTTCAGATTATTTCAGACGAATTTCTTTGGTTTTCTCAAACTGCATTTTATCTGAAATTCAAATTTTGAAGATCTCAAGTTCGTCTGTCACTAAAAGGCTTCTTTCAGACTTAGATGAAAATTCGAATTTTGGAGAAGAAAATTCGTCTGATAGAGAGACATCTCTTCAGACTTGTTTAGTTTTAGCCCGAAATTCGAATTTCCTAAGGCAAAGTTCAAATTTCCAACATGCCAGTTCAGTTTAAATTTTCAAACTTTGTCTGTTTGTGGGTATCTTTCAAATAAGTCAAGATTTAACATAAAATCAAGGTTTAAAAACATCTTTACCTAAAATCAAAAGCTTTTACCCATACATAACTAAAGCTAAAGATCATACAGTAGATCTAGCAGCAATTACTTAGAAATCCTTCACTTGAAACACTTTGAGCTCCTTTGATATCTTCAATCCAAGCTCTTGCATGCTGGTTTGGAATCATCAAAACTCTTGATTCAACGAGTTTTACCTTCTTCAGAAATATCTAAGTTCTTAAAGTTAGAAATAAGATCATCTTCATCAATGACATGCTTGTAAACTTTTTCATTTTCAATAAGCACAACATGCATAGATTCCTCTACAAATTTAGTTTTCTTATTGAAGACTCTATATGCTTTACTCCTACTAGAATAGCCCAGAAATATACCTTCATCATTTTTGGAGTCAAACTTATCCAAATTCTCCTTTCCATTGTTGTGGATGAAACATTTACAACCGAACACATGCAGATGTGAAAGGTTTGGCTTCCTTTCTTTGTACAAGCCATAAGGAGCCTTCCCTAGAATTGGTCTGATGTAGGCTTTGTTGGTAATGTAACTTGCTGTGTTTACTACATCAGCCCAGAATACTTGAGAGAGTTCCTTTTCATTCAGCATTGCTCTTGCCATTTCTTTAATTGTTCTGTTCTTCCTTTCCATCACTCCATTCTGCTGAAGGGTTCTTGGAGCTGAGAAATTATGATTGATTCCATGTTCATCACAGTACTCCAGAAAGCATGAATTTTCAAACTCTCCTCCATGGTCAGACCTGATAGACAATAGAAATATCATTCTCATTTTACACTTTCTTATCTAAGGTTACAAATGCATTGAATGTTTCACTTTTGGAAGAAAGAAACAAGGTCCAGGTAAACCTAGAGTAATCATCTACAATCACAAGAACATACAAATTTTCACCAATGCTTTTTACTCTAGATGGACCAATCAGATCCATATGCAATAGTTACAGTGGTCTAGATGTGGTGACTACATTTTTAGATTTAAAATATTATTTAGTTTGTTTTCCTTTAAAGCATGCATCACATTCTTTGTCTTTTTCAAACGAGATTTTTGATAAGTCAGTGACTAACTCATTCTTAATCAATTTTGACAGTTGGTTCATGTTGACATGTGCTAATCTTCTATGCCACAACTAACTATCATTATCCTGACTAATCAAATAGACAGATTCTAAGGAAGGAAGTTCATCAGGATCAATAGTATAGCAGTTACCATCCCTTTGAGCCTTGAGGATTACTTTGTGATCACTTTTTCGGATGATCAGGCAAAGTTTTAAGTCAAACAGTACCCAGTTGCCTTTGTCACATATCTGACTCACACTTAGCAGATTATGATTGAGGCCAATTACAAATAGCACATCTTCAATAGATGTTTCAGGATTCTTGCCCACAATACCAATTCCAACTACTTTTCCGTATTGATCACCTCCAAATGTCACCTTTCCTTTCTTTTTGTCTCTAAGGGTAATGAACTTCTCCTTGTCACCAGTCATGTGACTTGAGCAGGCACTATCCATGCACCATTTGTTGCTCTTTCTTGTTTTAAGACAGTTCTGCAATAGAAAGTTCAAAGTTTCTTTTTAGGTACCCAAATTTGCTTGGGTCCTTTTTTGTCGGTGGCATTTTTCCTAGATATGAGTGTATCTTTGGGAACCCATTTTACCTTCTTGTCAAGTCCATTTTTCTTCAATATACATGAACTGGAAATATGTCCCTTCTTGTTACAGAAGTAATAGGTGGTGAAAGGGCTGGTATATTGTGATGTAGGAAGAAAGCAATGCATATAATATTTTTGTTTCACATATCTTGGTTGATTATAGGATTCAATGCGGTTTGAAACATGATCTTTCTTCTTATGCCCATTAGCATGCACAAAATGCCTCATATACAGATTTTGATTTTTCTTTTTAATCATTTCTTTTGCTGCACAAGAATCATAGCCAAGTCCAGCATTTCCTTGTGTAATTCCTTGACTTCCCATTAAAGCAAATAATATATCTTTACCCTTAATAAGTCTAGTCATTCCTCTTAGTAGATAGTCATTAGTTTGCTTTAATTCACGATGTACAGCCAGCAGATTCAGATTCATGCAAAGATGTAATGTCAGAAATATTGCACTGAGATTCTAGCTTGTTAATCTTTTTCTTAGCCTGTCTCAGTTCTTTAGCTGTCTTAATAAATTTATCATGCAGTTCATGAAATACATCAAGTAATTCAAAATAGGAAGGTTCAGATTCATATACCTCATCCTCATGATCACTGTTGGATGAATTTTGAGTTTCTTCATATGCAAGCGCCATCAAGCAGATATTGGCTATTTTATCTTCATCATCTTTTTCTTCATCTGAGCTGTTATCTCAGATTGATAAGATGTATGCTCTCTTCTTCTTGCTCTTGTTAGCAACTTTCTTTTCTTTCTCTCGCTTCTTTAGGAATTGTGGACAATCCCATTTGATGTGCCCTCACTTTTTGCATTTGTAGCAAGTGACAGGTTCTTTTTCTTCTTTCTTGTTGTCTGCAGTTGCTCCTTTCTTGAAGAATCTTTTGTTTCTTTCTGTTGTAGAACCTTCTGAATTTTCTGACCATCATAGCCAGAGTTTCTTCATCTAATTCATCTCCATCATCAGATTCTTCTTCTTTCTCTTCAGCAGCTTTCAGAGCAAGACCTTTCTTTTTCTTTTCTTGTCCTGCTTCCTTGAGAGCCTTTATCTTTCCCTCATATTCTTCAAGGCTACCAAAGAGGGCTATGACAGAGGCCATTCATTCTCCTCTGGCTTCCTCTATTGCTGTTACTTTGGGTTGCCATTCTAGAGGAAGAGCTCTAAGAATTTTTTTCACCTTCTCTGGTTGGGTGTACTCCTTGCCAAGACTCTTCAATTGATTCACAATAAGGGTGAATCTCTTTTATAGCTCTTTGATGCTCTTTCCTTCCACCATTTTGAAGCTTTCGTATTCACCAATGCAGGAGTTCAATTTGTTTTCTCTTACTCCACTAACTCCTTCATGAGCGATTTCTAAAGTGTCCCACATACCCTTGGCTATGGAACATTGTGACACTTTGCAGAATTTGTCTTGGTTTAATGCACTGACCAGGCAGTGTTTTGCCTTAAAGTTCAGCAAGACTCTTCTCCTATCTTCCTTATTCCATTTGTTCTCTAGATTCTCCTTATATTTTCCATCATCCTGCAGTTTCATTGGGATAAAGTCTCCTTTCTGGATGACAGATTGTCCAGATCAATGGACTGGAGATAGATTTGCATTCTCATCTTCTAGAATCCATAGTGTTCTCCATTAAAGCCAGGTGATCTGTTTGTGTTGTTTTCCTCAAGTAGTATACTTTCTCCAAAGCCAGCCATTAAATTTCTCGGACTGCTAGATCCTTTGTTTGGGAATCCAGGCTCTGATACTACTTATTATATATGTTGGCTTCCCAAGAGGGGAGTGAATTGGGAAACCTAAAATTTTCTGCAAAAGTCGGAAGGATGATGAAGACAGGAATGATAGTAAAACAGAGTATAAAGGTACAGTAAGGTAAAAGCAGTAAAAGAGAAGGGAAGACACAGATGTTTATCCTGGTTCGATCTCTTTATCTTGACCTACATCTAGTCCCCAAGCAATTACTTGAGATTATCCACTATCTTACAAGAATTCAGTAGGCTTCTTGCAATTATCTCAGTACAACTTTGATGCTTTATTCTTAGAGCTTATAACCTCTCTCTTTGCACTCTAGCTAAATGCTTTCCAAATCCCTTGTGATATCCCCTCACAAGAAAATCTTTCTTCCAGATGAAGATAAGATTGATTACAAAGAATGAACTCTCTAATTTAAAGTGTATAAAAAAGTTGAAGTTCAGAAGAATGAAGTATGAGAGTAAAAGACTTTGAGTTGAGAATTTGACAGAATTTCAGTATATACAATGTAAATTCGTTACCCACAACTTCAAATGAAATTCTATTTATAGATTTATGTCTTAACTAATTGTTAGAGACAAGATCTAGCCGTTAGAGACGTTACCCAATGGTTACTCTGAAAAACTATCTGTTCACCAACCACATTTAATGCTTCTGACATTTAAAGTTCGAATTTTGGTTGGTCAACAGATAAATTTCACAAATACCGAAAGTTAAATACTTTAACATTGAACTTCAAAGTTCATTTGTTTATGGAGCAATGTTCAAATTTCCATCTTTGAAAAAATATTTCTGTGTTGGAACATACGAATTTTCAAGTTAAAGTTCTTCTGATAAGTGTGAACGGTAGTCTCTTATTGCTACAGTGCCTTCAAAGTTCGAATTTTGGTGCCCAAAATTCGTCTGTCAGTGAGCAACTCAATATGGCACAATAGTTCATTTTTTCAAAATTTGAATTTTCAAGGTTCAAAGTTCATCTGTCAGAGGAAGCTCTTATCATACTTATTTCAAAGTTCAAATTTCTGAAAACTAACATTTGTATGTCAACAGATTATCATAACAGACTTGCAAGCTTTGTTTCTAAAATTTAAATTTTCAAAATCGAAGTTTATCTATCAATGAGCTAATTTTAGATTCTTTTTAATCTTCACTTTCAGATGAACTTTGAATTATCCTCAGACGAATTTTCAATTTTTATGAATTGTAGTTTATCAGAAATTCAAATTTTCAAAACTCAAAGTTCGTCTGTCAAAGAATGCTCTCATCAGACTCATGTCAAAGTTTGAATTTCTGCATTCAAAGTTCATCTATTAGAGGAATCTCTTTTCTAACTAACTTATTTTCAATTCGAAATTCGAATTTCAAAAGGCAAAGTCTAATTTTAAAAGTAATAGTTCAGCATTAGCACTTCAAAGTTAGTCTGTTAGTGGGTGATTTTCAAATATTCCATGAATTAACATGGGATCATATTTCTAAAAACATTCTTTTGCCAATTCAAAGCCTTTTACTCAAATTAAACAAGGTAAGAAGTCCTACATATAATCTTGTGCTGATTTTACTTGGATTTCTCAATTTGGGATCTTTCATGCACCTTTGATATCTTCTTTCCACGCTCTGGAAGGTTGGTTTGGAATTATCAAAACACTTGATTCAACAGTTGTAACATACTCAGCTTCTGCAATGGAGAGAGCCACACTGTTCTACTGTTTGCTGAACCATGAAACCAAGGATCCTCTAAGGAACTAACATGTTCCACTTGTGCTTTTTCTGTCAGTTTTGGATCCAGCATCAATATATCCCATGAGTTCTTCTTCATTGCCCTTTGGATACCAAAGTCTCATATGTGATGTTCCAATTAGATATCTGAAGATGCATTTTACAACAGTTGCATCGGTTTCTTTGGGACATGATTGGAATCTTGCACACATACAAACACTAAACATCATGTCAGGTTTGCTAGCTATTAGGTATAACAAGGATCCAATCATTCTCCTATATTGAGTTATGTCAAAGGTCTTTCCTCCTTCATCCATATCAAGCTTTGTTGCAGTAGCTATAGGAGTTCTCATTGACTTGGCTTTTTTCATGCCAAACTTTTTCGACAACTCTTTCAGATATTTTGATTGGTTGAGGAAGATGTTATCATCACATTGCTTAATTTGTAATACAAGGAAGAAGTTGAGCTCACCTATCATTGACATTTCGAATTCACCCTGCATTAGTTTAGAGAAATTCTTGCATAGAGATTCATTAGTAACATATAAATATAATATCATCAACATAAATTTGAACAATAAGAAAGTCTTTGTTTTCTTTCTTGGTGAACAGAGTTGTATCTACTTTTCCTCTATTAAATCCCTTTTCAGTTAGAAAATTGCTTAGCATTTCATACCATGCTCTAAGAAGAGCTTTCTTCAGTTTATAAACATGATTTGGTTTTGTCGAGTCCTTAAAGCCTGGAGGTTGATTCACATAAACCTCCTCCATGATATATTCATTCAGAAAAGCACTTTTTACATTTATTTGATATAACATTATGTTTTTCATACATGCATAGGCCAATAGGATTCTAATTGCTTCCAATCTTGCAACTAGAGCAAAAGTTTCCTCAAAATCAATACATTCTTCTTGACTATATCCTTTGGCAACTAATATTGCTTTATTTCTAATGATTGTTCCTGATTCATCAAGTTTATTTCTAAAAACCCATTTAGTGCCAATAATAGGGAATTTTTAGGTCTAGGCACTAAATCCCAAACTTGATTTCTTTCAAACTAATTTAGTTCATCTTACATAGCTAGAATCCAGTACTCATCAATTAAGGCTTCTTCAGCACACTTAGGTTCAATTTGGGAAATAAAAGCATAATTGATCATTTGATCCCTAAGTTGTTTTCTGGTTTTAACTTTTTCCTGAACATCCCCAATCACTTGATCAACTGGATAATTCCTTTGATATCTCCAAACTTTAGGAAGTTCTTGAGACATTTTCTCATTTTTCTCATACTCAAGATCTTTCTCCGAAAATCCTCCTCTATGTTAGTAGATTTAGATATTTTTGGAGGCTCAATTTTATCTTCTTCAAAAAGATTTAAGTTCTTAAAGTTGGAGATAAGATCATCTTCATCAATGACATGCTTGGAGACTATTTCATTTTCAATAAACACAACATGCACATTTTCTTCTACTGATCTAGTCTTTTTATTAAAAACTCTATATGCTTTACTCCTACTAGAATAGTCAAGAAACATACCTTCATAAGATTTGGCGTCAAACTTACCTAGATTCCTCTTTCCATTGTTGTGGATGAAACATTTACAGCTGAATACATGCAAATGTGAAAGGTTTGGCTTCCTCCCTTTAATACAGCTAATAAGGAGTCTTATCCAGAATTGGTCTAATATAGGCTCTGTTAATGATATAACTTGTTGTGTTTACTGCATTAGCCCAAAATACTTAAGGGAGTTCTTTTTCATTCAGCATTGCTCTTGCCATTTCTTCAATTGTTCTGTTCTTCCTTTCCACCACTCTATTTTGCTGAGGAGTCCTTAGTTCTGAAAAGTTGTGATCAATTCCATGTTCATCACAGTACTCTAGAAAACTTGAATTTTCAAATTCTCCTCCATGATCAGACCTGATAGACACAATAGAAATACCTTTCCTATTTTATATTTTCTTAACCAAGGTTATAAATGCATCAAATGTTTCACTTTTGGAAGAAAGAAATAAAGTCCAGTTAAATCTAGAGTAATCATCCACAATCACAAGAACATACAGGTTTCCACTAGTGCTTTTTACTCTAGATGGATCTATCAAATCTATATGCAATAGTTACATTGGTCTAGATGTGGTGACTACATTTTTAGATTTGAAAGATGATTGGGTTTGTTTTCCTTTGAGGCATAAATCACATTCTTTGTCTTTTTCAAAAGAAATTTTTAGTAAACCAGTGACTAAATCATTCTTAATCAATTTTGATAACTGGTTCATGTTAACATATGCCAGTCTTCTATGCCACAACTAACTATCATTATCTTGACTAATTAAATAGACAGAATCTAAGAAAGGAAGTTTATTAAGATCAATGGTATAGCAGTTACCATCCCTTTAAGCCTTGAGGATTACATTACTTTCACTTTTTTCGGATGACCAGGCAGAATTTTGAGTCAAACAGTACCCATTTCCCTTTGTCACATGTCTGACTCACACTTAGTAGGTTGTGATTGAGACCAATTACAAACAGCACATCTTCTATAGATATTTTAGGATTCTTACCCACAATACCAATGCCAATTATTTTGCCATATTGGTTACCTCCAAAGGTCACCTTTCCTTTCCTCCTTTCTTGTCTCTAAGGGTGATGAACTTCTCCTTATCACCAGTCATATGGCTTAAGCAAGCATTATCTGTATACCATTTGTTACTTTTTCTTACTCTAAGACAAATCTACAAAACAAGGTTCAGATTTTCTTTTTAGGTACCTAAATTTGCTTGGGTCCTTTTCTGTCAGTGGCATTTTCCTTGAATACAAATGTACCTTTGGGAACCCATTCTACATTCCTGTTAAGTCCATTTTTCTTTAACAAACATGAATTGGAAATGTGTCCCGTCTTGTTACAGAAGTGATAGGTGATAAAGGGACTACTAGATTGTGATGCAAAAAGAAAGCAATGCAGATAATACTTTTGTTTCACATATTTTGGTTGGACATAGGATTCAATGCGTTTTGGAGTGTGATTTTTCTTTTCATGTCCATCATATGCACAAAATGCCTCATATACAGATTTTAATTTTTCTTTTTAATCTTTTCTTTAATTGCACAAGGATCATAGCATAATCTAGCTTTTCCTTATGCAATTCTCTGACTTTCCATTAAAGCAAACAACATATATTTTCCCTTAGTAAGTCTAGCTATGCTCTTCAATAGATATTCATTAATCTGCTTTAGTTCAATACATGATGTACAACAAGCAGATTTAGTTTTGTGCAGAGATGCAGTGTCAGAGATTTTGCAATTAGATTCTAACTTGCTAATCTTTTTTCTAGCCTATTTTAGTTCTTTAGCAGTCTTAATGAACTCATCATGCAGATCATAAAATGCATCAAGCAATTCAGAATAGGAAGGTTCAGATTCAGATACCTTATCTTCATGATCACTATTGGATGAGCTCGGAGTCTTTTCAGATGCAAGTGCCATCAAGCAGATATTGGCAATTTCTTCTTCATCATCATCTTCTTCATCTAAATTGTTGCCCTAGATTGATGAGATGTATGCCCTCTTCTTTTTGCCCTTGTCAGTAGCTTTCTTTTCCTTCTCTTACTTCTTTAGGAATTGTGGACAATCTCATTTGATGTGCCCTTACTTTTTGCATTCATAACATGTGACAATCTCTTTTCCTTCTTTCTTGTTGTCTCCAGCTGCTCCTTTCTTGAAGAATCTTTTATTTCTTTTCTTGTTATAAAACCTTTCAAATTTTCTAACCATCATAACCAGAGTCTCTTCATCTAGTTCATCACCATCATCAGATTTTTCTTCTTTTTCTTTTATAGCTTTTAAAGCAAGTCCCTTCTTTTTCCTGTCTTGATCTACTTCCTTGAGAGCTTTCATTTTTCCTTTATACTCTTCAAGGTTACTGAAGAGTGCTATGACAGAAGCCATTAACTCTACTCTGGCTTCCTCTATTGTTGTTACTTTTGGTTGCCAATCCAGAGGAATAACTGTAAGGATTTTTCTGACTTTCTTTGGCTGAGTGTACTCCTTGCCAAGACTCTTCAGTTGATTCACAATGAGGGTGAATTTCTTTTGCAACTCTTCTTAACTCTTACCTTCCACCATTCTAAAACTTTTATACTCACTAATATAGGAGTTTAATTTGTTCTCCCTTACTCTAGTGATTCCTTGTGAGCGATTTCTAGAGTGTCCCACATATCCTTGGCTGTGGAACATTGTGACACTCTATAGAATTCGCCCTGGTTTAATGCACTAACCAGGCAGTGTTTTGCTTTAAAGTTCAGCAGGACTCTTCTCTTATCTTCCTCATTCCACTCATCTTCTGGCTTCTCCTTGTATTTCTCATCATCCTGCAGCTTCATTGGGACAAAATCTCCCTTTTGGATGATAGACCAGATGTCTAGATCAATGGACTGGAGATAGATTTTCATTCTCATCTTCCAGTATCCATAGTATTCTCACTGAAGCTAGGATCTCTGTTTGTGTTGTTTCCCTCTGGTAGAATACTCTCTCCAAAACTAGCCATTGAATTTCCTGGATTATTGGATCATTTGTTTGAGAGATTCTGATATCACTTGTTAGATATGCTGGCTTCCCAAGAGGGGGTGAATTAGGAAGATTAAAATTTTCTACAAAAGTGTAAAAGAGTAGTGAAAGCAAGAGTGACAGTAAAAGTAGAGTATAAAATATAACCAAGTGAAAAATAAGATAAGGGAAGAGAAGACACAAATATTTGTTCTAGTTTGGTCTCTTTGTCTTGACCTACGTCCAATCCTCAAGCTATCACTTGAGATTTTCCACTATCTTACAAGAATTCAGTGGGCTTCTTGTAATGCTTTAGTATAACTTGATACTCTGTTCCAAAAGCTTATAATCTAACTCTCTACACTCTAGCTAAGTGTTTCCCAAATTTCTTGTGAAATCCCCTCACAAGAAAATCTTTTTTTCAGATGAAAATAATATTGATTATAGTAAATGAACTCTCTAATTTAGAGTGTATATGAAAGTTGAAGTACAAGATATGAAGTATGTGAGAGTAGAAGATTTTGACTCAAGAATTTTGCAGAGTTTCTATATATATAATGTAAAATTGTTTCCCACATATTCAAATGAAGTTCTATTTATAGATTTATGTCTTAACTATATGTTAGATACAAGATCTAGCTGTTAGAGACGTTATCCAATAGTTACTCTGAAAAACGATTCGTTCACCCAACTGCATTTAATGCGTCTGACATTCAAAGTTCAAATTTTGGTGTGTCAACAGACGAATTTCGCAGAGACCGTGAGCTAAAGACTTTAACATTGAACTTCGAAGTTCATCTGTTCTAAAGCAAAGTTCGAATTTTTATCTTTGGTAAATGTTTCTATGTTGGAACATACGAATTTTCAAGTTTAAAGTTCTTCTGGTAAGTGTAAATAGTTGTTCCATATTGCTACAATGCCTTTGAAGTTTGAATTTTGGTGCCCAAAATTTGTCTGTTAGTTGGCAGCTCAATATGGTACAATAGTTCTTCTTTTCGAAATTTGAATTTTCTAATACTAAAGGTCTTCTATCAGAGAAATCTTTTATCAGACCTAATTCAAAATTCAAATTTCTGAATATTAAAATTAGTATGTCAAAAGACTATCATAACAAACTTGCAAACTATCTTTCCAAAGTTTAAATTTTCAAAATCAAAGTTGCTCTGTTAGAGGGCTAATTTAGAACTTTTTTTTTTAAACTTTATTTTCAGATGAATTTTGACATATTTTCAGATGAATTTTTTATTTTTCATAGTTTGTGTTTTACTCGAAAATCAAATTTTCAAAGATGAAATTCATCTGTCAGAGGGACCTCTTTTTTAACTAACATATTTTCACTCCGAAGTTCGAATTTCAAATACCAAAATTTGAATTTTTAAAGTAACAAATCAAGTTTAACACTTTCAAAATTTGTCTGATAGTGGGTATTTTTCAAATACTTCATAAATTATTGTAAAAACATATTTTTAACACATTATCTTGCAAGATCAAAGTCTTTGGCTCATTTGAATTCAATAAGAAATCCTATATCTAATCTTATATTTGTTTTTCTTGGATTTCTTCACTTAAGATCTTTTATACACTTTTGATATCTTCCTTCCAAGCTCTAGTTGATTTGTAATCATCAAAATACTTGATTCAACAGAACCAACTACGATCTATTTTATGAATATTATAGTGGAAACATTAAAAAAAAAAACAAATAGTCAATTTATTATACATATATGTTTAATCGCATATATGTTAAATTGTTTTTTAATATTTATTTTATATTCAAATAATGTTTGAATATATTTTTCTTCTAATTATGTTGAGCTAATAATTAACTCATTTATGAATATTTCATATATTTTGTGTTTTGTTTGATTTGGGTTCGTGTATATTTTTCTTCATTATGAATGAACATATTTTAATACTATTATTTTAAAAACTTTTTGTCTAGAAAAATATGAAAGAAAAAAATGCAATCTTGCCTCATATGATTTATATTCAATGAATTAACTCAAATTATACTCATTGAGACTTTGATCTCATTTAATGCTACTGAGTATGCTGCTATAAGTATTATATCATATTCAAACTCAATTTTATCATATTTATACTCATTTTATTATATTCACATTTATATGATTTGATTATATATACGAATTTCTCTATGTTTTGCCTGTGTTTCGAATTCTAATTAAAGAAATAACAAATTGACTTCATCTCAAATGATTATGGAAACTTAAAATACTTTATTACAATTTCTAATCATTAGTATACCAACAAAAAATTCTTTAAAATAAGATTTTTAGAAGAAAATAATTTTAAATTAACTTTCAAAATAGTAGGTAATAACTTTCAAAATCCCTGAATTAGATGAGATAAAAGGTTAACAAAAATTTTTTTAGGCTATTAAAAATTAAAAACTTAGAATATCTTTGTCATAAAAAGTTTATAACACACTAAGAAACTAAATCCATTTTTAAAAAAAATACTGAGGAACAAAATAAGTCTTGAGGGAAAAAAAAAAAAAGACAAGTCAGTCTCATCAAAGACCCCAGCTCCCAGTCAACGTTGAAATAAAAATGTTAACCACGTCGGTGTGTTCAAGGTTGGGAGGACGGCTCTTTGATGAGTGGCAATAGAACGTCGAATTATTTGAACGGTTCAGATTCCCATGAAGTGCAAAGATAAGCAGGAAAGCTCCACGAATCCGGAACCTATCCTAATCTGCTTCTCGCGGCATCTGGCATAGCAATTCTCTGGCGGTACTCTGCTCGTCTCACTCTCCATCTCTTCTTCTCTCGCTGCCGTGAGTCTCTTCTCCGGTCTGGCATTTGTTCAGGAATCTTCATCTCTCCTCTTCCGGTGGTCTCTTCATCTCTTCTTCTCGTTGCAGCAAGGCGTTCAGGGTCTTCAGGAATCACCAGCAATATCCAGGTGAGTTGTTTCTTGTCTCACTACCTGTTGGAGATTATTTGTATTATCAGCTCCCAGAATTTGTTCTGTAGCTATAATTACAAAATCTGGTGAAGTTAATTTGGGTTCAGTCTTGAAAAGCAAAGAATTTGGGCTTTTGGACTGAAAACTAGATAGATAAGAGAAGATATTTGACTCTTTTTGTAACCCGTTATTACAGTATATATGTAACCTAAACATTTTTCTTCACATTATAACTCTTTCTTGTTTTAAATGCGTAGAATAAGCATTTATTGAGAAATGGGTTTGTCCGCGGGGTTCATATCATTTTCTTCTTGTACAATTGAAAGGTTTTGGCCACAAATAAGTAAAAGAAGCAAAGACAAAATGAGCATTCGGAGCACTCCCAAATGGGTAAGTACTCCGATGCTCATATTTGCCAATGTTTGAATCGATTGTTAACTTCCCGGCGAGATCTTCCGGTCACAATTACCAATGACCGGCTCAAAACTGGAGAACAGTTTGTGCATGAAGTAGTAGCTCTGGCTTACGGCCTTCAAGATATTGGAATCAAAGCCGGCGACGTAGTCGCAATCTGTGCTTACAACAGGTATGTTTTTTACTTTTTTTTTAAACAAAAAATATAAAATTACCATTTTAAAAATAATTTTCATATTTATTATTCTAGATTTGATTTCACTTGTTAGATATGAAAAAAGAAAATAATCTGAAACAAAATAGAGCAAATAAAGAAAATAAAATTAAACACTTTTTCCTTAAAATATCTAGTTAAGCCCATACTTTATTACCGTGCAATTTAGTACATCATTTTTTTTTTTAAGTTGTGTTTTGGAACCAAAAAATGAACATATTTAACTTTTGGGATCAAAGATGATTTTTTTGCGGGGTGAGAATCGAATTTCTTGAATTTAGAATCGATTTTTTTTTAGAAAAAATTAATTTGGTCCCAAAAACTAAATATGTTTTTTTTTGTCCCAAAACACAATTTTCCCCCCTTTTGTTCCTATTTTCAATTGCTTAACTACAACTTTCTTTTAATAAAAAAATTCAAGTTTTTTTTCATTGAAATTTAAAAAATACCTACAACTTAAATTATTTTGATTAAATAACAAACAATGGTTTTTTTTTTTAAATTTTACATATACAACTTTAGAACGTTTGTATATTAATGTTATTTATTTGTTCTTCTTAACCGGGTGCATTTGGCTGCGCATTATGTATTAGAACCTGTTGAATAAGTTGGTTGTTGGCAATTCTGTGACCAGTATATGTGTAGCAGCACATATTTTGTTGCAGATAAAAACATCTGTGCTTAACATTGAGCTTTTGACTTGCATTTTTCAATAAGATTGTTTATTTATGTTTGGGTGTCTACCTAATAGGAATCACTCTAATGGAAACATTACATTCGTATGAAGGTCAGCGATGTGATTATATGATCAAAATCCATTATTGTAAGATAGTTCTTTGACTTGATCAGTATGTGATATATAATAAGGCATCAGAAGTTTTAAGTTGCACTGTTTCATTTCGAGATAATGATGAGTTGAATAAAACAAAAAGAACACACTAAAAAGTTGCTCTTTTACATCCATTTCTGGATTTCTAGATTCTATCCTTCTTACTTTAGGTTTTCTAGGGTATATATAATTTTCCTTTTTCCATGAAGCTGGCAGAAAAAAAGGTTTACTGATTTGCCTTATGAACACATCATATCCTATGAAGTGTCTATTGATTTCTATTCCTTATTATGCTTTTATAATTTTTTATCCTCTCAGTGATTTGTATCTGGAGTGGTTATTGGCTATTGCATTTGTTGGTGGAATTGCTTCTCCCCTGAACTATCGATGGGTGAGTAGATTTTCTATGGACTTGATTACTCCTTATATATGAGTGATGATTATGAATTATCCTTGACTTGATTTTCTTTCTTGTTGACTTGAACATTATGAAGTCATGCTCCTGCCCTGATGACATTTTAATGCTATAGTGGAAAGAAATTACATTTCAATTTGTATGAAAATACGGAATTGGCTTTATTTGAAGTAGATTAATCTGGTCATATATATGTAAATTTTAATTTCATGATCATCAAGTGAGAAAAAAATTTCAATATGTAGTTGCATCTTTTTACTTCATAAGTTTTTCTTCTGGGGACTGGGGAATTGATGAAAGAGAGGAAGAAGTATGACTCACATTTTTTTTCCAACTACAAGCGGGTGTAGGAGAAATTTAAAATGGAGATGGCACAGCCCAAGAAGGGAGCTGCATTGTTCACAACTTGTCACATATAAATGAATATGACTGTAATACAGGAGGTTTGAGTGACAAGAAGCAACTCGGATTTGGATTCCCTCATTTGCTTAATTGTTCAAGTGAGGAGAGAGATAAAGATAGATGTGGGGTCCACCTATCAATGTGATTCCCATGTGGGTCCACACTATTTCTGCCTCTCTCCTCACTTCAGCAATTGAGCAACTGAGGGGATCCAAGTCGAAGGAGCTCTAACATTTTGTTTGGATGGTCATTTCTTGTCTCTGTGAAACCATATAGTGCATAAATTAATTTTATACTCCATCAACTTTGCTTGGTCAGTGCCCTTTTCTATAAGGCATGTCACCAACTATTGCTAATTTCATGCTTTACATCGATTTTGCCTATTAATTTTCCTCACCATCAGAGCATTCAAGAGGCAAAATTAGCAATTACCTCAGTGAGGCCAGTGATGTTGGTGACTGATGAGAGTTGTTACTCGTGGTTCTTAAGCCTCCAGAAAAATGATATTCCATCTCTGAGGTGGCATGTCTTTCTGGGCTCCCCGTCCTCAGATTTTAGCAAGAAGTGGAATGGTAGGAATATTGCTGAAAATTTTGAGATCGGTGTAAAAGTTTCCCATATGAAGCATTTTCTTTTTGGATTGAATAAGCTTTCATAACATGGTGTTTTACTATTTGGCAGTACTAACTCCAGGAATGCTAAAGAAGCATCTCACAAAGCTTCCAGCATTTCATCACTCCTGGGCTCCCGAAGGCGCTGTCATAATATGCTTCACTTCAGGTTCAAGTCTTATTGTTGCTTTTCTAGAGTACCCTATTATATGCTTGTGGTTTGTAAACAAGCAACTGGAAATTTGATGGTGATTGAAACAAATCCTCAAGGCTATCACCAGAAAAGTGTTGAGACCACTTTGTTTAATTATGGATGAAACATTCTGCTGCCAGGATTGCAAGATTTGTAGATACAGAGGACCTTCACTGTTGGAATCCATATGACGCATGGAAATAAGTTGTTCTCAATCTATTCAAGGGAAAAAAAAATTCCTAGCAAGCAATAATTTCTATTCTATGGTAACGTAAAGAACATTGGTTTTTTCATTATGGAAGCATAACATAAAGCATTGGCTTGCTAGGTTGAGAATATTGATTTAAGTGATTTTTTCATAATGAAATTTAGATGACTGATCAGACCAACTTAAGCAAAAAATTAAGAACCAGAAATTATGGACTATATTATTACTGCACATATTTCAACATATATATATTGCTCTGAGAATTTACAAGCTTTATAGTATTTATCTTATTTTGTTCTCGACTCAAGGAACTACGGGAAAGCCTAAGGGAGTCACCCTAAGCCATGCAGCTCTGATCATGCAATCGCTAGCAAAGATTGCCATTGTTGGCTACAGTGAGGATGATGTATGCCCTCTCTTTGTGACATGCATTTGTTTGTTTTAGTATGTAAAATCATACCGTTATCTGAACTGAAGGCAGTTCATGTTATGATTTTAAATATTATTGATTTAGGTGGTGTTTGGTTTGACAAATGAAACATACAATCGGTGTTTTATCAAACTAGACGTGAGATTCTCATGGGTTTTTGGATGGAATGAGACATCACCTAAAGTGATGTGATCTTATCACACCCTAATAACTTGAATGGAAGCGTCTGGGATAACAATATATCAAGATGATAGTGTACCAAACACCTCCTTATATGATAATTCAAGCTGAAACAGTTAAAGGAAGATTAAGTTTTCCCTGTTTTCTCACTTTCTTTTGTAACAGATCTATTTGCATACTGCCCCATTGTGCCATATTGGTGGATTGTCATCAGCAATGGCCATGCTAATGGTCGGTGGTTGCCATGTCTTGATGCCAAAGTTTGATGCCAAATCAGCTGTTGATGCCATAGAGCAATATACTGTCACATCTCTAATCACAGTCCCTGCAATAATGGCTGATATGGTGTTTTTAATTAGGTATTCTGATTGACACGCATGTGCAGAGAATCACTATTGATTTTTTTTTTTTAAATCTAACTACTTTTAATATTTATATAACAATGCTGCACTCACCTTTCGATCATTTATGTTCTGTAATAAAAATACTAATTTAACTAATAATAACAAGGGAAACTATATATAACCCCCTAAACTAGAGCTAAATTACAACTCTAGTACTGAATCTTAAGTGAAAACTATACATATAAGCTAAAACTAATGTCTAAAAGTCAAGTGATTGTCGCATAATACTTTATGTATCGGTTGTCTTTTTGAATTTATCCCTTGCTTAGTGTACCATGTGACAATAATGTGACTTTCTGACACTAAGTAATATGTAACATTTTCACTTTTTGTGATATTTTAAGAGCGTAAAGTTGAAGTTTTATTAACCAAAAATAAAGTGTGAAGTTTTCGAGTTTATAAACCAATGTTGTAATTTATAATTCAAGTTATATGTAATTTTCTTGATGATAATGATGATGATCACACTTATTATGATCATGATCATAATAATGGTTCCACAGGTTCAAGGTACTGTGCATAGTTGAATTATATAAGAATTTGCTTGATGTCACAGCTTCTCTGCTTGAATGTTGCTATTTGCAGAGCTTGGGTTTCGACCAAGCAATATAGCTTTGCGCCTCCATTGTTTAATACATATTATATCATTGGTCTTGTTTTTCTTTTGGTTAGGGACTATGAGACCTGGAAAGGGGGTGAATCTGTCAAGAAAATACTAAACGGAGGTGGGAGCCTCTCAAATGAGCTCATCATGTACTGCAGTACGTTCTTCCCTAAAGCTAAGCTTATCTCAGCTTATGGTAGGTCTCTCCGGCTCTTTCTTTTTTTTTCCTGCACCATACTTTCTCTGAACGGCTTTCTCTCAGGAAGATTTTATTTTGAGACCTAGAAGATCAGAAGCAAAATATTGACAATTTAAAAAGCAAAAATCAGAAACAACTGGATATTTAACGTTAGCAGATATTTGAATGTAGAAAGCAATTTCAGGTCAGTGCATCACTAATGTTGGCGTTTATGTTATTCTTCAAACTGTGACTAAGAAAATCTGTGCAGAAGAAAATAAATTAGACAGAAATTAAAAGACGAGATATAGAATTATGGGAGAAAGGAGATGAGCAGACAAAAATAAAAGACAGCAATAGATCTTCATTCTTTTGATGTTGAATTCAAATCGTGGAAGACTTAATATCAAGTGATAGAAGCCTAACCTCCCTCCAAAAGCTATTTCGTGAGGTCAAAGAGCCCGAAGAACATATAAATGCCACCCGGATTTTATACTTCCAATATGGGACTCAAGTCCTGCGCTTGAAAACTGATTGGCTAATGAACTAATATCTCTTTATTATCAACATACCCTGATCTGTTGGCTTTTGTCATATTTCGTTTTTAAGTTATTTATTAAAGTTGGGCATTAGGCTACCCATCAGAAGTCTGACTAACTGTAGTCTGGCTTGAAATCCTTCTGATGTTGTGAAAAGAGCAAAGAAACAGAAACATGTTGAAAGAAAATTGAGTTCAATATATCAGTTATCAAATATACTTGTGTTATATTCCTAAATGACTAGTGGCCTTCTGATAGGCAACTTCAATAAGAAGGTCCTAATGATACCATGCATTATAATCCTGCACAAATACTAGAGATATGTCAATGCCTTTAGTCCAATCCCTTGTCATAAATCCATTTTATCAAATGCAAACCTTAATCCCCCAATTAAATTAAAATCTTGAATTGTAAATATATTAGCAACTCCATCTTCTCATCCACCATTGCTTTCTCCTTCAAGCTTTGCTTAAATTCTTTAGTAAAGCTACCAATCTATCTTGGACCTAATTAGGGCCTGCTTGGTTCCTGGAATGACCAGGAATGAAATGGAATGGAATAGTTGGGAATGGAATGATGATCACTACAAGTTTGTTTGATATGATATTAAAAAGATAAAAAAAATTTTTAAAAAAATAAAATTGATTAAATAAAAATAAATATAAATGAACTAAAATGGTCTGTTTGATTCGATCTCTAAGGGGTTTGGAAATGAGATTTTGGATCCTACTGCAAACATTTAACTGTTTCGCTGTACAATGAAGTGGGAATCTAGACTCATGTGGAATGAGGGCAGCAAAAAATAAAGAATAATGATTATTATCTTAACTCCTATCTTTCCTCATTCCCACTTCCAATAATCCTTTTATGAATCAAATTACCCTCCTCTACCAATCTCGTCTTCTTCACCTCCATCCCTCTCTTTCACCCACAACTTCCTCTCCTCCACCAACCTCCTCTCTTCCTCCACTAACACCATAATCAAAATTGATTTTGACAACATCTAGTTTCGTTCTCGATTTTGTTAGTCGATATATTCCATTTCTGATCATGGGCCCTTAGCTTGCCTTAGGAATGTATGAAAATTGGTACTCCATAGCATGATGAATGAGAAGCTTTTCCAAATATGCGATTCAATCAATAAATACAGATTTTATTTTAGGCTGCAGTGAATACATCTATAATTTCTTTGACCAATACACTCAAAAGCTTCTCATTTTTCTCCCTTTTAGTATTTTACTGAATGCAAAGTTAGCAAATGATTTGAATATATGACTCTTTCCATATTTCTTTAGTTCTTGTCCATATAACAAATGGAAGTTCTTACTGGTCTTTTCTTTCTGTCTGTAATCTGATTCATTTTTCAAAGGGATGACTGAGACTTGCTCTTCACTAACATTCCTGACCCTCTACAACCCGACTCAAGAAACCATTGGACGGTCCTTTCTGATAGCTGTAAATGGAAGATCCAATAACATTAGTTACTCTCAAGGTGTTTGTGTTGGCAAGGCTGCTCCCTATGTAGAACTCAGAATATGTGCAGATGGCTCTGGTCATGTTGGGAGAATTTTAACTAGAGGACCACATGTAATGCTCCGGTATTGGGATCAAACTCTGACAAACTTGAATGAAGGCTGGCTTGACACAGGTGACATTGGATCAATTGATCACAATGGTAATTTGTGGCTCCTTGGACGAACAAATGGTCGGATCAAGAGTGGTGGGGAGACCATCTATCCTGAAGAGGTAGAAGCAGTAATAATAAACCTATCTGGCTTGAGATCAAGGAAGGAAAATTAAATCCAAAGGGTTTCATATTTAAGTTTCATCTTTCAAAAGAGACACAAGTAGACCAAAACAAGTATTTATGTGAATGACATTGGTACATTTCATATATAAATTTTACTTTTTGTTGATATGAGTTATGCATTTTCACAATATGGAGATAGAACATGATTAACCAGCCCGGATAACAAAACAACACTTACATTTAGTAGTGATGAAATTATAAATGTTTAAACTATGGGAACCAACAAAGTAATTCAACTAAATTAATTCCCTCTTTATCAATTCATTGTTTTACTTGCTTTTGGGGTCTTTTGAAGTTCCATTGAAGTTTAAAATATACTGTTTATTTCAAATAGATTGAAGCAATTCTGTTGCAACATTCTGGAATTGCTGGTGTGGTAATTGTCGGAATTCCTGAGGCTCGCCTGACAGAGATGGTCGCTGCATGTATCCAACCAAGGGAAGATTGGCAATGGTCAGACCAGTTTGTTTCAGAAGATCGTCACTTATCTCCAGAACATCTTCGGCAATATTGTATCAAACGGAATTTAAGCAGGTATTTTTCCCTTTCTAAATCCTTATCTCTTTTGTGTATTATTAGTTAATTTGTTTTTTTTTTTGTATGAAATTAACATTGTCAATGTCAATTTTGAGAGAAACTGGGAGGATCCAGAGCACTCTTTTTGCATGGAGGTGAGATAACCCGGATCCTCTTCAATCGTGCAATCTTTGCAACTAGAAAAACATGAACATGGTAGTGGGTCCCATTTGACAGGTGAGACCCACCATTGTGTCTATCTCTTTCTAGTTACACTAGTTGTATGGTTGGACAGGATCTTAATTATTACAGGGTGAGGGGAGAAAGCATCTAGTTTAAGTGAGTATTTCTTTTCAACTTTGATTTCAGGTTTAAGATACCAAAGATGTTTATCTTATGGAGGAAGCCTTTTCCACTCACTACTTCTGGAAAAATAAGAAGAGACCATCTCCGAAAGGAACTCATGCATCAACTTTATTCTTTGCATAGTAACCTTTGAATATCTCAACTGATCAGATTAACTAAAAGATTCTGTACACATTCATTTTTTCTGATTCTTTTCAATTCGATGTTTTTTTCTATTTTTTATATCAACAAATTTGCCTAGACCCGTGACATTTTGTGCAAAACACGTAGTAATTAATGGAAAGGTGGACTTTGGGAAACGAGAGATTAAGAAAGTGACCCAGAGGGAAGATGCAGCATTTATTACAGATAACTGCGGATGAGATCCCTATTTGACGTGTTAGCTTGTATGCAACTATTAGTTTGGATGTCTTGCATATTTTTTGAGATGAATAAAGAAAATATATAGTATCTAGATTGTTTATGAGTAAATAAGAAGAAGCAAAATGAAGTAGAAAATAGATCTAATGTATGAAAAAGAAAAAAATGGGACTGATCAAAAGAAAGAACTGAAATAATACCGCAAGAAATGTTGCCCCTTACATGTCAACTTCGGTTTCAACCTTCCTATGAGTTTCTTTCTATGTTTGGGATCACAAACTCTTCTATAGATCTAATGAAAAGTTTAAAAAACTAAAATATCATATACTCTTATAGAGAAATAAAGACAAATCTGTAGAGAATATGCCCTACATAGGAGCTAAGGACGATTTGGCATTTAACATGATTATGAAAAGATTTTAGAACACAATTTTGTTATTTTATTTTTGTTTAGAATAAAATCTCTAGATTTCATGACATTTTTGTGAAAAATATATATTATCTGGGAGGAACTTTGCTCAGAACACACCAACCACTGAAAATGGCATTCCATATCTTTTATGTGTCGGGCGAATTTGTTGGCAATTTGAGCGATGTGCTGTAAGAAAAGAGAAAATTTTATTAGGATACCAAATTCTATAAGGCTTTGGTTCTCAACTTTTTCCGACACACAAACCATAATGTACAACTACAATTTGTGTACACTAATTTTTTTCTTAAATTTTTTTACAAATAGAGTGGCCCCCTCACCCCAATCTCCTCCCAACACCCCCCCCCCCGCCTTTTTTCCACTGCCATCCCCAAGTCCCCTGTCCCCATTAATATATATTAATATGATGATAATATACCATATATATATATATTATATGTAATATATATTGTTTGTCTCCAAAAAATATATATTGTATATAATGTTATATATAATATTTATAAAAAAATATACATATAATAAATATAATTCCAAACTTTAATTAAGAAGATTTTTCAAATATACTCAATTTAATATTTTTTTTTACTAATATTTATAATATATATAGGAATTTGGACTCTCAATTTAGCCATCATTTTAATTATTTAATATTTTTCAATTTAAACTTAAATTCCATTTAATCAATTAGTTTATATTGAAAAATAACATGACTTTCATAAAGATAAAAATTTTAATATTAAAATTAATAAATAAATTATATACTTAATTAATAATATTAGTTATTACTCAATTCTTTTGTAAGTAATAGATGTGACATATATATTATCATTATTTTTAATTAAATTATTAAATATCTAAAATTATTTAGAACATTTGTTAGAGTTTATGGACGGGTGTAAGTATAATGATATATATTATTGTAATATGCTAATACATATCATGTATATTATTTATAATATTTATATATACCCTAAATTTCTTTTTTTCAAAAATATATTTTCATTTTCAATTTATTTTTCATTTACTTTTATTTACACTTAATTTACAATTTTAATTTATATTATATTCATATGTCAATAAATATTGGTTTAATTAGTTACAACACAACTCATATTGTGTGGGTTCAAAATTTGTTGCTAATATGAAAACATTGTTGGTGAGTTGTCCTAATCTTAATGGTCCCTAGGATTCAACTCAAACTTTTATTCATCAAAAAATATTTTAAGGGAGAATTAGGAAAAAAGACAAAAAGAAAATAAAAAATATTTGAAAAATGAGACCAAAATTCATCTTGTTTTGACTTTTCAAATAAGAATAAAAAATTTTCAAGTCAAAATAAAATTTTTTTGTACTAACAGAATAGAATATTTTCAAGTGAGGATAGAAGATAAAAATTTTTCCAAATTTAATAGCAAAAACCAAATATTTTGATGTTTTCATAATTACGATATAATATATACAATGATTACATAAATTATAACAAATGTTCTAAATGATTTTAAATATTTAATGTAAAAATGATACTATATATATATATATTCACATCTCATACTCACAAAAGAATTGATTACTAACTTATATTATTGAGTATATGTGATTTATTTATTAATTTTAATATTGTATTTTCATATTTATTTGCATCGCATTATTGTTTAATGGAAACTAATTGATTAAAAGAGATTATAAACAAATTAAATGATTAAAATTACGGCTAAATTGAGATTCAGCAATCAAATATATATAAGAAATATTGGTAAAGCAAAAAAATTAAATTGAGTATAATTATTTAAAATTCCCGGGTCTCTGATCACCATTGTTCTATCCAAAAGTGAACAAAATCCATCAAGATTATATTTGCTTTGCTATTTCAAAAGAGCTAGCATACACTAAATTTGTCTGATTTGTAAGTTTCTACTATCTAATAATGTAGGAGCTCTCACTCAACTACTCTTATATTGTGGTTGTGTATGTGTAATTATATGCATGCAGAAGATGCAGAAAAAGTCTCTTTTGCAATATGATTATGTCAGAGACTCTCTTGAACCACTAATTGAAGAGTACAAACCTCATGAAATTACTTCATTGTAGTAAGTCGTCACTTAGAAAATTTTGCTTCAAGGAATATTGAAGATTTTTTTTTTGAAAAAAACATTTTTTTTATATGGATACATAACAAACAGAAGGCAAAAACTTAATACTTACACCATTTTTTTGGGGGTGGGGATAGGTGATGAATGTACTATTGTGTTAACTTAAAATGCTATATGTTCATAATGGTTGAATCAAATGGAACGGATTTATCCCCTAAATAATAACTGAAAATTACAAATTGCAAATTGAATTGTTCATTCCATAAAACACGACCTTTTTGGCAATTAGCACCGCTTGATTATTATGCTTGTTGGAATGTGTTATTACCTTTTTTGTACAAGGTAAATTATTCTCCTGTTTTATTTTTAAGCTATATGATTTTTCATCATAAAATATGTGCAAAACTCTCTTGAAGTACAATTTTTTTTATTGAAAATATAACTTAAAAATAAATTATAAATTTAAGTTTTTATAAATTGAGAAATTGACTATTTCATATTGATAAATGAGTATTACACTCATCTCCTATTCTAAGAAAATATTTCAACACTTTTCAATTTTTATAAAGGACACTGTAATTTTTAAGGGTCATATAATGTAAACATCTTTTCGAAGATGAAACAACTATTTGTGTTACCACTTATCATACACATGCAATGAAGTCGTATGATTGTTAATAGAAATAATTATGGTTGGCCCAACAAAGTAATAGAAATAATGATGAGCCACTTAATGTGCGCATCTCCAAGCATATTTGGTTTTTCTTAGGGCCTGTTTGGTTGGACGAGGGGATTGGAGAGTAGGATATTTGAGGGGGTTTTAATGAAGAGGATTGAAAGGAATTTAAAATTCTCTTATTTGGTGGAATTAGAGATGGAGAAATTGAAAGGAATTTAATAAAATCTTATTTGGTTGATGAGATGATTGGAGGGGATTGAATTATAATTATTCAACTTCCTTCAAAAAAACCCCAATTTGGGGGAAATTTATGAAGAGGTTGGGGAGGGAATTGAAGGAGATTAAATTTCTCCCAATTCCCTCCAATTTTTTAGCCAAACAAAGGGAGGGGATTTAATCCCCTCCTATTCCCTCCTCTCTTTTTAGAAAACCTCTAACCAAACATAGCCTTAGTGTCAATAATATTCCTTAATCAACACTTGAAACCTAATTTTTTTGAGGCATATAAATTACCATAATAGGTTTTACTTCTTCCAATAAGACATTTTATATATACACAATCAGAAATTGAACCTTAGATAGCATATTTAAGGGACCCAAATATTTGATTTTTTATTAAAAAAAAAATCTTAGTTATGAGTGCTTATTTTGGAAGTCCTTAAATGGATCCAAAGAGATTGGACTTTAAAGATAGGTTACAAACAGTCCAAGGGAAACCAGCAGGTCTGCGGATGCATTCACAGGGAAACCAACTCCCACTGTTGTCCTCTTTGTTATTCATTTGGGCCTTAGCCCTCTCTCTTGTTTCACCCAAGAAAAAGAAGCTAATAACCGAACTGATTATATATTTTGCAAATCATTTTTGTTAATTCTTTTTCTTTATACTTTTTTTTTAAAAACAATTATATTATTATACATTTGGCTATGATATGTTAGCCCCAAGGTTTCATGTTAAATATTTTGATGATAATAAAAATTAAAATTTAAATAATATTAACAAAATTAATTATTGAGTTAAATGTATTAAAGTTTTTCTTGAGCTTAATTACATCTATTGTGAGATATTTTATAAGGAGAAAACTAATGTATAAGAAAATGGGCTGCCATCTATTGAGTTAGTGGGCCTTGTAAGCGTGAGTCCAAAAGTACGGCACATGGAGTCATGGATTGCAGAGCATGTTTTATGGGCTACAAAATCCTAGAATCTTTATGCTGATAAGAAAATTAGATATCCAGATATTTTCACAAAGAAACATCATCCTGTCCTGTGTTGCAAAATGATTGCCTTACGTGTCCCTTTTGCAAAAAGCAAATTTGGATATTGTTTTCTGTTAGTCAAAGAACGAGAAAAGCATTTGGTAAAATTTAAAATATATATGTATGTATATTAAAAGTGATTTGTTTATTCTCTACTGTTGCCTTTCTCCTCTTGTCAATGACCAAAAAAAAAAAGGTTAAAGTTCCTTTGGTTCTCCTGAAGCATAAAAGCAAATCTTGGATTCATTTGCTATTACTCATTTACCCATTAAATGCCTAATGCAATTTCGTTCCTGGAAGCAAGCGGCACAAGTTTTGTAAATTTGTTATGGACAAAAATCTCCAAATAACAAAAGGAAAGGTATTGCAACGGAGGCAGTCCATCTATCTCACAACGGAAGAAAAAATTCACATTTTATCTCCATCTCCAACATCTTTCTTCCACTTCATAAGAGAGCATGTTGAATCAAGAAGTTTTGATGATTCCAAATTAACATTGAAGAGTTTGGATTGAAGATATCAAATGAGCTCAAAAGTGTCTCTAGTGAAGAAAATCTGAGTAATCATTGCTAGGATTATTGTAAGATCTTTTGTCATGGGTAAAAGACTTTAATTTGGTGGAAAAACGTTTTAAAACCTTGATTTTATGTTAGATTATCAAATATTTAAAAAATACCCACCAACAGACAAAGTTTGAAAATATTGCATTAAACTGCCATGTTGGAAATTTGAACTTTGGCTTTGGAAATTTGAATTTTGAGTTAAAACTGAATAAGTCTGAAGGGATGTTTCTCTGACAGACGAATTTTGATTTTCCAAAATTCAAATTTTCATATGTGTCTGAAAGAAGCTGTTAAGCAACAGACGAACTTTGAGTTTTGAACATTCAAATTTCAGATAAAATACAACTTATGAAAACTGAAGAAATTCGTCTGAAATAATGTTAAAGTTCATCTGAAATCAAGATTATTCTGAGTTTCAAAATTGCTCACTGACAAACGAACTTTGAACATGGACATTCGAATTTCAGAAGTTAAGGTGGTAAGTATGTTGTAATGACATGTTAACATACGAATGACAGTGTTTGTAAATTCGAATGTCAAAGTAAGTCTGAAAAGAGGACTCTCTGACAGAAGAATTTCACTTTTTGAAAATTCAAATTTCAATGTAAAAGAACTACTGTGCTTTCCAAGCCTGCTGAGAACAGACGAATTTTGGGACTCCAAAATTCAAATTTCGAGGGCACTGTAGCAAATTGAAAACACTGTTCACACTTAACAGAAAAACTCTTCTCTTGAAAATTCGTATGTCACAATATGGAAACATTTTCTAAGTTTCAAAATTCAAATTTCACTTCATGAACAGACGAACTTCAGTATTTCAACGTTGGAAGCTTTAACCTTCGGTTCCTTCGAAATTCGTCTGTTGACTAACCAAAATTCGAATTTTAGTATGTCAGAAGCATTAAATGCGGTTGGTTAACAGATAGTTTTTCAGAGTAACCGTTGGATAACTTCTCTAACGGATAGATTTTGTCTCTAACGGACATTTGAGACCTAAATCTATAAATATAACATCATTTGAAGTTATGGGTAACGAATCAAACTTTGTATATACTGAAATTCTGCCAAATCTTCTTCTCAAAAAGCTTTTACCCTCTCAACTTCAATATTTGTACTTTAACCTTCGTATTTACTCTATTCAAGAGAGTTATATCTTTATAAATAATCTAATCTTCATTTGGAAGATAGATTTACTTGTGAGGGGATATCACAAGGGGATTGGGAAGCACATTGTGGAAGTGCTTAGAGAGATTGAGAAAGCTCTAGAAAACAGAGCACAAGCTGTGTACTGTGGCATTTGCAAGAAGTCCATTGAATTCTTGCAGTATAGTGAAAAATCTCAAGAGGTGTCTTGGGGACTGGACGTAGGTCAAGTGGATAGACCGAACCAGGATAAATTTCTGAGTGTTCTTCTCCCTATCATTACTTTTTCAGTTTGCTCTGCTTATACACTGCTTTCATTATACTTTGCTTTCGTCACCTATTTCACTTTGTGCAGAAGATTTTTAATCTTCCCAATTCACCCCTCCTTTTGGGAAGTCAGCATAACTAACAAGTGGTATCAGAGCCCGGATTCCCAATCAAAGGATCTCACAGTCCAGGAATTAAAATGGCTGGTTTTGGTGAAAGCATACTACCAGAAGAGAACAACACAAATAGACCACCTGGCTTCAGTGGAGAACACTATGGGTACTGAAAGATGAGGATGCAAATCTATCTCCAATCCATTGATCTTGATATCTGGTCAGTCATTGAGAAAGGAGATTTCATCCCAATGGCCCTAACAAATGATGGAAAATACAAAGAGAAGCCAGAAGCAGAGTGGAATGAAGAAGACAGAAGGAGAGTCTTGCTAAATTTTAAGGCAAAGCATTGTTTAGTCAGTGCCTTGAACCAAGACGAATTTTACAGAGTCTCACAATGCTCCACTGCTAAAGGAATGTGGGACACTCTGCAGATTGCACATGAAGGGACAACTGGGGTCAAGGAGAACAGACTAAACACATGCATTAGAGAGTATGAAAGCTTCAGAATGACTGAAGGAGAAACTGTAAAGGAGCTGCAAAAGAGATTCATTCTCATTGTGAATCAACTGAAGAGCCTGGGAAAGGAGTACACTCAATCTAAAAAAGTAAGAAAGATACTCAGAGCTCTTCCTCTGGAATGGCAACCTAAGGTGACAGCAATAGAGGAAGCCAGAGGAGAATCAATGGCCTCTGTCACAGCTCTTTTCGGCAGCCTTGAGGAGTATGAAGGAAAAATGAAAGCTCTCAAGGAAGCTGGACAGGACAGAAAGAAGAAAGGCCTTGCCCTTAAAACTGCTAAAGAAAATGAAGAAGAATCTGACAAGGGAGACGAGCTGGATGAAGAAACTCTGGCTATGATGGTCAGAAAATTCGGAAGATTCTACAGCAAGAAGAGAAACAAGAGAATCTTCAAAAAGGGAGTAGCTGGAGAGAGCAAGAAAGAGGCAAAAGAACCTGTAACTTGCTATGAGTGCAAGAAGCAAGGACACATCAAATGAGATTGTCCTCAATTTCTCAAGAAGCAAGAAAAGGACAAGAAAGCTGCAGACAAAGGGAAGAAGAAGAAAGCTTACATCTCATCAATATGGGACAACACCTCAGATGAGGAAGAAGAGGATGAAGATGAGATTGCCAACATTTGTCTGATGGCGCTTGCTTCTGAGGAAACTGAACCCTCATGCAGCAGTGATTAGGAAGAAGAGGCATATGAATCTGAACCTTCCTGTTCTGAATTACTAGATGCATTTCATGAGTTTCATGATGAGTTTATTAAAGTTGCTAAAGAACTAAAACTAGCAAAGAAAAAGATTAATAAACTGGAATCTCAAAGTAACATTTCTGAAACTACTTCTTTACCTTCTGCTGAATCTGTTTGCTGTGAATCATGCATTGAACTGAAGCAAACTAATGAATATTTAGTGAAAAGCATGTCTAGGCTTACTCGAGGTAAAGATATGTTGTTTGCTTTGATGGGGAGCCAAAGAATATCGCAAGGAAAATCTGGTCTTGGCTATGATCCATGTGCTGTCAAGGAAAAGATTAGGAAGAAAAACCAGAATGCATATATGAGACATTTTGTGCTTGCTGAGAATAATAGAAAGAAAAGTAATACGTCACCTTACATTGAAACATATAATCAATCAAGGCATGCAAAACAAAAGTACTATCTGCATTGTTTTCTTCCTGCTTCTCAATCTAGCAGTCCCTTTACTACTTGTCATTTCTGTAACAAAAAGGGACATATTTCCAGTTCTTGTGCTATAAAGAAAAATGGACTTGACAGGAAAGCTAAATGGGTTCCTAAGGGTACATTTGTATCTAGGAAAACGACTACTGACAGAAAAGGACCCAAACAAATTTGGGTACCTAAAAAGAAAATTTGAACCTTGTTTTGCAGGTCTGTCTCAAAGCTAAAAGGAGCAACAAATGCTATATGGACAGTGCATGCTCAAGTCACATGACTGGTGACAAAGAGAAGTTCATCACCCTTAGAGACAAGAAAGGAGGAAAGGTGACCTTTGGGGGTGATCAATATGGCAAAACAGTCGGCATTGGCATTGTGGGCAAAAATCCTGAAACATCCATTGAAGAGGTGCTGTTTGTGATAGGCCTCAACCACAATCTGCTGAGTGTGAGCCAAACATGTGACAAAGGAAATTGGGTGCTATTTGACTCAAAGTTTTTCCTGGTCATCAGAAAAAGTGATCACAAAGTAATCCTCAAAGCTCAAAGAGATGGTAACTGCTATACTATTGATCTTGATGAACTTCCTTCCTTAGATTCTGTTTGTTTAATTAGTCAGGACAACGATAGTTGGCTATGGCATAGAAGATTAGCTCATGTTAACATGAATCAGCTTTCAAAATTGGTTAAAAACGAGCTAGTCATTGGCCTGCCAAAAATTGCTTTTGAAAAGGATAAAGAATGTGATGCATGCTTAAAAGGAAAACAAACAAAATCTTCTTTCAAATCCAAAAACGTAGTCACCATAACCAGACCACTAGAACTACTGCATATGGATTTAATTGGTCCATCTAGGATAAAAAGTATTAGTGGTAATCTGTATGTGCTTGTAATTGTGGATGATTACTCTAGATTTACATGGACATTATTTCTTTCCTTTAAAAGTGATACCTTTGATGCATTTGTAACCTTAGCTAAGAAAGTGCAAAATGAGAAAGGTATTTCCATTGTGTCTATCAAGTCAGATCATGGAGGAGAATTTGAAAACTCTTACTTTCTGGAATACTGCAATGAGCATGGAATTGATCACAACTTCTCAGCTCCAAGAACTCCTCAACGGAATAGAGTAGTAGAAAGGAAGAACAGAACCATTGGAGAGATAGCTAGAGCTATGCTGAATGAAAAGGAGCTGTCTCAAGTGTTTTGGGCTAATGCAGTAAATATAGCAAGCTACATCATAAACAGAGCCCACATCAGACCAATCCTTGGAAAGACTCCATACGAGCTGTACAAGGGAAGAAAGTCAAATATGTCACATCTCCATGTGTTCGGTGTAAATGCTTCATTCACAATAATGGGAAAGAAAATCTGGGTAAGTTTGATCCCAAATCTGATGAAGGTATATTTCTGGGCTATTCTAGTAGAAGTAAGGCATTTAGAGTTTTTAATAAAAGGTCTAATTCAGTAGAGGAATCTGTGCATGTAGTATTTATTGAGAATGAAACTGCTTCTAAACATGTTACTGATGAAGATGATCTTGTTTCAAACTTTAAAAAGTTAGATATCTTTAATAAAGATACAATTGAGCCTCCAAAAATATCTGAATCTATTGATATAGAGGAAGATATTCAGGAGAGAGATTTTGAAGAAGAAAATAATGAAGAAACATCTTAAGAACTCCCTAGAGCTTGGAGATATCAAAGGAATTATCCTGTTGATCAAGTAATAGGGAATGTTCAAGAGAAAGTTAGAACCAGAAAACAGTTAAGGGATCAAATGATTAACTGTGCTTTCATATCACAAATTGAACCTAAATGTACTGAGGAAGCCTTAACTGATGAGTACTGGATTCTAATTATGCAGGATGAATTAAATCAATTTGAAAGAAATCAAGTCTGGGATTTAGTGCCTAGACCCAAAAATCATCCTGTCATAGGTACCAAATGGGTTTTTAGAAATAAACTTGATGAATCAGGATCAATCATCAGAAACAAAGCTAGACTGGTTGCTAAAGGATACAATCAAGAAGAGGGAATTGATTTTGAAGAAACCTTTGCTCTAGTAGCTAGATTAGAAGCAATTAGAATTCTATTAGCTTATGCATGCATGAAAAATATTTTGCTATATCAAATGGATGTAAAGAGTACTTTTCTGAATGGACATATCATGGAAGAGGTTTATGTAGATCAATCTCCAGGTTTTGAGGATTCTGCAAAATCAAACCATGTGTATAAACTGAAGAAAGCTCTTTATGATTTAAAACAAGCCCCTAGAGCATGGTATGATAGATTGAGTAGTTTTCTAATTGACAAGGGGTTTAACAGAGGAAAAGTAGATACAACTTTATTCACTAAGAAAGAAAACAAAGATTTACTGATTGTTCAAATCTATGTTGATGATATTATATTTGGTGCTACTAATGAATCTCTTTGCAAGAATTTTTCTAAGTTAATGCAGGGGGAATTCAAAATGTCTATGATGGGTGAACTCAACTTCTTCCTTGGATTGCAAATCAGACAGTGCAATGATGGTATCTTCCTCAATCAATCCAAGTATCTGAAGGAATTGCTGAAGAAGTTTGGAATGGAAAATGCCAAGCTAATGGGGACACCTATGGCTACTGCAACCAAACTGGACATGGATGAGAAATGGAAAGTGTTTGACATTACTCAGTACAGAAGAATGATTGGATCCCTGCTGTACTTAACAGCCAGCAGACCTGACATTATGTTTAGTGTCTGTATGTGTGCAAGGTTCCAATCATGTCCCAAAGAAACCCATGCTACTGCTGTGAAGAGAATCTTCAGATATCTTATTGGAACATCACAGATGGGTCTTTGGTATCCAAAGGCCAATGGAGAAAATCTCAAAGGATACACTGATGCAGACTTTGCAGGATCCAAAACTAACATAAAAAGCACAAGTGGAACTTGTCAGTTTCTTGGAGGATCCTTGGTTTCATGGTTTAACAAAAAGCAGAATAGTGTGGCCTTATCCACCGCAGAGGCTGAGTATGTTGCAGCTGGAAGCTGTTGTGCCCAAATCATCTGGATGAAACAGCAACTGGAAGATCTTGAGGTTGAGTTGAAAGAAATACCAATAATGTGTGACAATCAAAGTGATATCACAAAGAATCCTGTCATGCACTCAAGGACAAAACATATTAAAGTTAGGCACCACTTCATAAGGGATCACGTTCTGAAAGGAGAAATTAGATTGGAATACATCCCAACTGAAGATCAAGTTGCAGATATCCTGACAAAGCATCTGTCAGAAGATAGATATTGCAAGATAAGAAGAGAATTGGGTATGGTAAATCCCAATGAACTGTAAGCAATTCTTTGTGCAATTCTATTTTTAAATCTTACAACATTGAATTAATTCTGACTTTAGCATCGGAGAGTGTTTAATTTAAGTTGCAGGTGCTCCTCATGAGATTCAATGCTGATAAATCTGAAAAATGGAGCACACTGGAAAGGAACAATCAAAGATTGAAGCAAAGGGCAAAAAATCCTGAATTTTTGGATTCAATCTGTAAGTTTTATAGTTGAAATTCATATATTGATTATGTGTTAGACGAATTTCAGTGAAAAATTAAGTTTCTGAGGAAGTCAGCATGGTCAACATTCGAATTTTACATATCCAACAGACGAACTTCAGCCTATTATTAGAAGGAACAGTTCTCGATGATGCCTCGAAATTCATCTGTTGATCCTTCAAAATTCGAATTTTCAAGAATAAAATTTCAAAGTTATGAATGTCCAACATAATGATTATACTAACGCTTATCTCTTAACATACGAATGTTGGACAACTTTCACAAAGTTGAGAAATTCGAATTTCTAACTTAAAATTTGTCTGTTGAAACATGCTCCTCAATGTTGAATCTTTGAAAGATGAAGTTTTGTATGCTTAATTCATCTGTTGTTTGGTGGTTTGCTCGTTGCTTGGTGTTTTCTCTTGAAACTTCGAACTTTGTTGAGACAAAGTTCGTCTGTTCATCTTGTGTTGCTTAAGCCAACCCACTGTCAGACGAACTTTCTGAAGAAAATTCATCTGTCAGTAAGTTTTACTGAATGATTTAACTTATAACTGTCCGAAGTTCTAATTTTGACCCTTCAAAATTCGTCTGTCAGACGGTTACACACGTTAAAACCGACGGTTTTCATTTGAACAGACGCAACCCTATTCCTATTCTCTCTGAGTCTGTTCCAATCCTGCATTCAATCCTCTTCAATTCTGATCCAAAACTGTCATTTTCCACTGATTAAACTTCCTTTTGCATCCTTTAAACCTGTTCCTTGCCACATTTTGCAACATTCATCCGCGAAAATGGCAAGAGTCAAGAGTCCAGAAGCTAGCAAAAGAGAGGCTCGTCCAAAACATTATGTAAAATCCCAATATGCCACGAAGGAAGGAGAAAAATCGAAGAGAAAGGCCGAATCCAGCAAGGGAACTCCTTCCAAACGGCAGAAATCTACACCCAAGGGAGAATCAAAGAAGGCTGAACCCTCTTGCTGAAAGGTAGCAGAACCTTCGGTCCCTGTTCCTGTTGCTGCTGAACCAGTTGCTTCCACTTCATCCTCAAGCACTGAATCTGGGGAATACGAGCTTACCACTCTGCCATTATGGAGCACTCCACGGATTCAAGAGGAATACTCCACCAAGTTTGCCAACAAGAAGGTAATCAAGCCACATTGTGTAAACTTGGAAGATTTCTTAGTCTCAAATAATTTTGATGCTGGTATATGGATGATGAGATACAAGAATCTGTTGGAAGTATTAGAGAGATATGATGATGAAGTAGTAAAGTCTTGGTATGCTTCCCCAAAGTACTATAGCAAAAAGAAGAAGTGGGATGTCAATCTGAGATCAAGGACCATCTGGCTCACTGATGAGACGCTTAATGAAGTATTAGAGATCCTAGGGTAGGATGGCCTCAAGATTGACACCACTGCCTCTGGGTACATGGATGAGACAGATACTGCTGATGAAGAAGGTGGCCCCATTCTGAACTACAAGGAGAGCACAATTCTGAGGACATTGTTCAGAAGAAGGGAAAATTGGCCATCCATAAACGTGTTGAAGCCCACAGACCTCAGTGTTCAAGTGAGGATCCTGCACTACATAGTGTCCAGGATCATATTCAACAAAGGAGGCAGCTTCAATCTGATAACCAGAGCTGAGGCACATGTCATGGCTGTAATCATGCGTGGAAAACTGATCAACATGGGACATATCATACTCCAACGCATGATCAAGGCAAGAGATCAGAGAAAGGACTCTACACTCCCTTATGCTGCTATCATCTCCAGAATTCTGCAGTATGCAAGAATACAGCATCTTGAGAAGGGAAAGGGTAAGCCCACAGAGATCTTCAAGGAGGAAGAATTGCAAAGAATGGGTATTGAAAGAGATGAAGGAAGATGGGTTGGAAAGGGAGCAGGAAGAACTGAAGATCTATTCTTTATTGAAGGTGCCTCCTTACAACAAGAGGGTACTTCTGAGGCTCCTGCCAGACCTACTCCTCAGCCCTCTGTGCCTGTCCCATCTCCCTCCAAGCCCACTCACATTTCATCCACTCCCTCATCTCGTGCCAGGCTAATCAAGATCACTGAGTTGTATGACAGCCTGTCTACACTCATTCTAAGCATCAGGGATGAGCAAAATGCCAAGTTTACTCATCTGCAAGATCAGGTTCATCAGTTGGCAAAGAATATGAAGGTGGTTGCTGATGCTTATGAAGATATTCGAAGTGCAATCCCTACCACTTCAGCTCCACCTCAACCAGGGTTCTCTGTACCTGTCCATTCTCCAACTCCTGAGCCTCCAAGCCCCTTCGAGATTGCCTCTTCTGACCATGATGGAGATGAGCCTGCTGGTGCAATGAGGACACCAAGTCCTGGTCCACCCTTGGACTATGGCTTGGAAGAGGAAGGACTTCAAGAGACAAGCCCTCATGAGCCTATGCAAGAAGATGCTCAGGATTCAATTCTTTCCATTCAAGAATCTGAGCAAGCAGAAAGATTGGTGGCGGTCATTTCCACCTCTTCTATACAGGAGGGTGCAAGCAATGAAGAGATAAGCATTGTACCTGTTGTTGATTACGAGGCTATTGCTAACAATGCTCTCCTGCAAGTTCAAAGAAGAAGGCTTGAGGAAATGTTTCGTCCTGATAAACCAGCTCCTCCCGCTCTTGCTGCTTATGGGCTTTCAGAGGAATAAAGAGCTCAGTTAGCTCTTTCCAGGCAGGCAATGCAAGAGCTGTTAGAAATCTCTGATGAGGAACCAAGCACTGAGCCCCCAGTTAACCAGAAATCCCTTTTGCTCCTGTGCCACTTCAAGCCATTCCAGTTTCTCATATTCCTCCTCCAGTTGATTTCGTTGGCCTTCCTGATAATGCCAAAAAGGGGGAGAAGAAGAAGCAAACTGGAAAATCTGCTACTGAGCCATCTGGGAAGACATACAGCAAGAAGACCAAGTCAAAGAAGAAGTGATTGAAGTCTTGTTTAGTGTTTTAGGCTTGAGTCCTCTTGTAGTGCTTTGTGTTTCTGTTGTTTGTTTTAACTGTTTGCATTTTGTATTGTGAAGAACTTTGATTAATTTTGTTTCTGTAAAGCAACAAGTATTGAAATGAATGAGTTCCTTAGTTGCAATGATTTGTACTTATCACTTCCTGAATTTCTTCACTGATGTGCTTCATCATCAAAAAGGGGGAGAATGTTGAATCAAGAAGTTTTGATGATTCCAAACCAACATTGAAGAGCTTGGATTGAAGATATCAAAGGAGCTCAAAAGTGTCTCTAGTGAAGAAAATCTGAGTAATCATTGCTAGGATTGTTGTAGGATCTTTTGTCATGGGTAAAAGACTTTGATTTGGTGGAAAAACGTTTTAAAACCTTGATTTTATGTTAGATTATGAAATATTTGAAAAATACCCACCAACAGACGAAGTTTGAAAATATTGCATTAAACTGTCATGTTGGAAATTCGAATTTTAGCTTTGGAAATTCGAACTTCGAGTTAAAACTAAATAAGTCTGAAGAGATGTTTCTCTGACAGACGAATTTTGATTTTTCAAAATTCAAATTTTCATGTGTCTGAAAGAAGCTGTTAAGAAACAGATGAACTTTGAGTTTTGAACATTCGAATTTCAGATAAAATAAAACTTATGAAAACTGAAGAAATTCGTCTGAAACGATGTTAAAGTTCATCTAAAATCAAGATTATTCTGAGTTTCAAAATTACTCACTGACAGACGAACTTTGAACATGGACATTCGAATTTCAGAAGTTAAGGTGGTAAGTCTGTTGCAATGACATGTTTACATCCGAATGACGGTGTTTGTAAATTTGAATGTCAAAGTAAGTCTAAAAAGAGGACTCTCTGACAGAATAATTTCACTCTTTGAAAATTCGAATTTCAATGTAAAAGAACTACTGTGCTTTCCGAGCCTGCTGAGAACAGATGAATTTTGGGACTCCAAAATTTGAATTTCGAGGGCACTGTAGCAAATTGAAAACACTGTTCACACTTAACAGAAAAACTCTTCTCTTGAAAATTCATATGTCACAACATGGAAACATTTTCTAAGTTTCAAAATTTGAGTTTCACTTCATGAATAGATGAACTTCAATATTTCAACGTTGGAAGCTTTAACCTTCGGTTCCTTCAAAATTCGTCTGTTGACCAACCAAAATTCGAATTTCAATATGTCAGAAGCATTAAATGCGGTTGGTTAACGGATAGTTTTTCAAAGTAACCGTTGGATAACTTCTCCAACGGATAGATTTTGTCTCTAACGGATATTTGAGACCTAAATCTATAAATATAACATCATTTGAAGTTATGGGTAACGAATCAAACTTTGTATATACTGAAATTCTGCCAAATCTTCTTCTCAAAAAGCTTTTACCCTCTCAACTTCAATATCTGTACTTTAACCTTCATATTTACTCTATTCAAGAGAATTATATCTTTGTAAACAATCTAATCTTCATCTGGAAAATAGATTTACTTGTGAGGGGATATTACAAGGGGATTGGGAAGCACATTGTGGAAGTGCTTAGAGAGATTGAGAAAGCTCTAGAAAACAGAGTACAAGCTGTGTACTGTGGCATTTGCAAGAAGCCCATTGAATTCTTGCAGTATAGTGAAAAATCTCAAGAGGTGTCTTAGGGACTGGATGTCGGTCAAGTGGATAGACCGAACCAGGATAAATTTTTGAATGTTCTTCTCCCTATCATTACTTTTTCAGTTTGCTCTGCTTATATGCTGCTTTCATTATACCTTGCTTTCTTCACCTATTTCACTTTGTGCAGAAGATTTTTAATCTTCTCAATTCACCCATCTTTTGAGAAGTTAGCCTAACTAACACAGCATATATGGAAAATTTTTATGGAGAAGAATCCTGAAGATATGCTAACAATGGCTATTTCATTGAAGAAGCTTCAACAGGAAAAATTCAAAGCAATATAAAAAAGAAGCAAGAAGAAAAGAAGAATAGGTGTGAAGGACGAAAATTTCAGAGCTATTTTGTTGTAATACTCTCTTCCTTTATTTCTTTCATTTGTTGTTGCACTTAATCTTTGTTTTTATTTGTCTATTGAGAGTTTAAAATTCTGAGTTTGAGCTATCTTGTAGTCTCCTTTTGTCTAAAGGTTTTATCTATCAGATTGTGAAAGTGAGGAATTAAGTTCTGTGTGAACTTGAGAAAATCTTGAAGTTATTGGTGAGCTTGAAAACCATCCGAATAAGTTCTACGTGAGCTTGGGAAAACTTAAGGTTGATGGTGAGTTTGGAAACTAGCCTTATAATTGTTTGATTGATAGTGAAGACAATCCCTTGAGGTTCAAGGGAACTAAACGTAGATCAAAGAGGGTCAAACCAGAATAATTGCTTTGTGTGATCTTTCTATCCTTTCTCTTCCTTCTTTGTCTGTGTCAACAAACAATTTGAAATTCCTCAACTTTTTTAGAACAAGTCCAAGTCAAATAACAATGATTCAAAGCACTTCTTTTTACACTATTTTAGAAACCCGAGGACTCAATCATATGGATATGTAAAATATAGGATTTCCAATCCTAACAAGAAAAGGAGGGAAACGGATACTCAATTTCAAGTGAGTATAACAGAATCTCATACTCAATCTCATAGATACATATGGAATTCTGTGGAAAGCCGTATTTGATGAAAGTTATATGTACGGCTTGAAAGGAGATCTTTCATATCTTTCGAGATCCACCCTACAATATGGGGTCAAAAAGCCAAAATAAATTATTTTAGCCCTTACAAAAAGAAAACGGATTCTTGAACTCCTTTCACGCTCATGTCGTGTTGAGGTATTGTAGAAAAAAAAACCTCAAAATCAAATTCAATTTATCATAATCGATTAGTTAACATGTTGGTTAATTGTATTCTAAAAAATATTATAAAAAAGATTCTATTTCTAAAAGAAAAAAAAATACCACTGTCAAATCTTTTATTTATATTTGGATTAAGAAAAATATATAAATTGAATGAAATTAAAAAATATTCAACAATCAGTAAGAGTAATCCAATGATTTACGAATCGACCATTCCAATTCAATCTATTAATTGGACAAATTGTTCATTGACAGAAAAAAAAAATAAAAGATCTAAATGTTAGAATAAAGAAAATCATAAAACAAATAGAAAAATTTTAAAAAGACAAGAAAAAGGGTTTAGAGAGAAATATTTGTTTTAAGAAAACAACTTATGATGATAAAAGATTAGAATTACAAAAAAAATATTTTGCAGATATTACAAAGAAGAAATGTTCGATTAGCCTGTAAATCACATTATTGATTTAATTTCTAATTATGTTAATTCTAACTTAAGCTAATTTCCATCTGCAATATTTTAGTTTTTATGGTTATAGTTTTTAGCATATTAATTTGATAAAGTGAATTAACTTAGAAATTAATTTTTTGTAGCTAAATAACTTTGACATGTATTAAGTTAAATAATTATTTTTCAGAACATTTAAAACTTTGAAATTAATTATATTAATATTTGAAAAATTGCAAAAATGCCTATTCACCCTCCCTTTAGGTGTATTTTCATCATATGGCTTTGATCTCAATCTCATAGTATAAGTATCCTTAAAAATGATTGATAATAATTGGAAATAAAATTTTAAAAAAAAATTAACATAATTATTATGTTAAATTTTTTCTAAAAGTTTTGGCCCCTTCAATGTTACTTTTGGCTACGCCCCTAACCTAATAAAAGTTCTGGTGGGAAGGATAAGAAATGTGGATAAAAGTCCAAGGATTTAAAGTTTAAACCCTTTTAAGGTAATGAAAAAAACATAAATAAAGCATAACCACTTATTTTTCTTTTTCAAAGCATAAAGAGAAGGTAAAAGATAGCCAATGATGCAAAGTTTGAAATTAAAAACTGAATTATTCAGTCAATGAGGCATCAGCCAATGTTTAACTAATTAAAATATTTTCTAAAAATGATAATCTTAGAGGCGGTCGATATCTAAAACTTCCAAATTGTAAATTTGACCACCAAACATCACTTGATTATCATAAAAAATATGCATAAACTCTCTTGAAGTTAAAATTTGCTTAAAATAATTTTCAAAATGATCAATTTTTCATTAAAAAATTAACTTTAAAAATTGCAATTGTCTTGTTTTTAATGTTATTATTATCATATTGTGTAAATTATAAATTAAATTTTTAATTGATAATTTTACTATTTTATATTGATAAATTCATGTTTAATATTTTTATTTATGTAAACAATAAAATGTGGATATTTTGATTGAAATGTTTGATTGGCTTTTGATTTTTTTTAGTGTAAGAAAAAACAAAACAACACATATTTTGAATTTTTGAGAGAGCTTAATAATTTTTAAGGGTTATACAATTAAGGCATCTTTGAGAGGATGAGAGGGTTTTATTTTTTTATAAGCACCAAAATTATCTTCTAGCTGACAGATAAAGATTATCGAAACGAGTTTTGTAAAAGAATAATTAAAAAAAATGCCCTAGGCTACATTAGAAGGACAGCATTTGGGATGGATAAGCAAAAGCTGTAGATTTGTTGGAGGTTGTTCAAGGATATACAAACCTCTACTAAGTTGTTCTGCGCAAATTATTTTTAAATATATTTTTCTGCACAATATGCATGTTTCATTTCAATTCTCCAATTCTTATTCATAATTTTTTTCACAGTTCGAACCATGCCAAAATAAAATATTATTATTGATATGGAACCAACGTTATGAATGTAATAGAAATAGATAGTAAAATAAAAAAATGTAATAGAAATGAAGACAAAGCAGAAGCAGTCACTCTCCTTTTTAAAGAGGATCAATGACAATGTTTGAAATTTAAAAGTGAAATGATTAATCTATGAAGCATCAACTTATGAATAGAATATTTTTAAAATTAATAAGTTTAAAGGCCGTCAATAACTAAAAATTCCTAATTATAAATTGAATTGTTCATTGTATAAATTATCGCTTGATTATTGGGTTTGCTGAATGTATAATTATTTTTACAGTGAGAGTCATCTCGTATTAGACATAAGTAATTGATCAGATTTAAACCATGTTGGACTCTAAATGCGTACAATTTCTCATCATAATTTATCTTTATTCACAAAACTCAAACGTTAGATTTTTTTTTTTGAAGGGCATTATACGCCTTCCACTCAACCCAAGTGATGATTGTATATTTATATTTTTAAAGATATATTGTTCCCTCATTTTATTTTCAAATGAAAAATTATTTATTGTAAAAAATAAACTCTCCTGAGGTTGTTAAGAGAGGATTAACATTCTTTCAAAAATGATAATTTTTTTATTAACTTTCTTAATTGTTTTTGGCTTTTTTTTATTACTTTATGCAAAAAAAATATTTATTTAATTGATTTAGATTGAAAACTATTTCAAATTGATAATTTGATATTCAATATTATAATTTTCTGAGTAAAAAGTACTTACTTTGATTAAAATATGCACAATTGAAACTCATTTTATCTTTAATTGTAAGAAAAAATCGATGCTACACATTTTTTTAAAAAAATTTTGGATAGGTGCAGGATAATTTCCAAGAGTAATGACACATCGTCATGCGACTGTACTAGAAATGAATAATGCACCTCGTCAACAAAAAATAGAAAGCGGATGAAGAAAAATTCGTGTGATGACAAAGTTTAGACCACCTATGCTATGGACTTTAATAATGTATAGGAAAAAAAAATAAGTACTTTAATACTGCACGCGTCCTCTCACTCAAGAGAATCCATGTTTGAGAGAACGATTATATTTTACAGCTACACCACCATGAAAGGAATCAAAATTTAATGAGGGAAAGATTACTGGTTGTTAGCAAGGCTGACTTCTCAAGAGGGGGGGTGAATTGGGAAGTTTGAAATTTTTCTGCACAAAGTGAAGTAAGTGAAGATATCACAGTATAATGAAAGCAATGCGTAAAACAGAGTAAGGTGAAAAATAAAGATAAGGAGAAATGAAGTCAGAGATTTATCCTGGTTCGGTCTATTCACTTGACCTACATCCAGTCCCCAAGACACCTCTTGAGATTTATCCACTATACAGCAAGAATTTCAGTGGGCTTCTTGCTAAAGCCACAGTACAAAGGTTTGCTCTGTTTCTGAGCTCTCTCAAACTCTTCAAGCACTTTCACTATGTGCTTCCCAATCCCCTTGTGAATACCCCTCACAAGTAAACCTATCTTCCAGATGAAGAATAGATTAATTACAATGAAGTAACTCTCTTGTAAAGAGTGGATATGAAAGTTTAAGTACAAGTTTTGAAGTTAAGAGGGTAAAAGCTTTTGAGAAGAAGATTCAGCAGAAATTCGGTATACACACGTTTGATTCGTTACCCACAACTTCAAATGATGTTGTATTTATAGATTTATGTCTCAAATATCCGTTAGAGATTAAATCTATCCGTTGGGGAAGTTATCCAACGGTTACTCTGAAAAACTATCCGTTTACCAACCGCATTTAATGTTTCTGACATACTGACATTCGAATTTTGGTTGGCCAACAGACGAATTTCGAAGGAACCGAAGATTAAAGCTTCCAACGTTACAGCACGAAGTTCGTCTGTTCATAAAGTGAAATTCGAATTTTGAAACTTACAAAATATTTTCACAATGTGACATACGAATTTTCAAGAAGAAAGTTTTCGGTTAAGTATGAACAGTGTTTTCAATTTTCTACAGTGCCTTCGAAATTCGAATTTTGGATCCCCAAAATTCGTCTGTTCATTGAACGTTTAAAGAGACACAGTAGATAACTTTCTTCGAAATTCGAATTTTGGAAAGGCGAAATTCGTCTGTCAGAGAAACTCTTTTCAGACTCATTTCATCATTCGAATGTTGCAAGTTCTTATCATTCGTATGTCAATGTTTTATTTCAATAGACTCAAGAACTTAGCTTCTGAAATTCGAATTTCAATACTCAAAGTTCGTCTGTCAGAGAGCAGTTTTGAAACTGAAATCACTCTTGATCTCAGGTGAACTTTAACATAGTTTCAGACGAATTTCTTCAATTTTCTCAAGTTTTGTTTTGTTTGAAATTCGAATTTTGAAAACCCAAAGTTCGTCTGTTGTAAAGAAGCATCTTTCAGACTTATATGAAAATTCGAATGTTGGAACTTCAAAATTCGTCTGTCAGAGAGCATTTATCAAACTTAATTTCATTTTGATTTCAGATGCACTTTATCATAGTTTCAGACGAATTTCTTTGATTTTCACAAACTTTATTTTTCTTGAAATTCGAATTTTGAAAGTGTGAAGTTCGTCTGTTACAAAAGGCCTCTTTTCAGACTAGATGAAAATTCGAATTTTGAACAACCAAAATTCGTCTGACAGAGAGCAGTCTCTTCAGACTTATTCAGTTTTAGCTCGAAATTCGAATTTCAAAAGGCAAAATTCGAATTTCTAACTTGACAGTTCAGTTTAAACTTTCAACCTTCGTCTGTTCAAAGGTGTTTTTCAAATATTAAAAGATTTAACACAAAATCAAAGTTTGAAAACATCTTTTCTTTAAATCAAAATCTTTTACCCAATTATACCAAAAACTAAAGATCCTACAAGAGATCTAACAGCAAATGCTCAGTAAATCTTCACTTGAAACAGCTTTGTTCTTCTTTGATATCTTCAATCCAGGCTCTTGAGAGTTGGTTTAAAATCATCAAAACTCTTGATTCAACATTCTCCCCCTTTTTGATGATGACAAAACAACTTACAAACTGGATTAGTACTTGGGTTTGCTTTCACAAGCTCCCCCTCAACATATGCATAAGATATCAACAGAATTAAGGCACAAAACTTAGCAACAAAGGGATTCATTCATTTAAACAAAAGTTGCTTATACAGAACCAAATAATGCAAAGTTCAAACATCAAACTAGTCCAATCAACAAATTTCAAACAATAAAACCAGGTACAAGGTACAACAAGGATTTCCAATTATTTCTTCTTGGTCTTGGTCTTCTTGCTGTAGAATTTCCCTTTTCCTTTACCGAATTGCTCAGCAGCAGTCTTTCCAGTTTGCCCAGCAGTTTGCCCAGACTTCTCCCCCTTTTTGACATCATCAGGAAGGCCAACAAGATCAGCCGGAGGAGGGATCTGAGAGACAGGAATAGCACGAAGGGGCACAGGAGCAAAAGGAATTTCAGCTGGGGGATCAGAGCCTGTTTCCTCGTCAGAGATTTCCAGCAGCTCCTACATTGCCTGTCTGGTAAGAGCTAGTTGAGCCCTTTGTTCCTCTGTAAGACCATAGGCAGCTGGAGAAGAGGAAGCTGGTTGAGTAGGAGGAAACATTTCTTCCAGTCTTTTCCTCTGAGCTTCCAGTAAAGCATTGTGAGCAATGGCAACAAAGTCAACAACAGGTACAAGGCTCCTTTCTTCAGTGCTCACAAATTCTTGCATAGAGGAGCTTGAAATTGCTGCCACCAGTTTTTCAACTTGCTCAGATTCTTGAGTAGACAGAATTGATTCCTGAGCAACTTCTTGCATGGGCTCATGAGGACCTGTCTGCTGAAGTCCTTCTTCTTCTTCCAATCCATAGTCCAAAGGTGGACCAGGACTTGGTGTTCTCATTGCACCAGCACCATCTACATTATCATCATGTTCAGAGGAGGCAATCTCGAAGGGGCTTGGAGGCTCAGGAGTTGGAGAAAGAGTAGGCTCAGGGACACTAGGCTGAGGTGGAGCTGAAGTGGTAGGAATAGCATTCCTTATTTCTTCATACGCATCAGCCACCACCTTCATGTTCACAGCCAACTGATGGATCTGATCTTGTAGATGAGCAAATTTGGCATTTTGCTCATCTCTTATACTGAGAATGAGTGTTGACAGACTGTCAAACAGCTCAGTGACCTTTGTTGGCTTGGCCCGTGAGGAGGGAGTGGAAGGAGGTTGAGTGGGCCTGGAGGGAGATGGGATTGGTTGAGAAGGCTGAGGTACTGATTTGCCAGGGGCCTCAGAGGTGCCTTCTTGTTGGAGGGAGGCATCAGCAGCAAAGAACAGATCTTCAGATTTTCCTGCTCCCTTTCCAACCCATCTACCTTCATCTCGTTCAATACCCATCCTTTGCAGTTCCTCTTCTTTGAATGCCTCAGTGAGTTTCCCTTTCCCCTTTTCAATGTGTTGAATCCTAGCATGCTGCAGGATTCTTGAAATAATTGCAGCATAGGGGAGTGTGGAATCCTTCCTCTGATCCCTTGCCTTTATCATTCTCTGGAGGATGATATGACCCATGTTGATTAGCTTCCCACGAATGATAGCAGTCATCACATGAGCCTCTGCCCTTGTTATCAGATTGAAGCTGCCACCCTTGTTGAATATGATCCTGGACACTATATAGTGCAGGATCCTGACTTGTACGCTTAGGTCTGTGGGCTTCAACAGATTAATTGTTGGCCTATTATCCCTTCTCCTGAACAAGGTGTCCAAGATGGTGCTCTCTTTGTAGTACAGAAAGGATCCACCTTCTTCATCCTCTGTGCTTGCCTCATCCATGTATCCAGAAGCTGTAATGTCAATTTTTAGCCCATCTTGTCCTGGGATTTCCAGCACTTCATTGATTGTTTCATCAGCAAGCCAGATGGTCCTTGATCTCAAAGTGACCTCCCATTTCCTTTTCTTGCTGTTATATTGAAAAGAGGCATACCAAGTCTTCACTACTTCATCATCATATTTTTCAGCAATTTCCAACAGGTTTTTGTATCTTATCAACCATAATGCAGCATCAAAGTTGTTGGATATCAAAAATTGCTCCAAATTTACACAGTGAGGCTTGATTACCTTTTTGTTGGAAAACTTGGCAAAAAACTCTTCTTGTATCTCAGGAGTGCTCCAAAGTGGTAATGTGGTAAGCTCAAATTCTCCAGATTGTGTAGAGGAGGAGGAAGCCACAGCAGTAGTATCACCCGAAGGAATTGCAGTTTTTGAAGAGGAAGGCCCAGTTCTTTGAGAATCTGCCTTGGATGAAGATTTCTGGCGTTTAGAAGGGGTAGCTTTACAGGGTTCGGCCTTTCTTTTGGATTTTTCTCCTTCTTTTGTAGCATATTGGGATTTAACCGTTCTTTTTGGCCGAGTCCCAGCTTGTCCTGCTCCAGGGATCTTTACTCTCGCCATTTTTCAGTGGAATGAAGTGGAATGGCGACAAGAAAGGGTTTATAGGATGCGAATGGAAGTTTAAACAGTGAAGAATGACGGTTTTTGGACAGGAGTTAAGAGAATTAAAGAAGGAATCAGAACGGATTCAGAGAGGTTACAGATAGGGCTGCGTCTGTTCTGAGGAAAACCGAAGCATTTAACGTGTGTAACCGTCTGACAGACGAATTTTGAGGGGCCAAAATTCGAACTTCGGGCAGTTACAAGTTAAACCGTTTAGCACAGCTTACTGACAGACGAATTTTCATCTTGAAAGTTCATCTGACAGTGGCTTGAAACAAGCAATACAAGGACAACAGACGAATTTTGTTCCACCAAAGTTAGAATGTTGAGTAGAAAAAGGCAGTTAACAATCAAACTATCAATCAATCAGACGAATGAAGCAGGTAGAACTGCATCTTTTAACAATTCAGCATGTAGGACATGATTCATAAGACGAATTTTGAACAGAAAATTCGAATTTTCTTACTATGTAAAGATTGTCCAACATTCGTATGTTATGCAGTAATAATTTGTGTAGCAGTGCTGGACAAACATAATTTTGAAATTTCTGATTTTGAAAATTCGAACTTTCAAGTTTCAACAGACGAATTTCGAGGCATTACAGAGAACTGTTCCAGGGCATAACAAGCCGAAGTTCGTCTGTTAGTGAACTGAAATTCGAATGTTGACCATATTGACCATGTCAGAAGCACATTTTATGAAGCAAAATACGTCTAACATACATTAAAAAAGCGAATTTCATCTTTAAAAAACTTACATAATGGATCCAAAACTTAGGATTTACATCTTTTATTCCACTTTCTGGTTGTTCCATCCTGACTTGCTCCAATCTTCAAGTTTATTGCCCTTGATTTTCACAAGGAGCACCTGCACCTTAGATTAAACATACTCCGAAGCTCAAGTTAGAATTGATTCTGATATTGAAAATTTTAAGGACAGAATTGCATGAAAATATCTTACAATTCATTGGGGTTTACCATTCCCAATTCTCTCCTTATTTTACAAAGTCTGTCTTCTGGCAGAGGTTTTGTGAGTATATCAGCAACTTGATCCTCTGTTGGGATGTACTCCAATCTGACTTCTCCTTTCAGAACATGATCTCTTATGAAGTGATGCCTGACTTCAATATGCTTTGTTCTTGAGTGCATGATAGGATTCTTGGTGATATTTATAGCACTTTGGTTGTCACACATGATTGGTATCTCTCTTATGTTGATCTCAAGATCTTCAAGCTGCTGTTTCATCCAGATGACTTGGGCACAACAGCTTCCAGCTGCAACATACTCAGCTTCTGCAGTAGATAAGGCTACACTGTTTTGCTTTTTGCTGAACCATGAAACTAGGGATCCTCCAAGGAACTGACAGGTTCCACTTGTGCTTTTTCTGTCAGTTTTAGATCCTGCAAAATCAGCATCCGTGTATCCTTTGAGGTCTTCTCCATTGTCTTTTGGATACCAAAGACCCATTTGTGATGTTCCAATAAGATATCTAAAAATTCTTTTCACAGCTGTTGCATGGGATTCTTTGGGGCATGATTGGAACCTTGCACACATGCAGACACTGAACATAATGTCAGGTCTGCTTGCAGTTAAGTATAGCAGAGATCCAATCATTCTCCTGTACTGAGTAATGTCAAACATCTTCCCATTCTCATCCATGTCTAGTTTGGTTACAGTAGCCATAGGTGTTCCCATTGGCTTGGCATTCTCCATCCCAAATTTCTTTAGCAGCTCCTTTGGATACTTGGATTGACTGAGAAAGATACCATCATCAAGCTGTCTGATTTGCAGTCCGAGGAAGAAGTTAAGTTCACCCATCATGGACATCTCGAATTCTCCCTGCATTAACTCAGAAAATTCTTGCAAAGAGTTTCATTAGTAGCACCGAAAATAATATCATCAACATAGATTTGAACAATCAGTAAATCTTTATTTTCTTTCTTAGTGAATAAAGTTGTGTCAACTTTGCCTCTATTAAATCCTTTTTCAGTTAGAAAATTGCTCAACCTCTCATACCATGCTCTAGGGGCTTGTTTTAAACCATAAAGAGCCTTCTTCAGTTTATAAACATGGCTTGGTTTAGTAGAATCTTCAAACCCAGGAGGTTGATCTACATAAACCTCTTCCATGATATATCCATTTAAAAAGGCACTCTTTACATCCATTTGACATAGTAAAATATTTTTCATGCATGCATATGCTAGCAGTATTCTTATAGCCTCTAGTCTAGCTACTGGTGCAAAGGTTTCTTCAAAATCAATACCTTCTTCCTGATTATACCCTTTAGCAACCAGTCTAGCCTTATTTCTGATTATTGTTCCAGATTCATCTAGTTTATTTCTGAAAACCCATTTGGTACCAATAACAGGATGATTTTTGGGCCTGGGCACTAAATCCCAAACATGATTTCTTTCAAACTGATTTAGTTCATCTTGCATAGCTAAAATCCAGTAATCATCAGTTAAGGCTTCTTCAGCACATTTAGGTTCAATTTGAGAAATGAAAGCGCAGTTGAGCATTTGATCCCTTAACTGTTTTCTGGTTTTGACTTTCTCTTGAACATTCCCTATTACTTGATCAACAGGGTGATTCCTTTGATATCTCCAAGCTCTAGGGAGTTCTTGAGTTGTTTCTTCATTATTTTCTTCATCAAACTCTTGCTCCTGGACATCTTCCTCTGTGTCAACAGATTCAGATATCTTTGGAGGTTCAGTTTTACTTTTGTCAGAAATTCCCAGTTTTTCAAAATTGATAGTTAGATCATCCTCATGTTTTGAAACAGCTTCATTTTCAATGAAAACTACATGCACAGATTCTTCTACTATATTTGATCTTTTATTATAAGCTCTATAAGCCTTACTCCTACTTGAATAGCCCAAAAATATACCTTCATCGGATTTGGCATCAAACTTACCCAGATTTTCTTTCCCATTGTTGTGAATGAAGCATTTGCACCCGAACACATGGAGGTGTGACAGATTTGGCTTTCTTCCTTTGTATAGCTCATAAGGAGTTTTCCCAAGGATTGGTCTGATGTAGGCTCTGTTTATGATGTAACTTGCTGTATTCACTGCATCAGCCCAGAACACTTGAGAGAGTTCCTTCTCATTCAGCATAGCTCTTGCCATCTCTCCAATGGTTCTGTTCTTCCTTTCCACCACTCCATTTTGTTGAGGAGTTCTTGGTGCTGAGAAGTTGTGGTCAATCCCATGCTCATTGCAGTACTCCAGAAAGTATGCATTTTCAAATTCTCCTCCATGGTCTGACCTGATAGACACAATAGAAATACCTTTCTCATTTTGCACTTTCTTAGCTAAGGTTACAAATGCATCAAAGGTATCACTTTTAGAGGAAAGAAACAATGTCCAAGTGAATCTAGAGTAGTCATCTACAATTACAAGCACATACAGATTACCACCAAGACTTTTCACTCTAGATGGTCCAATTAAGTCCATATGCAGCAATTCAAGTGGTCTTGTTGTTGTAATTACGTTTTTAGATTTGAAGGATGCTTTGGTTTGTTTTCCTCTTAGGCATGCATCACATTCTTTATCCTTTTCAAAAGATATTTTAGGAAGACCAGTTACTAGCTCATTTTTAATCAGTTTAGACAATTGATTCATGTTGACATGAGCTAATCTCCTATGCCATAGCCAACTATCATTATTCTGACTAATTAAACATACAGAGTCCATGGGAGGAAGTTCATCAAGGTCAATAGTATAACAGTTACCTTCCCTTTGAGCTTTGAGGATTACTTTGTGATCACTTTTTCTGATGACCAGGCAAAACTTTGAGTCAAACAGCACCCAGTTTCCTTTGTTACAGGTCTGACTCACGCTTAGTAAGTTGTGGTTGAGGCCAATCACAAACAGCACCTCTTCAATGGATGTTTCTGGATTTTTGCCCACAATTCCAATACCAATGATTTTGCCATATTGGTCACCTCCAAAGGTCACCTTTCCTCCTTTCTTGTCTCTAAGGGTGATGAACTTCTCCTTATCACCTGTCATGTGACTTGAGCAGGCACTGTCTATATACCATTTGTTGCTTTTCTTAGCTTTGAGACAGACCTGCAAAACAAAGTTTATGTTTTCCTTTTAGGTACCCAAATTTGCTTGGGTCCTTTTCGGTCAGTAAGTAATTCCCTAGATGCAGAGGCAACTTTGGGAACCCATTCAGTTTTCCCGCCTAATCCATTTTTCTTCAATGCACAAGAACTGGAAATGTGTCCCTTTTTGTTACAGAAATGACAGGTAATGAATGGACTGCTAGATTGAGTGGTAGGAAGAAAATAATGCAGATAATACTTCTGTTTAGCATGCCTTGGTTGATCATATGTTTCAATGAGAGGTGATGCATCATTTTTCTTTTTATTATTGTTAGCATGCACAAAATGTCTCATATACATGTTCTGATTTTTCTTCCTGATCTTTTCCTTGACAGCACATGGATCATAGCCAAGACCAGCTTTTCCTTGTGATATTCTTTGGCTCCCCATCAAGGCAAACAACATATCTTTACCTCTAGTGAGTCTAGACATGCTTTTAACTAGATAATCATTAGTTTGCTTAAGTTCAGTGCATGAGGTGCAGCAAACAGATTCAGTAGGGGGTAAAGAGGCAATTTCAGAAACTATGCTTTGAGACTCCAGCTTAATTATCTTTTTCTTTGCTAGTTTTAGTTCTTTAGCAACTTTAATAAATTCATCATGAAGTTCATGAAATGCATCTAGTAATTCAGAATAGGAAGGTTCAGATTCATATACCTCTTCTTCCTGATCACTGCTGTGTGAGAGTGTGGCTTCTTCAGAAGCAAGTGCCATCAAACAAATGTTGGCAATCTCATCCTCATCTTCTTCTTCCTCATCTGAGCTGTTGCCCCATATAGATGAGATGTAGGCCTTCTTCTTCTTTCCCTTATCAGCAGCTTTCTTTTCCTTTTCTTGTTTCTTGAGGAATTGGGGGCAGTCCCACTTTATGTGTCCCTGCTTCTTGCATTCATAGCAAGTCACAGGTTCTTTTGTCTCTTTCTTGCTTTCTCCAGCTGCTCCTTTCTTGAAGAATCTCTTGTTCTTCTTTTTGCTGTAGAATCTTCCGAATTTTCTAACCATCATTGCCAGGGTTTCTTCATCCAGATCATCTCCTTCATCAGATTCTTCTTCCTTTTCATCAGCAGCTTTGAGGGCAAGGCCTTTCTTCTTTCTGTCCAGGCCAGCTTCCTTGAGCGCTTTGATTTTTCCTTCATATTCCTCAAGGCTTCCGAAGAGAGCTGTGACAGAAGTCATAGATTCTCCTCTGGCTTCTTCTATAGCTGTTACCTTGGGCTGCCATTCCAGAGGGAGAGCTCTGAGTATTTTTCTTACTTTCTCAGACTGAGTGTATTCCTTTCCCAGGCTTTTGAGTTGATTCACAATGAGGGTGAATCTCTTTTGTAGCTCCTTTATAGTTTCTCCTTCAGCCATTCTGAAGCTTTCATACTCCCCAATGCACGTGTTCAGTCTGTTCTCCCTGACTCCAGATGTTCCTTCATGAGCAATCTGCAGAGTATCCCACATTCCTTTTGCAGTGGTGCATTGCGAGACTCTGTAGAATTCATCTTGATTCAGGGCGCTGACTAAACAGTGTTTTGCTTTGAAATTCAGTAGGACTCTCCTTCTGTCCTCATCATTCCATTCTGCTTCCAGCTTCTCTTTGTGTCCACCATCTTCAGTTAGAGCCATTGGAACGAAATCCCCTTTTTCAATAACTGACCAGATGTCAAGATCAATTGATTGGAGGTAGATCTGCATTCTCATCTTCCAGTACCCATAATGCTCTCCACTGAAGCCTGGTGGTCAGTTAGTATTGTTCCCTTCAGGGAGTATACTCTCTCCAAAGCCAGCCATCTTAATTCCCGGACTGTTAGTTCCTTTGTATGGGAATCCGGGCTCTGATACCACTTGTTAGCAAGGCTGACTTCCCAAGAGGGGGGGTGAATTGGGAAGTTTGAAATTTTTCTGCACAAAGTGAAGTAAGTGAAGATATCACAGTATAATGAAAGCAATGCGTAAAACAGAGTAAGGTGAAAAAGAAAGATAAGGAGAAATGAAGTCAGAGATTTATCCTGGTTCGGTCTATTCACTTGACCTACATCCAGTCCCCAAGACACCTCTTGAGATTTATCCACTATACAGCAAGAATTTCAGTGGGCTTCTTGCTAAAGCCACAGTACAAAGGTTTGCTCTGTTTCTGAGCTCTCTCAAACTCTTCAAGCACTTTCACTATGTGCTTCCCAATCCCCTTGTGAATACCCCTCACAAGTAAACCTATCTTCCAGATGAAGAATAGATTGATTACAATGAAGTAACTCTCTTGTAAAGAGTGGATATGAAAGTTTAAGTACAAGTTTTGAAGTTAAGAGGGTAAAAGCTTTTGAGAAGAAGATTCAGCAGAAATTCGGTATAGACACGTTTGATTCGTTACCCACAACTTCAAATGATGTTGTATTTATAGATTTAGGTCTCAAATATCCGTTAGAGACTAAATCTATCCGTTGGGGAAGTTATCCAACGGTTACTCTGAAAAACTATCCGTTTACCAACCGCATTTAATGTTTCTGACATACTGACATTCGAATTTTGGTTGGCCAACAGACGAATTTCGAAGGAACCGAAGATTAAAGCTTCCAACGTTACAGCACGAAGTTCGTCTGTTCATAAAGTGAAATTCGAATTTTGAAACTTACAAAATATTTTCACAATGTGACATACGAATTTTCAAGAAGAAAGTTTTCGGTTAAGTATGAACAGTGTTTTCAATTTTCTACAGTGCCTTCGAAATTCGAATTTTGGATCCCCAAAATTCGTCTGTTCATTGAACGTTTAAAGAGACACAGTAGATAACTTTCTTCGAAATTTGAATTTTGGAAAGGCGAAATTCGTCTGTCAGAGAAACTCTTTTCTGACTCATTTCATCATTCGAATGTTGCAAGTTCTTATCATTTGTATGTCAATGTTTTATTTCAATATACTCAAGAATTTAGCTTCTGAAATTCGAATTTCAATGCTCAAAGTTCGTCTGTCAGAGAGCAGTTTTGAAACTGAAATCACTCTTGATCTCAGGTGAACTTTAACATAGTTTGAGACGAATTTCTTCAATTTTCTCAAGTTTTGTTTTGTTTGAAATTCGAATTTTGAAAACTCAAAGTTCATCTGTTGTAAAGAAGCATCTTTCAGACTTATATGAAAATTCGAATGTTGGAACTTCAAAATTCGTCTGTCAGAGAGCATTTATCAAACTTAATTTCATTTTGATTTCAGATGCACTTTATCATAGTTTCAGACGAATTTCTTTGATTTTCACAAACTTCATTTTTCTTGAAATTCGAATTTTGAAAGTGTGAAGTTCGTCTGTTACAAAAGGCCTTTTTTCAGACTAGATGAAAATTTGAATTTTGAACAACCAAAATTCGTCTGACAGAGAGCAATCTCTTCAGACTTATTCAATTTTGGCTCGAAATTCAAATTTCAAAAGGCAAAATTCGAATTTCTAACTTGACAGTTCAGTTTAAACTTTCAACCTTCGTTTGTTCAAAGGTGTTTTTCAAATATTAAAAGATTTAACACAAAATCAAAGTTTGAAAACATCTTTTCTTTAAATCAAAATCTTTTACCCAATTATACCAAAAACTAAAGATCCTACAAGAGATCTAACAACAAATGCTCAGTAAATCTTCACTTGAAACAGCTTTGTTCTTCTTTGATATCTTCAATCCAGGCTCTTGAGAGTTGGTTTAAAATCATCAAAACTCTTGATTCAACACTGGTGAGTTAATCGAGTGGAAGAAACTCAAAATCTCTTAATCAAGATCATAAATTTGAACTTTAGGGATAAAAAGAAAATCATGTTAAAGGAATTATTATATTAGAACTCAATAATACTTACATTTAACATACTAATATGGAATACCAAATAGTTGTATTAACAAAAAAAAAAAATATAGCAGAAAGAACTATAGATTTAAACTGAATATTCGTTAGAAGACTCATTATAGAAAAATATATACAGAGCCAACTATGAAAGTTAAAAAAACAAAAAACGAAAAGAGATGCGTCTGCTTTCGGAAAAGTTTTAACTATTTGAGAGAGTAGAACTTTTCCATCCCTAGACTTTTATCTTTACTTGGTTATATTCATTCAAGAGATAAAATTACGTAAATTTCTAAATCCACATGTACCAAAAAAAAAAAATACTAATAATCCACCTATCGAGGTTTAACTTTCCATAACAATGTCTTGATACGTTAATTCATTCTTATATATATTCGTTTACTTAAGTTTTGTAATCTAGATGTCATATATTCGATAGACTAAATCCACACGCAAAATCTCCTTTGGCGGATATATTCAACACAGGGTCTGGCAAAGCAATAGAAGCATTATATATTAAAAAAAAACATATTAAGAACAACAGCAACAGAAAAAAAATTTTATCTGCACCACCATCTCAGCCTATTCAAGCCAACTTAACGGAACAAAATGGTTCAAGTACTAAGAATTTTGAAATACAACTCTAAGCCAATAACGAGTTTTTCCTCTATTTTTTTTTTCTCCTACCTCACAATGATTATGTGGTGGAACAGACAAGAGCCCTATCAAAGAGATATTTTTTGCCTCCAAAAGCAGGATATTCTTAGTGGATGCATGCCATGAATAAAAGTCAGGCAAGCTTCTAATACACCCATCCAATGACTTCCTTTATCTACTACTCTCTTCAAGATAATGGATGCCGTCTCCTGCAATTTTTCCAAAGTCACAGTCCTGTAAGAACTATGTGGTAACGTCGCATTTTTGTTTAGCTTCCTCTATCATATAACTTGACATAACATTCATTCCCATTAAGAGGACATAACAAAACCCCAAGAAAATATAGAAGGGGCAAAACTTCCTGATGTGACTAGATGTAATGTAAACATGCAAAAGAATACACAGTATCTAGAAATCAAATAAATGAAATTAAATATTGAATACAGCATTTAGACACCAAATAATTATGCAGAAGAAATTACATTAAATACAGTATTTTAACAATGAATAATTACGCAAAAATCAGTTTATTACATTGTATCGCCAGCTTCATTCATCCATCCAAGTTGGCAGAACTAACACACACAAAATCAAAACTAAACCAATTTTTTTCTATTACTTTGGCGGTTATTGCCGTTAGGTGACATCTGGGTCAACTAGCGTGCACAAAAACCAAAATTTTGTCAAGACAATCTAGTCAAAAACTTTGATGCACATAAAGTTTTCTCAAATTACCTTTTCGGTCGGCTTCGATCTTCCTCATAGTCCATCACTCCACCAGATTCAGAGTTGATCTCCTCATGCCCTCGAAAGTCAATGTCGGCCTGCTTACAGTGTGCAACTTCTGCCACAAAGTAAGTAAGACACATCGACCAATATATCCCAGCATTTTGTATTAAGACTATAAATCTAATAACATGACGTCAAACAGTAAAGAAAACTAGGCAGTTATCTGAGCAAGTCTGATACTTATGTGCCATCCTAAAAAAGACTCCAGCTGCTTCCAAAGCATTGCATAGAATATATATATATATATATTTTAAGGTACATTGCACAGAATAAATTTGTTTTTAATTTGAATACTGTAGAGTATCCATGTATGGCTAAAACATTTGTAACTCAAGACTGGTTTGATTACCACAGCAATGATAGTGCCTCGACAACATCCAATCCACATAATGAGCTATAAAGCTGGTATGGATGAATAAAAAAATTCATCAATCCCATTTTTTCTGGGAACAGCTCTACGATAAACAAACTGGGCCAAGAAAACTACTACATGGACATGACCATTACATGTTCAGTTTTTACATTTATATACTACTTTTTCACCTATATAATTGTTTCCCATCTTGATAAAAGTGCATAGTATAGTCTAATACTTTTCTTCCAGAGGTCAAACTCTTCGACGATCCTGATTAGAACATAGTAAAGATGTCAAGAAAACCCAACCAAACCAAACCTTTACGTTAATTTGGTTTGAGAAAAATTTGGGAAGGCTCAATCGGTTCTATACCAACTCTTCAGATGCAGTTAAGTACAAACTATTAACAGGTCAAATTAATTGAACCAATCAAACAGAAAACTGATGCTTTTATTATACTGTAAACCTTACCCATTAGAAGAATTACAGTCTCTAAATTCATTCTCTTGTGATATTTTTGAACCAGAGAATGATATTCAAATCTAGTCTAGAATTAAAACCAAAATAATCTAAGCCATAGGGACCCAAATTTTGTGACAGAATAATGAACCAAGAAAATGTATCAGTTAATGCAGAGCAGAGCCTTTCACATGCGTGCGTGCATAAAAGGTGGGTTTGCAGCTTATTACTTGTTTGACAAACAGTTTCAGTGTTCATAGCTAATATTCGCTAATATAATCAGAGATGCTATCCAGGAGCTATTATAGCAGTATTTCTAAATAAATTTCACAAAATCATCAGGGCTGACAGTAAACTAACAGTAGCATAACAGGGTCCAGTCACTGTCAGGATTGAACATGTTAAAAGGACTGGGCATAACTTGCAAAATGCCGAAAAAAGAAAAAAAAAAGAAAGACAAGATGGATTTGCCTTCCAATCTTACCAAACAAAATTATCAGATTAATTGGCTTGGCTCTGATGCGGGCTTATCCAAAGATTCTTGAGTTTCAAAATGACAAGAGAAAGGAGGGAGGTAGGGGGAATCTCGCCCATGAAGATATTCAAAGGCCTCTGATAGAATGCAATCATTTTAAGTAGTTGCATTCAATCAGATTTGTTCATAATTAAGTTGGCTTATATATTAACATTAGCCGAGTTTGGTACATGGAAAATGAATTTGAGGAAAGAGAAAAAGTGAGAGCAAGTATAAAAGTTGTGTTTGGTGGTTAGTAAAGTAACTTTGTTGAAAAGAGAGTTTCCCATGTTTATGGAAAAGAGCTTTTCCATTCCCATTCCCTTTCACATTCCTATTTTGTATCAAATGGGCCCTAAGTGCCCAACCATGTATAAATAGTTAAAATTAAAATTGTACATCTCCCATTCCACACTAGTGTTGGCTTCATCATGAAAAATACTAGCAATAGTTAACAAAATAAAAAAATTTTCAAGACAACTAGCAAGTTGGAGGTGGTTTATATCTTCTCTCCCTCTCCCTGAGAGCATATATAGGTGGGTCAGTGAGTATGTGCACGTTGTGGGTGGAACATAAGTACTGCCATAAACAACTCAAGACATATCTGTGCAAAACCAATTGCAGAACAAAAATACAGAGCCACAGAATTAAAAATTTTACATATGCCTTAATCATTCAGTACAAGCCCTTTATTCAAAACCATTCTGCCTCAATAGAAGGCAAAGAAGCAAATGGAGAAAAGATCAATCCCTATGTACCACACCAAATAAAGGCAAAATTGCATAGAAAGATTCAAATTACATACACGCTGCTGATGGGTCATCCTCTCATCCATGTATGTATTTATAAAAAAAAAAAAAAGATTATGAACAAGATAGACAGGAAATTAAATTCAACCGACCTTGAAAAGTAACTTCTTCACTTCTTCTGCCTTTTCTTCCACATCCTTCTTGTGCTTCTTGTCCAATTCACTCATTGTATCAGCCCATTTTATCTTTTCTTGAATTGAAGCAAGCATATTATCTGACGTAGACAACCTAGGTTTCCAATCAAGATAAAAATATTAGATGTGATTCTAACCCTTAGTATTTTAAAAAGAAATTTCATACAAGACATTGATATCAGAAAAATAAGAAAAAATAATGTAGACAATTATCATTTTGAGAAGCGAAATGAAATGAGATGATGACGGTACAAAATGGTTGAACTAAAAACTTCTGGCTTACATGGAGAGATAAAATAAAAATTTCCTAGCTTGATAACTTAAAGTTTCAATCAACTATAATTGAACTTGGACACTATAATAAACTGTAAGAAAAATTTCTTTTTCTCACAACAAAACCTCAGTGGAATGCAACTTAAAGCTTTGATTTGAACTAATCCTATGTAGCAAGAAATTACAAGGTCCCTCTAACATTACAGTTGTAAAGTATCCTTATCATTTGTTATCTGAGTAAACCATCTAAATACATCTCCAGATATTGGTAACTGATTTAAAAAGCTGACATATGGCATCAATAAGTTTTTTGCTACGTGAGAAGTTTACATTACCAGTTAGAGAGTGTTTGGATCATATTTCCCAGTTGACCAGGTCTCAAGTCCCTCCCTGCTGCGAATTGGACCTGATGTTACTTTTAAAGGTCAGTGAACTTTCTGATGGTGGACTGAACAAATGCAACAAGATAAATGAAAAAGGGGAAGCCAAACAAATTATGACAGAGATCATGAGCTGGGACCTCAAAACATCTTCGCAGTTGATCCAGCTTTCCCCTGACGATACCCTGATTGAGGATATAACAATTAATATTAGACATTTACCATAATAATTGTTTCCAATTTACCAATTTATTCAATTTGACTTTCCTATATTTTCAGGAAAAATTGAACCAAAAAAAAAAGAGGGAACAGCTCCACAAAAGATAATTGCCAAAAATAAGCATATCAAAACAGCATAAAAAAGGAACAATAAGCATCATCTCAATTTCTTGCAATCAGCAAGTACTCTATAATACATCATATTGTTACGTAAAACCAAAGTTCTGTTGATGACAAATGTGTTATATGATCACTACGAGTTGTGCCTGATTATAATAATTACTTTATTTATCATATACTTGAATCATGTTTTATCTCATGTATGAGATTGATGGAACCCAGAACCAAACTAATGAAAAGTAGCTGCGATGTGTATTACTTGTAAGCAAATAGCTGAGTTTAACCTCCAGCTGGCACAAGATTAACAATTAAAGCCCAAAAAATCACAGCAAAACAGTCACAAGAATAAAATAAAGCTGAAAGAAAATTACAGAAATCACTTTTAGCTCCACACACTAGCATTCGAGAGACTAGTACCCTCCATGAGCCATTTACTCACAGATTTCTTGCTTGCCCTCACTCTGACCCCACCAACAATATATAATCTTTCTAAGACAATAGTGGTGTATCCCTTGTGAGAGAAAACAAGAATGAGGAAGATCCTGGAGTGAATTTCCTCTATAAGGAGATGTGTACTCTGTTTTAGAGTGAAAAAATAACTCAACCAAGAACCAAGTTAGATGAATTGAGCACTAAGTTGGGAATGATTAACATCTCCTCCCCAGTTTGAGAGGAGGGTGTCATTGGTTGTGGCTGGGATCGTGATTAATTATTATTTGTTTCTGTATTTATTTCATTAGAGTTATCACCTAGTCAACTTTATCATTAAACATTTACGCCCTTTATCTCTGGCTGGGAGGATTAAGTGAATTTTTGTTTCCCAATATTTCGGGATCTGATTGGCCAAAGTCTTGTGGTCAACATCCTTTATTCATCATGCTTTTGTTGAATTTTTGAACTTTTATGATATTCTCTCTTACTATTATAAAGTTAGACCAGAGGTATAAGTCACTATTTTCTAGGAAGATTATCTAGGTCTTCTATATATGTATATCACCATTTTTATGATTCAATAAGATGAAGAGAGGAACGAAAAATGCCCTCTGATTTTCCACATGGTATCAAAACTTTGGAAAAATTTGCTTAAGACATGATTAACTTTGGCACTACAAAAGCATAGCAGTCATCAATGACTTCGGGCAACTCTGGTGTGTCTGGCAGTTTCAGGGACTCCTCATGATGCCTTAACCAGTACCTTAAAAGTAACCTTAGTACCAGATAATTAGAGAATAACCCAAGTTGTTGTAAACATCCAATTCAACCCTTTCTCATGTTTTAATTGCGTAGACTAAATATTGTGTATTAATAATAATACCAAAAGACATCTGTCGAATATGTTTTAGTGCTGTTCCTATATCCATCTAAGGAGGTTTCGGTAAGCTATGATCTCTAATACAAGGGTATCTTGTATTCCATTTGGTATGAGATTCCATGATGAGATACTATGGCTTCTCAATATACCTATGTTTGGGATAAAAAAATGGCATGTCTAAGAAATGTTTCACATATTTGAAGGGCAATCAAGTGGGATCCACAATGATAGTATTGGGCTCTGTCAAAATAGTTTTCTCTAATGTACCGGAGTCTTTTCAAAGACGCTCTTCTTCTGCCTTTAACTCTTCCAAAGCATCACCACATTGGCATTCAATTTCACCAAGTTTAAATTGTATGTTAGAAATATAATTTCAGCGAGGTGTGATTGGAATAAGGGGAAACTTGCTTTGGTACCAAATTGATGTAAGGCTAGACACATGATTATTCTTTAAAAAAAAATGATGCAAGGCCAATAGCAAGCTGATGTGAACAAGGGGATAGGGTAGGGTAAAGAGATAGAGAGAAACAAAAAAGGAGATAGAAAAGAACTCAAAGGACAAGAAAAGAAAAAACTTGGGGAAAAGAATTCACTGAAATTATAACTCAAATTAATAATCAAAGTCTTAAGATAGCTAAATAATGAGACTCTTATTTATAGAGCTCAAATCCTAGTGCTAGATTTCTAAGATAAGATATCTCTTTTCAAAATATTTTAAATTTAAACAAACAATAAATCGTAATTGAAATAATTAAATTCTAGAAATAAATAAAAGATAAAATTCAAATCTTAATAAATTCAAAATAAACTAAATTAAATCTAAATATTCTAATAAAATAATAAAATAGCTTTCTTTAAAATTCTAATGATAAAGATAAATAATCCTAATTATTTTGAAATTATCCATCTTTGCAATTTCTACCCATGGAAATTGTGCCCTAATTTGTTGATGCTCAACTACAACATGCTCTTGTTCCACCTCATCCATCCATTTTGCCACTTGGTATAAAGATTGCTGCTTTTAAAGAAAAGCGTAATGTTTTATTGCCCAAAAATTCCCTCCATCAATGCCTTATCCATTGGAAGGTTTTTGCAAATTTAGCTGCCACGAGAAGTTTTGATGGGAAGTCTTTTTGTTTAGATCTCATTCATCATTATCTTGTTTGATGGAAAGGATTTCCTAAGTTGAATAATACTTGGATTGTTGAAGAAGCGGCCCTTTGCTCAAATCTCATGCTTCGCTATCTTGTTTGTGGAGTATTAACCCTTCGAAGGAGAGTTCTTTTAAGCGGGGGAGAATGATGTAAAAGGGATAAGATAATTAAGATTTTAAATAATTATTAGATTATTTAGATTTAATTTATTTTGAATTTATTTTATCTTTTAAGATTTTGTTATTTTGTTTAGATTTATCTTTATCTTATGTTTTTAGAATATAGTTTAATTTATTATTTATCTTTTGTTTAGATTTAAATTATTTTATCCCCTTGAGATCCTAGTTAGATTAGGATTTGAAACTATATAAATAAGCCCTAGGACCTCTTATTGTAATTATCTCTTTTCCTATAGATTAAATATTATTGAGAATTGCTCAGAGAATTTCCTCTCCTTAATTTTCCATTCTTCTCATCTATCTTTTACCCTTCCCTTACCTTGTCCTACATCACAAGCATAAAGAAAAGGGGAAGGTATGGAAGAAATAAAGGGAAGGAGAGAAGAAAAAGAGGAAGTACTAGAAGAAAAAGGGGAGAGCTAATAGAACACTACTAATCAAAATCTAAATCATCTAACTAGTAAGGGCCAGATAAAGAGCCCAAAGGATATATTTTAAAAAATGCAAGACAATAAGAAAGTTTAAAATACAAGATAATTAGAAAATCCTAACAAATTAATACAACAATAACATTAGCCTTATCCCACTATTATCCCACTAATGTGAGGTCGGTTACATGGATCACACGACGCCAATGGACTTTATCAAACACCATTTCCTCGAATAAATCATTTATCAAGAAATCATTCCTTTTAACTTTTTTTAGTGTCCTATTTGGTCTTCCTCTACGCCTATTACGCCTATTGATAGGTTTCCAAGCCATTTGATCAACTCTTCTCACTGACTCCTCTTGTCATCTTCTTCGTACATGCCCAAATTACCTTAAATGATTTTTCACCATTTTCTCCTTGATAGGTGCTAATCTAACTTTCCTTCGTATACAATCATTTCATATCTTATCCAATTTTATATGACCACACATTGATTTCAACATTCTCATCTCTACTACTGTCATCTTATGCTCTAATTGTTCTTGCAAAGTACAAAGCCCAACATTCATTACCATATAGCATTGTTGGCGTTATAACTGTTCAATAAAATTTCCCTTTAAACTTAGTAGGTACTTGCGGTCACAAATAACTCCTCACAAATAACTCCTGATACTTTTCTCCATTTTAACCACCCAACTTGTATTCTATGCATAACATCCTCATCAATTTCATTATCACTCTGTAAAATTGAACTCAAATATCTGAACTTTGACACTTCTAAAATGGTTTGCTATCCAATTTTTACCTCTAAATCATTTCTAATTAACCTCTTGTTAAATTTGCAATACATATATTCCGTCTCACTCCTATTCAAGTGAAAACCTTTTGATTCCAAAGTGTGTCTCCATAACTCAAGTTTAAAATTAATCTCTTCTTTTGAGTATTTAATTAAGACTATATCATCCGCGAAAAGCATACACTTTGAGATTTCCTACTGTATATGTTCTATTAGAATATCTAAAACCAAATCAAACAAGTATAAACTCAAAAGAAGATCCTTGATATAAATCCATCCTCATAAGAAAGTTCTTTATCTCACCTCCAGGAGTTCTCACATTTGTTGTTACCCTCCATATATATCCTTTGTGATTTGAATATAAGTCACACAAACACATTTCTTCTCCATTACTTTTCACAACACATCTCTTGGTACTCTATCATAAATTTTTTCCAAATCAATGAAAACCATATGCAAGTCTCTCTCTTTACTTTGATATCTTTCAATCAAACCCCTTAATAAATAAATAGCCTCTATTGCATACCATCCTAGCATAAATCCTAATTGGTTTTCCGAAATACGACTCTTTTCTTAGTCTATGTTCAATCACTCTTTCCCAAAATTTTATGGTGTAACTCATAAGTTTTATCTCCAGATAGTTTGCACAATTTTGAATATCCCTTTTATTCTTGTATATAGACATCAAAATGCTCTTTCTCCATTCCTCTGGCATTTACTTGGACATTAAAATCTCGTTAAATAACTTAGTGAGCCACAAAACCCTCTTTTTTCCTAAGCATTTCCAAACTTCGATAGAAATACTATTAGAACTAATAGCTTTACCATTATCCTAACAAATTAATAATTAATAAATACAATAAAATCAAATAAACCAACAACAACATTAGCTTTATACCATTAAATGGGCTCGGCTACATAAATCATACAACACCATTGAACTCTATTAAAAAAAAAACAATCTCTTCAAATAAACTACTTATCAATAAGTCCCGCCTTATTATCTCCCTAAGTATAACAAGATAAACCAAAGGTAACTAACTCCAATCCTAACTATTGCTAACCCTATTTAGAATCCTATTTTCAATATTTATTGATAATTTGTAATTTTAAAATAATTAATATTAAATTTACTAATATAATTTTACCCTCCATTACACTGTCAAGATCATATAGTATTCCAAACACTTGAGGAGGAATTGCAATTCAAAAGGGGTTAACACATAAATTGTTTCAGGTGCATACGCAACATAATGCTCTATTCCCCAAATGGAATGAGAATGTGGGTAGGTAAGAATTTGGTTTAGTGGAGGAAAGTTCTAGACTCTCAAATCCTAGAGCACTAGTCTGAAGGTTATTTCCTATTGTGGCAACTGAGCAATCTAATTCCATGAGCTTCATCTCTAATCCCTACATTGGATAAAGGTGTTTCTCAGCTTTAATTATAAGAGTTGCAGTGGTTTCTATCACATATCTTCTTGCATTGTGAGATACCATGGTAGCTGAATACAACTAGAACAGACCACCACGCATTATACAAGGTTTAAGAAAATATACAAGCTCGCTGGCAACAGCAAATGAACAGTAGCTTGGATTCTAATAAACAAATTCACAGGCCACAGTAAATGAACAGTAGCTTGATTCTAATCATACTTATTGATATATTGATGATATTGATATTGATGATTTTCGCCATTTTAAGGGAGCAAATAGCAATGATTTTGCCAAGATTCTTTGAACAACCGCCTTTGCACTTGCTAATAATAATTTCTTATGGAGTCTAAGGGGGTAGAAGGCATTATAAAAAATAATAGCTTCAATTATTGGAATCTGTAGCTTTTGGCCATATTATAATGCTAGAATACTTGGTCAAAGATTCATTGTCAGCCTATGGAGATAGGGTAGTTTTCACAACTTCCTCACAAAGGATTTTACATTGATGGGCCCCATAACTAATGGGCCTAGTTGGTAACTAATTCATGGGCTGTGTGGTGTGTTGTGTGTGTGAATGAGAAGAGAGAGAGAGTTTTCTGTTCTGGGTTCCGTCATACATGCTTTTGTAAGAGGGATTTTCTTTGATGGACTTTAATTAGACAGCTCCTAAATTAGCTTTTTCTTCCCTTTTGCTTTGCTGTTTTGTACTTTGTTTCTCCTTACTCCTATTATTTTATAGTATTACAGAAATTAAAGTAATAGCTACAATGGTGTTCATCCTAAAAAAGACATTCCAATTATCAGAAAAGAATAGTATTACAAATACATTTATTTAGCATGTTGATTATGCTATGATTTGATTATGTTTGATTAGGATTTGATTGTAAATAATTAGGATTGATTGTGAATAATTAGGGAGATTATTTTTGTATTTATAAGTCATAAATACATTGTATTGTATCTTCACTATAAATAAGAGGCTCATGTAGGTCAGTCCTCACTGACTGCATTTCTCCCATTCTATTCATCTCACTCTCCTCATACTCTCTTCATCTCACTCTCTTGATAGCACGTTTGAGCAGAAATGTAATTCTGAGAAGAAATGATACCTACCGCATACATGCACTCATTAATTAGAAAATCTTCTAGTTCACGTACATTTGTCACATCTAACTCCTGCATCAGTTGGTCATAAGGTAGTACCTGGAAAAAAAAAAACAAAAGAATAAGTGAATCTGTGATGACTGATCAACGATTGCATGTCAAAAGACCTGCACAAATAGCTAAACCAAAACTGAATAAATTAAGGTTGTTTATCAACCAGATTATTTTCCACGTTAATACATGGAAAAAGACAACACAACAACGACAAAAGAATCCAGCACAGAATTGAAATAACATCTTGGCAAGAGATAGTTGTGGCCTTAAGCTTCCACATGTACTACAAGGCCTGTAACTGTTGGTTAATAATCTAACAGTGTGACATATCCAATTTAAAGGATCGAGAAAAGAAAAGAAAAGGGTGTGCTGTCAATTAACAACTAGAATATACGAATTTTCAATAAGTCTAAGGCACCTGCTAAGGACTAAGGTGAAGTCATTTGTTTGAAGATTGGTACTTAATAGGATTAATAATAAGGACATGATGCAGGTTCATAGAAAAAAAAGAGTGTTTTACACCCTAGGTGGAGTATGTAGTTTGAAATTTTCTGTGATTGTTGTGTCCTCTATCCTTGAAACAATTTCTCAGGGCAAAGTCTGGTGGTTTTGGGAAGAAAAGAAAATGCTGTGGTGGTTTTTTTTTTTTTCGAGGACAAAGCTGTGGTGGTTTACTGTTTCCGCAATACCATGATGTAGTTAATGGGAAACAAATGTACAAAATTTTACAGGTATTTCATAGCATCTTCAGTAATTGCAGGACAGTGTAATGACTAAGGCTTCTCTATGGTGCTTTCCTGATTTTGTTTCTAAAGTATCTTTGTCAGGTATAACGAGAGGCTCAGCAGATTTGCTGTACTCTTGACCTACTTTTTTCTTTTTTGGTTATAATGTTTTGTTGAATATTACAGTAGTGTGCTGCACTGCCTCCTCAGGTTGACTAGGATTACATCTAGCCACCTAATTACATCATTAATGACATGATATATTAGATCACATCTCAATGATGCGGTTGTCTTCTAAGCATGTCGTAATGATGTGATCAGCCTCTATATTGAGCACTCAATGGCTCCGTCCTAACTTAGGCATATATATTTTTCATTTCTTTCTTTATTCCTTGTCATTCCCTCTTTTGTGTACATATTTTCTTTCTTTTTTTTTATGCCCAACAGTCAGCACTCTTTATGGTCTTAATAATAGTAAATTATGGGCTGATTTTGTGGCCTAAATCCTATTTATCCCTCTGCAATTCTTGTGCAATAATCAGAATAAGAATATTCAGCAATTCTATCAACTTTCTCCCTTCTTTCTCACCTTCAGTGTTCTTTTATCGTTTAACATTCTGCACTTATTTTAGGTGGAGGATGTTTTACCTGCTCATTTATAATACCTTTATCTTTAATAAATCCACTAATTTTATTTATCACAAAAATAGAAATCTAATAATATTATCACTCATTAAGCCAAGCAAAATATCAAGTCCAGAACTAAATGTATTTACTAGATTTCTAAATCTGTCAGAGACTTCGAGGGAGTTATCATACCTTGTTTGTCTCAGCCAGTGTAAGAACTGTAAGTTGCTTTAGCTTCAAGATCTGATCAGGTATCAATTGTGGAAGACGACCAGCATTACCTACATACAAACCACATGTTTTTCAGACAAGCGCCACTATGATATTTTTTTATATATAAACAAAAGTTTAGGTGAGTAGGGTGATATTCTATTATGTATTGCTCAGGCACAAGACTTAAAATATGATCAGCAACACCTTTACAGTCTACACCTACGACTATTCTCTTCTGAGAAAGAAGATTAGAAACAGGAATGTCCTATTAATGCACGTAGTTGTCACATGAGCCTTAATGTAAAGAGGAATGTGTTTTGACATACGTCAGATAACAACCCTATTTTACAAGAATATTGCACAATAAGCAGAGCTGTCATCTGTCACAAAAAAAAAATGGAGCTATCGTCAAATGGACCCTATTTACTAAAGAATCTAAGGAAGGGACAGGAAAGTATAATTAAAGAAAAAACCATATTAAGAAAACTAAACCTGAAAAGTGATTACCTATATGTAAGCATAAAGGTCATAAAGACCTAAATAGTGATTACATATAGACCATGACCATCATTTTCTTTTAGTACAAAATCAAGAACTAAATACATGCAAAAACACAAATACATGCCCAAACAAGAGTTTTTGTTTTTGTGAACGTGAATAGTACTAAAATGGATTCCAACCACAAAAAATAATTTCCAGTAAATACCATCATTTTCATAGTCAACAATCATCCATCAGGATAATAAGTATTGCACACACAAGTGAGTATGGTAAGACTAGATATCAGACCATAAGAATAACGCCACCACGAGCAACATATATGTGCCAGTCAAGAGCAACATATATGAGCCAGTCAGATGGATCTTTCAATTCTGGCTCATATATAACCTCCCCAATATTATTATGACATCTCAAATTACTCATCACCCAGCAGTCACCACCAAATTTTAAGAATCCAAGAAAACAAGAAATGCAAACTTTCCTATACAAATTTTCAATTTCCAAATATCCCAATAGCTTAATATTGTCAAATAAAAGTGATAGTCTCTTTTGCTGCACTTTACCACTCACAGCAATAAATGTGAAATAGGAATGGATAAGTTCCACCTCACAACCATGTTCGAGAACTTTTGAAAATGCAATTTGACACTACTATTTTTCAATCAATGGTTAAATGCCCATCATTGTCAACCATTGTTAGCTCTCTTTCATCCATCCAAGCCTTCTTTTCTCTCTGTTTCACTACATGATTCCCTTTTGATTCAGCCCCACATCAACCAAAACAATTGGTGAGATACAACATTGGTCATTCAACGCCCATGGTAATAGAGATAAGCAATGGTAGGAGGATGTTGTGAAGAATCTCAATCATAATCTAACTGATAGAAAGTTTGGGAAATTCTATTCTAGGAGGAATTTAGTTTTATATTTTAATTGAATATTTTTATAGCTTTCTTAGCAGTAAGGTTTCCTATCTCTTTTTGAATGTCAGTGTTATCTTCTGTGCTTCTTTTGAATGTCAGAGCAAGTCGCTTCTTTTGAATGTCAGAGCAAGTTAACAACTTGCTTGGTTTCCTTCATGAGAAGGAAACCTTCCCTATATATGTGTTGTTACTTATGTAAGTGAAAGACAGCTTATGAATGAATGAATGAATGATACTTGTTTTGAGATGTGTCTCTTCCTCTCATCTCTTCCTTTCGCTCCCTCTGTTTCTGTTCCCTCATCCCTCTCGTCTCTCCCTCTCAGTTTCCTCTCTTTTCCCTTGTCTCTCCCCATACCCAACACCGGTACTGCATCACTAACTCATGGAAACTGTTCTCAGTATTAACTAACTCCATCTCTATATAATCTGTAAACACCCAGAAGCAGCTCAACATATATTCTAAGAATGAAGCAGGAAAATACTGCTATATTTCTTCTATGAAGCACAAATACTTCAACAACAAAGCTTTATTGTATTTATCTGATACTCGTATCAATTATCAAATATGACGCAATAATCTAAATGGCAGTATGAACAGAATTTTATTGTAGTCACCACCAATATATATTTAATGAATATTGTAAATAAACTAGCAGTCAGAAAAATAATTACAGGGGAAAGATAAAAGAGAAACACAAAGCTTTAGGCTTACTCTTGTAATCACTCCATGTGCCATATGCAAACAATCGAAGTACATCAAGGTAGACAGAATGTTCAGTTCCTTCAAGCTGCACAGATTTTTCAATGAGAAAAACATAGGAAGTATGTAAAATATAGTTCTCAGGATGAATTGCACAAACAGTACTAAGAAAAAGAAGTGCCGCTCTTACAGGTTGCAATAACTATTATATCATAAATAAAGCAAAGTATGGGTATTCACAAGGAAATCTTAGTGAAGTAACTCCTGAAAGTGACAAACAACTAACTGGCATCTAACACAAACAAATAGCGCTTTATAGGTTGCCCACTAATCCACGTGAAATATATATAAAAAGAAATGAGATCAACAAAAATCATATTTACAGAAGCCAATAAAAAGGGAACTTCCCCTTTACACATTCTAACCCTAGCTGTCGAATTTTCAAAACAAACATCAGCATAAATATTATCAAGTCATCAACATAGCTATATTTCCCTAAAATATAGTTAAGAGAAATGCCTCGACAAAATGAAGCTTCTCGAAGTGGTACTATTTCACTATTTTTTAACAATTAACATCTTGAAAAGCTTCGTGTAGCAAAAGGGGATAAAATATCCAACTCATACACTTGCTATCTCGACATAGCAACCTAAATCTTTCAATAGGATTGAAACTCACAGCTGGTGCCAATGTCACAAGACCTAACTACAATTAGAAAGAACCCAAACGGAAGTGTAAAAAAATTCAAATAACTCTGAAATAAAGTGATCAAAAACCACGAGACTGTTAGAAAGAATAATCATTTGGTAAAATAAGAAAATCACGTAAGTTAGGGGGGGGGGGGGAAATTCCGTTTCCTTTGAACAACCACCCTTAAAGCAGAAAGACAGAATTAAAAACGAAATTAGGCAAAAGTGAAAAGCAGAAATTCCAGTGCACTGAGACACATACGAACCTCTGTAACATTGGGGACGGCCAGAACCTCAGAGAAAGCAAAGAGAGACGGGTGAGAAGTGGCTTCAACAACCACGGAACCGAGTGCCGAGCCCTTGGAAGAAGAGGCTTGCTTGACGAAATGATCGATGAAATCCGCTTGCTTTTGCTCGATATCCATCTTAGAACTCAGCAAGAGAGAAACCAGAGATTTGGAATTCACGCTAATGCTTCAATAGTGAGTGAGAGCTTGAGGAGGAAGGCCCTCGCGTGAAGGCTCTCGATTGTAATTATAGCTCCCGTGGTTTAGCTATATACCTGTGATAACTTGTTATGGTGTAATGTTATATAATAATAATAAATAATAATATTTTATAAAAAAAAATTTCCCTCCTCCGGTCAATAAAAGATAAAAATACAAAGGGGAACTTAATGAAGCAGTCCCTATAGTTTATACCACTTTCCAAATCAGTCCTTGAAGTTTATTTTGAAGCAAATTCATTTTGAAGCAAATTCATCCTTGTTTAAAGCTGTCATTACAATATCATTCTTAGAGTAAAAAACATTTGAAGAATCATCCTACACCAATCCAACACAACATCAATAAATAGCCAAGATGGAGGAGATTTGTTTAGTAAGAATCCAAGGTGGAGATGAGTCAACCACAAATTCATTCTACCCAAAAACCCACAAAATGAATAGTTTCACAAATTAAATGCAAAAAATAGAGCAAATGAGAGGGGCACAATTCAACATTGGGACAAAATAAAAAATTTGAATTAATGTCACTAACATATCCAAAGATTTTAAAATGATAAAAATAGACCCACAATCCTAAACTTAACAAAATTTTATTACTAAATTACCAAAATACCCTTCACGGAATAATAGTGTCAAATGATTGAAGAGTGTTAAAAGCTAGTTGAAAAAGTATTAAATTCCTGAAATTGAGTGTCAAATAACATCGGTGAATAGTTGTAATTGGCCAATTAAATTTCACTCATCAGTATAAAATGAGAGAAGAGTAGTATCAAATCTTGGAATGGCAATACCAAATGACTGATAAGGAGTGCCAAAAACTGGGAGTTAAGCTTTTAATTTTAGTAAGAGCAAATTGTTCATTTTAGTAAGAGTAATATGTTTGGTGTAAAATGGCTGAAGATCAGTGTTAAAACCTGAAATTTAAATGTTAAATCGTTGAGGGTGAATATTAAACATTTGACATTTAACACTCTAAACTTATAAATTAAAAGTCTCATTCCTAGATTTTGATACTCCTTATTAGCTATTTAATATTGTCATTTCAGGATTTGACACTAATCTTCCCCCCATTTTATGAGGAATTAAATTTCACTCACCAATTATCATTGTCAGCCCATGTTATTTGACACTCAACTTAAAAAATTTGACACTTCTTTAGCCATTTGACATTGATATTTAAGGAAGGGTGTTTAGGTAATTTGATAATCAAATTTTGTTAAGTTTAGTATCATAGATCTACTTTTATCATTTTTGAATCTTTAGGTCTATTAGTGGTATTAATTCAAAGTTTTAGTCCTTAAGTGTCATTATCCCTTATAAATATGAACAGTGATACCGTGGATATGTTAGAACTTTAAATGGTGGCAACTCAAATTTAGCTAGGGATTTTGTATAGCAAGCTAAAGGACCAAGTTTTCACCAAGCCAAGAATCTTTAAGGTAATGATAAGCCTAGGGTCTTGGAGTATCCATACACCCATGGTGTGTGTGACAAAAACTCCACTTTATATCAAGATTATAAGCTAATAATGATGTATATTTGAGCTAGAAAAGGGAAGATTGGGTAGTTTATAGGAAACCCTAAGTATCGAAACTTTGCGTATGTTCTGTGACTTGGATTCTTTATCTGTAGTACCTCAAGATATCCATTTGGGAGGTCTAAACAAGGAATTTAAAGCTTTTTATTGCTGCTAGAACACATTTTTTTTTCAGTACTTACTCTAGACTTCATTTTTGGGTTAAGCTGAGAAAGGGTTGTAATAGATAAGTAAAGGGATAATGTTTGTGCTTATTCCTGATGAATCAAGTATTTTGATGATTCCAAACAAACCTTCCAAAGCTTAGAAAGAAGATATCAAAGGTGCATGAAAGATCCCAAATGGTGAAATCCAAGTAAAATCAGCATAAGATTAGATATAGGACTTCTTGCCTTGTTTAAATTTGAGTAAAAGGCTTTGAATTGGCAAAAGAATGTTTTTAGAAATCTAATTCCATGTTAATTTATGGAATATTTGAAAATCACCCATTAACAGATGAACTTTAAAGTGTTAAAGCTGATCCATTGCTTTGAAAATTTGAACTTTAACTTCTGAAATTCGAATTTCGAATTGAAAATAAGTCAGTCAAAAAAGAGATCTATCTGATAGATGAACTTTAAGTGCAGAAATTCGAACTTTGACATGAGTCTGATAAGACACTTTTGCAATAGATGAACTTTGTGCTTTGAAAATTTGAATTTCTGATAAAACACAATTCATAAAAAATGAAAAATTCATCTGAGGATATGTCAAAACTCACCTGAAAGTGAAGTTTAGAAAGAGTACAAAATTAATTCACTGGCAGACAAACTTTGACTTTAAAAATTCAAATTTTAGAAACAAAGCTAGCAAGTCTGTTATGACAATCAGTTGATATATGAATGTTGGTTTTTAAAAATTCGAACTTTGAAATAAGTCTGATAAAAGCTCCCTTTGACAGACGAACTTTGAATCTTGAAAATTTGAATTTCGAAAAGATGAATTATTGTGTCTTATTGAGCTGCCCACTGACAGACGAATTTTGGGCACCAAAATTCGAACTTCAAAGGTACTGTAGCAATATGGGATAACTGTTCACACTTATCAGAAGAACTTTAACTTGAAAATTTGTATGATCCAACATAGAAATATTTTTCAAAGATGGAAATTCGAACTTTGCTTCAAAAACAGACAAACTTTGAAGTTCAAAGTTAAAGTCTTTAACTTTCGGTATCTGCAAAATTCGTCTATTGACCAACCAAAATTCAAACTTTGAGTGTCAGAAGCATTAAATGCGGTTGGTGAAAGGATAGTTTTTTAGAGTAACCATTGGGTAACATCTCTAACGGTTAGATCTTGTCTCTAACAAATAGTTAAGACATAAATCTATAAATAGAACTTCATTTGAAATTGTGGGTAACAAATTTACATTGTATATACTGAAACTCTGTCAAATTCTCAACTCAAAGTCTCTTACTCTCATATTTCATTCTTCTGCACTTCAACTTTTATATACACTCTAAATTAGAGAGTTTACTCTTTGTAATCAATCTTATCTTCATCTGGAAGAAATATTTTCTTGTGAGGGGATATCATAAGGGATTTGGGAAGCATTTAGCTAGAGTGCAAAGAAAGAGGTTGTAAGCTTTAAGAACAGAGCATCAAAGCTATACTGAGGCAATTGCAAGAAGCCCACTGAATTCTTGCAGGATAGTGGAAAATTTCAAGTAGCTGCTTAGGGACTGGATGTAGGTCAAGATAGAGAGACCAAACCAGGATAAACATCTGTGTCTTTCCTTCTTCTTTACTGCTCTTACATTACTATTCTTTTATACTCTATTTTACTGTCTCTTTTCTCTTCACTACACTCTTGACTTTTGCAAAAAATTTTAATCTTCTCAATTCACCCCTCTTGGGAAGCCATCATATCTAACAATTCCAACATTGTTTGTTGGATCAAAATGTTGGGTTGGAGTATGTTCTTGTGATTTGTGAAGTGGCATTAGGCAATAACTCAATAGCCCTCACATTATTTATAGCTTTGAACTCTTTGAAGGCTTACTATGGTTTTAAGCCTGATCTTGGTTGGGTAGAGATAACTAGGGAGTATTTCTATTCTTTCTATTATACATGAAACTTCTAATATCATAGAATGATCCCTAGATACAACATATAGAATTATCTTTAATCATGTATAATACTAATGTTATATGTTAGCCATTTATATTATGCGTCCCACATGTATGTGTACTATTAACATGAAAATGATGACAATTTCATAGTGATAATTATAGTATTGTAATTTCACCACTCATGGCATGATGACATTGATAAATGTTTGCCAATTGGGTGATAATATACCTTGTGCTATGTCACCCCACTAATTGCACACTAAGCTTTCTGTTTAAGATGATGAGGCTTGATGTGACTAGATTTTACCATATTTTTATTTTCTAATCCCAGTGTTTTATTATTTGATTTATGGCTATTTTAAGGTTTTTAGTATATTTTCATATTGTAACTGGTTTTGTATGTTTAGTGGAAATATGTGAAAAATATCTGAAATTATACTTACTTTATGTTTATTTTTCATATTCCATGGATTTATGACTTAATTCTTTCTATAAGAACCACTTTCATTAGTTTTGGTTAACTTTGTATTTAATTGTGCTTTACCATGTAATTAAACAAGTGATTTTTATATGATATATTATGAGTTTTTGTCTAGGAGTTACCATTCCTTTATCTATTCGATGATTCCTATCGTCCCATATTATTATTTTTTAATTCATGTTGAATCCATTTTGAACTACTAATTTTATTGTTTTCCACTTGTCCATTTTACTTTTATTAAGAAAGCCACGTGATGTTCATTTAATTTTCCCTAATGATTTTGAATTTAATCACCTAACCATTGTTTTAAAACTTAATTAAACCTAATCTTAGTTATTAAAGTTGGTCAAAGTCATTAAGTATTGTTAATTAGAGAAGTCAATGTTTGGTCAATGAGGAGTATTTTGGTTTTTTTTCTTGGAACCTTACTTTCTCCCTATTTTTTTAAGGATTTTTAATCCCTTGTTTTTGCATTATTTTGATATTATTTTCTTCTTATTTTAGAGTAATTTTCATTCCCTCTTATGCCTTAATCATGATTAATTTGAGTTTATTATTCAATTATGTTATATTATATTGTCACATCGTATTATCTCTTGTAACATTGTTAAATGAGTCTTGGGCATGGACATGTGGATGCACACTTGGCAAAAGGAAGAGCTTAGTTGTCTCTCATTTACACTCTGAATGGGTTATTCGTTGTCATATCACTTTCATTAATACATCTCATTAATTCATTATCCATGTCACCATTTCTCTTTGCATTTCCCATTATACCCCTTCCTACGCCCCTAAAACCCTATTCTCCTCCTATTATTCATATGAATCAGATATGAAATCAGCATTTTTAGACCAATAACACAAGCTCTCTTCTCGTTCCCTCTCATGTACATTGTCTTCTCCATTCTCCATGAATTCTACCATGAATCTATAATGTAACTAGATTTTATTTTTATTCCCTAATCATAGTGTTTTATTGTCACACCTTGACTTCTATGGACCTTTTCTATGTTTTAAATATCTACTGAGACCATTTAGAAAGGATTAGGGAACTTGAATTGACAAAAATCTCAAAATAGAAAAATTCAATATTCTATTACTATTCAATTCATAACATTTAACTTTCAATTGAATTTTGAAAAGTCATAATTAATTCTTAAAAAATTATTTTGAAATGCTTCAAGTCTTGGATCAAAGCTCTTTTCCATTCTCTCCATGGGGAAAATAAGAAACTGGAAATCCATCTTGTAATCAATATAGCTTATTTTGTGAACTTTATTGTTCATTTGGTTACTTTCAATTTTCCATTTAGTCCATCAACTTTAATAAACCATAACTCATTTCATACTTAACTAATTTGGGTACAATCTATCTCATTTTAAAGCTTGATTAATCTCTAAACTAAAAGTATTGAATTCAAACTTATAAGATCTATCATATAATACTTTGACAACATTCAAACTTTATTTCTTCAAATTATACTAATCATGAATCATGCTCAAACATAGAACCATAACTTCATATAATAACTTTAATTTCACTTCAAACCAATCCAAAACATAATATTACATTATAATAAACATGTTAAACATATTAAAACATATGTCATAGATCATTCAATATTTTTACATAACTTGAATAGGAGCCAAAATATCTTTCAAAAGATTAACATAAAGCTTTATTCCTTTTCATTGCTCTTTTCCTTTATCTTTCTCCATGACTTGGTCCTAAACATTGTTAGTAGCTTGGGGGTGATATTTATGAAAATCTTAATAGCAACAAAATATTTCAAGCATATTAGGGCATAATCAAGTAGTCATAAAGCTTACTTTCAACTATTTAAAACTTTACCATGCTAATTACATAAAAATTTTGACATAGGCTCCCCCCAGAATTGCATAGTCATGGCCATGACATCAATTCAACAAAGACCAATCTCAACATATCAGCATATTAAACAACAATATGGCAACAACAACAACATCATAATTACTCATAATCAACATAAAAAGCAAGAAATAGTTAAATTGCTACCTTGATGGAAGTATCAACTCATTTACTTCCAAACTTTGTATAACTTATCAATTACCTTCTTTTACTTCTCAATGCCTAAAATCACAATAATATACTTGTTAAAACATCTATAACTCTTCACAACCATTAAGGTAAAGTTTTAGAGTTTCAAAAATCAACTTTCACACTTTAAGTTCTATCTTCACATTTTAATTACACTCTTGCTTATTTTTCCATGAGGAAACCATTTCTACCATTTGTTTCATAAAAATCATAACCCTAGTATTACTTCTCACCTTGGCTAAAAATTACCTCTTAGGCCAGGGTCATGGATTTTTATCAAAACTCATGCAAATATTGATATATTCAAGTAAAAGATCATTACCTCAAGCTTTTCTTCACTTGCTTTCCCTTGATCTAACACTTCTTCCTTCAAGATCTCTTCTCTACCTCCTTCTTTTAAAAAGATAAGACCATAAAAATGAAGATCTAGATGAAAGGAATAACTTTTGTGAATGGATTCAAGGTTTAAAAGTCGAGGGGGTAGCATGAACTTAGAGTTTTCTCTCTTCTCTTCACCAAGAGCCAAGAGCAGTCTTACACCATTTCTCACACTAGGTTTCAGCCAAGAGGAAAGCATAAGGGAGAAGAAGGGCTTCTCTTATTTATAGGCAATTTCATGCAATCAATAAGTGGCATTTGGCTCCATCACTTCCCTTCATCATGATCAAGTCTTCTCAACATCATGAAGTGCTACTTGCCTTGCTTTTTTCCCATCCACTTGTCATTTTTTCCATGAAGCTACTTGTCCTCTTTTCCATCAAGCATTTGTTGAAAAAATCTTCCCTTTACTTACCCTAGAAGTTTTGGCCGAGCATGTGTGTGTGAGGGAGAATTTGTCTTACAATATGTCTTATATTTACTTGATCATAAATGGTGTAACTTTGCTCTAATATAAACCTCTCATTTTTCTAACTTTAATTTTTAAAATTCCCTCCATTTTTCTCTTCATTCATGTCACCATTTGTTTTGTTAGTGGGTCTCACAAGAAGTCTTCTCTAATTAGACTCTAAGGTTTACTATTCAAACCTTATAACTTTCTTGGGTTTAATGGATCCCACAAGGCCAATAATTTTTCTTAATTTTTTGACATCTCGCATTATTTTAGGACTTAATAAATTTATCTAACAAGTCCAATATTCTAAAATATTTATCTTAATTTAATTCTTGTTGAAAATAAATTTAAAAATATTTATAGTTAAGAACCCAATATAATTATATTTTAGGACCCAAACTTTATTTTAATTATCAAAGAAGGCCTAACTTGTGAAAATGACATTTTTACCCTTTCTAAGATCCAACAATGACATATTACTTCACTTTGCATATTATCCTTTCTGTCAATGTCTATATCACATCATATCCAAGACAAATTTCCATAATAAAATTATGTATAACCAATATTAAGAAAATTCGACCGGTCACTAGATCTGCTAAGACAACGATTCAAGGTTCCATAGTCTAAACAGGGTCAAATTGGGGGTTGGACCGATTGTAATTAAATTAATATATATCAAATGATATATATAAAAAAATAAAAAAAATACTATCTAAAGTCAAAAAAGAAAGATTTTCTAATTTCAAAGAAAATTATATCTCTAAATAAAATAAAATAAAATGAGGAAAGATAATGCCTTAGAAAGTACATCTACAAAGCAATTAATCTTTTATTCAAATGCATAATCGTATAAAATTATAAATAGCTCATTTTGTAGTTTTCATCCAATTCTAGAAATTATACTCGATATGACATTGGTTTAAGATTTAATTTTATTTAAGATTGTGTTATCTCTTAATTTTTTTTAATAGAAAGCTGTTAAAAAAATTATATATGAAAATTGTTTGAATTTTGAAATTTGAATTATCTCCCGACTATTATGTTATCCAAGATTTACTCATTGATATCTTCATATTAATTAAATAAATTAATTAATCATTAATAATGTTGTTAATTAATATTTTTATATTATGGCACTCTCTCCAATAAAATGTTACCCTTTTTTTACTTTTCCCACTACATTTGAAAAGTTCACAGCACGGTACCACATCAAACAAGAAACAACAAAAAATAAAAATAAAAAGAAGTGTTTTGTCTTCTCCAGAGAGTATTGCCCCTTTTCATTATTTCCAATGAAACCACTCCACCATCGTTCTTTGCAGCAAAATAACTCCATGTCTTCCCAACATTCATTCCTCTCTTGCAGATCTAAAAAGCTAATGTAGATTTCTTGCAGATATGAAAAGTGAAGGAGTAAAAAGATATAGGGAAGATATATATACTGACCGAGAATGTTCTTTCACTAAGAGAATGAGAAGGATATACACCAAGCGAATGGAATAAAGTCACTCAGGCTTTCTTCTATGTTTTACCATAGATACACTCTAGAAAAAGAATTATAAGGAGAGATTTCAGAGAGGAAAAATGAGAGAGCATCACATCTTTCTGAGACAGTCAGTTAATTCAAAAAAGAACACGCACTCAGATATGCTAAAGCACGATCACTAAAATTGCTCTCCTGTGCGGCGTGTGAGATCAGTTATAATTAACAATTCCCTCCTGAATAAATTAAAAAAGATTAATGAGCCCTATTTTATTATTAGACCTTTTGGGCTCTTAATCTCCACCCATCAAGCGTGTATAATATAACCCAACATCTCTCACTCATTCTTGATGGGTTAACCTTTTACAATTCTTTCTTTCCATTTCATGCTAAGTGCTTTACCATGACCGTATGGGTATGACGTCTGTAATTAAGTATTCTTATACTAGAAATCCTTCTCAAGGACCAGCACAAAATCACCTTATATATTTCTTATTTATCTTGTTCATGTATTGTGCCTTGAATATCCTAGATTTATCCATATACACTTTTACCCATGGCAAATCTAATCCCTCATAAGTTTTTTTTTTTTACATAAACTTAGATTGCCTTATTCTTGTATACTTAGTGTCTACGCTCAAGATGTTAACATAATAACTTCTTAATAGACATGTCTTAGATACCAGTATAAGTGTGTATATATTTAGATAATCTTCCTTTTGTTCATATTTCATTTCAATATGAAACAATTGCTTTCCTAGCATAACACCTTTTGATCGAATTTATCATGATCATTGGACATACGCTAAAGTAGTTAACATTGAATCATTTTCCATGAAAATGTCAAAGTCAAAAGGACATTAATGAGAGGATTTATTTCTCTCTGAGACTCACACAACAATAAAGTAGGGATCTATTCACTTGCTTCCCAATTGCAATTTTAAAACACATGCAGTATGAATTGCATGCTATGGTGTTACTCTTATCACATAAGAGCGTATGTTGATTTTCATTTGTTGTTAATGCCATACAGATTTAAGTTCAAACACACACAATGTCTAATTCGAATTCTACTAATGCTTCCACTTATCATGACATCTTTGTTGGAGAATTCATAATCTGGTTACATGTATTATGGATTGTGGGTATCCATAATTCAATCCAAAATTTATATTTATTGGATCTCATCCCAACTTATTCTCTTCTTTTTGTTGGGGTGACTTATTTTGCATTGTTTAACTGTCATATCTACCCTCTTGCAGATTTACTAGTGAATACAAAAGATGTCTCATCTTTGCTTACTCTCCATGAGTGTCAAAGGCAGTTACTCGTGTGAGAAAGCTAACCTTATCAACTTGTATGACATACTAGACATTGTATATTTTCATAAATATATGTACTCAAATGACTCAATTATAGAAAATACACTTAATTTTATTCATATAATTGATCATTACAGAGATTTGTGTTACATCATATCCTACGAATACCAAATAATTTTACATAATCAACATATATATCTCTAGGTATTGGTTTGGTAAGGGGATCAGCCATCATTTGACGTGTAGAAATATGATGAATTGTAACACTTTTTTATGCTATAGCATCTATTACAAAATTTTACTTGGTGTCTATGTGCTTTGTTTTACTATAATACTAAAGATCTTTTGTGTAGGTTATGGCTGCCTCGCTATCACAATTTATCAAAATAGGATCCAATTTATCACTAATGATCTCCAAGTATTTTATAAATCTCTTCAACCATACTGCTTCTTGTACTACTGCAGAACATGCAATGAACTCTACTTCCATGGCAGACAAAGCAATACAAGTTTGTTTCTTGCTACACCAAGATATAGCTCCATTGTTTAGCAAAAAAACATATCCAAAAGTCGATTTGCGCTCATCTAGATCTCCTCCCTAATCTGCATTGGAGTATTCTACCAAACGTAAATTGCTTTCTTGATAACATAGGGCATAATCTGCTGTGCCTTGCATATATCTCAGGATTCTCTTCATAGCTTTCCAATGCTTCAGTACAGGGTTTGACTAGTACCTGTTGACCAAACCAACTGCATAACATATGTCTAGTCTCGAACATATCATGGCATACATTAAGCTACCAACTGCACTGGAATAAGGGACCCTTTCATTTATCTTTTAAAACTCTGTCTGAGGACACATGTCTTGGCTCAGATTTTCTCCTTTTGAAATAGGGGTATCCATAGGTTTACAGTTTTTCATGTTGAATTGATCAAGAATTTTTTCAATGTAATTTTTCTGAGAAAGGGATATTAATTTTCTTGGGCGATCTTTATGGATTTTAACTCCCAGTATATAATTTGCTTCACCCATATCTTTCATTTCAAAATTCAAAGATAGCCATTCTTTGATAGTTATAATCAATTTTAGACTATTTCTGGCTAATAGTATATCATCCACATAAAGGGATAATATCACAAGATTCTTTTCAAAACTCTTGATGTATACATAGTGATCCTCGTCTATCATCTGGAAATTGTACGAGGTTATAGCTTAGTGAAACTTTAAATACCACTGTCTGGATGATTGTTTAAGTCCGTAAATGGACCTTTTTAGCTTGTAGACTTTATTCTCTTTCCCTTTCTCAATGAAACCTAATGGCTATTGTATATAGATTTCTTCACCTAGTTCACCATTTAAAAATGCTGTTTTTACATCCATCTAATATAATTCTAAATTTAAACTTGCTACTATTGCCAGAATTAGTCTTATGGAGTTAAAGCACACAACAGGTGAAAAAATATCTTCATAATCTATACCTTCCTGTTGAGTATACCCTTTTGCCACTAATCGAACCTTGTATCATTCAATCGATCAATCTGCAATTCTCTTAATTTTGAGAACCCATTTATTCCCAATTGCCTTATGTCCAGATGAAAGATTGACCAATTCCCAGACTTAGTTTATCCTCATCGAATTCATTTCCTCTTCCATTGCTTTCTTCCATTCATTACTAGCAGGGCATGATAAAGCCTCATGTATTGAACTAGGCTCATCATAATTTTGTGGGGTAACTATAAGTGCAGTCCCTTCTATTGGGAAACGTCTCTTTGGTACACTTTTTCTGTTACTCCTTCGTAATGAGATCTCTTGTAAGTTATTCTGTTCTGGAACAAAATTTTGCCCTGGTCTCTGTGAGCTCCCACTCAAATTAAGAGGTTGATATATATAAACTTGTTCCTCAATTTCTTCATGTATCTCATAAAAAGATACAGTACGATTAACCTCACCCCTGCTAGGGAATTTGTTTTCTAAAAATGTTGCATCTCTAGATTCTATTTCAGTTACACTTTCATCCTGGTTTTCTCCAATGAAAACGTAACCCTTAGATTGTTCAGAGTATCCAATAAAAATACATTTATTCCCTTTTGGTCATAGCTTTCCATATTTGTAGGAAGGATCATGGACATAAGCTGCCAACCTCCAGGGTTTTAAAACATTTAAATCCGACTTACGATTTGTCCATTGATCATAGGCTATTGATTTGACCGATTTTGAGGGCACACGGTTAAATATGAAGGCTGCAGTTAAAATTGCATCTCCCCAATACGAAATAGGTAGATTGACTTGTGCCATCATGGACCTAACCATGTCTAGTAATGTTCTATTTCTTCTTTCGGCTACACCATTTTGTTGTGGGGTGCCAAGGATTGTAAGTTGCCTTACTATTCCCTTTTCTTCATAGTGCTCTTTGAATTGATCTGATAAATATTTACGTCCACAATTGGTCCTTGATGCTTTGATTTTCTTGCCCATTTGATTTTCGACTAAGTTCATGTATTGTCTAAAACATTCTAGTGCTTCAGATTTATGCAACATCAAATAGACATAACCAAATTGTGAGTAATCATCAATGAAAGTGATGAAATAAATAGCTCCATGTCTTGCCCTCACACTCATAGAACCACAAACATCTGAATGGATTAATTGCAATGGAGTTTCTGCCCTAGTTCCAGTTCCAAATGCTTTTCTAGTTGCTTTACCAGCCAGACAATGCTCATACAAGGACATTTCCATTTTATCAATTGTACCTAGCAATCCTTCTTTAGCTAGTTTAATCATTCTATTTTGATTAATATGTCCTTGTCTGGCATGCCAAGTATTCATATCAATATTTGAATTAGAAGAAGTTGCAAGGCAATCATGCATATAAAAATCACCAACTATGTCCATTACAAAGAACTTCTTTGAAAGAAAAGCTGAACCATAAAAGATTATCCTTAACAAAATGTCTGCTACCTTACCATGAAAGTTTACATTAAACACATAAATTAATAAGCAGAAAATAGAAACTAAGTTCTGTTGAATGTTAGGTGCATGGAGTACATCATAGAGGATCAAGGTTTTCCTACCTTGCAAAGTTAATTTACAGGTTCCTATGTCTTTCACCTCAACTCTCGCATTATTACCAACATAAAGCCGCTTGCTTTGAATCGGCAACCGACGGTACTCTGCAAAGGATCCTCTATCCCTGCTCACATGATCTGTGGACCCTGAGTCAATTATCCAAGAAGAAGAAATAGTTTCTGTTAAAAAAACAATACTTGAAACACAAGAAATATGTGAATTAACATAATTCACTAATACCTTTTCACGTTCATTTTGCTTAGGGAAATCCCTTGCAAAATAACCTATTTTCAGGCAGGCATAGCACTTAACCTTACTCAGGTAAGTCTTCTTCTTCTTTCCACCTTTCTTCCCTCTTTTCTTGAAAGATTTATTTCCCTTTTTAAATTTCGGGCCATTCTTCTTACCCTTTCTCAAAATTTTCTTGCCCTTTTTTGAATTGGGCTTAGGATTAGAAGATCTTGCTTCTTTAGTCAGATAGACTTGTCCAGAGGCTTTGTAGGCCTCTAGACATTCATCTTCAAGCTCCAGGTGTTTTGTCATATCACTGAAAGTGTTGATATTCTCATTATGGATCAAGTTGACTTTCATGTGCTCCCAGCTTGAAGGGAGTGACCTTATGACAGCTTGGATCTGCTGTTCATTAGACAATTCATGCCTAGCTTCCTTCAGTTCTCTGATCATGCTGGCCATCTCTCGTAGATGCTGTTTCATAGGAGTGTTAGGTCTTATAAGTATCAAACTTAATTTCAGCCCTCTCAGTTTGGTGGTAGAGATACCTTTAAACTTATCCTTTAATGTCATCTACATGGCTTGTACTGTTGAATATTTCTCATATTCACACATTAGGCCATTGACCATAGTGTCTAGCATAGTAATATGTGCTATGATGTTCTGCCTTTTCCAGGCCATGTAGACCTCTTGGTCTCTCCCATGTTGGGCAATGTTGCCGACTTCAGGTTGTGCCATGACTATAGTCAGTGGCTCTACAGCATCTTGTTCTTCCAATACATATGAAACGTTTCGGTGCCAGATGTCCCAATTGTCTCCATTTAGTTTATCTTCCTTATTTAACTCAGCAATTATACTCTTGGTAGCTATTCTTAAATCAGTTACTAGACTATCCTACATAAAGAATTTCTATTATTGAGCTGGACTAAAGAATATTTAAATAAAATATACATATAGCACTGTACAATATACAATGTCACATACTTATATTATTTCTTATTAGAATAATAATAATTCCATTAGTTCCATGATCAGGAGACCACACTTGTATCTCCCATCATACGGATGCTAGTGTTACCACTATTTTCTATTAAGATTTTAATACAAGTGCTTGAAAAATTAACTCTAAAAAAAACCCGTATTTTGAAAGCTCCCACTCAAATAAAGCATATATTAAGAACACAAAAATATTAAATTCATACAAGAACATTGTCATTGTATAAAAAATTAATAAAAATTCCATACATAAATTAAACAGGAAAACATAAATAAATAATTTTCCTCTTAAAAGTGCGATTCGATATTTTCATGGCTCTATTAATTGCATCGACCCAAGTGTAATCTGAATATTTCTTATTTTGTGTATTTAGATCTTCTCTTAGCTTAATTATGACGTTCGCGAAAAACTTAGCATCTTCCATATTCACCACAAAATGTGAATACTTCGCAAGAATTGGATACAGGTCTTTCAAATGTTTTAGTTTTGTTATATCCTTATTTGCTATGTCTTAGGCTACAAAGTGGGTAAGGGGTTGAACTACTTCTTGATTTTCAATTTTAGGCTCTTCAAAAATAATTTCATCTTCTTTTGACCCATTTGGATCTGTATACACTTCTTGAAGTTCCTCAAAATTTTTTTTCTTCTTCTAGAAATTCCTCATCAAGATCTTCATCAAGAGGTTCATCCTCTGGAATAAGTTCTTCCAAATATTCATAATTTGGAGAACCATATTCAACTATTTCAGTGCTTTCAGAATTCTCTTGCTTCATTATTTTTACCTTCAATAAAATATATGTATGTACTGAAATAGCTCTAAACAAATCCAAAATTACCTTAAAATTAGGTAAATAGTATATCAAATTGAAGATCTCAAATTTAGGGATTTTAAGAAATAAATCGTGTCCCAAAATACCCTTAGACGCGCCCTCGTGCACCCCAAGAAGCCAGAAGAGAAAAAAATCTAGAAAAAATCAGAAAACCAACTTCCCCATGCCAGGGATGGCGCCTACAGTACACACGTCGTCGTGGGGCAGAAACCGGCCACACGCGCTGGTCCTCTATTTTCCACGCGCCGTCCTCTTGCTGACGGTATGCTCCACGTGGACAAATCACGTGCTAATAAGCCCCATATGCCACTTCAGCTATCCCCCTCTTTTTTTTTTAATTTGACAAAAAATTCATTGGGCTGGTCTTCTTCGGCCCAAAATTTTTTTTTTCATTGGGCAGGTCTTCTTTAGCCAAAAAAAAATTTTTGTTGTTTTTTTTGTTAGGCCGATCTTCTTCGGCCCAAAGATTTTTTTTATTAGCCTAGCCCACCATTTTGAGTTTTTTTTTAAATTATTAGGCAAAATGACGTGTCATTTTGGTGTTTCGTCAAAACAACATGTCATTAAGGTTGTCCCTAACTTCCAATCGGGTCAACCTCGAACCAGCATACTTGCTACTGTATTTTTCTATTTTCTCCTTCGTTCGACATCCATTTGAGGCGATTTTGGTGTCGTTTTTCTCGTCTCGTCATCCTCTACACGATGGTGGTCTCCTTTTGTCCAATAAAGTGTGATTTGAATAAACCCAATTTTTTTAGTTTTCCTCGTGGATTCACTTCATTTTTCGCTATTCTTTCTCTCGTCCAGTGTTCATTTAACACGATTTCAGTCCCTTTGTTTTCGTCTCTTCATTTTCTACACTGTGGTGGTCTTTTTTTTAAAAAAAAAAGGAATGATTATAGAGAACCCAAAATTTGAGTTCACTGTATGTGTATGGTATATATTTTTTTATAAAAATAAAAAAAATAATAATACCCCCTTACCCAGATTCAGAGTTTGCATTTAATGAGTATAAACAATATTCAAACAAAACAAAAAATATATATATATAAGAACTCATTTAAGATAGAATGCTAATATTTAAACTCAAAGCGGTAAATTATAATTGGCAAAAATTAAGCAACGGAATTTATTTTGCCCAGAAATCAAAGAAGCTCTGATACCAATGAAGGAATAAAAAGATATAGGGAAGATATACATACTAATCGAGAATGTTCTTCCACTGAGAGAATGAGAAGGACATACGCCAAACGGATGGAATAAAGTCACTCGAGCTTTCTTCTATGTTTCACCGTAGATACACTCTGGAAAAAGAATTGTAAGGAGAGATTTCAGAGAGGAAAAATGAGAGAGCATCACGTCTTTCTGAGAGAGTCAGTTAATTCAGAAAAGAACGCGCACTTGGATATGTTGACGCACGATCACTAAAATTGCTCTCCCATATGATGTGTGGGATCGGTTATAATTAATCGTTTCCTCTTAAATAAATTAAAAAAGATTAATGAGCCCTATTTTGTTTTTGGGCATTTTTGGGCTCTTGATCTCCACCCATCAAGGGTGTATAATACAACCCAACAAAAAGCTAATGTAGATCCTATTGAAAGTAAGTCCTCTTTGTTCTCCATTCGAAAGTAAGTCATCCTTTTATTCCTTATTTAATTCTTCTATTTTCTTTCCCTTCTTCCATCCCTCAAAGTCTTTCTTCCTCTCTCCTATTCTTCTTTCTTTTTCTCCCCTTCTTCATCTTATTTTTTCCTTTTGCTCATTAACTTTTCTCATATGTGATTTTACTCAAAAGTCTGATACTTTGGTGTTGTTTTTCCCATCAACTAGCTAAACCGGTCAATCCGCTGATTTTATCAGCTTTGACCGGCTCATGGCCAAGTTGACCAATTCTTGGCCAGTTTTCTTAGACTCCAGTTACTCCCTTATTTCGGACCGGACTGGTAATCGGTTCCCGGTTGAACCAGCCGGTCCGATCCGATTTTCATAACCTTGCTTATAACACATATAGCATTTTGAGGATGTTACATTTATTACTTGATATATGACTATGTTAAGGTTTTTAGTGTATTTTCATGTTATAGCTGATTTTGTTTGTTTAGATGAAATATGTGATAAATATTTGGAATTATGCTTATTTTGAGTTTATCTTTCATATTCCATGGATTTAAGGCTTAATTCTTTCCATTGGAGTCATTTTCACAATTTTAGATTAATTATATGATTCATTGTACTTTATTAGGTAATTTAATTAGTTTTTTTTATATGATATCTTGTGAGTTTTTCTCATGAAATTACCATTCTTTTATCCATTTGAAGATTCCTACCATTTCATATTATTAGGTTTTGATTTATGTTGTATCCAAAAATTCATTGTTTCTATAATTTTCCACTTGCAAATTTTACCCCTACTAAGAGAGCCACTTGATTTTCATTTTAGTATTTTAATAATTTTAAATTTACTTACCTAATCATTATTTTAATTACTTAATTAAACATAATTTATAAAGTTGGCCAAAGCTATTAACTATTGAAAATTAGAGAAGGTCAAAATTTGGTTAACTAAGAGTATTTTGGTCATTTTTCCTTAGAACCCTATTTTCTTCTTATATTCATCAAATTTTTAGTTGCTTTCTTTTACATTATTTTCATATTATTTTCCTCTTATTTTACTAGTGATTTTCGTCCCTAATAATGCTCTTAATCTTGATTAAATTATGTTTATATTTTATGACCAAATTTTATTCAATTATGTTACATGTTTTATATTGTCACATCTTTACTATTTCTTATAACACTTTTTAATATGTTTTGGGCATGGACATGAGGATTGCTCATTTGGCAAGAGAGGAGCTCACTTGGCATTTCCTTAAACTCTCATTCGACCACTTGTTGCCACATCACCCTTCACCTCACCTTTTTTATTTGTAATTCCCATCCCACCCCTTTCTACACTTCCTAATTTTTCTTCTTTTTCCATGGTGTTAAATTGTCCGCCATACAAATATCCCTTCTTCTCCCTTCCATTTTATTCTTGCCATAGTGCCCACTTAATTTTCAAACACATACTCCTTCTCTTCCCTTCTTTTTCTTCCTTGCCATGATGTTCCATTTGTAACCACTCCTTCCCTCTTCTTTCTTGCTTCTTTCACACCACCTTTGTGGTCTTAGAAGTCCATCTTTTGCTTCTTGAATATTTGAGCTTAAATGGTAAGAATGGTCCAATTAAGTGCTCTCAAACATTTTTTATCATAGTTAATATAATTTTTGTCTAATAAAATTTTCTACATTCTATTGAATCTAAAAAAATAATACCGAAAATGATGAAGAAGACAGAGATGGAAGAATGAGAGAGCTAATACCGAAAATGATGAAGAAGATAAGAAATGAAGGAGTAGAAGAAAAAAGGAGATGGAGATGGAAGAAAATTGAAAAAAAAAATGAAGAAGATGATGGCCAAAGATGAAGAAAAAAGAAGGAATGATAGGAGAGGAAGATCTATGAAGAACCTGTTAGAAAGAATAACTCAAAAGCTTTACAGAGAAGATCGAGCTTGAATGCTTTCTTCCTACCAGTGTTAGACTTTTTTGTGGCCATGACTTTGTAGAAGAATAAGGCGGTGACAACGAAGAAATGAAGTAGGAGTTGGAAATAATGAAGAGGCAAAAGGTTCAAGATCTAGAATGCAAAAGAAATGAGAAGTTTTAAAAAAAATGTGGGGCATTTTTTTTCTATCAATTTCATTAGACCTATTGCAGATTTGGTTTGTTTTTCAAATCTCCCACAAATTTTTTTTTTTACACTTTTGGCCAACCCTTCTCCACACACACTTCCCAATACACACACTTCCCTATAATTTTTTTCATTTTCCAATGCAATTTTCAATTTTTTTTATAAGAATATCAAAACTCAACTACATCTTAATATCCAATAAATATTAACGAGAGCCAACTTTCTATATATATATATTCTATTTTTTTCATAAATACAGATTTAGTAATATATTATTATTTTATAAAATGTAAAATTTTTGTTTCATGACTTTATTTTTTTAAAATAAATTTTATTTTTATCTTTTAACTCTTTAAATTTTTTCTAGTTTTGTTACTATTTGATATTTATTTTTTATATCTTAGATTTTATTATAAATGTAATTTTAGTCTAATATTTTTAATATTTAACTTAAAATATAATACTCTTTTTAATCCTATATAAGGAAAAATGTTTAAATAATTTGATTCTTTATACGTGTTTTAAAAGTTTAATGAAGCATTAATGAATTTTTTCTAATTTACCCTTAACATAAATTCTTTTCATTGACTTATAGAAGTTTAATGAAATATTAATGCAATGGTGAATTTAGAAAGTTAAATTAATTTTTTAGAAACTTAATGGTATTAATTAATTTTAATTGATTTTCTTAATCCATATGAAATTTATAAATAGGATCAAATGGAATAATTTACTTACTATAATGGTTTGACCATGATTGCACTGTTGAATTTTAAACCAGTATCTTGATTGATTCAATGTCTAGTTTGGTTTTAATACCCTGATTATATTCTCTTGCATTTTGGACTTGAGCTTTTCTATTTTTAACCATGGATGGCCCCTGCTAAAAAAAAAAATGACCCAATTTCCTTTATTATTCATTAATCAATTAATTATCCAAAATAATGGTATTAACTTGTAAAATGAGTGAGGCAAATGAAGTAAAAAGATGCAGCCTATGTTTAGTCCTCAAACCACCACTTAAAATTTTTTACTATATTTCACAGGTTTGATCCAGACACTTGTAAAATCTTAGTACATCTCATAAGTTTCAGTAGACACTTGTAAAGCCGCATTTCCATACCCTTATAAGATGTATAATTCTCTTAGTGTTTCCCCTACACTAAAATTCTACCCAAAAGTTGTAGAAAAAAATATTACAGAAATGAAACTCTCTTTAAAAGTGGATAATAAATTGAAACTCACTCTAATGAGGTGGGTTTAAGTCTCAATGCTAACATGGAAATATTTTATATTTTGTAGCAACATTTTGGCACAAAACTCACTTAAATTTGTTATCCATAAGTTCAAATGAGATTCTATTTATAGATTTATGATTTAATTAGTTATTAGTGTAATGTCCCAAAATTTTTCTGGATATTAAGTAATGAAAGAGGAAATAATAAATGATAACATGAAATATATAAGGGATTTGTAAAAGTAGATAGACACCATTTTTAGTACTGTCAAATCGGGCCGGCTTGCCTCGGGCTGAGCCAAAAAGCCTGATTTGACAAACAAGCTTGAAAAACCAAGCCCGAGCCCATAGGATAGGGCCTACGGGCAGGCCCGCTGGCTTTTTTTAATTTTTTATGTTTTTTTCATAAATTTTTTTATAATTATTTAAATTAATAAAACTAATTATCATTATAATTCATAAAAAACTAACATAATATTTAAATTGTACAATTTATATATTACTAATTAATAAAATAATATGTATTTTTTAATATTTTAAATAAAAAAAAAAAGAAAAAGAAAAAAGTCTCGGGCTTTCGGGCCGGCCCACCACAGGCTGGGCCTAAACAGGCCGGGCTAAAAAAGTCCGGATTATGTATTTACTCCCAAAATTGAGGTCCGAGCCTACTCATTTTTTCGAGCTTTTCAGGCTGACCTATCATACTTAGCTCATTTTGATGGCTCTAACCATTTTAGTGAAATAGGATAAAAATGTTATTTTTTCTGGTTGGATGAAAAAATGAGAAATTATATTTTTACCCTTAAAAAATTATAAAAATGACATTATATCCCTAAATTCCTAAAAATCATGGGGAATGAGAAGAGAAAAGCCTTGAGAAAATTACACCTAATGACTCCAAAGTTTTAAAAATTATAATTTAATCCCAAATTAGGGACAATTTTGTAAATATGTAAAATTACCATCAAAACGAAGCCCTCAATGAGAGAAGTCCAATGATATATGAGACTGATGTTTAATGTTCAAGGATAAAGAAATAATTAGTGCCGAGTGTTTAAAAGTAACTTTATACTGATAAAGTAAGTTGTGGTCCCTACGGATAGTTAAAAGGTAATCGGGACAGGATATGAGCCTCATATAGATACCATTTGATATAGGATAATTAAGAAAATATAAAAATAAATTTAAAATAGTCATATAGCCTAAAAATACTAAATTATTGTAAAAAATAGTTTTATCGGTACAGTTAAAAATTACCCGATTGAGAATATATCTTGACCATGAAAAATTAAGCAATTTTGGACACTTGAAACTCTCTCATTGATGTGATACTTGGGGCAGCTGGGTAGCAAAAATTTTTGGTGAAAACTTCTTCAAGAAGTTGTTATTTTTGGCATAAAAGTAACCCTGGTCATTAACCATGATTAGCTACCTAATTAAGCATGTAATTAAGTCACTTAAAACCTTCTCTTTCTTCATCATTCTGCACGGTTTCTAGCAGTAAAAACCAGAGGAAAAAAGCAAGAGAGAAAGAGAGAAAGAAGAAGAGGAAACTCAAGAGGAAATTGAAAGCTCAAGTTGGTAAGTTGTTTTCTACCACCTTAAGCTTGTAGTTTATGGTATTTGATGCATGATTCATGGTGGATTTTCCTTCCTCCTTTCCTTAGGGTTTTGGCCAAACAATGATTTAGGAAGGAAATGAGTTTTCCAACCATTAAACTTAGGGGAAATACTAGATAAGTCACTTAAACCATGAAAACGGAAATAGTTTGAAGTATTAAGAAGTATAGCAATTTCTTCCCATTTTCCATGAATTTTGGCCAGAAAAGGTTTATCTTTAGAGTTGAAATTTCATGTTTTTGACCTCAAAAATGGATTTCTTGGGTCTAAATTAATCAAGTTTAAGTGTTGGTTTCAAGAAAAACTTAAAGGAAAGCTAAGTGGGAATTTTAGGTTTAATGCGCAATGTATTCTGTTTCTCTTGAAACCAGTGGCTAAAGTGCTTGAATGATGATATGGCTAGGTTCAAGGAAGTGGTGGAAGGCCCAAGAAGTGGTGTACCAAGTGTGGGAACCTAGGGAACACTTAAAGGTAGTTAAATCTCCTTACTTGCATCACATTGTCATATTTGTTTCTTTGATATTTGACACTATGTCTATGAATGAAATATTGTTTTGTGATGTTTCTATGTTGTTGGTTGAGTTGTATGAGGGGTTTTGAGCCCCGTGATATCCATTTTTTAAAATAAAACTCTGTCAAAATTTTTGTGAAATGTATATGTCTCAATGTGCCTATGTGATGGATTAAAGTTTATATGATGTTTATATGCAAATTGTGATTATATGGTTGCATGTTTGGAATTTATGGCCATGTAAATATTTCATAACTTTTGTTTTGCAAAATACTAGAATGTAAAAGGTCATTCTGACCTCTACAGGGTATATTTGCCACTGTTTAGATATTTTGTAATAGAAAGTATGAACTTTATATATGGTTAGAAAGTAAACAGAAAGAGATTTATAATGGTATAAAGAACACTCAATTTGGATGAGTGTATGAATTATAGTCATTTTTCAAACTCAGCTCTAGAAAACTGGATTTTCTGAAATTGACCATATGAACAATAGAATTTCATGAAATTTACCATACAAATTGGCCTAGTCACTGCTTTGTTTTATATTTTTCCCATATAGACAATCTTTTAAGCTATTTGCAGAGACTTAAATCACTTACATACAATTTTACTTGAATTAGTTATAATTTTCCAAAATTTGGTTGGTAAAAGGGATTTGGTTAGAATGAATAGTACTTGAATTTTTGGAATTTTATTATGACATATTTTATGATTCAAGGTTCTAATGAGTATAAATGGACTTTAAGATCTAATACATGGGAAAAATGTCCTAAATCAAGGTGTTATAGTTAGATATAAGATCTATCTATTAGACACAAATTCTAGCCATCACTCTATAAAAGAGCTGTTCAACAACCACATTAAATGCGTCTGACACATCAACATTCAAATTTTGAGGCTTAATAAATGAATTTTGTAGAGTTAGCATATATATATGTGTGTGTTTAACGTTAAATTTTAAAATTTGTCTGTTACTAAGTTACATTCAAATTTTGAGTTTACAAAAGATATTCCATGTTAGTTTGTGTGAATTTTCATATTAAAAATGCATTTGTTAAGTTTGAACAGTTATTTCAAGTTTTCACAATGCATTTTGAAATTCGGATTTCAGAAGCCGAAATTTGTCTATCAGAAGCATATTTAACATGACACAAAAGTTCTTCTTATGAAATTAGAATTTTGAACTACAAAGTTCGTCTATCATAGACATGCTCTAACGAGTCTCACAAGTTCTCACATCAAAATTCACACTTTGAAGCCCAAAGTTCATCTGTAGAAGCCGTGAATTTGAACTCACTTTGAACCCTACCAACAATCGAATTTCAATTAAGCTTCATGCAAGTTTTGCACATTTTTACTAATTATGCTTAGCCTCAAATTCGAATTTCAGAACCAAAATTCATCTAACAGAGATAGGACATTTATAACTTCAAATTTTGACAAGCAAAATATGAATTTTGTACAAAATAAGTATGAGTCAAATGACAAAATTTGTCTATTAGTTAATATACTTCAATTTTAATACATGCTAACATCATATTTACTTAATCTAACTCATCTAAAACATATGGTAACAAAATTAAGTAAATTTCAAAGATTAAATCACCTTAAGACCTAAGTGAAAAGAAAATATACCTAATAGCTAAGTCTTCAAAAGTTAAGTTCCACTTTCACTTGATCATTCACATTCTTAATATGCTCCATTTTGATCTTCCATTCTTGGAGCATCATTTCTCTTCTTCTTCTTTGAGTGAGACATGATTTTGATTTTTCTTTCTTTATTCCAATACTCACTCTTCCTTCTTAAATAATCCAATATTTAATGTATTATACTTATAAATCAAATAGTTAGTCCAATTTATATATCTAATTTGTATTATAAAATATAAAAGCACATTGGATATATTAGTACATAGTATGATATATGTATTATAAACACAATTAAATATATGTTACTGTACATTTTACTTCTTTTAGGAACAATATATGTTAAATAAATATGATACATTTATTCCTTATTACTCTATATTTGCTATAATAAAAACTTATATTATATTAAGCCTAACAAATTAAGCACAAATGGAGGGGATAATGAGGCGTAATTATTCAAAAATAAAGTAACCAAAAAATATAAGAAAATGATTTTTCTATGCAAATGATAATTTTGCCCCTGTGTGGATCAACTTAATTTCTCTTTCTAATTACATCATTAAACTTAATGACCTACTTTTAAAACAATATAAATTACATTAGTTTAAGTGTCAATTAATCATATGTGGTGACCTAATCCTAAATTATTATAGCAAAAATCCAAGTGGTTCTCTGTGAGGGGGTATTTTGGGAAAATAAAAATGGTGAGGTAGTGAAATTTTGGGTTCAACATGAATTAAAAACTAATGATATGATATGGAAGATCATACTAAATGAATAAAGGAATGGACATTTCCTAGAACAAATTCACTAGGATTAACCCTAAAATCATCTAATTGATCACCCTGTAAGACTTGATTAGGCACAAAATCATAGTATTAAGCATGTATTAGACAAAATGGGAAGATTAAAGCCCTAAGATTTTTAGGAGCACATAATAAAAACAAAATGAACATATTTGCAAAGAATTAGCTTCAAAATTCATTAAATCCAAAATTTGGCTAAAATTATGAAAAATCATTTGAAATTCCAAAATTTGTTGAAATCTCTTATTAAAAGTGTTTAATAATGGAGAATAAAATGAATAAAAAAACTAAGTGCATCATTCATCATTGTAAAAAAATTTGTGCATTTACAAAAAGAATGTCACTTGAAAAATAATGCACAACAATGTACACAAAAGAGAAGGGTGGTGAAAGTAGTTTGTTTTATGCAAGTCAAGCAGTTATTGAGAATAAGAACGTTGCATGGTATATTGATAGTAGATGCGGGAACCACATGACTAGTGATGTACTTTCTTTACTGAGATAGACAAGACCACTACTACAAAATTGAAATGGGTAATGTTGTTTCAAAGAAAGGCACAAAAAGTGATACATAAAGTGTTTCATGTCTCAAATTCAGCACAAATTTTGCTAAGTGTTAGAAATTTAATGGATCATGATTTTGCAGTTCATTTCAAAGATAAGATGGGCAAAGTTTATGATAAAAAGGAGAATAAAAGAAAATGGACAAGAATGGAAATTTTCTTCTTATACTCAAGCCTGCAAAGAATGTTGCATTGAAGGTTAAAGTAGAAGATTTGTCATGGGTGTGGCATAAAAGGCTTGGACACATAAATTTTGAAAGTTTGAAAATGTTGAGTAAGAAGAATATGGTCTATGGTTTGTCAAACATAGAAGAGAAGGACAATGTGTGTGAAGCATGTGCTCTCAATAAAATATATTGAGATTCTTTTCCAAAGGAGAAGGCATGGAGAGCTTAAAGCACCATTATAGCTTGTTCACATTGATGTGTGGGTTCCCATAAAGACAATGTATCATGCCAGTGACAAGTATTTTATTAATTTCATTGATGACTACTCAAGAATATGCTAGGTTTAGTTCTTGAGACAAAAGTTTGAGGCATTATCTATGTTCAAAAAACTTTCAAAGCATGGTGGAAAGGCAAAGTAGATGGTTGACTAAAAAATTGAGAAGTGATAGAGGTAGAGAATATAACTCTAAGGAGTTTGTTAAATTTTGTGAAGGTATTGGGATAGAAAAGACAATTGACAGTTGGCTTTACTTCAAAATAAAATTGAGTGGCAAAGAGAAAGATAGAACAATAATGGAGATGTCAAGGGCCATGATGAATGAGAAAGGCTTTCCTACTACTTTTTGGGCTAAAGCGGTAGATATATACATATGGCAGTTTATTTGCTAAATAGATGTCCTACAAAGGTAGTTGAAATTAAAACACTATTTGAGGCATGGTTTGGTGGGAAAAAGCTATCTGTGAAACACTTGTAGATTTTTGGCTCAATTTGTTATGCATATCTCCCAAAGGAGATAAAACACAAGGTTGAAGAAAAAGGTGAGAAATGTGTGTTTGTGGGCTATAGCTCAAAATGTAAGGGTTATAGGCTCTTTAACTTCAAGAGAAACAAAGTGATAATTAATCAAGATGTGATTTTCAATGAAAAAGAATAGTGGGATTGGAAGAAAAGGGGTGGAGAGTTCATTGTATTCCTACAACAAGAGTCTCAAGAATCTCAATTTATCCTAAGTGAAGAAGTAGAAGATAAGCCACCACAACCTTCTCCATCAAATGCTGGGTCAAGTTGATCCTCTCCAAGTTCAACACCAGTAAGAATAAGAAACTTGAGTGATATTTATGCTTTGTGTTATTGAACCTAAATGCTTTGAGCAAGCTGTCAAAGAGCAGGTTTGCAAAAATGTGATGCATGAAGAAGTAAAAATGATTGATAAAAATTAGAATTGGGAGTTGGTTGAAAAGCCCAGAGAAAAAGATGTTATTGGGTTGAAGTGAATTTATAAAATAAAAACAAATCCAAATGGCCCTGTGCAAAAATACAAGGCAAGATTAGTTGCAAAGGGCTATTTATAATAGCCCCGAGTTGACTATCAAGAAATATTTGCACTGGTGGCATGACATGAGACAAATGTAGATTGCATTAACTACTTACAAAGGTTGGAAACTATACCAACTTGACATTCTTGAATGGTGGGCTTAAAGAAGAAGTGTACGTAGAGCAACCATTTTATTATTGAAGGAAAAGAAAGCAAAGTGTAAAAGTTAAAGAAGGCACTACATGGGTTGAAATAAGCACCCCGTGCATGGTATGACCAAATTGATGCTTACTTTATCAACAAATGATTCATAAGATGTCCTAGTGAGGCAACACTCTACATCAAGCATGGAAATTCTAGTATGCTTGTTGTTTTTCTTTATGTTAATGATTCGATTGTGATGGGAAATAATGAAAAAAATGATACTTGAATTTAAAAATGAGATGATGAAAAAATGAGATGAATGATTTGGGTTTGCTTTATTATTTCTTGGGTATTGAAATTGATCAAAGAGAAGATGGCGTTCTCAACTAAAATATGCCCAAAATATTCTCTGTAAATTTAAAATGGAGAATCATAATCCAATTACGACACCGTTATTGGTGAATGAAAATTTGATGAAAGATGATGGTAGTAGAGATGCTAATGCGGTACTTTATAGAAGCATGATTGTTAGTTTGTTACATCTCACAACTACTAAACCTGATATTATGTCTGCATCTAGAATGTTGTCTCGATTTATGCATCGCTAAAGTAAAACTCACTTTGGAGTTGTAAAAAGAGTGCTACATATATACAATGTACCAAAGATTTTGGGATCTTGCATGAGAAAAATGAGAAAGAAAAATTGAAGTCTTTTGGGTTTGATCATTGTGATTTTAACACCTTACCTTTGTAGTACTTCTCCCATGTATTAGGCATCACTTCGAAAAATTACAAGGGATTTATAAGCTTGAATCACTCAATCAACTAAGACTGAAAAATTCAATTTTATTGCATTGTTCATTTGGTTAATTTCATTTTCATTCTAAATTTTGAAAATTCATTTCTAAATGTAAAAAAAATTGCATGACGGTGAATCAAGTATATAAAAATATCTTAAACCTTGCTTTATATGGGAAAAATAAGAAATTGGACTTATAACGTGCCAATTCATACAGTATGTTATGCAAATTGTACTGTTAATTTTTCTTTCCAAAATCTATTTGTCGAACCAGGAAATACGACGCAGATAGCACACATGGAAAGGGAAAAAAGAGACAAATTGAGGTTTCCAAACTGAAACCGATTTGTGAGAAGTCGTCATTAAAATTTTTCTCAAAATTTTGAAAAACCGAATTAAGAAGGAAAATGATGATCTGCATAATTAGAGTTGAGTTTGGGAGTTGATTGTGTAAGGGGAAAGTATTAGGCACCCCATGAGACTCATTTATAATAACGGTTACCTTAGACTGATTGTGTAAATTAACATGATTTTAAAAGTATTTTGATTATCTTTTAAGAAATTAAGGAAATTTGAAAAACAAAATAAAGAAAAGAAATTAAATTAAAAAGTCAAGGAGATTTGGAATCAAAAATGAGGAAAAGAAATTGAGAAAATAAATTGAAAAATATTTATTTATTTACAAGGGCGGACTTGACGCAGAATTTGAGTCTAGAGCCTATGTACTCTATAGTAGGGATCAAAGTCCACATAATCAATTAGAAATACGTGTCTATTGATTGGTATTTTTTTAATTATAATTTTACAATAAGAGAAAGTTAATTGAAAATAATTTACTTTTTTGCCAACAAAATGATTTTCTGAAATTTGAGTTGGTATAATTTAATTTGTAAAAGAAAATTTAGTTTCATTTACTTACTCTTATTTATTTAACTTTGAAAACATATATATTTTTTATTTTTTGATTTTTGAAATGATATGTTTTTTTGTACTTTAGAGAATTTTTCTTTTCAAAAGAAAGAGAAAATCAATCTACTTGTTGTAAACGTACAGTCATGTCTAATAGACTAATTCCTCAATTACCTATGTTAGCTCTGTCACATCTGGAAATGCGATGCGGATGGCGTGGAAAACGAAAAAGAAGAAAAAGAAAGAAAATCAGCCTCCATGACGGAAGCTAATATGAGAGAAGTCACCACCAAAATTTTAAGAGAAAATTTTAGAAAACCAAATAAAAAGGAAAGAATGATCTGCGAATCAGAATTAGGTTCGAGAGTAAAATTATGAGTGAAGAAGATATTAGACACCCTCACAAAATCCATTTCTACAAATAGTTACCTTAAGTTGATTATGAAATTTTTTTGGCTTTTAAAAATTATTTTGATTACTCTTTAATCATTCACATGCAAAAATAAATATAGAAATAAGAGAAAATGTAAAAATGAAAAAGAATAAAATGAAAATATGAGAGGTTGAGAAAAATAAAATAAGAGAAAAAATATTATTTATTTACAAGAGCGAACTTGAACCAGAATCAGAGTTTAGGGCCTACATATCCTGCCATAGGGATTAAAGTCGACATAGTTTTGGGTATAAATACGTGTTCCTGGGTTGATATTTTTTATTATATATATTTTTTGAAAAGAGAAGTTTATAAAAAATAATTTATCTTTCCACAAAGAAAACAATTTTCAAAATTGGTTGGTGTATTTTAATTTGTAAAAGATAAATTAATTTCAATTATTTTCTCTTATTATTCATTTTTTTAAATCAATTCCTAAAAAGAGAGTATATATTTTTCCTCAATTTAGAAGATATGATTAAAATTATATGTGATTTTGAATATTTTTATATTTAATTTGAAAAGGAAAATTTGAAAACAACTTTATTTTTACAAAATAAAATTAACTAACTCATATGGTGACTTTATCATTTATTGATAGCTAAATACCTACGGTGATGTCACTCGAGGTAAAAAACATAAAGAGAGGCTTAAGGAATAAAATTGGGGAAAAGTAATAATTTTTAATTTTTTTTACATAAATCATTTTTATTTCCTTGTTTATTTATAAAAATTAAAATAAATATAGCTATTGTAACACCTCTTATTTTAGAAGAAAACATTAAAAAGAATTTAAAATATGACCATTATGTATATTTATAAAATAAAATATGAAAACAATTTTATTCTTACAAAATAAAGTCAACTAACTTATGTGGTGACCTTATCATTCACAACTTACTAATTGATATCTAAATACCTACGATATTACTACTCGAGGCATATAAATTAAAAGAATGAAAGCTTGGAGGAACATAACTAATTTTTATTTAAATTATTTTATTCTTATTTTTTATAATAAAAATGGAAATAAATAGGACTATGTGAATGCATTTTTATTTCAAAAAAGCATTAAAAAGAATTTAAAGTATAATTATTACGTGTATTTTCAAAGAGACTCAACTAGCATCTATGGTGACTATACCACTCACAGTTCGCTGATCGGTACCTAAATGCCCACATTACCACTCAGAGCACAAAGGCAAAGAAAAATTGAGGACTCTTACCTATATTTTCATCATTTATTTTACTTTAAATAAAAATAAAATTAATATTTATATTTACTTTTAATAAGCAAGAAAATTAATATCATTTTACTTTTTTAAAAAAAAAAGTTCCATGGCCCTTAGAACCCACAAATATTTGAAAATTAAGGCATGCTCAATATAAGTACCATAACAATTTCTCACCCATGGTACAATTGAGTAACACTCTATATGCACACGGAGACTTAATCACTTGCGGCAAACTCTAAAGGTGAAAGGAAGAAAAACTAGTGATCAAATAAAAATCAAAACCATAAATAAAAACAAAATCAAATACAATTTATTAATGGGTGTGTGCTTGTGCAAACTCAAATAATATAAACACAACCATAAGATGAGAATATGCAAACTCTTGTGTCTTTCTTTCCTCTTTCTTTGCTTCAAAGATGATAGCTCAATTTTTAAGCTTGGTCCATGCTGCCATGGTACTCAAGAGATATTTTGCTTTATTCACCACACTCCCTTACTTTAATAATGAGAACATTGATTTCTCCTTAACTTGATCCATACTCCCGTGATGCTCACAAGGAAATAAAAGGGAATTTGTGTTCTCTTTGAGGAACTCTTTTATTTAAAAACTCAGGTATTCTCATAATATCAATACTCAAGATTCATATTGTATATGAAATTACAACCCAAAAGCACAATGGACATAGCCCAAGTTTCATATAACCCCAAATCAATCAAAGTTCAAAAGTTTTTTGAAAGAGGTTTTAACAATTAACATGGCACACAATATTCTTGACCAACAAATTATGATGCCCCATTCAAAGTCCCAATACCCCGTTATAGATATCTAAAGTTCCATTTAGAAGCTAAATATAGTGAGAATGTTTTGTGAATCCAGTGGTGCGTATATACCATGCATATCAGCAAAAAGGGAACTTTTTCACCCAAACCCAAAATCATATGGATCTTTTCTTCACCAAAATGGAGCTTAAATATCTAACAGCTAAGTGAAATTCCAGTGTGTGAACCAATGGCTACAAAGTCTAGTTTAGGAACGCAGAACATATATGATATATGCAACAAATACACCCAACCTTTAAATGGAAAGAACGTGGGAAAATAGTTCATTTATGGGCATAAATCAGAACATGAACATGTAACATACTAAACTAGTTTTTGAGCATGGAGAGACACGGAGGTATGGCCCTTTCTTATCATTATAACTACATATAATCACATAGCGACCAACTCAATACTTAGGCACAGGAACACAAGGTCATATGACCACCTGAGAAGACTAAAACCAAATAGACATATGCCATGGCATAATCCAATCATCATGTGATAAATTTTCCGAGGGTAATGCAGAACCTACGCATTTGAGCCAACCATGGACAAAACTTGTCCTACCAAAATGAAGTTTAATGTTCATGACTTCGAGCTTCTATTGATATCCCCTCACTAGAGTTAAAAATGCAATACCCCATATAACATCAAAACCACATAAAAGATCTCAATAGATCAGCGATTACTACATGCAAAGGGTAGCATGGCTTCACCATAGGCTTGAACAAAACAGATTAACAGTGAAATCTACCAAATCCTACATTTAAGTTTCATGTGGGTATTATTCCAAACATCTAACATGTACTCTCTGAAAGATCATAAACTACATATTCCTTAGAGATCGTGCCACTACAACATAGCAAGACAAATTATTCCAAACCTAAGGAACCTAAAGCATGTGTCGACCTAGGAATCAAATATCAGATTGGAAATAGAAGACACGACTAAAAAAAAGGCATCAAGGAGCAAAGAGATGAAACATGGATGAATGAAAATGTGACTTACACCTTTAAAACCAAAATGAATCCATAAACCACACACTTGAAATGCAATTGTTGGCTACAAATTTAACACATCGTCAGCAGACACATTGAAAAAATGATAAGGTCTTCTATGTGTGTGTATGAATTTCAAATGAAATGAGAAAAATGAGAAATGTTGGTACTTTTTTAGAAATTTCAAATGAAAAAGTGATTTTCTTAATATGTGTGTATTTAATACAAAATGTCTTATAATATAAATTGGAGAGAGTAATAAACTAACACAATAATTAAAAATAATTGTTTTAAACATTAATTGATATTATAACTTTATGTAACAAATCATTGAATCGTTGAAAAAATTAGTGGAAAGATAATCATTAAATGAATTGAATCTTGAAAATTTTGAATCAAGCCAATCCTTATATACACACACGCATCACCCTTCCATATCATAATAAGATAACAATAAGAGGGTTTTCTTATCTCCTATAATATAGGACAACATATAGTGATTTATTTCATTCTACTCATATTATAAGATGTTTTGTATAATAAATTTTTAATCCACAATATAGGGTATTAGGTATATTTCTTTCAATTTTACCTCTCTCATTAATGATAATGGATCATTTAATAAGAATAAAATAGAAAATTTTGATATTTTTTCATGAATTTCAAATAAAAAAGTAATTTTCTTAATATTTATGTATTTGATATAAAATATTTTATAATATGGATTGAAGGGAGTATCATTTTCACAACTTATTTATTACTTCTGTTCCTTAATATAAGAAACAATTGGTGGAGTTTTTGTATTTTAAAATATAAGGGACATATGAGATTTATCTGGTATATTTAATGATTTTTTTTTCAAAAATATCCCTAATTAAGATGATATATTTTTGATATAATTTATTTGTATTAATTGCATTATGGAAGAGTTATTAATATTAAATGAGAGTATTTTTGGAAACTACTTTATATTCCAGACAAAATCATTATTTTTCTTGGTCCGTTGGTCCGTGTGATTTTGTCTTTTATCTCTTATATTAAAAAATAGAGAAAATATATTATTAGTATTATAACTTGAATTATATTTAATGAGATGAATGGAATTCACAAGTGTATAGTTGAAATTTTCGATTTTCTTACAAATTTAACGATGGAATGAATATTTCTTGGCAGGCGGAAACTCACTCATTAAATTTGAAAACTGTCTCATTAAATTTGATGGAGGGAGTATATTTGATGGTTCCATTTATGGTTTTTCTTTTGTCGTTTCTTTACTTTTAAAGCGTACCACTGAGAGTGCGAGCCGTAGAGTTGACTCAAATGGCTTTGGCATCGCAAGTCAGTGGTTCAGGCAATGCCGAATTGAACCGGGAAATTCAAACTCTACCGCTTCGAGATCGAGTTGCGATTGTCACTGGTTCGTCCCGCGGAATCGGCCAAGAGATTGCTCTTCATCTAGCTTCACTCGGTGCAAGAATCTTTATCAATTACACCTCTAACTTGGCTCCGGCGGAGTCAGTTGCCACCCAGGTTAATTCCTCAGCCACCAACGGGGGTAATCCACGAGCCATCGTCGTCAAGGCTGATGTCTCTGACCCAACTCATGTGAAGATGCTCTTCGACGAGGCTGAGAAGACCTTAAACTCGCAGGTTCATATCCTTGTTAACTCGGCCGGAGTTCATGACCGCAAATACTCTTCTATATCCAACCTTTCCTTGAAGGACTTCGATCATATCTTCAGGTAAATATACTTTGCACAGAGAGTGATGATTGAATTTTCGCTCAATAATTAATAATTGAATTTTTTAGAATTTTTATAAATTTTTTATCAGTACACTTAAAAAGGTTGGAAATTTTATGATTCCCTTTCATAGTGCGAATACAAGAGGGTCATTTCTCTGCTGTAAAGAGGCAGCAAACCGTTTGAAACGTGGAGGTGGGGTTCGCATCTGGTGGGTTCCCTGACATCAGGCAGTGCGACTTACGCCGCATCCAAATCAGCCGTCGAGACGATGATGAAGATCTCAGCGAAAGAGCTGAAGGGGACTGGAATCACGGCGAACTGTGTTGCCCCGGAGCCGATTGCGATGGACATGTACTTTGCTGGGAAGACGGAGGAGCAAGTGAAGGCGGCCATTGAGCAGTCTCCTCTGTGTAGGCTGGGCGAGACGGAGGATGTGGCCCCATTGGTGGGGTTCTTGGCCACCGACACCGGCGAGTGGATCAACGGCCAGGTTATTCGTGTGAATGGCGGCTATGTTTGAGTCATATAATATACTGTGGTGGCTGCTTTCTCATGTTATGTTGCGCCAAATAAAAAGATTGCCTTATGATTTCTCATGTTAAACGTCTAATTTTAGAATCAATTTTAAGTTTTAAAATAGGAGTGGAAATCTTAACTGGGATAGGATCATTATAATCTACATCTTTTAATTAGAGAATATATATATATATATATATAATATCCAGTTTTTCAGCATACAGCCGGGAGAATAGGCTCAGCATGTATTGCTGGAGAAAACTATGCATGACTACTTGTCTAATTTTATTTTCTGGCCAGAGGCAGTCCTGAAGGTCTGAAATATTATTCTTTAGCTGTCTGCATTCCTCCTCATAATTTGCTCTCAAAAATAAGTCACAGGCTTATAATAGGAAGGGCGAACCCAAAGGTAAATAGAAGCATAGTCTGCAAATTCATTCTATATATTTTGGGAAAATTTAATTGTAAATATACGATATTATTTTTTATATATATAAATTAGTGTGAGCATTAGTTGTTGATATACAACTCAATATTATTAGAAGAATGTAAATTTCTTAAAATAGTTTATAATTTCTTATAATCTTTTCTACCTTAATTCATTTGGTATATGATAATATATTAATTAATCTTTTATTCTCAACCATTCAATAAATATATATTTGATTGTTTTTATTTGTTTCGTCGCATTGATCAATATACAGAGTATTTTTTTTTTCTTTTGTTAGTCCTACTAGCACAAATTGTTGAAAATTTTTAATTTTAATATGGAAAGTATTTTTTTTAGTAAAAAAAGAAAGGCTTTTTTTTTTTTTTGCTGTGAGATACCTAAACATAATTATCGAAAAAAATTAAGAATAAAATAGATAATAATTTCTTGCAACCAAGATATCATTTGGAAGTTACCTGGCCTATAGCTTTCAATCGCTCGCTTTGTCGTGGATCACCTCCTTGCCTTGTGTCCCCATTAATTGCCCTTATTGTTGCCATGGTTCTTTCTTCTTGGATGATACAAGCTTTGTCTATGAGAATACGATCGAGTAGTTCATGCAAATGTACGTAAAACAAAAGTAGGTGATCAATTAGGGATTTAATTATTATAAGAAAGACAAATTAGTAAATATAATTTATTTAATATAATTCTTTGTGAATGGTTATTTTAAAATATTCTAAGAATATTCTGAATAATGTTAAGTGATTGGACTAACTTGTAGAGGTTTCCAAACTAATAAAAAGTAGACAATAATATCTAAGCAAAAATAGAAGTACTCAAAATATTTTACTAAATAAAGAAAGATATGATAATACCACTTGTTACTCATTTAGACCTTTACTTGTTACAAATTTAGAATATCACTTGTAACTATTGATTTTATAAATATAATATAATTTAGAGCTGTATGTTAAAATTAGCCGTAAATACTTTTTGATATCATGAGCATCCAATCATGAAAATAGCACAAGTTAACTGCAGAATAAATTCAAGTCTTTAGGTTTCAATGCATCCAGTCAAAAAAATTAAAAGAAAAAATGGTTTAACCCTACCAATCTTAAACTCACATTATTAGTATTACAAAACAAGGTAGCTTATTCATCTATAATTTGTCGAAAAAAATTATGTGCAGTTACACATGTGGACCCTGTAAACTTTCACATTAATTCAAGAAATAAATGGTAAGGATTAAAATAAATGGCTAGAAAGATAAAAGAATGATAAGGATTAATATAAGATAAATAAGGAAGCCAATGAAAGTAGTGTTAATCAAGCCGGGGCGGCTGGCAAAGTTTGGAAAGACCAAAAATAAAGAGTAGGAACATAAAGTAGGCCCGTGTATATTTTTTAAAAAATAAAAATAAAAATAATCATTTGAATAAATTGAACTCTTGATTCATTTTTTGCGTGATGGCAAATGTTTCAAATTTATTTATTATTTTACTGTTGTTAGAAACTGAATTATGAAGATATTGTGTTGTTTCTCTAATTGAACTTTTCTCTTTACAATTTTTTTATTTTCTATTTAAAATTTTAAATATATATTCCATCGATCCTAAATCATATTTTCAAAATAAAAATTTATATTCAATTAATTAAAATTAGCTTGAGTAAAAAATAAAAAATTAAAGCTAGCTGAAAGCATTACAAATTTACAATCATAAATTAAACAAATGCATATGAAAAAAAATAATTTTAGTAAAATATATAAAAGTAAATACAATTTAAATAAACTGTTTCACTACAAAATATAACAAATACATAATATATATATAGTAAAAGTTTTCTTAATCCCACCTAATCAATCCATCTCCTCTCTCAATCACAATCCCGATCTCTCACCATGCATGTCTCCCTCCCCCGTTTATCTCAAAATCCAACCTTAGCTTCTATACCTCCCGTCTCTTTCCATATTGTCTTCGGAGAGCCCAGCTTGTGTCGACTCACTCATATAATCCCATTTATGCTCCTACGAGTCGTAAGGACCCTTCAATCGCATGCAAATAAAGTGGGAAGAAGAAGTAATCAAAATAGAATGAGAAAAAGACTACTTGAAGAGAAGAGAGAGTCAGCGACATGTGGAAGAACGAATAAAATTTTCAAATTTATCTCTACTCCATATACTTATAGTAATCTGTTGATAATGAACTCACAAATAAAAAAAAAGAATAAATATATAACAAAAAAATAATAAAAAGGAAAGTTAAAAAAAATTATTGAAAATGGGAATGGTTATAATTAGATTTTTTAAAAAATAAAAAAACAGGTGATAAAAAGATTATTGGAACCATAATTTCTTTCCCAAGTCTCCCATTTTTAAAATTCAATTGATTCTTTTCCCTTTTTTTTCTTTTTAGTTTACCATTTTTCTAATTAAATTTCCTCAAGCAAATTAATTAGGGAGAATTACGAATAGGGACCATTATGAGGGATTTATTATAAATTGAGACCTATTCTATATTTAGTTAGCGTCAAAACCATTGGTCCATAAATCAAATAAATTGAAATATAAAATTAACACAATGCCCTCCACTTCCCTCCCTCAACACATCATTGTTGAAGCTGACCACCAGTGACAGGTCAACAGCGGTGAATGCTAGCCAACAACTAGTCAACGTGATAAAGGACACCTTGAGCATGATTCAAACAGAAGGCTTGGTCAAATTCAAGAGCATGGCAAAAGGCTTGTGAATATTGTTATACAAGTTGGAGCTCAATTACTTGACCAAGTTTGTAGCCCAACTGAAGCTAGAAAGTGTGAAGAGATTACAAGTTTTAGATCCAAACCCAAGAGGATTCCATTGTAGGATATTACTCAAAAGATCATGTGCTTCATTAAAAGAGCATGTGACTTGGATATTAGTTAGCTTAATTTATTTTCATTTTATTTATTAATTATGGGCTAAACTATATTAATTAATAAAGCCCAATTAGTTAATTAGTAATATTTTTGGTAGCCCACCTTGTTAATAAGCATCTCATGAGCCAAACATGTGGTTTAATTAATGTGGTGGCATATTTATAAGGGCTTAGATATTATTTTTATTATTTTATTTTCAATTTTAGTTATTTATTTTTGGGCTCTATTTTACTAGTTTCCTAGGTCCAATAATAGTGTTATTTGAGCTCAAAGTCTTCTAATATCATTAGGATTACTTGAGACCAAATTAATTAGGTTTTCTATGCTCATTAGGTCAGATTTTACATTGTATATTTAAGGCTATCTTTTATGTGCATTTTTTTCAGATTTAGATGAATTAAAATTTTAGTTTTATGAGTTTTCCTCTTGTGTTTCTTTCAGTGTTAATTAGAGAGAACACTATGACTTATCAAGGAATTGGTCAATCCTTGTGACGTATCGGAACTAGGGTTTAAGAGATCAGTTCTCTTAGGTTCTACTATTTTGTTCAATGACACTTAACCGTACGGTTTGTCACTATTCACTGTCATTGTTTTGTTCACTATTCGTAGTCACTGTTTCATTCACTATTCATTGTCATTGTTTATTGATACTGTTCATTGTCACTGTTCATCATCTAAAGTAGATTTAAAAAAAAAGGGATTGATTGTTGCCTAGAAAAAAAAAGAATATTGCAGAAAAAATAGTAAAAAAAAAGGTGAAAAAAAGAAAGAGATTTAATTGGGCTAAATTTAGAGTCTTTATGATTTGATTGAGTTCCTAATATGATTGAGGATTATACTTCTCTAAAGTATTTTGGCTTGAATCCCAAGTAGCTTTTCCTTGCTTAGGCTTAATCTTGTTAAAAAAAAAAAAAGAAATCATATATTTGATCATTTGAGATTGTTTCCTAATTTGTTGAGCCAAGAGCTCATGTTCTTAAAATTGAATTAGATACATCATTCTTTGATTATTCTTGAGATATTTATGATTAAATTGTGCTATTAGCTACTAAATGGAGTCTTTTTGAAGCCTTATTAAGCAAGTCACATCTATTTCCATTGACTTTACACTTTGGTGGCAAGTCCCTTTAAATCTCTATAATTTGTCTTTCTTTCCTAATTTTCATCATTCTTTGTTCTATTTGCTACTGTTTTCCTTTGATTTCGAGCACCTAAATTTCTTTCCTCTTGTTGGAAATTTCAATTCCATTGTGCTCATTTTTTGTTGATCATTGCTTAATTAAATTATGATCTTTGAGTACTCTAATTTTGAACCTTTTTTTTAAACTAATTTCCTTTTAATTGAAGTTGTGGTTTTAAGTTAACACTCTCATAAGAAAGCAAGCTTTGGGTGAAAAAAGGCCAGAGAAAAATTGCATCATATTTGAAAAGGCCTTAATTTAGTGTAAAACATGAGTGCAGTTGCATTATTTGGAGAAACACGTGAGGGAGTGGTGAGACCCATTCTTCTTTATACTTTTGTTGCAACTAAACATGTCAGGATTGAGAAACTTTGCACCTCACAAGAAGTCTTTGAAGAAAGTTTCCAACTATAACCGAAACTTAAGAAAGCCAAAGTTGAAGATTTCTTCTTTTCAAGGCAAAAATGATCCTAATCTCTATTGGGAATGGGAAAGAGGAATTGAGTAAATGTTTGAACATTACAAGATTAATGAGGACAAAGTTGACCATCCCATCGTTAGTTTTACTGACCATGCGGAAATTTGGTGGGACAGGTTCTACAAAATATGGATTGAATATGGATTTGAACTTATCACTTCATGGGAGGATATGAAAAATCTTATGAGAAGAAAGTTTGGTGTTTATCACCACCAATCTATGCCTAAGAGTAAAGATGAATATCCCAAAGAGATACACGTGTATATGGAAGAAAATCTAACTCCTAATGTGTGTGATTCCCACATGGAGAAAGATAATCGAGTGGATGATGATATTGCAACCACTTCAACAATTAATGATGGAATAAAAGAATCCACTACAGGTATGCCCAATCCTCAAAACTCTGATATTAATATCTCTTGTGATTTAAGATGTGATAATTCTAGTAAGATGAATGATATTGCTTGCATTAATGATATCCCTTGTGATAGAACAATTAAATTGGAATCTGAATTGAGATGTACTAAACTTGAGAATCCCAATGAGTTTAATGTTATTAATTATGATAATGAGATTAAACATGATATCTTGCAAAATCTTGAAGAGAGAATTGGTCTAGATGTTGATAGTATTGTGGTAGAAAGCTTAGATGATTCTAGTTGTGCTTCTAGTGTGCAAATTAAAAATAATGTTATAGCACAATTGGAAAATGAATTTTATGATGTTGCTTGTGCTTCTAAGCACAATTATGATTGTTGGCATCCTTTAGAGGAAAATTATGCTTTACATGTTACTAATCAATTGGTGGAAAATTTTGTGGATAATAGCGTGCTAGTTTCTAGTAGTGCTAATGGTGTGATTCCTTCAGAAATTGACTCTTATGATTGCATTGATGCTGAGCATATTGATATGATAATTAGAAATTATGCTTATGATGCTAACTTGAATGAGTATGTTAGTCTTTGTTCTTTTGCATTTGAAAAGGCCCATGAATCATTGCCATGTAATTTAGGTGAAACTCATGAGAAAATAAAGAGTGAGCTTAAGTGGAAAAACATGAGTGGGAAAAATAAGAAAGAAAGAGTTCACAAAAATGCAAAGAGTGCAAAAAGAGTAAGTGAGAAAAAGGTTAAGAGAAGATTGAAAAAGAGAGAGAAAAAGAGAGAAAAAAGAAAAGAAGAGAGTTTGAGGAAGAATGAAAGTGAAAGTAAGCTTAAAGTAGTTTGTAGAAAACTCATTCCTTCTTCACCTCATCTTTCTTATATGTCTTTATTGTATTTTCTTTGTCCTTCTCATTATATTTTTAATTTCTTTAAATTATGTCACCCATCATTATTGCATGAGTCCACAATTTCTTTTGAGTCCAAATTGCATGAGTCCATAGTGAATCCATTAGTTAATTTAGTGCCTTCTTTCTCTAGTTCATCATTCTATGTCATTTCATCGCATCATCATAGTGTTTTGCATTCTCTATTCATTTGTGAAATAGTCCATACTCGTTTATGGTTTTTTTTTTATTGTGTGTCGAATAAAGCATATATCTTTTTGGTTGTTTGTTGGTTTGCCCCATTTCACCTTCATAAGTCTTTTATGTTCTATTTTCAATTTAACTCATTCTCTACTTCTTGTTCTATGTTAGTGTTAGAGTTTTGTGTAGGTGTGTGTTAAAAATGAAGTCCCACATTGCTCAAGAAATGGGAAGCCTTAGTATATGTATACTAAGATGTGAATATGGGCAAGTGAATGGGCTAGGAGGAGAAAGTGGGCTCGTGCGCACAACAACCGGCCAACGTAGTTGACTCTGTCGTTTCCCCCTTGGGCGTGAATATAACATGGAATTGGCCATTTTTATGAAAATTATTTTACAAATTTCAAAATAATTTACATTAAATTGCTTACATAATAACCTTATCTTTTTAACAGTTTCAGTTTTGAGACCTCTGGATTCTGTAACGTTGGAGTTTTTCCACCATTAATTTGACATTCCTCCAACGTTCAGAAATGGCTTACGTTAAATGGATTTTCACTGCCAATGTTCAAAACCGATGCTTAAATTATCATTAACGTGTTTAAATATTGCCCAACATTCGTGTGATTCTGAAGCCTATAAATATAGAGCTTCGCATGTGTTTCATATACACAGAAGTCCCTTAAGTTTTCGGGCATCATCTCCTCTCCTCCTCACTCTCTGAGTTCTTCGTCTCTTTCTTCTATTTCTACTATTATGTGACCTTGCTTTGCAGGAGGGGTTCGTTTAATCCTGGAGAGCTACCTCATTCAATCGTGTGTGGTGGAGTAACTCTTGAGGACAGTGTCCTCTCGCACGACTCAAACTAGTTTGTGATTCCAATTTTCAACAATTAGTATGTATTCCCTTAGTTATTACATCTACATCTTTGTTCTGTTATTGTGCATCATCAATGTTATCCAAGTCCAGGTTTTGCATTTATTGCATTATGTTCAAATTTGTCCAGATTTTGTTGTCCTTAGTTTTTCCAATACTTTGGTTTTAATTGAGTCTTGTTGTATGCCATTTTGTCCCTATTTGTTTTCCTATGTGTCCCTTAACATCTTGGCCACATTTAAGTATTCTTTGTTTTGAGTTTATGTCTAGTTATTTACTGCAGGTCAGTAGTGTATTTGCTGTGAAGAAAAGTTTAATTTCTTATACACCAATGCTAGAAGATAGGTCTTATGCAATTTAAATTAAAGGTGTGAAGGTTTTTGATCCTGAAATAATGTTTTGGTTCCAAAAGTCAAGGAAAAATGTTGTTCTTCATAATCATGCATGGAATAAAGCAAAGATGCGTCAATCAAGCTTGAAAGGTATGTTCCCTCCATATGATTTATTTGATTCATTTAATCATTCCCTTTCTTTCCATATAGATTATGGAGATTCGAGGACAAATTTTTTCAAAGAGGGAGGGAATGATAAAGGACGCCTTGAGCACGATTCAAATAAAAGGTTTGGTCAAATTCAAAAGTATGGCAAAAGGCTTGTGAATATTGTTGTACAAGTTGAAGCCCAATTATTTGACCAAGTTTGTAGTCCAACTGAAGCTAAAGAGTGTGAAGAGATTACAAGTTTCAGATCTAAGCTCCAAATGAGCCTATTGGAGGATATTACTTAAAAGATTATGTGCTTCACTAAAAGAGTATGTGACTTGGGCATTAGTGGGCTTACTTTATTTTAATTTTATTTTCATTAATTATGGGTTAAACTATATTGATTAATGAAACCCAATTAGTTAATTAGTAGTCTTTTTGATAGACCACATTGTGAATGAACATGTCATTAATGTGGTGGCATGTTTATAAAGGTTTAGGTATTATTTTTATTATTTTATTTTGAATTTTCATTATTTACTTTTGGGGTTTTATTTTACTAATTTCCTAGGTCTAATAATAATGTTATTGGAGCCCAAAATCTCATAATCTTATTAGGATTACTTCAAATTAATTAGGTTTTTTAAGTTCATTATATTAGATTTTACATTGCCTATTTAAGGTTATTTTTTAGCTGCGTTTTTCAAATTTAAATGAATGAAAATTTTAGTTTTGTGAGTTTTCTTCATGCATTTCTTTAAATGCTAGAGAGAACACTATGACTTATTAAGGAATTGATCAATTCTTGTGGTTTCATCGGAACTAGGGTTCAAGAGATTAGTTCTCTTGAGTTCTACTTCTCAAGACCAACATTTATCATTCTTATCTTCTCTATTTTTGCTTTCTTTCAAAGCTTTTTTTTGTCCATTTTGTTTGCTATCTAGTCTTTGTGTTCCTTATTTCGCAAAGATCCGAGTGTTATACGCATCAAAGTGGGTTCTTTGGATGGGTTCTAAAAGGGTTCACTTATCACAACGCTGGTTGGCGATCGATCAACGATGACTGGTAGTGATGGTTTTACAAGCTCCCCCAAAATTTGGAACTTGCTAACTCTAAATTTACAAATCAATTTCTTAATTTTTATTATTAATAATTACTATAGTGATTTGCAACTTTCTTTTCCAAATTTGCAACTTAGTTACTCTGAATTTTTAATTCATTTTTCAAATTTTTACCATGAATTGTTTCAGTAGTTTGTAATTTTTTTTCCAAATTTTGTAACTTGCATACTATAATTTATAGTAAAAATTTGGGAAAAATGTTATAAATTTAGAGTAATTAAATTGTAAATTTTGAAAAAGGAAGTTGCAATAATTATTAGTTGTAAAAATTTGGAAACTGAAATGCATATTTAGACTAAGTTATAAAATCTGAAGAGAAAGTTGCAAAGCACTAGCCACCTGCAACCGATGACTCATTGTTGACCATTCGCCTGCTAGTGTTGAAGTGCCGGTGGAGGGGAGAAATATGCTAAGGGTGTTTTAGTAATTTGGTGGTGGAATTATTTACATTTTAAAATCATTGTTCTTTTTTTCTAATTTAATTAATTTTCGGTCCCAAAATTTAATAAATGACTGACTATGGTCTCAGATAGTAATTCCCTTATATCACTTTTACAAATAGATGATTGCCGATAACATGGAGAAATCTCTTATACAATGTTATTAGTGCAGATTCCGATAACAGTGAACTGTGTTGCAATGGGGCCGATTGCAACGGACATATATGTATTTTGCTGGGAAGACGGAAGAGCAAGTGAAGGCAGGCGGTGATTGAGCAGTAGGATTATTCGTGTGAGCAGTGGCTATGTTTGAGGGTCAGATAATATGCTCTGCTTGGATTTTGTTTCATATATATATATATAATATATGCTATAAAAGTTGTTTTGTTTCTCTCCCTGTTTCCACTTATTATGCACCTGGATATTAAACGTGTAATTATAGAATCAATTTTAATTTTAAAGATTGTCTTTTAATTTTGCATTAGTTAGTCAATGAATTGATTTTCTCGATTTACTCTTTATATCTTAATATTGCACAATTCAGTTCTGTCATGTGACTAAAAACAAAAATTCTGATTGCAATCTTGTTTGAATGAATGCGTTTTGTGTTTTAATATTTTTAAAACGGTTACGTAAAATTGTTTTATAGAATATGAAAATAAAAAATATTTGAATTATTGTTACTAAAATCATAATCAACAAATATTAAATGAGTTATTCAAAATTTATAATTTTATCATTAATAAAATAAGTATTATCTACCTTTTTCTTATATTTTTCAAAACGCATAAAACTACCTTAAAAATATACTAAGTTTCTTGTTTTTTTTATTTTTTTATTTTTCAGAATATTTTATAAAAAACAAGCTTATTAAATAAGTTTTTTCTTATTTTTCTGATTTAAAAAATACAAAAACTATTCTGAAATCATGCATAAAACATATCTTCTCGTTGAATTAGAAAACGTCTGCTGCAGGTGCAGCACCTCTTTTTTAGTGTGTTTTGAGTGTTTTTTTTCTTTGAGATGGTAAGATTTCCATTTCACCGTACAAGGAAAAAAAAAAAACAAGTCCGCCACGTTCCAACAAAATAGACGGAAAAACAAAAGGAGCGAAAACTAAGAAAATTAAGAACAAATCAACCAACGCTACAACGATCCATGCTACTACAGATATCAACAGGTGAAACCTCTGAGGAGCCTTTTGGTTGAGCTTCCATTGACAAAATAAGAGAAAGAGTTTTTGCAATCTAATGTGCAGCTCCATTACCTGAGGGTGGAACCCAAGCAAAAGAAATAGAGCCAACAGAAGCTAAATCATCAAGCAAATTAAATTCCTCCATCGCCAATCACATAATTTTTTTTTAATATTTTGATTTAATTGAATAATATTCTTGACAAAAAATTATAAATAATTTTAGATATCAATATATAAGTTTAAATACATATATCAACTTATAAATTTAAATAATGTAAACGTATATTTCCAGGGAGCTTTCTGTACATGACTTCCCTCCTGCTTTATAGTTGCTTTAACCATGGAATCTATCGTTTACACAATCAACTTTTGAGCACTACAAGAAAATACATGAAAGTGTTTTTCTGATGGAATTTTCTCGTTGATATCAAGTAAAAAGAACCTCTCACAATTTTTTTTTTAAACAGATTTCTCAAAATTTTCTCAGGAAAAAAAAAGGCTTAGAGAGAAATTTTTGTAAGAAGACTTCATGAGAAACTTTACATATGATGGTGAGAAGCTGGCACCAAATTTTCACGTGCATTTTTCTCAAAGCCTATAAACGTGTGAGAAATCATGTAAAAAATATAATAAAGATAAAAGTATGTGAAGTCATCACCCACAAAAGATATCAATTTTCTTGTTTCTCGCGGAAAACTAATCATGAAGAACATGAGGAAGAGGATAAAATTAAAAAACAAAAAAAATTTCTATCTTTTTTAGTGCTTTGATTTATAATAATCTTTTATTTAATTTAATTAGTTTCTTATCCGTGGGTTGCACAGATTTTGATAAATATTCGTAATATAGAAAAATTAAAGGCAGAATCTCCCCTGTCGAGACGTAATTCAGATTTATGTATATTGACAGTGGAACCCCTTTACATATTGCATAATATATAGTCTCCTTATTATATAAATGAAAAGAAGTAAGTTTTTATTGTATCATGTGTACAGGGCCATAGGCTTACAATAGTGCGGAACCCAAGGGTAATTAAAAGCATCTAACCATCACCACGAAGGGTTGGGTCTAACGAAAGGGATTAGTTTCTCACAACGTGACGAACCAAAGTTTATATTCCCTTTGAGAGAGGTGCTCATATTTAGTGCCCGATCCTGCTTCGAACAGAATTGCCTTCAATGGGAGAATACTTGTGATTTATTTAAAATACTATTTTGGTGAGATCTTAATTAATCTTTTACTCTCAACCATCATACCTACACACACGCACATATATGATTTGTTTTTATTTGTTTCGTCGCATTTGATAAATAGAATTATTTCTTTTTTTATTTGTTAGACTCTTGATAGCACCAGTTGTTAAAATTTTTAATTTTTATATGAAAAGTATTAATTAAAGAAAAAGAAAGGCTTTTATTTTTACTGTGCGATAACTACACATAATTATAAAAAAATTTAAAATAAAATAGAAAATAATTTATTTCAAAATATATATTATTTGAATCGAAATAGTGATTTTTAAAAAATTTAGTGTGAATTTAATAATTAGTTGGTAAATTTTATAACATGAAAGTTATTAATTAACTTTAATAAATTACATAAAAGTATGCTATATATATATATGTTTTCTTGACTAAAATCCCCCTCTTCCTCAAGGAAAAAAATTACCTTAATCCTTGATCCGTCCTTGCATGGAAGTTATCTTGCCTGCCTTGTTGTGGGTCACCTCTCCGCCTTGCGTTGTCATTGCTCCCATTGTTGCCATGGTTCTTTCTTCTTCGATGATGCAAGCTTTGCCTATGAGAATAGGAGGAGTACATGCAATCATACATGAGAGAAAATTAGGTGAATTAGGAATTTAATTATTATAATTAGGATTAATTATTAAATAAGATTTGTTTTAATATCTTTTTTTATGAATGATTATTTTAAAATCTTTTAAGGTCATTCTCAATGATGTCAAGAGAAAGGACTAAATTGTAGATTTCCAAAATAAAAAATAGGCATTACAATTAAGGAAAAAAATACAGAAGAAAGTCAAAGTATTTTATTTTAGAAGTAAATAAAAATATGATAATGCCAATTGTTACTCATTTGGAATCTCACTTGTTACAAATTTAAAATATCACTTGTAGCATTTTAATAAGATTATTAATTTTATAAATATAATGGAAGATGGTTCATATCTACAAATTTAGAGTTTACTAACTTACTAATTTAGAGATATATGTTTAAAGTGGTAGTAAATATTTTTTTTATTATGTGCATCAAATCATGAAACTAACCGTTAACTACCCAAGAAATTCAATTTTTCTTATCTGATTGCATGCAGTTAAAAAATTAAAAAAACAAAAGTGAAAACCCTACCAATCTTAAGCTCGCAATGCATTGCAACTACACAACAAGCCGATTATTCATCAATAACTTGTTCAAAAAAATTATGTGTAGTTCCATTCGTTAACCTTGTACTTTCACATTAATTTGAGAAATAAATGATAAGGATTTATTAGATGGACAAGAAAGGGAATAAAGAAGTAATGTGAATCAATACGGGATTCATGGTGGGCAAGGGAGGTGCTTACCTACTGAGGAAACCCACACCTCTTCAAAGATGTAGATCTAAAAGGATTAGGGAGCCCAAGAAAGCTGAAAGTAGGCCTAGTTGATCAACTTAATCCCCAAACACAGAAGAAAAAGGATATGAAGTGTTGAAGATGCCACAAGGTTGAAAAGTTAACCCACTTGAACGGTTGAACAAGGTTGATCAGATACTTTTAATCTTTATTAATTAATGATTCTTACAATCAATAGAAAGTGTTATATATAAAAGCAAGATCTAACTATTAAGAAATTTAAAATATTCTATCTTATTTAATCTTCTCATATTAGTGAAATAAGACTAATGTTGTTATTGTATCTTATTTAATCTAGGAAATACAAAGAGACATAACTAAATTAAAGCCCAAATGAATTTTTTTTGCTAACCAAAGCCCAAATGAATTGTATGAACTTTGGACCAAGCTCCTTAACTTATATTGTTCAGGCCCAAAAAATCTTCAAAATCTCAATCTTTTATGTTCATATTCACTGGATACATCTATGGACCAAGCTCCTTAACTTGTATTAATCAGGCCAAAAAAATCTTCAAAAAGTCAATCTTTTATGTTCATGTTCATGTATGGTAGCTTCTTTCATCCTTTGGATCACATCATCACCCCCAACTTAAAAGAACTCAAACAATATATATGTTTCCCTTGCAAAAAAAAAAGAATTAAATTAAAATTTAGCGTGCAAAAAATGTATATATTTTAAAATATATAGAATGAATTTTACGTTAGTTAATTTAGCTTATTTGGGTGTGTTTAGATTAGATTATGAATAAGTGATTATGAGAATAAGTGATTATTGATAAGTGATTATGAAAATAAGTGATTGTGTTTGGATATTTTTACTTCATAAGTGATTTTGAGAAAAGAAATGCGTTTGGATATTGGAGTTTAAGTGATTATTGGGTGGATAATGAGAAGGAAAAATGAAATAAGTGATTATGGGAGAATAAGTGATTATCATAAGCTGAAATTTTCAACTTTTTCCATAAACACTTATTTGAGGTTTAAGTGCTTATTGAAAAGCTGTTTCCGTTTGACAACTCCATCACATAAGCACTTATGGATCCCATAAGTGCTTAAAATTGCTATCCAAACATGCTCTTATCTCATATATGCAAGGGACATACGACGTAGTGAATTAATAATTTTACATTGGTTATATAGCTGATTTTCTGTGTCGGTTATAACTAATGTAGAAAATGAATTTCTACGTTGATTGTATTGCTTTTTTTTAAAAAATATATATGATTTCCATTTTTTTCTACTACCCCTATTATAGGTTATTTTTGGAAAAACTTTATTAATATAAAAAAGGATTACATAGTAACCAGGAAAAAAACTATCAATACAACCTAAAAAAAGAACAAAATAAAATAGAAAAAACATCTAACATACAACCCATAAATAAAAAAGCAACAAACAAAAAACTAGCAAAGGATTAGCAAAACTAATTAACCAATACCACTTATAGCACGAATCGTTCTCCGCTTCATAAATGGGAGTAGAGAGTCCAACTTGCTTCATGGCATGCAAAGCAAGACTGTATCTTTGAAATACAAATATGGTTAGAGAACAATTTTATAACAAACTTGTTAACCTTTTCTTCTTCTTCCTATCACTTCAAACAAGAAAAGATGCTATAAGAATGTGTTTAACTTTTTTCAGTTCTAGAAGACGTAATGTATCTCTATCAAGATAGAAATTGTTTCTTCAATTCTAAAAGCATGGTTTAACATTTTCCCGTCAAACTGAAAGAGAAATTTGTGGTAAAAAATAATTAATAAAGAAGTGACAAAATCTCCAAGTGAAAGGTTCATCCTCAGAGCTATTAGAAATGGTGTTGGAGGAGCAAGCAATCTCTGTGCTTATTGAGACTCTTGAGCAACATCACCCTTAACAATAAAAAATTATTCCACAATTATTCACTGCCCTCAAATAGAAATTTTCAATCTTAACGCAAAAACCCATCAACACTATCATCCAACCAAGATCACCAAATTTGTTATATATTTCCTTTATTTTTAATTGACTTGTTCCACATGCCTCTTCTAATGCTGCAGTAACCAAACTTCCACCAATATTTAATTCCTGCACTAATGGAATAATTGAAAGAAAAGCCAAGGGAATGCAAATTTGGAAATAGAGATTCAAAACAAAACCACCTCTGTAGAAGACTTCTAAATTTAATACAACATACACAAAAGAAGGGTATGAGGTTGTGTATTTGTTAAGCTGATAGGAACGTGGAAATCATAGTTGATGATACTTCATTAATTCTGATGAACAAAGAAAGAAATACTAAGAAAGGTCATAAGTGGTTAGGGTCTCACTCAATTACTATGTCGGCAAGAACCAAAAACCACTAGACAGACCTAACAGCAAGAAACCCTAGGAAAATAACACAATAGCAGTGGGTCCCACCCCACGCAGTTGGCACACAAAGTCACAAACATACAACAACCGTAAACTATAACATAGGTTAACATAAACTACCCTCTTGGGCTCAAACAGACCCATTTACTCCCTCCTCCTCATGCTGGATGGGTTGTGCCTATTTCTGGATCTCCTAGAAACCATAGTGGGCTGGGTTGGCCCATCATTGCCCCCCCCCTAAAAAGCTTCACCTTGTCCTGAAGGTGAACTTGAGGAAATTGCAGCACCATCGCCTCAAAGTCTTCCCAAGTAGAATCATAGTTGGGCAATGCCTTCCACTTAATAAGTACCTGCCTTGTTTTATCTTTCATCTTTCTTATCTTCTTAATCTCTTTAGGTTCAACTTGTAATTCATACTGATCATTCAGAAATTTGGTAAGGCTTGTACCTCAATATAAAGGAAATAAAATTTTTTAGTTGTGAGACATGGAAAACTAGAAGAATCCTCGCTGTTTTAGACAATTTCAGCCAGTGGGCAACCTGTCCAATCTTTTCTAGCACCTAGTAAGGACCATAGAACCTAGGAGATAGCTTCTCATAGCTCTTCTTAGCCAAATTGTTCATTTTATAAGGCTGAATCTTCAAATACACACTGTTCCCTACTTCAAACTGCACCTCGCTTCTTTTCTTATTAGCTTAAGTTTTCATTCGGCTTTGTGTGAAGTCTAATTGAGTTTTTAGCCTTTCCAGCAAACTGTTCCTCTCATTTAGTTATTCATTCACTTCCTCTAGTAATGAGTAGTCCTCTTTCCATTTGAAAAGAGAAGGTGGATCACATCCATATAAAGCCTTAAATGGGGTCATATATGTAGAGCAATTATAGGTGGTGTTATACCAATATTTAGCCTATAGTAACCATCTCACCCACTATTTTGGAGACTCCCCTGTGAAACACTTTAAATATGTCTCCAAGTCTCAATTAACCACTTCAGTTTTGGCCATCAGTTTGTGGCTGATATCCTGAGTTATATTTAAAGGTAGTGCTAGATTGAGTAAATAGCTCTGTCCAAAATTGACTGATGAATACTTGATCCCTATTAGAGATAATGGATTTTGGAAATCCATGCAACTTAACCACCACCTTAACAAACACTTCAGCCATATCCCTCACAATAACTGGGTAAGATAATGGGCTAAAATGAGCATAATTTGTAAGCTGGTCAACTACTACTATAATGGTGTTAAATTTTTTAAACTTGGGCAACCCACAATGAAATCCATGCTAAAGTCTTCCCAAACCGGTTTTGGAATTGGCGGTGGTTGAAGTAATCTAGCTAGGCTAAGTGTCTCATACTTGCTTCTTTGGCAAATGACATACCTTGCAACACATTATTGCACATTAGTTCTCATTCCTTCCCAATAAATGACAGTTGATAGCCTCTTGTAAGTTCTGAAATATCTAGAATGCCTCCCTAAGGAAGAGTTATGGAATTCACAAACCAGTTCCTATGTCTTGTGTAACAACCCTTAGTATACTATCCTGGACTTAGTCTCGAGCTAATAGAAAGTATACTTGTTGATATATGTAGTACCGAAGGAACTAGGATAGAGGACAAGTAAAAAGGACACTGAAGCTCTCTATATGCGATAAAAAGCAAGACCACCATGGTGAACGAAATTGGGAGTTTTAGTATTTTTTTCAAACATAAAGGTCTCATATAGTGGTGAGTTTATCATTCATCATGGCATGAGTCCTCAAAATTCTTTAAATCAGAAGAGATTCTATCAGATGAAATGGAAAGAAATTGAGAAAGGAAGCAATTTTCTTTGCTAGGGCTTCATGAATCCGAGCTGGGGAAGCAAATTTCAGACCTTAGGAGCTTGATCATTGGTTGGTAAGTGATTCTCGCTCTCCCTCCTCTCTTTTCTCTCCAATTTTTGGGATGATTTGTAGATGTATGCATATGGACTCGGGTTTGGTCAAATTGTACTAATTAAAATGGATGTAAAGGGATTAATGAAGTGTTGTTAAGGCTTAGGTATGAGTTTAAGAGGGATTATGTAAGATTTGTACTAAACCCTGGGCGGATTATGGTTAAGGATTTATGAAATCTGAATTGTATGTGAATGATTATGATTTGGATGATCATTTGGAACCCATTGATATGTGTTTATATTGTTGGAACCTTGAGTAAAGCTTAAATGGTTGAATTATGGATTTTGACTAAGCTATGCAATGTGTTAATTGAAGGTATTATAATATTGTAGTAGTTGATAGGTTGATCATAGGCATTTGGCTCGTGATCAATGTTGAGACAACTTCCTAAACCTGTGTGTATGGTGTTAGCAATTTGAGATAACCGAGTGTATATGGAAGAGTATTAATTGTTTGTTATAAATTTATATATATATATATGTGCATGTTTCTTTTCATACCATGGTATTCTTACGTGTATATAGCTCTTTTCCATATCCTGGTATGTACATGGCTAGATGAGATATGTGTTAAATCAAGTGTTTTTGATGATTTTAAATAACTGGAGCTTGAAAGGAAGATATCAAATGTGTACAAAAAATCTCAAGTGAAGAAATCCAAGAAAAATGGGTACAAGATTTGTTTATAGGATTTCTCACTGTATTCACATGAGTAAAATACTTTAAACTTTCACCCAAATATTTTTAAAATATGTTTTTCAAACAATCCTATGATAACTTACGATATATTTGTAAAATACTCACTAACAGACGAATTTTAAACTGTTAAACCTCATATGTTACCTTAAAAATTCAAACTCTAAATACTGAAATTTGAACTTACAAAGATGTTGCCTTTGACAAATAAATTTCAGACTGTTAAAATTCAAACTTTGAGCAAAGAACAACTTGTGAAAAATGAAAAAATCATATGAAGATATGTCAAAGTTCATATAAAAGTGAAGTTTAAAAAGAGTTCTAAGTCAGTCCTCTAACAGACGAACTTTAGTTTTGAAAATTTAAACATTGGAAAGATAATATGTAAGTCTGTTCAGGTGTTACTCTGACAGATGAACTTTGGTCTTCAGAAATTTAAACTTTGGAATAAGTTTGATAAGAGGTCACTCTGACAGACGAACTTTGATTTTTGAAAATTTGAATTTTGAAAAGAAGAATTTTTATACCATATTGAGTTGCTCACTGACAGACAAATTTTGGGCACCAAAATTCAAGTTTCGAATGCACTGTAGTAATATGGAACAACTATTCACACTTATCAGAAGAACTTCAACCTTGAAAATTCGTATGTTCCAACATAGAAATATTTGTCAAAGATGAAAATTGAATTTTGCATTAGAACAGACGAACTTCGAAGTTCAACATTAAAGTCTTTAACTTATGGTCTCTATAAAATTCGTCTGTTAACACCCCAAAATTCAAACTTTGGATGTCAGACGCATTAAACGCGGTTGGTGAATAGATAGTTTTGCAGAGTAACTGTTAGTTAACGTCTCTAACGACTAGATCTTATCTCTAACATATAGTTAAGACATAAATCTATAAATAAAACTTCATTTGAAGGCGTGGAAAACAAATTTATGTTGTGTATACTGAAACTCTATCAAATTCTTTAGTCAAAGCCTTCTACTCTCACACACTTCATACATTGCACCTCAACTATCATACATACTCTAAATTAGAGAGTTTATATTGCTATAAATAATCTTATCTTCATCTGGAAGAAAGATTTTTTTTGTGAGGTGAAGTCACAAGGGATTTGGGAAGCACTTAGCTAGAGTGCAGAGAGTGAAATTATAAGCTCTTAGAATAGAGCATAAAGTCGTACTGTGGCATTGCAAAGAACCCAACAAATTCTTGCAAGAGAGTGGAAAATCTCAAGTGGTAGCTTGATGACTGGACGCAGGTCAAGGAAAGAGACCAAACCAGGATAAATCTCAGTATCTTTTCTTCCTTTACCTTACTTACTACTTTGTTACATTCTACACTCTGTTTTTTTTTTTTTGCTACTCTTGCTTTCACTGGTCTCTTATACTTTTATAGAAAATTTCAATCTTCCCAATTCACCCCCTCTTGGGAAGCCAGCAAACCTAACAATATGTGTAATTTGATCCTTGATACTCATATGTGACGACGATCAATATGATGTTATATATATTTATGTATATGTACAATTCTTAAGCATTCCTATATGGCACATGCTAGCATGATATTGATGATGATTAGACAGTAATATAGACATGATGACATGGCATTGAATATCATCACGTATTGAGCATAGTGAGATATGATGAATTGGGTAGTGATGATGAGATGAGATATGATGATGATATGATATGATGAGAGACAGGTGGTAGTGGATTGTATCTTCCTTAAATCACCACTAATTCAAATGGTCCAAGAGAAAGAGTCACTGTCCAAGTATTAGTGTAACCTTTAACCAGGTTGCATTAGTGTGAGATGAGCTTGGTGATGTTTTGGAATCAACTTTCACTAGTTGTTAGAGGGGAGTTATCTATCAAAAATGTCTTGTGATGACATTAACCCATGGTTCTAGCCATGTTTGAGAGAGACGTGTAATATCTGAGAATTTTTACCTGGCATTTAAGGCTCAATATTTTAAAATCTAGAAAAATTTGCAAAAATGGGTATACACCTTTTTACATGAAATAAGGTAAAGAGGTCCATTATCATGAAAGAAAAAAGGAGAAAATGACGATTTTACCTCTGGAAAGAAAAAAGAAAAGAAAAAGAAAAAAAATAAAGGTGGACATGTCATGGAGAATGAAGAAAAATTTATGAATTTTGGGAAAAATTATACTTAATGACTTGAAAGTTCTAAAAATTACAAATTTGTTCCAAGCAAGGTCATTTTTATAAATATAAAAAATTATAGTCAAAATAAAACTCTCAATAAGCTAAGCAATGGAATATAGTATGAAATTTATTAAAATTAAAATAATATTTATTCGGTAATTAGGACTTGATATAAACTAACTACTGAGATTTTTCCAAATCTCACCCCCAAGAACTAACCTTATAGGTTCAAGTGATGGCAAGACCTCCAAGAAGACAAGAGGCAAGGAGAAGATTAATGATGATTAGATTTATAGCTACTTTGGTTGCATGTTTTCTTGTAATTATATATGAAATTATATGTATTTTCATGAAGCTGTGTCTTGCTGCTATAATATTCCTTTAGAGATCTTGTGATATTAGGAACATATTTTGGAAGAATTTGAATCACGTAAGTATGCTATGTACTTAGTTTTGGAAGTTGGTATGTAAATCTGTCTAATTCTAAGCACTAATTTGTTAAATGATTACTGTTCATTAGAGATTTAAATTTCTATATAAGCATTACATATGGTTGGAAAGTAGACATACAGAGCTTTCCAAAGAACAAAATATCACTTCATTTGGTCAAGTATACAAATTGTTATGAATTTTCAAATTTGGCTCAGAAAATCTGGAAAAGTAGTTTTTGGCCAAATGAGCAGTACAATTGGAAAATTTTTTTGAATGAATTGGCTTAATTGAATTCCATTTCTATATTTTTTCCATGTAGGAAATGTTTTTATCTATTTTTAGAGACTTGAATCATCTTCATATGATTTTCCTAGAATTAGTTATGATTTTTCAAAATTAACTAGGAAAATCAGGTTACCAAATGAATAGTATTTTGAAAATTTCAAATTTTCCCCTTTGATCTTTTAATGATTCAACCTTCTAAATTAGCTCATTTTAGGATCTTATATGTTATTATACATGGGAAATAATGTAAGAAAGTAAGGTATGACAATATGCATACCATGACATTTTGCATAACATTACATTATATGTATATATGTATAGACTTGTTCTTGTCTGTTATATGTTGTGTGTTTTTCTGGTTAGTGAGAGTTTGTCTCACACCCTCCATGGTTAACTTTTTAGACGAAAACTCTGTTATTAGTTTGGAGAAGACCAAGGAGTGATAGGCCTATCCGCTTTTGGGAATTACAAATGTAACTAGTAGTTTTACCATTCAATTTATGTATTGTATTGTGCCAAGTAGAGTAGTGTTTCTTGTTTCACCTATTTTGAGTATTCCTTGGAGTATAGTGATGTGTATGGTTATGTATTGTATGATGGTGTTGATGGAATGATGATGATGGTGTTTGGTTGTTTACTATGTGTGGTTCATATGTATGCAATATGATGATCTAGTCCTCGGTATTGGTCAATGTGGACTAGTGTATGTTTGTTTGTGTATGATATGCCTAGTTGGTTGTGTTGTAAGCCCAATACGGTTCTTGGGCTTTGTATGTGTGGTTTGAAGCATATAGCCCATTATATGGAATTGGAGTTCAAGGGAGTCAAAACTCAGAGGAGTGGTTTCTCCTAGGTAAAACCTCCTTGGACAAGTCATTTTTGCCAAATCGAACTAGTTTTGGTCAAAAAGTGACCAAATCTGTCATGGGCATCTAAAATCTCCATATGGAAGCATTTTGAGGTAATGGTTTATGTCTATAGTTAGATTGTGAGTAGAGTGACCTGTAGGAATTAGAATCAAGATGTTCAGAGATCAGAGCGCGAAGTTATGTGCATCGGAAGTTCATCGGAAAAATTAGCAACTTGCTGATTTGGTATCGGTATCTGGTGCCGCGGTGCCACAGTCAAGGCTGGGGCGCCAACCTTCACTGTCTGTCTTTTTCTCAAACCTAAAAGCTTTCATGCTATGATGCTACTATAGCAAGCCGTGGTGTCATCCTTTGTCTCTCTTATTGTTACTGTTGATCTCCTTTTGGTAGGTTTTTTTATCTTAGTCATAGGGTGTTACATCTTGGGAGAATTTCTAGGTAGCACTAGTTGGAGCTTGCTTTCCAAGCATCAAATTCTACCAAATAATTTCAACTTCTTATCTTTGTTAACTTCAGTTCCAAACTCCTCAATCCCTTTATATTGCCACATAGAGTACACATTCAATTCTGCCACCTGTTCTTCTCTTCATGACAAGGCATCAATTGCCCTATTTTCTTTGCTTGGCTTATATTTTACTTGAAATTTTTAGCCCATCTACTTGCTTTCCCATTTCTTTTGATCAAGATCTATTACCCTTTGCTCCAATAAGTACTTCAATGCCTTCTGATATGTTTTTATGATAAAAGAATGACTAGAGAGATAGTGCTCCCATTTTTTGACATCTAGTACTATGGTCATTAACTCATTTTCATAAATTGATCCTTGCTTTTCTTTTGTTGAGAATTGTTGACTAAAGTAGGCAATTGGTCTCCCTTGTTGCATCAGGACTGCTCCAACCCCATTTCCCTAAGCATCCGCTTCTATCTTGAATGGTAGTGCAAAATTAAGCATGGCCAAGATGGGTGCCTACACCATGGCTGCTTTCAAGTTTTCAAACACTTGTTGGGCTCTTTCTCCCCACTTAAAGGAATCTTTCATGAGCAACTTAGTTAAGGGTGAAGCTATCTTCCTATAATATTTTATAAACTTTTGGTAATAACCGGTTAGTTCCAAAAAACCCCTTAATGCTTTCAAGTTTCTAGGCACGGGCTATTTCACCATCACATCTATTTTGGAAGGATTAGCTTGGACCATTTCATCCAAAATGTTATGGCCTAAGTACTCAAGCTTTCGCTACCCAAAAGCACATTTTTGGGGGTTGATGACCAGATGGTTCTATTTTAATAACTACAATGCATCCCTTAAATGGCATAGATGTGCCTCCAAACTCAAGCTATAAACTAGTATATTGTCAAAGAATACTAGTATTTATTTTCCCCAGTGCGATCTAAAGACATCATTCATGAGTGATTGAAAAGTCATTGGAGCATTTGTGAGCCCAAAAGGCATCACGAGAAATTTGTAATGCCCACCATGTGTTCTAAACGCAATCTTATGTTCATCCCCTAGCTTGTTGTGAATTTGATGGTTTCCCATCTTAAAGTTAAGCTTAGAAAATAGTTTTGCTCCACCCAATTCATCTAAGAGCTCATCAATCATCGGGATAGGATACTTGTCAACAACTGTGACTTTGTTTAACGACTGATAGTCCACACAAAATTTCCAAATTCTATCTTTCTTCTTGACCAATAATATCGAACTAGAGTAAGAGCTATTACTAGGTCTTATTATTCCAGCATCCAACATCTCTTTTAATAATATTTCAATCTTAGACTTTTGGGAATGGGTATAACAGTAAGGTCTTACATTTGGTGCTTGAGACCCTTCTTTGATAATAGTAGCATGATCCTTTGACTGATGTGGCGATAGGCTCTTGAGTGGCTCACAAACTTCTGGAAATGGGCTTAACAACCTTTGAATTTCACCCTGGACAATGGCTATATCAGTTAGCTCTTCCTAGACAGACCTGTATTCAAGTAAGTAACCCTCCCCTTTGCACTTTAAAACTTTCTTAATGGCCTTGAAGGAAGCTCTAGTGTGAGTCAAATATGGGTCACCTTTCAAGCAAACCCACTTCTTCTTTCCCAGTTTAATTTTCATGTACCTCTATCCCCAATTCACTTGTGTCTCTCCAAGGGACTCTAACTAAGCAATTCCAAGCATCAAGTCAACATTCCCAAGATGGAAAGGATAGAATGTTTGCTTGGCCATTAGCTCTTGTAGTTCAAATTCCAGCTCCTTGCACATATCCTTGGAATAAATTTTTCTCCCATCCTCCACGATAATAGAGTAATAATTTGTCTCTTGTAGCCTCAAGCCAATTTCTTTCACTAACTTCCAATAGAAGAAATTGTGGGTTGCTCCACTATCTATCAAGATCGATATAGTTTTCCCATAAAGTACTCGTACAGGATTCATAGTTTTGTGACTTGTCAACCCTGTTGCAGTAGTCATTGATACTTCCAACTGTGCCATGTTCTTCCGTTGCTCCTTACCTTCAACATCTTCAAACATATCCTCCCTTTCTTCCATATCAAAATTTTCTTCTATGATTAACATTCTTAGCTATTTTCCTTCCGCTTAATATTAGATCTAAATTTTTCTTCACATTTGAAGCACAACCCCATCTCTCATCGCCTATTTATCTTTGCCTTCATAAGCCTATACCATGCAATAGGGATGGAAACTTTGCTAATAGAATTTTTAAAGGCTTCTCCTGACTTCACCTTACCATTTTTACCCATGGGGATGCTTATAGTGCTTTTAGGGGTGCCAAAAAGCTAGAATATCAAAAGGTGGGAGGTTTAATTTTGTTTCACTTGGACCCAGTTATAGATTTGTTGCTTCAGGACTTCTTTTCCTTTTTTCACTTTCTGTAGAGCCATATTTCCTCCACTTAAAAGCCAAGTTCATAAAGTCCTGTTAAGTATTAGGTCGTACAAGTCGAACCTCAGCCTTCATGTCTTCCACAAGGCCATTTTTTAAAATTCCCATTTACACATCTTCCAATATATTAATGGAGTAGAGAGAAGCTCAAACCTATCTTTATACTCAGAAAATGATCCTTCCTGCTTCAGACCCACCAACATCTCATAATTGTCGCCCCATTGATGGCAATAGAAGCACTCCATGACAGCTTGCTTAAACTCTCTCCACCTTGCCATTGGTTGTCTCATCTCTACCCATTCAGACCAATTAAGGCATGCCCCTCCATTCCCACTGCTGCAGCGTCCATCCTCTCCTCCTCACCCTCCCCCATATCTCCAAAGCTAGCAAATGCATCTCTAAGAGACTGATCATCAACTCCATAAGAAAGGCCTACAAATAATAGTAAACTACTTGTCATCAAATTAGTGTCTATGATGCTTTAATCTAAAAAGAACCTTCTAATGATAGTGAAAGACTTTGCCATAAGGAATTCCAATTTAAAACTAGGTTTAAAGAAATAATGTAGTATATGGCACAAATCTAGGTCATTTTACACCGGAGTAACTAGATCAAATCCTACTTAGGAAAGAAATTTAAGCAATTAAAAATGCAAATATGTAAACTAACTAAAAACTAAACTAGCTAAGAGACCAAAACTAGTATGTAAAGAGGTGTGGGTGTATGTATGGAAGTGCATACGAGTGTGAGTGTATAGATGGTATGATATGCACTAGTCTAATCCCAAAATTGCCTAAATATATACTAAATTAAATGCAACCTAAAATGCAAATTTAAAAATGTGAAAATTATGGCTATTCACAATTATGCAATTGGATGAGTTATGGAAACTATATACGAAGTATAAACTAAATGCAATGCAAGTACTCCTGTCAGAAATGCAAACTAACTAATTACAAGTTTTTTTTTTGGGGGGGTCTATGGCTTGAAAATGCAAATGAGAGGTATAATAAACTTAATTAATAACCAAACTAATAAAATGCTAACACTTACAGGAAGATAATTATGCAAAAGTGAGATAAAAGGATATGAAAAATGCAATGCTATGAGAGTAATGATTTAGTACAACTTGGAGAGGGCTTAATTTAGGCTCAATTAATGTATTTAGCTTGGACAATTATCATGATTAATTTGTCACAACCATTTTAGACCATTACTTTTCAAAGGGTTGGATGCTTAACAAAGTTCCTAAAATGGCAACTCATTTAGGTAATTTATCAAACACCTAACATGCAAGAATATTGTGACAATTTATCAAATGTGTATGGCTTGCACAATGAGATCCATAATGAAGCTTAAACTTTCAAGTCCATAAACCAAAATTAACATTCTCAATGCATCAATCAAGAATCAAATTATCTAATTAACACCTACAATGCTAAATTAAGCAACCAAATTCAAAATTAAGGCAAAAGGAGACAGTGTATAGATTTGACCATAAATAACATAGTCTCACATTAACAAGATAAGCAATCATACAAGCTTCCCATCAACAATTATTGATATTTAATTGGTTGATTATTGATGGATTGTATTGTGACCAAAATATTCAAGAACTCTATCCTAATTTAACTTAAAAATTGAAACAAAAAAGTGAAAGAGAAAGGAATAATTAGCCCAAGCTCAAATTGAAGTCCATTGCCCATTGTAACTCCTCCAGGTTGCTCTAAGTCACCACCAAGCTCTACTCCTTCATAGTCTCAGTGGGTAGAAGGTAGTTGAAGGAAGGTTGTAAAATTGAACCAATTGTGCAGGTGTGCCGAAAAAATGGTGGATCATAGAGAGAGAGTAAAGGAAGGAGGGAGCTTGGAACTTGTGTGGGAAAGGAAGGGAGTAGCCAAAAACTGGTGGAAGGTTAGAAAAGAAATGGAGGAAGACCAAGGAGTATGAAAGAAAATTGAGAGGAAAGATGAAAGCAAGAGACGGAGGTGACGTCTCTTCCTCCTAGAACGAAGGGTTGCGTAGAATAACAAAGAAAGAAAAGTAAGGGGCACATTTGGTTCATGAAAATGCAGCAATAATGGTGAGGTTAGCCAAGTAAAAATAAAGTCAGATACAAATGGGCAATTAAAAATGAGAAAAAAAATGGAAAGCTGGGAAAATAAATTTTCTATAAAATTCCTCCTATAAGATGACCAAAATACCCTGTCAAAATTCTAATATCTATGGACCATAACCTATAAGAAAATATTATATCAGATAGATTATATTCTCAATTAAATAAATGTAGATTAAATTTTAGTCCAAGGAAATTAAATTAATTATGAGATAAAATTTAAGCTCAATTTGGAGGAAAATTATGTATAAAAATAATAAAAATAAAAATAAAATACTAAAATGAAATTTTTAAAACTCTGACAATTTTATCCCTACATGGGTCAATTTTTAATCATTTCTTTAATCACAATTAAAGCACTAATGACCCGTAATTACCTTGAGAATTATTAAATAGCATAAAATAGAAAGAATAAATTCGTTGGAATAATTTGGAAGATAAAAAAATTAAATTAAAGCTTAATATAAAAAAATTATCCCAAAATTCTCATAAATCCTAAAATTGGCTAAAATTATGAATATCATCTAAAAATCCGAAATTAGCTAAAATTAATTATCAAAACCACTAAGTATGGACAATAAAAATAGTAAAAATCTAGGAGTTATCAAATAGTCAATACCGCCATTGAAAAGCTTGAAGGATGAAAATGTCACGAACATAATTCAGCATTGATGGCATGCTTTGTTCTGTTCAACACTCTGCCATATTAGATTCCCAAGTTTATTGCACAATGCCATCATGACTAAGTATATAGCCTAAAACCATCAATAGAACCAACATAGCATTTAGCATATAGACCTAACACAAAGGAGAGTAAAGCCAATCACAAGTAACATCAATTAGTCAAAGCAAAATAAGCAGCAAAGGGAGACATACAAATGACAAGGACCAAATGAGAAGATAAAGAAACATACAACCTATTACAAAAAGTGCAAAAAGAGAAGGAATGGAGCTTAGTAAAAGCATACAAACATAGCCACACACTCAATGTATAGCAAGGGAAAAAGAATGAAATTACCCCAAACATCATTTGACTCAATAAAGCTTCCAAAGCATCTATTTCACAAATAATACGATATTCCCAAATTCCAACTCTTCTAAGCTCAAGGAAAAAGAGAAGCTATAAATATTGATTAAACATGGAATCAATGGGCAATGTTCAAAGAATGAAATTACCAAGTGAGAAGGCATATAAAATTATTCAAATTTCATCCAACACCAACACTAACTCACTCCCTCAAATAAGAGAAGCTTAGCCGAAATCAGAATACTCAAATGAATCTAGCAATGGACTACAAAGTAGACATGGAAATTGATTAACATGGAGAACCCTTGATGTCGCCAATATAGAGGGCTTGATCAGTTTACGTCAAGGAAATTAGCGCACCATCAATTTCTTGCTCCCACACAAAAAGAAAGAAAGATGTTGATTAGGGCTTGCTCAGATGAATGAAGGAAGGAATGGTGTTGATTAGGGCTTGCTCATATGAATGAAGGAATGACAATGTTGATTAGGGCTTGTTCACTACTCAGATGAATGGTGAGGTCAGATGAACAGATGAACAACAGTGTTGATTAGGGAGCTTAGAACGTGGTGAGTTCTGAACGAAGGGGTGATAAGAAATAGAGACTCAAAAGCGATAAGAAAAGAACTAGTAGGAGATTGAAAATTTTGGGTAACGGGCTGTGTGTTTAATTTTAAATTTTATCCAACTTCCACGTTGGCTCCTTTTAGAATTGACACGAAAAATGTGTTCATTTAAAAAAATTGAATTTATTTTTATTTTCCATTTTCTATGTCAACTTTAATTGCAATCAAATCAAAAATCTATATTGATTTTAAATTTAACCAATGTAAACATTTAAATTGTTAGAAATTTATTTAAAAAATACCACCAGTAATTTATTTAGCTCAGTTTCCCATAGAACCAATGTAAAATTAAGACATAAAAATTGTTTTTTTGTACTAGTATCCTTCTCTTCTCATAGCATTCCATTTTGATTATTGTTGTAACTTTTATATATACTTTTAAGAGTCTCATTTTTCATGAAGTAAAAAAAATACCATACTATATTATTATATAATGGTTACATCTCCTACCAATGGCGATTGGGTTGAGTGGTAAGAGATTTAACACTTCTTAAATAAGATCTTGAGTTCGAGCATTGTAAATGGAAAAAAACCATGTTAGAAGAGTTATCCCCATTTGAGCCCAACAATGCTCAAATATGACAGCTAGATATCCTTTTCTATTGTTTTACACCATTTTGCCGTACTACAATTTATTACAAGCATAAATATTTAGCATTCTTGTAAGTTTTCCTCCTCATTTCCTCTCTCTCATCTAGCTAGGATTAAGGATATCTTTTAGGCCCTGTTTGGTACACAATATTTTTTATGGAATGGGAATAGGATTGAGAATAAAATAGGAGTGGGAATAGGAGTAATTATGTTTAGTATGACATTGGAAATGTTGGAATAAAATTTATTTTTTGATATTTAATTGGATCAATATAAAGCTAAGAGTACCAAAATTCCCTAAAAAAAATTATTTCCACCCATCTCCTTCCCCATTCATCCTTCTCCCACCATATTTCAGCCACTGATATAGTCAAGATCAACTACAAAGCTTCAAACCAGTTTGCAACAATAGATTAAAAAAAACAAACATACTTAGATGAATTATTTTCTTTAATGGTGGTTTCTTCATAACTCATCTTCTTCAACCTACAACTCTGACCACAGATCTAAGGTGAAGAGACAAGAAGCAGGAAGGTGAGTCACAGATTTGAAGCAGGGAGGCACAGATGACTATGTTCATGACTTAAGTCATTGTGGTTGCTACTAGAATCGGGATTGTTACTGTGATTTGCACCTTCAATCATGCATCTAGATTGTTATCATGACTTGCATCATCATGGTTGAAAAGCATGGAAACGGGGGAGATTGAAACGAGAGGAGAAGGAGGTGATGATGACTAAGTTGAGGGAGACGAAGAACCCAGTTGCCAATGGTGACTATGCCAAAGGGAGAAAGGTTATCATTCATTGAGGGAGAAAGTAGGGGTGGGTTTGCTACTTAATAGGCACACTTGACTATGTGATGGAAATTTGAGAAAAAAATTAGGGGTATTCCTATCCCAAAAATTCAAATCCTATGCCCAGCTTCTCATTCCCTAGTAGGAGGTGGGTTTGTTGATTCCCATGTATAAGGGAATTAGCTATTGCCTTGTACTGAAAATGCTATACACCAAACATACTTCATGTTAGCTTTTCTCTCCCATTCCCATTCCCTAGCCTTTATTACCTTGTACCACACGATGCCTTATATTGTATCGTTGAGTTGTGAAAAAACAATGTCTAAAAAAATAATGTGGTTGGATCCTTCTTGATGATGGACTAAATTTAGATATAGTTTATAATAAAACAAAATAATAAGCATTTTTTTAATCTCAATTGTTTTCAATTTATTTTTATTAAAAAATATATTTACTATAGTTTGTTAATTATAGGAACGCCATGCTTTTATTAAAGCATAAACTTCAATCATGAATCTCCTTTTGAATTAGAATTAATAAATAATAAAAAAAATCATAGTGTTAGGAGATCAAGATTTTAAATATATATTATGATATGAACCTCGACATAACTAAGTTTGAGTGTAGAACTTAGCGTTGGAGGGCTAGATCATATGAATTTAGGGTGGCTGGAAAACCTTGAAGAGATCAATGAAGAGCATAGGAAGAGAAAGAAGGTGTGTGCATGTTGAATGTCACATCTCATCTTTGAACACTTTTCCCATGAATACTATCTTATTCAGAAGTAGAAAGAAAGTTATTAAGAACTTGAACAAACTAAAAACCTTAAAATCTTTAAAATTTATTTTGTGTGCTGTTTACAATATTGTGCAGCAAATTTAAAATATATATATAACTAAATACAAAAAAATTGTTTCACTATGGTTTAGGTCTCTAAAACTCCTTCACATCTTGAGTTTCATGGAAAAGAAGATGAAACTAGAATTTGGACACCTCAATTAGTATAGTTCATTCGTCCAAATTTACTATTCTTTTTCTACTTTCAATGTCTGCCCAGATTCTGATCTATAAATTTAATAATTCATATCTCATTAGACACAGAGCCAATTCATGCATACTTTATGTCATTGGAAAGATCTAATGTCTATTTTCTATCATATTTATATTGTACATTTATTTCACTCGTACATAGAAGAACATCATCTTAAACTATCAAGGGTTAGAATATAATCTTTATTGGAATAGTTTTGTAAGAATATGCATAACTCTCATTACATAGCTCCAAATACATTCAAATCAGTGGCATTTCAATCTTAAAACATAGCTCTAATCATATATGTATACCATTAAATTTTTGGATCATTAAAAAATTTTATATCACCTTTCAAACACAAATAGTGTTTACACTAATTTTACAATTTTCCTATAACTATTCTGTTTTAATTCTTAACTTTCTTGGGCCATGACTTACATCATACTTAGTCAATTCATACAAAATTTGTCTTACCATAAAGCTAATCATATCCTCTAATTAGAAGAATCATACTTTGGCTCATTTCTTTCAACATAACATACTCAAACTTCCTTGAACATTAACATAGCATAAGTTTCAAATGAAATGAAACATACATTACTTTCAATCCTTAACTTCATTTCATCATTTAACATATAGGATGCTTTCCTATACATCATATAGGATCATAATACATTAATTACATAAATCATAGCATGATATACAAGCATGCTTCATCACTAACATTACAACATAATTATTAACTTGCGTTTTGTCTTTTTCTCCTTTCATGGCTTTTCTCTTTTGCATTGCTTACACCTAGCATGGTTAGTACTTGGGAGAATGAGATTGTGTATCTCAGTAGTACTCTTGCATATTCTAATACATCATTGCATAAGATTCATAACCTTGTACAATTCATTAAAATACATGAAAATACCATATTGGCTAGAAAAATTTCAACAGCATAATGGCTTAAAAATAGGATATCCTGGTTAAAGTCCTCATCAAATAAATAGCTAGCTATTCAAGAAAACAATTATAACAACAACATGGCAATATATTCATATCATACACTATGTATTAAACATAATTGTGCAATAACATAAAAGTATAGCATGTGATGCTACCTGCAAGCTTTAATCTTTCCTCTTTAAACTTAACTTCCTCTTACTTGAAGCCTTTCCCAATCAATTCCTTGCCACTTCCCAAGCTTAGAGGCATTTTGAAAACCATGCTAAGTTATCCAATTCTTCATGGGTTCTTATAAAATTTATTCTTGAATCCTAAAATCTCATATTTCTTATCTTTGGTTAAGATGTAAAACCATATATAACCTCTTCTTTACTAATTTGGGCATGAGGAATCCATTTCTATAATTAGATTTATGAAATTCCAGCTCCTTATACCTTTTCTAGCTTGACCGAAACCCTTCCTTCAGTAAGCAAAAGAGGAATTTCATGCTTTCATCATAAAAACCCATGAAAACCTACTTTCTTGAATTTAGTATATTCTTCATTTTAGTTTGATTTCATGAAAACATAACCCTCGCATGACTTCCCTCACTTGGCTAAACTAAGAACCCTAGGAGAGGAGAAGAGAAACTCAACTAACTTAACTTAAACTCATAGAAAAGTAGCCTAGTTTGGAAGAAGAAACTTACCTTAAGCTTGATTTGTTGCCTTCAAGCTTTGTTTCTTCTTCTTCCTTCTCTCTTCCTCTCACCAGTTTTCTTTCTCTCTCTTACTCCATGGGTTGGCTAAAAATGAGAAGGAAAGTGGGAGGAGAATTGGCTATTTATAAACCTCAAGAAAAGATCTCAACCATTTATTCCAAATTCCAATCTTAATCCAAAGGTCCATAATGAAAACTTGTTCATGTTAGCTACCTAAATAATAAAATACTCCCTCTAAGCATATGCAAAAATATTGGCCAATAAGAAGAGAGAAAGTACCCTTTATACAATATATTTTTCCTAATCAAAATATATCTTGTACTGATTACTTTTTATCTGAATAGTTAAAGGTACTTTAACTGTGTTTTCAAACACTCTTTATTCTTTTAAATATATACATATAAACTACTTTGAGATCTGTATTTAATTTAATTAACTATCCCAAACTATATTTATATGGGCCCCACATACTTTTCTTTTTATTTTTTCAATATTTGTGGGGCCCATAGTACTTTATCTTTTCCTACATAATTTTACTACATTTTGCAATATGTTCCTTTTCAAATTAATTTTTTGGACTCAATACTTGATTCTATTGGGTCCCGTGTGTCATGAGATCCATTTTGACATAAATTTTGCATAATTTAAAAAATGTCCCTAGAGGGAACAAATTGCAAATAAATTTTCTTTTGGGACCAATCCGCAAATATTTTTCAAGGACCAAATTGTAAATAAATTTCACTTGAGGATCCAATATGTAAATTACTATTCCACCCCTTGTGGTATTCATTTTGTATACTAATACCACATCTTTTCTATTCATGTTTTTCTCATATTTATATAGCACACATCATAATTATCTTTTTGTATAACACTAAAAATCAGGATGTCGCACTGAAAAAAGAAATAAGATTGTGCATGCATTATGCCAGAAATGGCTTTCTTGATGCATAAACATTAACGATTATACAAGCAAATACTAAGAAAAGTGAGGTGGAGATATGGCTAAAGTTTCCTTTACAGTTATTAAAAAAATGCAAAGGAGAGTTGAAATTTTTCTTTTCGATTCCTTAAATAACCACAAAGGAAAGTCTTTACGCCACTTTCCTTTACAGTTACTTAAAGAACCGCAAAGGAAAGTACTAGTTTTGAAAAAAAAAATTCTTGGCAATTGTTTAAATAATCACAAAGAAAAGTCAATATAGGACTTTCCTTTGCGGTTATTTAAAGAATCGCAAAGGAAAGTTGATATCCTTTACAGTTCTTTAAATAACCGCAAAGGAAACTTTAATATATATTTTTTAAAACACACCACATGGATCATCATTGTCCATTATTGATAAGAAAAAATCAACGGTCCTAACGCTCTATCTCCCACTCCCTCAATCTTCTCTTTCCATATACTTATTCCTTTCTCTCCTCTCAAGTGCTCAAAATCGTACAATCATTGTCTCTCTTTCCACTTATTCCCATCCTCCTCTCTTTTAATTTCACTTTCCCTCCCCCTACTCTCACTCTACCCACATCGTCCTCCTCCACCCCTAATGTCATCTCCACCCAACCCCACCGTTATCTCTACCATATCTCACCATCATCTCCCATACACCCTTACTGTTTGTATTTTTCAAGTTCACTACAGGGACTTGTTTAAGTAACGAAGCATACACACATTGTACCAGACTACGAAGGAGGTGATGTTGCCGCATCAAAGAAAAAGTTTGGTGATGGATGAAGAAGTTGCCATGGACATCTGTATTGACCATGGTATGTGGGTATTCACCAGATCTAGGCTTTCATCAAGATCTGGACTCAAGGTGGCGTGTGGGTATTCTTTGACCCTTCTCCAACATGAGCTCAATGACAATGACTCTAGTGAGTTCTTTCGAAGATGACGGTGGTGGATCTAGCGGGTTCTCTGAGTTTCCTACTTGTCTTGGATTTTGATTTGTTGTTTTATTTTCTACTTTTGTCTAAATTTTGTGTGATAAGTCTTATTTCTAGTTTTCTTACTAATTTTACTAGTGAAGCTTAGCATTTTCTTTCTTCTTTTTCCCTTTCTTTCATTATCTGGGTTCTCTCGAAGCCTTTTGTTGAATCTGGGCAATTTGTACATATCATTTTTTTTATTGGAAATAATGATTAGTACTTATTTTTCAGTCTTACTCCTTTGCACATTCTGTCTCAAGTTAGAATTGCAATTTTATATTTTTTTTCAATAAAAGGACCCTTTGTTGGTGGTTTTACACAATAACCGCTAACAAAGTGTCTATTTTTTAAAAAAAGGAATGACTTTCCTTTGCAATTGTTTCAAAAAATGGCATAGGAAAATATCAACTGCAAATGAAATTTTCTTAGTATTCATCAAAAGTTCGTCTGTTTCAAGAAAACTTCTTTCAGACTTAGATGAAAATTCGAATGTTGGGAAGTCAAAATTCGTCTGTCAGAGAGTATTTATCAAACTCAGTTTCTTTTGATTTCAGATGCATTTTATCATAGTTCCAGACGAATTTCTTTGGTTTTCACAAACTTCATTTTACTTGAAATTTGAATTTTGAAAGTGTGAAGTTCGTCTGTTACCAAAGAGACTTCTTTCAGATTTGTATGAAAATTTGAATTTTGAAAAACCAAAATTCGTCTGACAGAGAGCCATCTGTTCAGACTTATTCAGTTTTAGCTCGAAATTCGAATTTTCCAAAGCAAAGTTCGAATTTCCAACTTGACAGTTAAGTTTAAACTTTCAAACTTCATCTGTTTATGGGTGTTTTTCAAATAAGTCAAGATTTAACACAAAATCAAGGTTTGAAAACATCTTTTCTTTTAATCAAAATCTTTTACCCAATCATAACTAAAACTAAGAATCCTACAAAAGATCTAACAGCAAATTCTCAGAAATCTTCACTCAAAACGACTTTGATCTCCTTTGATATCTTCAATCCGAGCTCTTGAGTGTTGGTTTGGAATCATCAAAACTCTTGATTCAACATTCTCCCCCTTTTTGATGATGACAAAACAACTCACAAACTGGATTAGTACATGGGTTTGCTTCCACAAGCTCCCCCTCAACATATGCATTTTCAACAAATTAAGTGAAGAGATTCAAAATATTGCAACTAAGAAGTTCATTCATTCAATCAATGGTTGCAATACATACTTTTAATCAAAGATTAGTTCTTAACACATAAAGAATAATTATCAAAACAAAATCATCAGTCACAACAAAATATAACAAGAAGATTCAGCCTAAGATCTAATCAGTCATTTCTTCTTTGGCTTAGACTTCTTGCTGTAGGTCTTTCCTTTCCCGGATGACTCAGCAGATTTTCCAGCTTGCTTGGTCCCAGTTTGCTTTATCTTCTCCCCCTTTTTGGCATCATCAGAAAGCCCAACAAAGTCCATTGGAGGAGGAATCTGAGAGATAGGTACAGCACGAAGAGGGACAGAAGCAAAAGGAATATCTGGCTGAACTGGTACAGGGGGCTCAGCAGGCTCAGGGCTATTTTCTTCATCATCATCATCAGAGACCTCAAGTAGCTCTTGCATTTCCTGCCTGGACAGAACTAGCCGAGCTCTTTGTTCTTCTGATAGCCCATAAGCAACAAGAGGATGGGAGGCTGGTTCAGCAGGAGCAAAATTTCTTCCAGCTTTCTCCTTTGAGCTTGCAGCAGAGCATTGTGAGCAATGGCAAGATAATCAATAACAGGTACAATGCTCCTTTCCTTATTGCTTGCTTCTCCCGGCATATAAGAGGTTGAAATGGCTGCAACTAGTCTTTCAACTTGCTCTGATTCTTGAATGGACAGAATTGAATCCGGAGAATCTTCTTACATAGGCTCAAGAGGGCTTGTCTGCTGAAGTCCTTCTTCTTCCAATCCATAGTCCAGGGGTGGACCAGGACTTGGAGTCCTCATTGCACCAGCACCATCTGTATCATCATCATGGTCAGAGGAGTCAATCTCAAAGGGGCTTGGAGGCTCAGGAGTTGGAGACAGAGTAGGCTCAGGGACACCAGGCTGAGGTGGAGCTGAAGTGGTAGGAATTGCATTTTTTATCTCTTCATAAGCATCAGCCATCACCTTCATGTTTACAGCCAACTGATGGATCTGATCTTGTAGATGAGCAAATTTGGCATTTTGCTCATCCCTAATGCTAAGAATGAGTGTTGACAAACTGTCAAACAACTCAGTGATCTCAGTTGGCTTGGCCTGTAAAGAGGGAGTGAAAGGAGGGTGAGTAGGTCTGGAGGAAGATGGAATTGGCTGAGAAGGCTGAGGTACAGATTTGCCAGGGGCCTCAGAAGTGCCTTCTTGTTGGAGGGTAGCATCAGCAGCAAAGAACAAATCTTCAGATTTCCCTACTCCCTTTCCAACCCATCTGCCTTCATCTCTTTCAATACCCATCCTTTGCAGTTCCTCTTCTTTAAATGCCTCTGTGAGTTTTCCTTTCCCCTTTTCAATGTGTTGAATCCTGGCATACTGCAGGATTCTTGAAATAATTGCTGCATATGGGAGTGTGGAATCCTTCCTCTGATCCCTTGCCTTTATCATTCGCTGGAGGATGCTATGACCCAAATTAATCAGCTTCCCACGTATGATAGCAGTCATCACATGAGCCTCTGCCCTTGTTATCAAATTGAAGCTGCCACCCTTGTTGAATATGATCCTGGACACTATGTAGTGCAGGATCCTTACTTCTACACTGAGGTCTGTGGACTTCAACTGATTGATGGTAGGCCTATTCTCCCTTCTCCTGAATAGGGTGTCCAAGATGGTGCTCTCCTTGTAGTTCAGAAAGGATCCACCTTCTTCATCAGCTGTGCTTGCCTCATCCATATACCCAGAGGCTGTCATGTCAATTTTCAGCCCATCTTGTCCTGGAATTTCCAGCACTTCATTGAAGGTTTCATCAGCAAGCCAAATGGTCCTTGATCTCAAGTTGACCTCCCATTTCATTTTCTTGCTATTGTATTGAAGAGATGCATACCAAGTCTTTACTACCTCATCATCATATTTTTCAGCAATTTCCAACAGATTCTTATATCTTAACAACCATATTCCAGCATCAAAGTTGTTAGATATTAAGAATTGTTCCATATTCACACAGTGAGGTTTGATTACCTTCTTGTTGGAAAACTTGGTAGTGTACTCTTCCTGAATCTCAGGAGTGCTCCACAGTGGCAGTGTAGTCATCTCATACTCTCCAGATTCAGTAGAAGAGGAGGAAGCAATAGCAGAGACAGAAGGAACTGGAACCGAAGGTTATGCAGTTTTTGGTGAGGAAGGTCCTGCTTTCTGAGATTCTACTTTAGATGAAGGTTTCTGGCATTTGGAAGGGGTAGCTTTACTGGGTTCGGTCTTTCTCTTGGATTTCTCTCCTTCCTTTGTAGCATATTGAGATTTGACCGTTCTCTTTGGCCGAGCCTCAGCTTTTACTGCTCCAGGATTTTTCACTCTCGCCATTTTTGTGTTGAATGATGCTGAATGTGGCTTAGATTTGATTTATAGGATGCGAATGAAAGTTTAAACGGTGAAGAATGACGATTTTTGGACAGAAGTTAAGAGGATTGAAGAGAGGATCAGAACAGACTCAGAGGAGTTTCAAATAGGGTTGCGTCTGTTCATTGGAAAACCGTCGGATTTAACGTATGTAACCGTCTGACAGACTAATTTTGAGGGGTCAAAATTCGAACTTCGGGCAGTTACAAGTTAAACCGTTCAGCAAAGCTTACTGACAGACGAATTTTCATTCTGAAAATTCGTCTGACAGTGGCTTGGAACAAGTAGAACAAACATAACAGACGAATTTTGTTCCAACAAAGTTCGAATGTTGATGAGCAAACAGCAGGCAACAAACAAAACCACAATCAACAGACAAATTAAGCATGCGTAACTTCATCTTTCAAGTATTCAACATGAAGAACATGATTCAACAGACGAATTTTGAACTGAAAGTTCGCATTTTTCAACCTTTGTAAAGGTTGTCCAACATTCGTATTTCAAGAAGTGATAATTCGTACATCAGTGATGGACAAACATGATTTTGAGATTTTTGCTTTTTGAAAATTCGAATTTCAAAGATCCAACAGACGAATTTCGAGGCATCACCAAGAACTGTTCCAAGGCTAATAGGCCGAAGTTCGTCTGTTGATCAACAAAAATTTGAATGTTGACCATGTTGACTAGTTCAAAGACACGGTTTATGAGGCAAAATACGTCTAACACTCATTAAAATACGAATTTCATCTTATTAAAAACTTACAGAGTGGATCCAGAACTCAGAATTTTCATCATTTACTTCACTTTCTGGTTGTTCCATTCTGATGTGCTCCAATTTTCAAGTTTATTGCCATTGAATCTTGTGAGGAGCACCTGCAACTTAAATTAAACATACTCCGATGCTAAAGTTAGAATTAATTTTAAAGTTCAAACATTTGAAAACAAGATTGCACAAGAATAACTTACAGTTCACTGGGATTTACCATACCCAATTCTCTCCTTATTCTGCAATGTCTGTCTTCTGATAGAGGCTTTGTGAGTATGTCAGCAACTTGATTCTCTGTTGGGATGTACTCCAGCTTAACTTCTCCTTTCAGAACATGATCCCTTATGAAGTGGTGCCTAACTTCAATATGTTTCGTCCTTGAATGCATGACAGGATTCTTGGTGATATTTATGGCACTTTGGTTGTCACACATGATTGGTATCTCTTTCATTTTAACCTCAAGATCTTCAAGCTGCTGCTTCATCCAGATGACTTGGGCACAACAGCTTCCAGCTGCAACATACTCAGCTTCTGCAGTGGATAGGGCCACACTGTTTTGCTTTTTGCTGAACCATGAAACCAGGGATCCTCCAAGAAACTGACAAGTTCCACTTGTGCTTTTTCTGTCAGTTTTGGATCCTGCAAAATCAGCATCAGTGTATCCTTTGAGATCTTCTCCATTGCCCTTTGGATACCAGAGACCCAACTGTGATGTTCCAATGAGATATCTGAAAATTCTCTTCACAGCTGTGGCATGGGTTTCCTTGGGACATGATTGGAACCTGGCACACATACAGACACTGAACATAATGTCAGGTCTGCTAGCAGTTAAGTACAGCAGGGATCCAATCATTCTCCTATACTGAGTAATGTCAAACATCTTCCCATTCTCATCCATGTCTACTTTGGTTGCAGTAGCCATAGGTGTTCCCATTGGCTTGGCATTCTCCATTCCAAACTTCTTTAGCAGCTCCTTTAGATACTTAGATTGACTGAGAAAGATACCATCATCAAGCTGTCTGATTTGCAGTCCAAGGAAGAAGTTAAGTTCACCCATCATGGACATCTCGAATTCTCCCTGCATTAACTCAGAAAATTTCTTGCAAAGAGTTTCATTAGTAGCACCGAAAATAATATCATCAACATAGATTTGAACAATCAGTAAATCTTTATTTTCTTTCTTAGTGAATAAAGTTGTGTCAACTTTGCCTCTATTAAACCCTTTTTCAGTTAGAAAATTGCTCAGTCTCTCATACCATGCTCTAGGGGCTTGTTTTAAACCATAAAGAGTCTTCTTCAGTTTATAAACATGGTTTGGTTTAGTAGAATCTTCAAAACCTGGAGGTTGATCTACATATACCTCTTCCATGATATATCCATTTAAAAAGGCACTCTTTACATCCATTTGATATAGTAAAATATTTTTCATGCATGCGTATGCTAGCAGTATTCTTATAGCCTCTAGTCTAGCTACTGGTGCAAAGGTTTCTTCAAAATCAATACCTTCTTCCTGATTATACCCTTTAGCAACCAGTCTAGCCTTATTTCTGATTATTGTTCCAGATTCATCCAGTTTATTTTTGAAAACCCATTTGGTACCAATAACAGGATGATTTTTGGGCCTAGGCACTAAATCCCAAACATGATTTCTTTCAAACTGATTTAGTTCATCTTGCATAGCTAAAATCCAGTAATCATCAGTTAAGGCTTCTTCAGCACATTTAGGTTCAATTTGAGAAATGAAAGCGCAGTTGAGCATTTGATCCCTTAACTGTTTTCTGGTTTTGACTCTCTCTTGAACATTCCCTATTACTTGATCAACAGGATGATTCCTTTGATATCTCCAAGCTCTAGGGAGTTCTTGAGATGTTTCTTCATTTATTTCTTCATCAAACTCTTGCTCCTGGATATCTTCTTCTGTGTTAACAGATTCAGATATCTTTGGAGGTTCAATTTTACTTTTATCAGAAATACCCAGTTTTTCAAAGTTAAAGGCAAGATCATCCTCATTGGTAACATGTTTTGAAACAGTTTCATTTTCAATGAAAACCACATGCACAGATTCTTCTACCACGTTTGATCTTTTATTATAAACTCTATATGTCTTACTCCTACTAGAATAGCCCAGAAATATACCTTCATCGGATTTGGCATCAAACTTACCCAGATTTTCTTTCCCATTGTTGTGAATGAAGCATTTACATCCGAACACATGGAGATGGGACAGATTTGGCTTTCTTCCCTTGTAAAGCTCGTATGGAGTCTTCCCAAGGATTGGTCTGATGTAGGCTCTGTTTATGATGTAGCTTGCTGTATTTACTGCACCAGCCCAAAACACTTGAGAGAGTTCCTTCTCATTTAGCATAGCTCTGGCCATTTCTCCAATAGTTCTGTTCTTCCTTTCTACTACCCCATTCTGTTGAGGAGTCCTTGGAGCTGAGAAGTTGTGGTCAATTCCATGCTCATTGCAGTACTCCAGGAAGTATGCATTTTCAAACTCTCCTCCATGATCTGACCTGATTGACACAATAGAAATACCTTTCTCATTTTGCACTTTCTTAGCTAAGGTTGCAAATGCGTCAAAGGTATCACTTTTAGAGGAAAGAAATAATGTCCAAGTGAATCTAGAATAGTCATCCACAATTACAAGCACATACAGGTTACCACCTAGACTCTTTACCCTAGAAGGTCCAATTAAGTCCATATGCAGCAATTCAAGTGGTCTTGTTGTGGTAACTATATTTTTAGATTTAAAAGATGATTTAGTTTGTTTCCCTCTTAAGCATGCGTCACATTCTTTGTCTTTCTCAAAAGATATTTTTGGCAGGCCAGTTACTAGCTCATTTTTAACCAGTTTAGACAATTGATTTATGTTAACATGAGCTAATCTCCTATGCCACTCATTGTCCTGACTAATTAAGTACACAGAATCCAAGGGAGGAAGTTCATCAAGATCAATAGTATAATAGTTACCATCCCTTTGAGCTTTGAGGATTACTTTGTGATCACTTTTTCTGATGACCAGGCAAAACTTTGAGTCAAACAGCACCCAGTTTCCTCTGTCACACGTCTGACTCACGCTCAGCAAATTGTGGTTGAGGCCAATCAAAAACAGCACCTCTTCAATGGATGTTTCCGGATTTTTGCCCACAATGCCAATGCCAACAATTTTGCCATATTGATCACCTCCAAAGGTCACCTTTCCTCCTTTCTTGTCTCTAAGGGTGATGAACTTCTCCTTATCTCCAGTCATGTGGCTTGAGCAGGCATTGTCCATATACCATTTGTTGTTCCTCTTAGCTTTGAGACAGACCTGCAAAACAATGTTTATATTTTCCTTTTAGGTACCCAAATTTGCTTGGGTCCTTTTTGGTTAGTAGATTTTTCCTTAGATGCAGATGCAACTTTGGGAACCCATTTAACTTTCCTGCCAGGTCCGTTTTTCTTCAATGCACAAGAACTGGAAATATGTCCCTTTTTGTTACAGAAATGACAGGTAATGAAGGGACTGCTAGATTGAGTGGCAGGAAGAAAACAATGCAGATAATACTTTTTTTTAGCATGCCTTGGTTGATCATATGTTTCAATGTGAGGTGATGCATTATTTTTCTTTTTACTGCTCTGAGCATGCACAAAATGTCTCATATATGCATTCTGGTTTTTCATCCTGATCTTTTCCTTGACAGCACATAGATCATAGCCAAGACCAGCTTTTCCTTGTGATATTCTTTGGCTCCCCATCAAGGCAAACAACATATATTTACCTCTAGTGAGCCTAGACATGCTTTTAACTAAATAATCATTAGTTTGCTTAAGTTCAGTGCATGAAGTGCATCAAACAGATTCAATAGGAGGTAAAGAGGCAATTTCAGAAACTATGGTTTGAGATTCCAGCTTATTTATCTTTTTCTTTGCCAATTTTAGTTCTTTAGCAACTCTAATGAATTCATCATGAAGCTCATGAAATGCATCAAGTAACTCAGAATAGGAAGGTTCAGATTCATGTACCTCTTCTTCCTGATCACTGCTGCATGAGGGTGTGGCTTCTTCAGAAGCAAGTGCCATCAGAAAAATGTTGGCAATCTCATCCTCATCTTCTTCTTCCTCATCAGAGCTGTTACCCCATATAGATGAAATGTAGGCTTTCTTCTTCTTCCCTTTGTCAGCAACTTTCTTTTCTTTTTCTTGCTTCTTGAGAAATTGGGGGCAGTCCCACTTTATATGTCCCTGCTTCTTGCACTCATAGCAAGTTACAGGTTCTTTTGTTTCTTTCTTGCTTTCTCCAGCAGCTCCCTTCTTGAAGCATTTCCTGTTCTTCTTCTTGTTATAGAATCTTCCGAATTTTCTGACCATCATAGCCAGAGTTTCTTCATCCAGCTCATCTCCTTCGTCAGATTCTTCTTCCTTTTCATCAGCAGCTTTGAGGGCAAGGCCTTTCTTCTTTCTGTCCAGCCCAGCTTCCTTGAGAGCTTTGATTTTTCCTTCATACTCCTCAAGGCTACCAAAGAGAGCTGTGACAGAGGCCATTGATTCTCCTCTGGCTTCCTCTATTGCTGTCATCTTGGGCTGCCATTCCAGAGGGAGAGCTCTGAGTATTTTTCTTACTTTCTCAGATTGATTGTATTCCTTTCCCAGGCTCTTCAGCTGATTCACAATGAGAGTAAACCTCTTTTGGAGCTCCTTTATAGTTTCTCCTTCAGACATTCTGAAGCTTTCATACTCTCCAATGCATGTGTTCAGTCTGTTTTCCCTGACCCCAGTTGTTCCTTCATGTGCAATCTGCAGAGTGTCCCACATTCCTTTTGCAGTAGAGCATTGTGAGACTCTGTAGAATTCGTCCTGGTTCAGGGCACTGACTAAACAATGCTTTGCTTTGAAATTCAGTAGGACTCTCCTTCTATCTTCATCATTCCACTCAGCCTCCAGCTTCTCTTTGTGTCTTCCATCTTCAGTTAGAGCCATTAGGACGAAATCTCCTTTTTCAATGACTGACCAGATGTCAAGATCAATTGATTGTAGGTAGATCTGCATCCTCATCTTCTAGTACCCACAATGCTCTCCACTGAAGCCTGGTGGTCTGTTAGTGTTATTCCCTTCAGGAAGTATACTCTCTCCAAAGCCAGCCATCTTTGTTCCCGGACTGTAAAATCCTTTGAATGGGAATCCGGGCTCTGATACCACTTGTTAGCAAGGCTGACTTCCCAAGAGGGGGTGAATTGGGAAGATTGAAATTTTTCTGCACAAAGTGAACTGGGTGAAGATAGCACAGTATAATATAAACAACGTATAAAACAGAGCAAGCTGAAAAGTAAGGGTAAGGAGAAAAAGACTCAGTGATTTATCCTGGTTCGGTCTATCCACTTGACCTACGTCCAGTCCTCAAGACAACTCTTGAGATTTATCCACTATACAGCAAGAATTCAACGGGCTTCTTGCTAATGCCACAGTACACGAGTATGCTCTGTTTCTTGAGCTCTCTCAAACTCTCTAAGCACTTTCACAGTGTGCTTCCCAATCCCTTTATGATTTCCCCTCACAAGTAAATCTATCTTCCAGATGAAGAGTAGATTGTTTACAAAGATATAACTCTCTTGAATAGAGTAGATATGAAGATTAAAGTACAGATATTGAAGTTGAGAGGGTAAAAGCTTTTGAAAAAAAGATTCAGCAGAGATTCGGTATATACAAGTTTTAATTTGTTACCCACAACTTCAAATGTTGATGTATTTATAGATTTAGGTCTCAAATGTCCGTTAGAGACTTAATCTATCCGTTGGAGAAGTTATCCAATGGTTACTCTGAAAAACTATCCGTTAACTAACCGCATTTAATGCTTCTGACATACTGAAATTCGAATTTTGGTTGATCAACAGACAAATTTCGAAGGAACCGAAGGTTAAAGCTTTCAACATTACAGCACGAAGTTCATCTGTTCATGAAGTGAAATTCGAATTTTGAAACTTACAAAACATTTTCACAATGTGACATACGAATTTTCAAGAAGAAAGTTTTTCGGTTAAGTGTGAACAATGTTTCCAATTTTCTACAGTGCCTTCGAAATTCGAATTTTGGAAGCCCAAAATTCGTCTATTCCCAGTACGTGAAAAGGAGGCACAGTAGTTCACTTTCTTCAAAATTCGAATGTTGAAGAGTGAAGTTCGTCTGTCAGAGAGCAGTTTTGAAACTTAAATCATTCTTGATCTCAGATGAACTTTAACATTGTTTCAGACGAATTTCTTCTATTTTCTCAAGTTTTGTTTTATCTGAAATTCGAATTTTGAAGATCCAAAGTTCGTCTATTTCAAGAAAACTTCTTTCAGACTTGGATGAAAATTTGAATGTTGGGAACTCAAAATTCGTCTGTCAGAGAGCATTTATAAAACTCAGTTTCTTTTTATTTCAGATGCATTTTATCATAGTTCCAGAAAAATTTCTTTGGTTTTCACAAACTTCATTTTACTTGAAATTTGAATTTTGAAAGTGTGAAGTTCGTCTGTTACCAAAGAGACTTCTTTCAGATTTGTATGAAAATTTGAATTTTGAAAAACCAAAATTCGTCTGACAGAGAGCCATCTGTTCAGACTTATTCAGTTTTAGCTCGAAATTCGAATTTTCCAAAGCAAAGTTCGAATTTCCAACTTGACAATTAAGTTTAAACTTTCAAACTTCGTCTGTTTATGGGTGTTTTTCAAATAAGTCAAGATTTAACACAAAATCAAGGTTTGAAAACATCTTTTCTTTTAATCAAAATCTTTTACCCAATCATAACTAAAACTAAGAATCCTACAAAAGATCTAACAGCAAATTCTCAGAAATCTTCACTCAAAACGACTTTGATCTCCTTTGATATCTTCAATCCGAGCTCTTGAGTGTTGGTTTGGAATCATCAAAACTCTTGATTCAACAGTATTGATTTAAGATTTATTAGTCAAACTAAGGTAAAAATAGTCATAATTGAATTAATATATTTTAAATTTCATATATTAAATAATATATAAGATGCAATATATTGTGAAATATTATTTAACATGGGTATAATTGTAATATCTCTAAAAAGCTAAATAACTCAAAATATATAAGGAATTCGTGAAAATAGACATACATCATTTTACGTGAAATAAGGCAAAGAGATCATTTTTCTTGGTCGGATGGAAAAATGAAAAATTATATTTTTACCCCTAAGAATTATGGAAATTACATTTATGTCCCAAACATAAAAAGTTCTTGAGAAAAATTACACCTAATGATCCAAAAATTTTAAAAATTATAAATTTATCCTAGATCAAAGGTAATTTTATAAATATGCAAATTACTATCAAAACAAAGCTTTCAATTAGATGAGTTCAATGGTATATAACACTGAGAGTTAATGATTAAGAATAAAGAAATAATCAGTATCAAAGGTAAAAAGATAACTTTTTGCCGATAAAGTAACTTTTTGATCTATAAAAGTTAAAATGGTAAAAAGAAAAGTAGTTAGACACTACAAAAGTAGTTTTTTAGAGACAAGATAATAAAGTAATACTAAACACAAATTTACTTTATTCCTACGTCAATAAAGTGAATTTATACTGCAAAAAGTAATTTTACCGGGCCAACTATAAAGTAATCAATACAAGGTATTGCTGGACTAAAAAAATTATGTGGTATCTTGGAGACATTATGTTGGCAATCTTGTTACATGTGCAGCGGAATAACTATACCAAGATCCCTCCCATGGATCCGTCAAAATTGATTAAATTGAGATGTAGAAAAGAATATTACCTCCGGTGCGTATCATTTCAGTTTTCTTTTCACTGTCAGACCCCAGGAACTAACGCGTTTGATTCGCTCCCTCTATCAGTTTCCACATGAACGGTGAGTCTAACTCGAACAGCGTGCTAGCACCTCTATTTGCAAACATCGATACGTTCTCTGTGCGTCCATACGTTCTCTCTATAAGTGTGCGACCGCTTTTTCTCTAGGGTGAGTTGAGACTCTTTCTTGATTCTATTTAATAACCCTAGTCTATATCAATATATAGATAAAGTATATTATTTGATTAATTTTAAATCAAATATTTAAATTAAATCAAAAATTAATTAAATAGATTAGTTTAAATTTAAATCTATCTAATAGATTAAATCTAAACTAACTATCTAATATATATCCAGAATTAAATCTAAATTTAATTTATCATATAAATTAAATTTAGATTATGACATCAATTTAAATTTAAATCTAGAATCAAATCTAAATTAAATTCAAATTATTAGTTGAAATTTAAATTTATCACATAGAATTAAATTTAAAACTAACTCATTTAAATTGATTTAAATATTATATATATCTAAATATTTAATATATCAAATATATATAATATATCAAACATATATATATTTCCAATTTTATAAAATATATATATACATTTATTTATAAAATTCATACACCCTAAATTGAACGTTAAATCCATTGAATCTAGACACATATTAGATTCAATGAATCTAGACATTCTAACTCGAGTTAGTTCATTCTTGTGTGCGACCCTGTAAGCCTATATGATATTGACAGTAGGCCAATGATACTATTGATCCACAAGTCACAAGTGGTCTCTAGCAAAACATTGTGACTACCCAAATTATATGAGATCAGTGATCCGATGCAACCTATCATATAAACTTATCATATCTCATTTGTCTCATGATATATAGGTCAAGTATGAGACATGGAAACGTCATCCTCATTTTACTCGACCATCACTTTCTCGATCTCCGAGCAAACTGACAGAACAGATGGAAACTCTTCTATTTCAGCATGGCCATACATTTCTCAATCTCACTCTTCGAGGGGCTCAGATATATCTCTCCATTAATTAGAGGGATAAATTTCATCTTGACTATTTATCTTCCTCTACATGAATTCCACTATGCCCGATTATAGTCTTTATATCTCCTGATTAAAGGTATAGTGTTCCCATGCAGGAAGCCATGGTGATCTCATGTCTGAGGGTTCAGTGACACAGTTATATATATATGAAATATAAGCATATGACTTGATCCATGCAGCTATCTCATAACGGATCGATCCAGCGCATGTTCCCTAACAGGTGCTTATGATTTTGATTTGCATCTTCATATATAATTAAGACATAATTATCAATCAAAATCATACTAGCCTTAATTCATCATTGTTTCCATAAAGATGATTGACTGGGGACATTTAGGATAAAATGATTTATCCAAGGATATTATTATAAAAAAAACATGCAAATAATATAATAATATAATAAAAGAAAAACACCTTCTTTTTCATAATGAAGTACAATGTTTATAATACAATGATTAGTTTATGGCACAATCTCCAACACATTACCCTACTAAAATGGCGCCACATGGCAGCCCATATGCTGAACATGGAAAGTCTTAACGGTTAAAACAACTTAATGGCTAAATTTTCATTAAAATTAATCAAGTTGATAAGCAAAAAGTAACCTTGATTAATGCTTAATTAGTTGGCTATAAATACCCCTTCATTTTGTGCATCCAAGGCAAGTAAAAGAGAGAGAAAACTCTGCCCAAATAGAGAGAGGAAGAGCAGCACAAGAAGAGGAAGGAGAAAATAGGAAGAAATTCAAGGAAATTCAATAAGTACCTAACTTGAGATCTTTAGATTGCTATGGTTTCATGCTTGTATGGCCTAGTTTTCATGAAGTTTTTTCCTTCCCCAACCTCTGTAAATTTCGTTCAAGATATGGTTTGGGCAAGAAATGATGTTTTAAAACCATAAAAGCATGAGAAAGTGTACAGTTTTGCAAAACAAAGCAAGCTAGGTATGATTTGAAACAAGTTTGTGGAAAAACTAATTTTCTTCCTAGAAGCAGAATTTTGGTCAGTGTAGAAGGTCATCTTAGAGTGGGAATTTCATTATTTTGATGCCAAAAATGGATTCCACATGGCCAAAAACCTTAAAAATAAGTATATACTTCATGATATAGGCTAAGATAGACAAATTGGACAATTAAGGGTTTCTAGGATTTCATGAGAGTTCCATATATAATAACATGAAACCAGTGGCTTGATCAATTGTTTAATGATGTCTGGGGACTTGAGGAAGCTTAGGAAAGCAAGTGGAACCATTGATTTCAAGTGAAAGATTAAGTGATACTTCAAGAGGTAGTAAAGTCCATTTATTATTTTATGTGATTTCACTATGTTTATATGATATTTCTATGATAAATTTGAGCTACCACATTGTATATTGTGTTTTCTTTGATTGTTTTAGCTGGAATATGAGGGGTTCCAATCTCCAGAATATCAATTTTCTAAGTCGTTATACTGCCGAAATTTTTGTAACCAATGTGGTACTTTGATGTTCAAATGTGACTTAATGTGATCTATTTTGTGAATTAGATGTCATAATGTATTGAATGTGACTTGCTACTAAGATTTTCTCTAATCTCATCCCCTCAAGTATCTCATGATATAGGTTCAAGAGATGGTAAAGCCACCAAGAAGACAAAGGGCAAGGAAAAGTCTATTGATGATTAGTTTAAATATTACCTTTGCTATTAGCTTATTTGTAATTTTGTATAAATCCTATGTGATTTTGTAAAGTTGTGTGTTGCTTCCATTATGATATTTTAAGTTTCTTATGATGTGAAGAATATGGCATGGACAAGTTTGAGAATGTATATGATGCATGTGTTGACTTTTGCAAAGTATGGTAGAAACTGACTTATATGCATACTTGTGAGTAAAGTGGCTTATGTTCATTAGTAATGGAAAATACCATATTATTGTTATATATTTTCAAAAACTAGACATACATGGCTTTCCAACAAGCCAAAGATCACCTGATTTGGATGTCTGTACGAATTGCTATGAATTGTTGAAGTTAGGCCAGAAACTTAGAACTTGAATTGTGAACATATGAACAGTAGTATTTTGAGTAATAAGTAGTGCAAATTGGTGCAGTCAAAGGCAAATTTTATATTTTTTCCCCATATATCATGTTTCAAGCTTTATGTAAACACTTGAATCACATCAATAGGATTTTTATGGAATTATTTACAATTTTTCAAATTTTATCCAGAAAACTTTGGAGCCAAATGAACAGTAATGCAGTTTTTTTTTAATTTAATCAAATTTGGTTCCTATGATGACTCAAGCTTCTCACATGAGTCAATTGGACATTAAGTATGCTAGAATACATGGGGAAATGAATTTTAGAGTAAGATGTTACAATAAGTGCACTTTTGTTCCCTTAATTTTGAGCTAGTGAGTTTTCATTTTGGTCCTTTAATTTTAATAAAATTCATTAAAATTCTTTAATTTCCAAAATACAATAAAATAAAAAATTGTAATTATTAACACCGATTAATAAAAAGTGATGACTTGCATACATAAAAGATAGCTCAACAATATTACTATATATTTATTATTAGTCTTATTATTGTAATCATTGACAAAAATATCTTATAGTTATAATTCTAATTAAAATAATTTAAAGTCTACAGCAGGTTTTCGATTTAGTATAATATTTTTCAACGGCTGATGTGAAATACACATGGAAGCCTGATCATGCAATTTAGGGTTTTATTTTTAATATGTGTTACCTCAACTCTTTGCAAGTGTCTTATCTCAACTCTCAATTAGTAATCTTTGAAAGAAGCTGCAGTTTTTTTTTTTTAATTTATAAAACACTAGAAAGTTATAAGTTGCAATGTGCTTGTGCATGGTTGAGGGTGAGTTCGTGTATAGAATGATGCCAAAAGGAAAGTAACCCCGGAAAAAGCTACAAGCAACCTATGAATATCCTTAAAAAAATACAAGAAAAAGTATCATCAATATATATTAATGTATATTAAAATTTGTAAGGAGCCATAATATTCATTAGTTATGGATAGTAGAACTCATTACTTTGGAGTCCGTGCAACACAGAATTCCACCTTCTTGAAGAAAATAATGAAGAGCACAGAGGAGTAAGAATGGAGAAAGAAAGAAAGAGAGACGCATGCATACACCATGATTGTGCTTCAAAATTCAACGTGAAGATATATTTATGACAAAATTATCTAGTGGGACGCACTAATTCCAAAAAGAAAAAAAGATTCAAATTTTATGCAATAAAACAACAAAATATGCAACCTAATACAAGCCAAATAAATCACATCATCAAACTATATATTCATAGTAGTAAACTAGTCATTTTCCCCAAATTAAATGGCTTGCTTCCTATAGATAGAAATTATCTGATAATAGAAATAGATTATTTATATGTATAGTGAAGAAATTCATTCATTAATATAATAAAAGTTAGTCATGAATATTTTAACAATTATAGCATAACTAATAAAAACTTACAAGCATGAATAAAATGTCGACCCATGACAAAAAACAATTGTGCTTTAGTGGTGGTTCCTAAAACTGCTTAAAACACAATTCCATGGTGACTTTTTATTTGCGATTCTAAAAACACAATTTTGTGATGGTGTTTATAGATGCATCGACATTCCTACTGGTTCACATAGGAACCACGGACAATACTGGCGGCCAGCATTACTGATGATTATGTTTATAACTCTGGATATCTTTATTATAACTTAAATATTCTAAAATATTACTCCATTCGTTTCACTTTATAATATACTTATAACTATCACATACAAATTAAAACAATAATTAGTAACTAAAAAATTTTTTTACCTTTTTTTAAATTACCCTCATTAAATTAAATGTATTGGGAATAAAATATTTTAATAATAAATAAATATTTAGGCCTACCTCAAGAATAATTTTGGAATGAAAAAAAGTACGCTATGTAATTCATAAAATACACTATATTATAAAATATAAATTTCTAAAAAAAATTACACTATTTAGTGAAAGAGAGGGAGTATGTCATGTCTACTCATACAATATGCATACCAGTACCTCGACTAGTATAACGGCGTAATATATATAACTTACCCACTTTTATTTAGTCTTTTTAACCCTTAAAGCAGCTTCTCGAAGCACAACCTCATGCACATCCTCAGGGAGATGGTGAAGCCTATGGAAACCCGGCATGCACGACAGAGCCGCCTTAGCCAATCTACGCGCGGCGACATTGCAGTCCCGATCGACGAGCAGAACTCGGACCTCCCAGCTTCTTGCTAAAACCTGTTGAATCTCCCTCACTATTAAGTCTCTCTCCGGCGCCGGTTGTGAGCTTTCTGCCACTTGACTTCCCGTTTCCCGCGGCTGTATCGCTGCTTGCACCGCCGTGGAATCTGTTTCCACAATAAGCGTTCGAATTCCAAGGTCCCAAGCATTCTTCAACCCCAATAAGCAGCCCCAAAGGTGAGCGATGTTGAGATGACTATTGCTGCCGGAGCCGGAAGCGTTCATGAGGAACCCTTCCAGGAAGGTTCCTTCGTGATTTCTCAGGAGTCCTCCGCAACCGACGAGTTCGCCATTATTCAAGTTGTTATAAGTACCATCTACGTTCATTTTATACCACCCCTCTTCAGGTGCCTTCCATGTCACTTCCTCTTCTCTCCTCTTCCTTCCAATTGTGCTATTCCTCATAGTTTCAAAGTAAAAGTAGTGGCTTAAGAAAGTTCCTATGGGCTTTGTGTGTGAGTGAGTTCCTGTAGAATGATACCAGAAAGTTAGAAACCCTAGAAAAAGCTGCGACCAACCTATCTTTGTCCTTAAAAATAACCTTAATTAAGCTCGCCTTCCCTGTGAAACGACGTCGTCCTCTCGGTTAAACTGCTGTTCCTTTCAAGGAAAAAATTTATGCGTTGCTGCCAAGTGGTGCTGGAGCTAGAGTTCCATGCATGCTCTACCACTAGGAAACAGAGCTCTTCTTTCGAATTGATGCTTTAAAGAAAAGGGAATATCATCAAGAAACAGCGATCTCCTTTTTATTTACTTTTTTTAAAGAAAAGGGGAATATCATTAACAATCAAAGACTACCGAAACTCTTCGTTTTCTTAATATTTATCAAATCCCTCCCATTCGATCCAATAATTTATGAACTAGGGTGGCCTTGTGCATTTGCACCCGAAAAAAGAGATGAGCTGCATGGCTCACAACTTATAAATAATTCAATTGTCTTCGTTATTTATTGGTTTATATCCATACTCTAAAATTTCTAAGAAAAATTCTTGGAAATTCTAATAATTATAATTAAAGCTAATTATTTGAGTTTCAACATGTTATCCACTAATCAAGTAGAACCCAACATATATAAAAATAAATTCTATATATTCTATATATCTCTCTCTGAAATACTAAATCATTTTTGAAAAAAAATTGAGAGAATTTGAATCTTAATATTCGATTTTCTGATAGACCTCCATATCACATCGTTTATTTCGTTTTAAGTAGAATAAAAGATTTTGGATTTTATTAGATACTCTATCCTCACTAATTCAGTGATTCTATATTCACAAAAATAAATACATATTATGTATTCAGAGAAAAATAAAAAATTAAATAATTAGTATAAAAATAAGATGTGGATTTCCCACATAATCATAACCTTTTTCGTTAATTTTTTTCTTAATGTGCAAGATTTAATTTGCATGAATAAATCAAACAACTTAAGTATTCCCAACCAAATTAGCAACGACGTGGCAATGTGGAAAAAAGTGTAAAGCAAATCCAGGAATGGACACTTATAAATCATCCCTGTGTTTAAAAAATTACGAATGAATCTAGTAGGATCTTTTTTAAATTTTATTGAAATTATATATATATATATATATATATTTTTTTTTTTTTGTCGTAGACTAGGAATATATCCCTCGCCATATGTTTTTATTTTTGAAATTTAAACATACTCAAACTTTTTTTCTAAACTATAGCAAGTTGTTTACGCATGAATTTTAATTTTTTCAACAAAAAATGCTCTACCAAATTAAATAAACATTTCTTTAACGGAAAAAAAATTTTTTAAGGGAAAGGCATTTTTTCAAAAAAAGAAAATTAAACCAAAAAATTATGATTTAATAGATATATGTAATCATAATAATTAACACGCTACTTAAAAACAATTATTTAAACGACAAATCGCTATAAGTACTTTATATATATATATATATATATAACAGCTGAGATCATTAAAAAATTATTGAAAAGATACTCCTCTAGTCCTCGTTCTATGACTCAATTGATTTTTTTTTTAATTTTTAGGTTCTCATTTACCAAATTAAATTATAATCTCAGATTCCCTTTTTCAAAACATCTAATGGTTAAAAGAAAACATATTCCCCTCCTTAGAATCCATCCAGTTGTAACAACTTTGTTTATCATTTTCAACTTATTTTGAAACTGGATTGGATTCTCTTTCATATTTATTTATTAAGAGCTCAATAGTAATTAACTAACTATATGCATAAGTTGCAATACCAAGATTATACCTCAATCATTAGAAGTTAGATTAGGTATCAGTCAACAAGCAGAGAAATTAAAAGAGAAGAAGATGAAGAAGAAGTCTTGGACGATTACAGTGTTGATGTTGGTATTGTGTTGGATTATTATTAGTGAAAGTGACGCTTCAAGATTGAAAAGTTACCATATCTATCAAAAGCAGAATCAACAGAGACAGAGTCTTATTCACAATGGCCTTGCCTTAACCCCCTCCTATGGGGTATGTTTAATTATATGCCATCATCTATTTCTTTCATTTAATGTGTTTGATTGGTCTTTAATTTTCACTATATATTCCTCAAATCTAAATCCTCTGAGTTTGCTGCCTTTGAAGTTCGTGAAGTTCATGTCACAAACTTCTGGGAACTTTAGTGGATCCAAATTCTTTCTTAATTTATCTTTTTTTTTTCTTTTCCCTTTCTACTTAGAGAATCTAAACACTTTATGTTCTATCATTATTATATCAATATTTTCACACAACTTTCTTAGAAAACATTTTGTATTAGCAAATATTTTTGGCTACAAAACCAAATCTTTTAGCGAGGGATTAATATGTCACTGCTTTCCTCTCTAAGCATTTTCAATTTGAAGATAGTGATGATTTCGTTATGCTAGTTAAATAAGTATAAATTTTTTTTTTTGATATTTTGATATAAGTTTGATGATGCGTTGCACGAGTGTGAGTAGTACATACCCAAAAAAAAAAATCAAAGGAAATATTTGCAACTTATATTTTATTTTTTAAGAAAATTTGTATAATTAATAATTGATCTTATTATTTTATATACTTCTTTTGTATTAATTAGTTTCTCAATTCTAATTCATTAATTTTATAATAATTAATTGATCAATCTCTACTTTTTTTTTATTTTTTCCTTTAAAAATTTTCAAAGGTGGACCAGTTGGAACCAATATGGGTGTAACATCAACGAGACAGTAATAAAAATGCAGGTAATTCAGTCATTGAAACTTTTTCTTAATTCATTTTTTCCAAGTATATATAACATGTTCATATATATATATGATATGTTAATAATGTTTTATATTAATGTAATATGCAAAATATTCCATCTTTTATGGTTTATTTGGTTACTGAATAATTCTATACTGACTTGAAAGGAGGATATTTAGAAACCCTATATATATATATATATATATATTGTGAATTGATAAAAAAAAATTTTGAGAGAGCTTTACTATTCGTTTTGAACCCATATATATGTGTGTGCGTGCGCATATATGTGTGTGTTTGTGTGTGCACATACACAGACAAGTAGGTTTGATAAATTGTGCATTTTAAACAAAATATAAATGACAGAATTGATTTTTTTTTTTCTAACCTTTGTGACAGCCGATGCGTTGATTTCTACTGGACTTGCTAAACTTGGATATGAATATGTGAATATAGGTATGTGCCAAGTTTATTTATTTTTCAAATATTACGATTGAATTTCTTTTGTACTTTAAAAAAATCCTCTTAAAGATCCATATGTGATAACAATTACAATGACAAATTTTAAAATTTTTATCTTTTTGCGAAAGACTGAAGCTACCTCTTTTATTTCTCAAATCAACCAGCAATTTTTTTTGAAATTACAAGAACATTTTGAATGTATAACTTACAAAAACATGAATCTTAATTTTAAGAGTCACATTGATGACTTTGAAAAGCACCACTAGTTATCAATGACGTTTGGATTGATTGTTAAATGATTCAACACTCATTAATTAAGGTCTTGCATTTGAATCCAAATTACTCAGTGGGATGCTTTGTTATTGTGAAGCACCACTAGTATCTTTTAAATTATTTTTGAAGTTATTTTATCTAGACTCTAGAGTGATTATTATCCTATATGCATCATTTAATAAAATTTTCTCTCTTATTAATTAGTGCACTTATATTTGTACTCTTATCTTATACACATTTCTTCTTATTAACAAAACTATACCCTTCATTTATTTTCATTTATGGAACCGACCCCAAAACTGTAATGAATTGTTTTTTCAGACGATTGTTGGGGTCAATCATATCGCGACTACGAGGTAATTATTATGTTACATATTTATTCTTATTAATAAAAAGGGGCTTTAGTTAGGTAGTTTTATCAGTCCCGTAACTCCACATGGCTAAAAAATATTTTGATATTTAATCCAAAATTTATGCTTCAGAATCTGATTTAAGTATGAATTATTTTTAAATTAGGGTAATTTGCAAGCCGACAAGACAAAATTTCCCTCAGGAATTAAAGCCATTGCTGACTATGTTCACAGCCAGGGACTCAAGCTTGGCATATATTCACCCGCAGGGTGTTATTAATATTATATATACTATGCATAAAAAATATATATTTGATATTTATTTATTTGCTATTTTGTCATTCGTATGGCTAGCTTTGCTCTTTCTTTGTTTTTTTTGTTTTAATTTCGTAGTTACTTTACTTGTGGGAATATTATGCCTGGTTCACTTGGTCATGAGGAACAAGATGCAAAGACATTTGCATCATGGGTATGAGCTATATTCCTACAAATAGAAATTTACGAATAACATATGCCGCTTCATATAAATTTTATATTATACTAAACTAATTGATATTGATATTAAAGTTCTTTTTTTTTAAATGGGTTATATGAATATCGATTGTAACGATTATAATTTCTTTAATTCTGAGCAGGAGGTTGATTATTTGAAGTATGACAACTGTAATCATGATGGATCAACGCCAACATTCAGGTTGTGAAAAAAACCCAAAAATATTAATATCTGTATTTTTATTTTTGAGTTTAATTACAGGTAATTTTTATATTATTACCATATTATTTAAATAAAGCATAAAAAATATAGTTATTATTTTATATAATAATTCTTTGATAATATATTGACGCATGTTGATTAATATCAAACAATTGTCTGAAAGAAATTATATATATATACATGTATCATATTATTATTTAAAAATCATACACTTATCATTTCTTAATTAAAAAATTTACAAATGAAATTATTTTGTTTATCTAATTCTTAGTTTTGTTTCCCTTGCAGGTTTCCCTTAATGTCTGAAGCCTTAAGGAAGACAGGTCGTCCAATTTTCTTTTCATTATGTGAATGGTAAATATCTTCTTTGTTACTTTCAAATTATTTTAATTAATATGTGTGTAACAAGCTTTTGTTTATATATTTTTATGATTATAATTTCATATAATCAAAATAATCAATTAAACCACCTGAGGTTAGCTAAGTGCAAGGGTGTGGGGTAGGGTATGATTGTGAAAGGTTCAAACTTTCCCGGTGTAACAACAAAATAAATGATCAACCAGATTTTTAAAAATATGTTTAATATATAAATTATATAATTCAATAGTATTGAGAGGAATTTTAAATCTTTACATTCTTAAGTATTAAAAATACAACAGTTAAAAATATAAGGACTTTTTGAAATTAAATAATTTTTTCAGCAATAAAATTTTATGTATGTTAAATATGACATTTGTGAAAGAAAAGTCAGCATCATTTTATTATTTAGAATATATATATATATATGCACAAATTTTAAATATTTATTTTTTTGAAAAAAAATTTTTAAATGGTTGATGTTGAATTATTTTTTCTGAATATATTGTATTATTAATTATTAATACGAGGGGGGACATGGAACCGGCTACCTGGGCTCCAAAGGTAGGAAATAGCTGGAGAACAAGCAATGACATAACAGACGAATGACGATTGGGACAGGTTCAAATTATTTTACATATGTAATTCATTCATTAATTATATATATGAGACAATATCAGATAAAAATATTTATTTTATTTTCTCCAACAGAATGATCACAAAGGCAGATTATAACGAAGAATATGCAGAATATGCAGGGCCTGGATGGAATGGTTAGCTTCTTCTATATCTTAATAAATTCTTGAATTAGTATTGTCCTTTCTTGATTTGAATTAAATGCAAATGATTTAAATGATATTTATTTTTTAAAATTTTTAATATTGTTTGATTTTAAAGAAAATAAAAATTTCATGAAAATATTATTTTAATTATTAATTTAAAAATAATGATTATTCTGATAAAAGTAACAAAACATTAAAATTTATACATTCTGATTTCCGATTCATTCTGATATAAGGCAAATAAAAATCTTCTGATGAGAATTGAACATTGACAATATCTCTTGTATAGATCATTCACATCTTTTATGGATTTGAATGGTTAAGAATTTTTATTTTTGCTTTTAATTTAAATAATTATTTGTTCGTGGTGGTACTCAAAAATTTATATTTTTTATTTTTTAATAAAAATATCAAAATTGAAATAAAATAATACAATATAGATTGTCTAAGAGGGAAGTATCCCCAATAGAAGCGAAGGAGAATAATATATGAACTTGATTTTGAAATAGGGAAGTAGATATGGTTCATTTATATCTAATTTGAATAATTTAAATGTTGATTTTTCATTTTAAATCAAGTAGAATGGACACAATTTTTGAACTTCTGTTAAGTGCATGTTTGGTTTGCATTTTTGCAAACTAAACCATAGTTTCTAACCATCACTTTTCCTTTTTTTATCCAAACAAGTTTATAATAAATTTTTTTATTTTTATCTAAACTTTATTTTTGTAAACTATAATTATTCTAAAATATTTTTTTATTAAAAGATAATCCAAATGGGCACTAAATGGATCTAATAAATGACTGAGAATAAGAAAATAATAAATAATTAAAATTCAGACCATTCAAATCAGGTTGACATATAGATCTGCTTTATATCCATAAGACTCAACCTGACTAGATCCCAATTACTTAAAGCCCAATGTTGCTTATGAAAATTGGTTGGTGTATATATATATATATATATATAAAGTAGTTCAGTTTAATGAAATATTATTTTTATATAAAATACATATGATCGTTAATTTGGTTAGAAGCACAAGGAAATCAAATGTTAGTATAATTTCTATGACTAACTGTATTTGCCAATTTGCAGATCCTGACATGCTTGAAGTAGGAAATGGAGGAATGACCAAAGATATACACTACAAAAAACTTGACTTTCGGCGAGGATAAAAGTTGTCGCTGAAAGTCGAAATGTCGTCGCCGAAAACTTTCAGCGGCGACCACTTTGTCGTCGGCATAACTCTTGTCGATGAAAGTTTTGGTGACGACATCTTTTGTCGTCGCTGAAAGTTGACATTTGGCGACGACATTGTCGTCGCTGAAAGTTAATCTTTGGCGATGGCCAAAATGTCGTCGCTGAAAGTTGACATTTGGTTATGGTAATTTCCTCACAACGCTGAAAGTTAACCTTTGGCGAGGGCCAAATTGTCGTCGCTAAAAGTTGACATTTGGCGACTACATTGTCGCCGCCGAAAGCCTATTAAACACCATTGCCACATCATCATCGGTAAGCCACGTCACCGCCACGTCACTTTGGATCCACTGCCACATCACCCGCGGCCCACACCATGTCACCACCACATCACTGCCATGTCATTGCCACGTCACCCTGGGCCCACCATGTCACTGCCACATCATCCTAAGCCCACACCATGTCACCACCACATCACCGCCACGTCAACCCGGGCCAACACCATACCACCACCACATCACCGCCATGTCACTGCCACATCGCCGCCACGTCAACCCGGACCCACACCATGTCACCACCACGTCGCTGTCATGTCACCGCCACGTCGCCGCCACGTCAACCCAGGCCCTAACCATGTCACCACCACGTTGCTGCCATGTCACCGCCACGTCATATAATGCTTTCAAATGTGTTCACCTAGGCTTCAAACTCATGACCTCTTACTCCCAAAGCCTTATATTTACTCTTTTGCCAGTTGAGCTGAAATGTACCTGCAGTCTTTATATGAAATATTAAATATATATTATTTATCTACACACTAATATACACACATATATTTATAAATCAATATATTATTAAAAAATACACATTTGTCTTATTTTCAATTACTAATTTCATAAAATATTTTATTTGGATATGCTTATATTTATATGAATATTTATATTATAATTTTTTATTTTTAAATCTTAAATAATTTTCCTATAAATATATTTATTTTTCTTTGACAAGAAAAAAATTGTTTTCTTGCTGACTTTTACATTTGATTTTTATTTTTAAATAAAAATAATTATATATATAATATTTATGATCCATATGTATTAATATTATATTATTTTATGTTATTTTTGTTTAGTCATATCATATAATATATATCATACATTATATTATTTGATAAATTATATTATATATGCTTAATATATATTAAAGATAGGAAGAGATTGGGTAGGAGTAGATTTTATATCAACTCGTGGTTTGACTCGAAGTTTTGGTCAAGTATTATATATATCCATTTTTTATTTTTTTATTTTTTAAAAGAAAATTAGAAAATTAAACTTCTATTGTTATGGTATTCCGAACAAAATATGTTTAATACTTGATGAAACTACATATAAATATAAAAAATTTAAAAAAAAAAAGCCCTTAGGCCTGGTCAGACCAAGTGATCTGAGAAGGTTGCTCGAAACTTGATCTGACCCGGTCAAATGGCTCTACCCAATGCTTAAGTTTTGGTTTCTTGTTAAAATGATCGGATTTGTCTTTAGTTGGGCTGCTTCGGATTGGACTAGATTGATCAGGTTTAGGTTTATTCTCTCACCCCTATATATTATATATAATACAATAGGAATTTCGAAAAAAATCATTATTACAAATATTGTAATTTTGATTATCATATGATTTAAAAGAAAATGTAATAAATTTAATCTGTTATAATTGGGAAAATAAAAAAGATCAAAAAGGTTGAAATAGTGAGAAAGAGAATTCGCTAATACTTGTTTTCCAAATATTGTCATTACTTATTAATTAGGAAAGTAAATTAACAATCCATAAGCATTTTTCTCTCTGTGACAATGCTCTGTTAGACTTTTATACTATATGAAAATATCTACATGACCAATACCCATAGGAGTTTGGACTGAGAGTTTTCATCATAGCATGTTTGATTATTATTTTAGATATATTAACTACTGATTATTGTTATGGTACGTTACTGCTTCATCATTTGTTTTTAGTAATAAATAACATTAATATTAATTTATATGTTAAATATATTAGCAATTAATTACTTAGCCTAATAAAAATTCCTCCAAATATAGAATTGATCATATTAGACAATTAGATATTAATTTGTTCTCCTAATTCTCTTTTATTAGTGTTATCAATCCCTTTGTTAATTAAAAAAAATTATCCTACTAAAAATAACATATTTCATTAATTAAGATGAAGAAAAAGTAAATATAAATATGGAATAGATTCAATAGTTTGACCATTCAAGTTTTTAATCTTAAGCAGAAATAAAACACTTTTGAAATTTTTAAAATAATTTAAATGAATTTGATAAAAATAATTCAAATAAAAGAAAATAGTAAAATAATTTGATTTTAACCAAATATATCAGATATTTTTTATAATACAAAATATATGTAGAATATATTATTTTTTATTATAAAATTATATCAACATAATACAATTATTATTTCAATATTTATTTATTAATTTTTAAAGTAAAAATAATAAAAATTTAAAAAATTAGTTTTGACATATGTAGAATATATTAGTATGACTTTCAGCGACGACAAAGAAAAGTCGTCGCTGAAAGTATTCTTTCGGCGACGGCTTTTTTGTCGTCGCTGAAAGTGTGACTTTCGGTGACGACTTTTCTTTGTCGTCGCTGAAAGTGTGACTTTTGGTGACAACTTTTCTTGTCGTCGCTGAAAGTGTGACTTTCGGCAACGACTTTTTTTATCGTTGTCGAAAGTATACTTTCAGCGACAATTTTTTTTTGTCGCTGTCGAAAGTCGTCGCTGAAAGTCTATTTTTTTGTAGTGATAGAGCCTATTTGGTAACTGTTTTGAAAATATTTTTTTTTTCAAAAATAAAAAAAAACTTGTTTGATAAGCCTATTTTTTATAAAATGTTCTGAAAAATAGAAAAATAAAAGAATAGAAAACTCTTTAAGATGTGTTATAATTTTTGTTTTGGAAAACAAAAGAAAAAATGAAAAATACCTACCTCATTAATGATAAAGTTATAAATTTTTAATAACTCATTTAATACTTACTAATTATGATTTTAGTAACAATTATTTAAACATATTTTGTTTATTTTTTTTCCAAAATTTGTTTTCAAAAACAATTTTATAAAACTATTTTGAGAACAACAAAATAAAAAATGCAGTCAAACATGCCGGAATACATTGTTCACTTCAGTTTGTGGGGACTTATGAAGGTACTTAAATATCATAGAAACTATCCCAAATCACTGGTATTTTTTTTTTAAAAAAGTATTTATTACTATGCTTTGGGGGGGAAAATAGCGCACTTTAGATATGATTAAGTAGTATCTATAATGTCTGGCCAAAAAAAAAAAGTAGTATATATAATGATTTATTAGGTTGATGCTCACAAATTAAAGGGTTAATAATCTGCAGGCTCCTCTTATTCTGGGAAACGATTTGAGCACTTTAAATGATACCATAAAAGACATCGTAGGTAACGAAGAGGTTATTGCAATTAATCAAGGTATGTTCTTCCTGTCAATTTCTTTTTTCAAATTAGCCCAAAATATCTTTGCTCAATTTCTTTGCTTAAATCATTATATGAATTAGGCTTTTGTAACAAAAATTATAATTAAAAAATTATAATTTTTATATCTGAAAATTGTGCAATTGAATTATTATTTTTTTTATATATATCATAATTTTATTTGAGTGTAGTTATTTATAAGAATACTTTGATTTTGTAGATTCACTTGGTGTTCAAGGTAGAAAAGTTAGGAGTGAGGGTGATCTTCAGGTATTTTTAAACTTCAAATTATTCATTTTAATTATTTTTCAATAAGTTTTTTTCTATCCCGGAATTTCGATCCTCTCCTTCTCTATGAATACTGATCAGATAAAGAGAGAAGATAGAAAAAATGAAAAGAATATGAATGAGTAAAAAAATAAAAATTATCGAGTCTTACATCTATCGAGTAAGTTTTAAATTATTTATCTTTGACTACTTATATATAATCAATTTACAGGTGTCTTATACACAGGCCTACTGCTAATTTAAATTTCCTTTAACATTTATTTATTTTAATGATTGTACTTCTACATATTGAGCCTAGATTTTTCCCTGTTAACTGGAGTAGGTCCTAATCTTTTTATTAGATAGAATCGAATACGAGGGTAGGATGAGGAAACCGTGTCCCCCACCCAATCATTTACTTTGGTAACATAATTCGATATTTGATTATCATTTTGGACTCCAATTGATTTGAATGGAGTAGTATTAAGCCTCAAATAGGAAAAAATTCTTTTAAAAGATTTTATCATTTACTTTACCTATAATGATAAGGGATATAATAACCTTTAGATGGATTCGTGAGATCATGATAGAGAATAAAAATAAGATAATTGTTTAAGCATATTTAGAGTTAGTTTATTTTAAATTTATTAAAAATTAAATTTTATCAATAGAATATTCTATCTTGGTTTAAATTCGGATATTTTAAAAAGTTCTAGTCCTTAAGAAATTTCCACATAAGCAAGATTCTTTCAATTTCTCTAGATTAAGTTTTCATAATTTTCTATTTTATTAGATTATGTAGTTCTTCTATAAATAGCTACCATTATAAGTCAAATTTTAGAAAATATTAAGTGAAATTGAATTATTTCATATATCTCTTTTATTTTTCTTTGAGTTTTTCTTTTTCTCTTTTTTTTTCCTCACTACACCCCTCCTTTTATTCTGTTATTTAGCATTAGAGCCTGATTTTCATCATATCCAAAAATTCTCAAATTATTCAATAAAATCTTGAAAAAATTGAAAAAATTAATAGAAAATATATAGTTCAAGTGCTTGAATTTTTGCGAATTGAATTGAAGTAAGATGCCTTTTGTTTTTTTTACTATATGAAATCCACACTTTGACACCTGAGATTCCGTAACAAGTACATACTCCCATAGAAGCATAATTGATTTATGATGCATTCCATGAACATGATGATACAGTCATTCTCTTCCTTGAATTCTTTTTCTCTCTCTACCCCCTCTCTCCCCGTTCTTCTCTTTTATCATATCAATTTTTTTGTGAATAGAAAAAAACTATAAAACACCCTTTCCCTGTTGCTTTGACTTGAATCAAAATTAGTTGGAAGTAGATATCAAATGATTTATAAAAAAAAAATGAAAAAGGTGATTGTGGATAGAGTTTATCTCATATTATTCATATATATACATAGCATATAAAGATCCAAATTAATTTAACTGTTTTAATTAATTAGAATGAATTTGAGAAAGTTAGAACATTTGAGCAGGTATGGGCAGGACCCCTTTCAGGGAATAGAATAGTTGTGATGCTAATAAACCGCACAAATTATTGGACGCTGCAATCACTGCTCACTGGGATGACAATGGACTTCCTCTCAACACAACCGTTCAAGTCAGAGATGTCTGGAAGGTATTACTATTCTCCTTTTTTTACATCTTGATGTAATATTTTTAAATTTTAAATTCAGCTTTTACTCCATTTTCCTTTTATACTCCTCAATTCAAATAAAGAAAACAAAGTACGTACATACAATTATTGATACCTTAATTATATCTTTTAATGTTGACAAAAAATTATTTTTTCAATAAAAATTTAATGTGTTTACATTTTTAATTAAACTATATATTCATAAGATTTTTTACTCAGAATCATATATTTATTACATTTTGATCAAAATTAAACTAAAAATAATAAAAATCATACTCAAATTTGATTTATATTTGTGCCCTTTTGTTAGTATCATCAATTAAAACATATAAAAAATTATATCTAATTTTTATATCTTTATTATCTTTCCGAATTTGGTACCAAAAAGATTATCTTTCTCAATAAAAAGATATATATTTCAATAAAAGAAGTGGGTAGTTAAAATATAAAAATTATATGTAAATTTTATTAATCTATGGTTTCTAATTAATGTAATTTACGTGGTTAATTAATGGTTGCAGCGCAAGACATTAGAGAAGAACTATGTTTGAAGTATATCAGCAACGGTAGGACCACATAAATGCAGAATGCTTGTGTTGAACTCAATTTATACTTTTGCTTTCTATATTCAGGAAGCCTTCAATGTTTAATTAGAAGTTCTGTTGATTTTTTTTTTATTTCTTTTTTTAGAAATTATAATATTAATTAGTGTTTGTGGAAAAAAAAAAACATATTAATTAGTATAGACTATAGAGGTTAGCTCAAGGAGCCAATTGAGTTTTTGAGGAGTCATGTTAGGCTTATCCCAAATTTTGTGAACTTTGAGAACACATAGTTCTTGGCTTTTAAACATATTTGTTGGTTTAATTTAGTCTTTCACCTTCAATCCTTTTTCGCTTGATACTATCTAAAATCAGATGGAAATTTTCTGTTTATTTTACATTTTTATTTTGAAAAGTTAATATATAAAATTACAAATACATATTTTTTGGTCGAGAACTAGAAGTTTCTTCAGCCGGTAGCAAAATACCTAATTTATCCGTCAATCTATGCCTGTGGCTATGGCAAAGCTAGTTTTTTGGGCATATGCTTTAAGAATTCTTGAGAGAACCTTAGACTGAACGGGCATAAATTCATAAAATGCATAAAGCTAAACCTTTAGCATTCTAGTTGTTGTCATCATCGCAATGTGAAACATAAAGAAACAATAAAAAAAATTAATATAAAATGTAACATCTATAACATGTTTATGCATATGTTATTAGTATGATTTATTCATTAAACTTTGGAAAATTACAATTAAGAACCAGATAAAGAAATTAATTACAAAAAAAGACTTTAAACTAATAAAAAGTGGTAAAACTTAGAAGATTGACTGGTAAGATTGGAAAAGTAAGTAGTGATGGATTCTATTTTATAATAAATTTGTTATTTGAGTTTTATTTCCCCCTAGAGTTTCTCTAATGTACAAAAGAACATGCCGATTAATCAACTATATGATCAGTCCGGTACATAAATAATATTTTTATTTTTTTGGCAAAAATAATATTTTTCATATGAAAGGAAAATTTTTTAAAAGGAGAAAAAAAAAAGGAAAAAAACAAGAAATTACTTTTTTATAGCTTGTAAAAAAATTGATTTTAGATCAAAAGTCAGATGTTACGTGAAGGCCCATGAAGTGTTATCTTGGGCATTAAGTTTGGTCTGCAAATCGGCCCACATTATGACATTTCGAACTATAAACAACTTGGTTATAGATACACAAACACAGTTCGTCATCCTACCAAGAAAAAAAAAAAACACAGTTCGTCAAAAAAAAAACTCAAATACAATGTCGAGGATCACTGAAACTCGAAAGAAGAAGTTTATCAGGAAAAAAAACTCAAAAGCTGAAGTCATTAAGTGAGGACCCATGAATAGATTTTAAGATAAACTCTCTTAAAATTTGGGATTAAAGTAAATTATATGGCAAATTTAGAGTTGACATATAAAAACACATCACAATGTTCTGAAAGTAGAGTTGAACTACAAGAGATACTCCAAAGGATAAAATTGATTTAAAACGTAAAATGAAGTTAATCAAAATTTCCTATCAACAAAATAAATATAATGAATAATCCTAAATGATAAGCGTGAGTCCAAAACAATAATAAACTCTAAGCCTCCAAGGTAATTAATAAGTATATTGAGTCTGGATTTTGGTGATAATATTTATCATTATTTATTTAAGATAACAAGTTTAGTTTTGCTCAACAGTTTGTCCAAAAATGTCATAAGGAAAAGACTTTTTCCCCCTTAAAAGGACTAAAATCTCACTTACATATATATATACACACACAGTTGTTTATAAATAACAAATGTACCGTTTGACACTATTGCTTTATTTGGTAAACTTTTACAGTCCCAATTTTCTGTATGATCTTGGTTTTTAATTTTTAACAACTATTTTAATGAAGAAATTATGTTTAAAAATATAATATAGATTTATTTAATTGAAAATATGAATTTAATTTATTCCAAAGTTTGAATTTAATTATAGTTTGATTTATTTCTAGTAGTCTAACGTGCCCTACCTGTAGGAGGATAAGAATGTACCCATATATGCTGGAGATTATAGTCTCCAGAGAATATAGTCGCTTGGCTTAGCATTACATCCTCATATAAAATTACGGTACTTATTTTAGAACATCTGAGAATAGCTGAAAGATGCATGCATGTGTGGCTAAAAATACATACTTTCATTTTGACAATCAACAAATAAGACAAATAAAAAAACAGAAATATATAATTATTCTCCATTGTACTCATAACAACACAATTCAGTTAAAGTATGCGGATGAGAGTAGCTGAATTATACAGATGTGGCTAAAAATACATTCTTTATTTTGACAATCATCACAAAAGACCAAAAAAAAAAAACAGAGAGAGAGACACACGCAATTCTTCATTGTTCTCATAAAAACACAATTCAGTCAATATATGCGGATGATAGAAGTAGAGCCTTTGTGGTTGGCATCCGTTCTTCCTTCAGCTATCTTTGCAAGGAAAAGAAAGCGATAATTGAAAATATATCGAGAGAATGGTAAGATTTTAGGGATGGGTAGCAAAACGAAAGAGTATAACAACACAACCATGAGGATTAAAACAACACTCATCACCAGAAAGGTAGTGGCCAACCAGCTAAGTTTGCCCACTACAAGGTACATACGTGCCAAAAATGCTAGACATAATGCTGTCAAGGCGACACCCAAAAGATGCACGGCATATTTAAGAGCAAAAAGTGCTAAACGGAGATCTCCTATTCGAGCCCACAAGAGAATGATGGTGGAACTAACAGCTCCAAATACGGAAATTGTGATGGAGAAAATGAACAAATGGAACATGTGATGATTCAGCATGACAGCTATGCCTTGATCTACATCGCCCGGCACGGTAAACCCAACAGCGAATGATGTTGTTATTACAAGGGTGAAACCACTATCAAAGTGTCAAATCCGTCTTTATATTTGTCAGTGTTGTGGTTTTCACTTTGCACACTGTCATTTGACCGCAGCCTCACAGAGCTTCGAGGTGTACCAGCAGATTGCAATGCGTCCCATGTAAGTCGCTGCAAATAAACACTCTGATTTGTGTTACAAACAAAACATTCATTGAATCTTTAAGAAGAATCATAATTTCTACAAAAGAAAAAAAATTTGTAGTTGAAATTGTCAAATTGAGCATAGATTCTTGCCTGTGCAAGGGATGGATTCTGGTCTTGCCGTAGTTCAGCAATGTCTAGGGCTGTTAGGTTGTCATGGTTAAGTAAAGCAAGATCGACTCTGCTGTCCCACGTCAAGGCATGCACAATTTTGGGATGCCAATGACGGGTGGCCAAATGCAAGGGAGTGTTCCCGTTGTTATCCTTCTGATTTATCAATATCTCAAGCTCAGGATGTTTGAGGATATACCTAACTAATTCATATTTTCCACTTTGACTTGCAAGATGGAGCAAATTTCGACCATTTTGGTCTCGCATCTCTGTGGGTTCTGGGCAGCTTTTTAATAACTCTTGAACTATATTGACATGACCTCCATTACATGCTAAATGAATTGGTAAGAAGCCACGGTCGTCCCTTGCCATGGTGCAGGAAGCACATTTCTCTGTTAAGTAGGAAACTCCTTCAACGTAACCAACAAGCGCTGCAATATGAAGTGGAGACCTTCCTTCTTCATTCTTTAAGTGTATCCAATTTGGTTTCTTGCTCAGTATGGTGTCCATCATACCTATCATAAACAAGACCATATTAATCATGATAATGCTAGTCAAATTAATTAAGAAAATACAATGGCCAAATGAAGATTATATGATGTGTCTATGTGTTTGATAATATTGTATTTTTATTTTAAGAGAATGAGAGTTGACTGCAAGCTAGATTTCAATAAGATCGTTACGAAATTAATTAATGAGTTAATAACAGTTACCTAAATTGCTATTGATGATTGCCGGAAGAAAGGGTGATTTTCCTTGAGGCTTCAACCCGCCATGGATGCAGAAATCCAACAATTGATTAACTGCTTCCTCACAGCTAACCTCAATGGTCAGGCACAATAATGATTTGCCTTCCACATTAACAGAAAATGGCGATAAATGATGAACAATTCTCTTAATTTCAGCCTCAAACTCTGAACTATCTGTGGCGAAAGAATCTTCAAAAGCTTGGAAAATCGTAGCCCCATTATGGCTACTGATCATAAAGGCCTCGTGAAGGAAGGTGTTCCCTTGTTTATTTCGAAACAAAGTCAGTGATACCACGAGCATCTTTTCTAAAAGGGACTGATGATCATGACCTTTTGTTTCACGTCTTACAAAATGCCAAAAGTTATTCAAGAGCAATTTAATGGTAGAGCCATGCCCTGCTCTTGCAGCAACATGTAGTGCAGTATCATAGTTGTTGTTAATAGCAGTGAAAAGGTGGGGAGCATGTCGGGCTACCATCTCTACCATTGCATTATTTCCATAGCTAGCTGCTATGTGCAATACGGTATTGCCTAGAGGGGAGTGTTGCTTATAAATGGCATTATCAGATATATTGAAATCATCATTTGAACCAGAAATTTTGGGATTCATTGAACGATATACAGCTCTTGGAAAATTCAAATCCTTGTTGGGCCCATGTTGATCTTGCTCCACTAACTCGTGCTTCGAACCAGATTGACGTTCAATCTCCCGTGAGGGACGCTGCTCTTCCATTATGAAGAAATAATTGTGGAAAATTATTGTGTATTATTCTTAATAACTTGGGATATATATATACACAAAAGAATATCTATCTAATAATTACATAATCAAATCAAATAATATCCTAAAAATATCCTATAATAAATACAAATATATGTCAAATATTAACATCCCCATTTAAACTCAAGAAGGTTCAATAACGAACATCTTGAGTTTGTTTACTAATATATTAAACCGGCCTAGACTGTGTGACTTAGTAAATAGATCAGCTGGTTGATCAGTAGTCCGGATAAGAAGGAGTCTGAGAGTACCTCGAACAACATGCTGTCGAGTAAAATGACAATAAATCTCATTATGTTTAGTCCGTTCATGAAATATATCATTATGAGCAATCTGTCTGGCACTCTGACTGTCACAATATAGCTCAATGGAAGAGTCATGGGCCACCCCCATATCAGTAAGAAGCCATTGAAGTTAAAGTATTTCAGAAGTTGTGTCAGCTAGAGCACGATACTCGGATTCAGCACTTGAGCGAGAAGCCAATGTCTGCTTCTTACTTCACCACAAAATCAGAGAATAACCAAGAAAAATGCAGAAGCTAGTGGTAGATCTACGATCCGAATGGTCACCTCTCCAATCTGCATCAGAATAAGCTCACAGAACAAGCGAAGAACTAGCAGAGAAATGCAAACTATGAGATAAGTTGCCTTTAACATAACAAATAATGCGAAGTACCACGGCATAGTGAGTAGTATGGGGAGCTAACATAAACTGGCTGATAATGTGCACTGCATAGGCAATATCAGGTCTAGTCACTGTGAGATAGATGAGACTTCCAACTAACTGACGATAAAAAGTAGGATCTTTCAACAACGTGCCATCAGTAGGTGTAAACCGAGCGTTAGGTTCAATAGGAGTAGCCTCTATCGTGTCGTCAGTGAGTTGAGCTCGAGAAATCAAGTTAGAAGCATACTTGACTTGAGAGAGATATATATCATTCTTCACATAAAGTACCTCAAGACCAAGAAAGTAACTGAGATTCCCAAGATCTTTCATTTCAAAATGATTCCCAAGGAAAGACTTAAGTTCTTGAACTCCGATGGAGTCATCACCTATGATAATCATGTCATCAACATACAATAGAAGTAAGACTATACCACGATCAGTAGTATGAAGAAACAATGCAGAATCATGAGGACTGCAAGAGAAACCAAGCTGACTGATGGTAGTGCTAAACTTAGCAAATCAAGCACGAGGAGCCTGTTTAAGACCATAAAGAGTACACCAGAGATGACAAACCTTGTTTGCCGGATGAGGATATCCTGGAGGAGGTTTCATATGAACTTCTTCTTCTAAATTTCCATTCAGAAATGCATTTTTGACATCCATTTGATGAAGAGTCCAAGACTTAGCTGCAGCAATAGCAAGAAGACTTCTAACAGAAGTAATTCGAGCAACCGGAGCAAAAGTCTCCTCATAGTCGATCCTATACTCCTGAGTAAAGCCCTGAGCCACCAATCGAGCCTTACGCCGTTCCAAAGAACCATCATAATGAGTCTTAATTTTATATACCCATCAACATCCAACTAGAGTCTTATTAGGAGGAAGATCAATAAGATCCCAAGTGTGCATTTTCTCCAATGCCTGCAATTCTGCTTGCATAGCCTGCTGCTAATGAGAGTCACGAGAGACTTCCTTATAGGAATGAGGTTCTTGTAACTGAAGAATAATAGAAAAGCAGTGGTAATCTCAAAGGCAAGAAGGAGGGTTTCTTTCACGAGTAGGCCAAGTGGATTCAGAGGACAAAGGCTCTATAGACATGACTTGTGAAGGAGAATCAAAAGCAACAGAACCATCTGGAGAAGGTGTAACTTCAAACGTAGTGGTGGGCTCATCAACTGAACCTATACCTGAGTCACTAGGAAAAAGATCAATAGAAAGATTTGTAAAGATAGGAGAGAAAGTGGAAGGAATCGAAAAGAAATCAGTCAAAGAAGAAAACTGGACAATTTCCCAAAAAACAACATGACTAGAGATTCGTATATGATGGGATAAAGGATCCCAGCAACAATATCCCTTATGCTCAAAATCATACCCAAGAAAGCAACAGACACAGCACGTGCTTGTAATTTGGTGGTCTCATGAGAGGGAAGAAGAATAAAACAAGCACAACCAAAAACTTTTAACATAGAATAATTTCGAGAAGTACTATGAAGACACTCAAAACGAGAGATGTTACCAAGAATAGAGGAGGGAACACGATTGATACAGTAGACAACAATCATGGCTGCTTCACCCCAAAAATGCTTTGGACAAGAAGCGGAAATGAGGAGAGCTCGGACAAAGTCAAGGATATGACGATGTTTTCATTCTGCATGACCATTTTGTTGAGAAGTGTAAGGGCAAGAATATTGAGAGATAGTGCCCTATTCATCAAGAAAACTAAGTAATTTGGAGTCACAATACTCTAAAGCATTATCACGGCGGAAGACTTTAATTACCTTGGAAAACTAAGTACGAACCATAGTAGCAAATTTAATATAAATTTGAGACAATTCTGAATGATTTTTCATCATATAGATCCAAGTAAAGCGTGAAAAATCATTAATGAAAAGTACAAAATATCGTGATCCTCCCATGGAGGGAGTAGGATAAGGTCCCAAAATATTAGAGTGAATAAAATCAAATGGAGAATCAGAAATAAAATCACTTTTATTAAAAGGTAAGGCAAATTGTTTTGCAGTCTGACAAGAAATACAATGTACGGATTTTTCACTAACAGGACCTAGAAAACTATTAGAAATCAAAAGCGGTAATTTATTCAAAGAAGTATGAGTAAGCCGACGATGCCATAAATCAAGAGATGAAGAAGTAGAAGCAGCACACAATCTGGATGAAGGAGTGACATCAGGAAGACGCATAGAAGTGAGCTCAAACATACGTCCGACTTTACGCCCAGTCCCGATGATCTGTCCTGCCTAAGAATCCATCACAGCACAACCATGCTTGTTAAATAATACATCATAGCCCATGTCAACAAGCTGGCCAACAGAAATAAGATTGAAACTAATGGCAGGGACAAAATAAGTATCACAATGAGATAAAGAAGGTGAGGAAACAGTACCAACATGGCTAACAAGCATTTGGGAATTATCAGCAGTATGGATAGAGGGAGCAGTAGAATTGGGTGTCATGGAAGGAAAAAAATTGGATTGTCCAGTCATATGATTATAACAGGAAAAATAAAAAAACTAAGAAGATATGCCTAAAGGAGTAGCTAAAGCAATAGATGGACTAGAAGAACTGGAAATAAGTTTTTGAAGTAACACTTCAAGATCAAAAGTAGAAGATGCTGAAGTAGATTCAGAAGGTGACTCGCTGTTGACAACATCAGTGGCAGAAAGAGCAGGCTTGGATGAATGCCCAGATCGTGAAAACTTCCTCTGATCAGTTCTAGGTGGACGAATGGGACATTGATCGATGAGATGCCCGGTCTTCTTACAATATTTGCAATATAAGGTGGGACAATTAGCAGCTATATCACCTTTCTTATGGCATGCATGACATTCAATGAAGGGACACTCAGCAAAGGAGTGATTGAACTAAAGACAGCACCGACAAGACTTAGAATTCTTGTCAGATACAGCAAAAACCATCTCTGGATTACGATGTAGAAGACCCAAGCGAGTTTCCTCAGATCTAAGACGAGGAAGAGCATCTTCAAGAGTAGGAAGTGGACTTTGATGCAGTAAAGAAGGGCAAATAGGCTCAAAATCATCTATAAGGGCCATGAGGAACTGAATGAGTCGGAGTTGATCACGATACTTTAAAAAGGCTTGGGCATCTGCATCACATTAGAAGATGGGCTCTGAATAAGCCAATTGATCCCAAATATATTCAATCTTAGCAAGAAACTCATAAAGAGGTTGGCCACATTCTTGTTTGAGAATACTAAGATCCTTTTGCAACTGAAACTAATTGGATAAATCTAATGAGGTATAACTACTAGCAAGATGATCCTAGACTTCTTTAGTAGTTTCAAAGCAGTCAAACTGTTGATGAATACTAGCAATAGAGGTGTTATGAAACCATGTAATGATCTGATTATTTTTACTATCCCACTCCTCTAATCATTCATTAAACTTAACCTCTGTTTCTTCATACACATGAGTAGGAAATTTAATATCACCAGTAACATATCGCCATAATTTTTTGCCTTTAAGAAAAACACGCATACTTTCCAACCAGAGACAATAATTGGATCCATTTAAAATAACAGATATAGGTTGAGCAATATCATATTTGTCCATGATGAAACAAACTAATTCCAAAAGAGAATAAAAAAGCCCAGGAGAAAATGAAAGTCCCAAAAGAAATCTGAAAAATAGGGAATTTCAAAAAGTTGGCAAATCAACAAACCAACCACATGAGGAGAAGCAGAAGATGACGACGAGTAGAATGAGACATACAGCGACGAGAACAGACACCGGACGCGCCCTCGCATGCCAGAGAAAGAAAACTGCATTGAAGGCACGTGACGCGCGTGGGAGAGCGTGAGACGAAGGATGTTTGCTGGAATTGGTGGACCGGCTGAACTTGAGATGCGGAGCACGGTGGTGAGGCGTATGTCACCGCTGGACCACTAGACGACGACAAATCTAGGAAAAACGCAATGACGGCAATGAAGAAAAAATAACCCCTAAGAAATTACCCTAACTCTGATACCATGAAGAAATAATTGTGAAAAATTATTTTGTATTATTCTGAATAACTTGAGATACATATATACACAAATGAATATCTATCTAATAATTACATAATCAAATCAAATAATATCCTAAAAATATCCTATAATAAATATAAATATATGTCAAATATTAACACATTATAATGTCCCAACCAAGTGGTGACGCGCTACACATATCGAACTACATGTTCCATTGTGGGGGCAACAAAATATTAGTGTTATATATGTATATAAATATTCAATATTGTTATTTCTTTCTCCACCTAAAAATATTCTTTTCCCTTGTTGATTTTTTAAAATATCTTTAACTTACTTTAATAGACAATTTTCTCATGCATTGATCATAAAAATGTTCTGTAAAATAAATAAAATATGATAAAATATATTTAAGTGTCTAAACTAAAATTTTTAAAGACATAATTATATTTATTGACAAATAAATATATTTATATTAGGTACAAATTTTTAACCCTTATAACCAAAATTTCACAAGGTTCGTCTTTTCATGTCCCAGCTATAATGCATTACCTCGGGTGCTTTCGGCTTTTCATGTCTTATTGGATCTTTAGGGTACGGCTGCATTGCAACATTGACTGGAGATGGTTCAATTGGCAATGAGAAGACACACTTCCAGCGCCCTTGAAAAAAATATCACATCCATATGAAGTAAAAGTGTAGATTCTTTTTATATAATGACAAAGCGCACAACAATGAAATCTGGCATATCTGGGATTAATAACTCAGATGATTCACTTGGAGATGAGAAGAAGACAAACCATTGAATAAAATCTGGCATGTTTGCTTGAATATATAGTAAAGTTATTCATTTAATTTGTGTAACTAGGAGGGTTCCATACATTATTGATCGGGGAGCAAAGAAATGACACACCTGTATGAGTTTCATTTCCACTAGTTATATATTCTCTCACCTCGAGCATGGATCCGGGTTTCGATCTAATCCTTTCAATTTCAGGTAGAAGCCAGAATCTTCCATCTTCTCCTCAAACAGTGAAAAGTGATAAATTATAAATCTCATACAATTGTTTACTTGAAATCTTATATTTTTCAAATCTTTTATTTTGATCTTTTTAAATAATTTAACCAATTTTTTGTAAAATCATTTTTAGTCATAATACTATTTATATTGAATATTTAATTATGAAACATTCATAACACTATTTATCTTGGAAAGTTACTAAACCTTCGTAATTAGAAAAACGCATACTCTATGATTTATTTCTTTTGATTAAAATATTCTTAAATTTGTAAAAATATATGGTCTAGATGTATTGAAATTTAATCATTAATTGTTAATGAATAATTATTAAAACATAAGCATATTCACGAAATACTTTTTTGACAGAAATTATGTAAACAATTAAAAGACAAACCATTAAAATATGTTAGCCAAAAAGACAACCAACTATTATATGAGTAAGAAGTGCATTCTAAAATGGGTAATTCATCAAATGAACTGGTAATTCATCAAAAGCACATTCAAACAAGCTTATGGGTTGAATCTATTAATTTTTGTTGATATAAATGTTGAATTATCAATTAAAATGAGCCATGAATGAAGGAAAGGTACTGTGGGATCGATTTGAATTTTTATCAATTTTGTTCCTAAGAAAATTAAATTAATTAATTAAGTGATACAATATTCATCTGATTCTTACATTGAATTGAAAATTAAAATTTTGATAATTCAAACAATGAATTTCATTGTTGTAAAATTCCTTCTCCACCTAAATGATTATTTAGGGAGCAGAGTCAATGATATAGGGGGCCGAAATTTGGGTGACAACTGGCATATTTTGAACAATTATAGTAAGTAAAACTGAAAAAGATTTGGATTGTTTAGAATCATCTATCTGCGAAAGGTCTCCAAATTTAGAAGGAAAATGAAAGGCACAAAAAAGAAGGCGGGGATTCAAATTAGATGAGGAATTTGGAAGCAGAGAAGTTGAAATTTTTGTTGAAGTTGCGTATATATTTCTTTTGAATTCCGGTTCCAGAGATGATAGTATGAAAAGGTCATTCCTAAATTTTGCATTGATCTCTCACCAGATTAAGTGATCGATAACCTAAGAAAAGATTTTCAAATAAAACAAACAAAACATTAGGAATTGAAGCAAACATTTTGAAGCACATAATTCCACAGAACGCTAACTGCTGTTTGGCCTCTCCGATTCCATTTGCCGAATGAGTGATGAAGGTTCAAGTTTTCCTTTTCTCTCTTAGTCTGCGTCTCCACACTTCACGGCAATTTTCTTTTGTAGGTAAGGATGAGAGTGAAGGGACCAATTAATATAAATATTGAGAAAGAAAGAAACTTGTGTGAAAGAAAGAGGTGCGACCTTGTTTTAGTCAAATTTGAAGGCTAGCTATAATGGTAATTTCCTAGTTACCATGTCTGGATTGATTAAATTTATAATATCTGAATCAAATATTTTTGTATTGTTAAGAATTTGACTTAGTACTTGTTTCCTCTATTATTTCTATCAAATTACCGTTTATAATATCTCGATTTCCCTTTTGTAACCCTAACGTATCTAATATTGGACTTTTTAAACAAAATAATCCTGACACATTTCTCAAGCATTTTGCAGAATCTGATAGATAAGTCAAACTATTTATAAGTTTATAGATAATATGATTTGCCATATGTTTTATATTATATATATTGAGATATTGGTTAATGTAATTGTTCTTTTTTTTTTTAATTTTGAACTCAAATATACATAAATGGATCAAGTTGGAAATTATGCCCTTTTTTAAACCGTGTATGCCGGTTCAAATTTACAAAGGCTTGGATCTTATTCTTTTGTAAATTAATTTAGACCATGATTGACAAACGAGATATCACTTTGTGAGTTTGGACAAAAATGAACATGTCAGTATACTATTTAGGAAGTAGACAATCGACGACTTTATTTTTTTTTTTAATTTCAAAGTCAAATTTAGATAAATAATTCAACTCTATTTGACGTGATTGAATGTAATAATTTAATTTTTTTTTAATTTAGCAAATGACTTCAATACAACTGTCATAATAAATACAACCACCATAATATATAATCCTACATCTGTTACTCTTTAGATGTGATTTAATGATTTAGTACATGGATTAAGAAATATAATTAATATATTATAATTTTTTTTAATTTTTTAATATATGTTAGATTGGTTGGTCACCCAATAATAAAATAAATTGGATAATATAAGATTTTTACCTTTTGTATGAACATGTCAATATACTATTTAGAAAGTAGACACTTGACAAGTTTACTTTTTTTTTTATTTTAAAGTCAAATTTAGATAAATAATTCAACTTGATTTAATGTGATTGAATGTAATTATTTATTTATTTTTTAATTTAGCAGAAAACTTCAATACAGCCACCACAATATATACAACAATATATACAACCATCGTAATAAATATAACTATCATAATAAATAATACTACATCTATTATTCTTTAGGTGTGATTTAATATTTTAGTAAATAGATTAAGAAATATAATTAATGTGTTATAATTTTTTTTTAATTTCTTAATATATGTTAGTTTGGCTGGGTAACGCCCTACACCAATATACCCCACATATCACTTCAAACTCCGAAAACTGAACAAATCGAACCAAAACAACTGTATTAGAATGCAGCATCGCGTCAACAGTGCTGCCACTATGCAGAAGATCTCGGGTTTCAATTTTTAGAAATAGAGGAGACTGGTGCTGGGCGCCCTTGCTGATACCATATCAGCAATTTTTCCAACTTCTGAGGCAAACTTATGACGTATATAACTTTATACTTCGACTTTCGATTGACCTGATTCCAACTTTTATGAGTCAACATTATTCCAATCTATCCATAGACACTTACTTCACCTCAATTCAACTTTATATAAAAATTTTGGATACTCAATATCGTTTTGGGCACTTTTTGACCAAAACTCACCACAAATCTCTTTCAATTGCCACGAAAGACATTTGGACACTCAGGAACAATTCACATAGGTCCTATTCAACTCAACAAACTTATCCAAGAAGGTTTCACCTCAAGAAAACCACTCTTCTGATATTTGACCCCCTTAAACCCCAGATTCACATAATGGGTTATATGCTCAAAACTCACATGCTGGGCCCAAAATCCCCTTTAGGTTCACACATGCAGCCATACTGACTCATCAACACCCTGAACTATATATACATCACATCACATCTTTCAAACTCATCATGATCAACATCTGAGAATAGCTGAAAGATGCATGCGTGGCTAAAAATACACACTTTATTTTGACAATCAACAAATAAGACAAATAAAAAAACAGAAATATATAATTATTCTCCATTGTACTCATAACAACACAATTCAGTTAAAGTATGCGGATGAGAGTAGCTGAATTATACAGATGTGGCTAAAAATACATTCCTTATTTTGACAATCATCACATAAGACAAAAAAAAAACAGAGAGAGAGAGAGACACATGCAATTCTTCATTGTTCTCATAAAAACACAATTCAGTCAATATACGCGGATGATAGAAGTAGAGCCTTGGTGGTTGGCATCCGTTCTTCCTTCAGCTATCTTTGCAAGGAAAAGAAAGGGATAATAGGAAATATATCGAAAGAATGGTAAGGTTGTCGAGAAGGGTAGCAAAAGGAGAGAGTATAACAACACAACCATGAGGATTAAAACAACACTCATCACCAGAAAGGTAGTGGCCAGCCAGCTAAGTTTGCTCACTACAAGGTACATACCTGCCAAAAAGGCTAGAGACAATGTTGTCAAGGAGAGACCCAAAAGAGGCATTGCACATTCAAGAGCAAAAAGTGCTAAACGGGGATCTCCTAGTCGAGCCCACATGAGAATGATGGTGGAACTAATAGCACCAAATACAGAAATTGTGATGGTGAGAACAAACAAATGGAACAAGTGATGATTTAGCATGACAGCAATGCCTTGATCTACGTCCCCCGGCACGGTAAACCCAGCAGCGAATGATGTTGTTATTATAAGGGTTGAAACCACTATCAAAGTGTCAATTCTATCTTTATATTGTTCAGTGTTGCGGTTTTCTCTTTTCGCACTAACATTTAACCGGAGCCTCACGGAGCTTCGAGGTGTACCAAGCCTCACAGAGCTTCGAGGTGTACCAGCAGATTGCAATGCGTTCCATGTAAGTCGCTGCAAATAAACACTTTGATTTGTGTTACAAACAAAACTTTCATTGAATCTTTAAGAAGAATCATAATTTCCACAAAAGAAAAAAATTTGTAGTTGAAATTTTCAAATTAAGCATAGATTCTTGCCTGTGCAAGGGATGGATTCTGGTCTTGCCGTAGTTCAGCAATGTCTAGGGCTGTTAGGTTCTGGTGGTTAAGTAGAGCAAGATCAACTCTATTATCCCATGTCAAGGCATACACAATTTTGGGATGCCTGAAAGCGGTGGCCAAATGCAAGGGAGTGTACCCCTCGTTATCCTTCTGATTTATCAATATCTCAAGCTTAGGATATTCGAGGATATATCTAACTAATTCATATTTTCCACTTCCACTTGCAATATGGAGCAAATTTCGACCATCTTGGTCAAGCATCTCTGTGGGTTCTGGGTAGCATTTTAATGGCTCATGAACTATATTGACATGACCTTCCTTACATGCTAATTGAATTGGTAAGAAGCCATGGTTGTCCCTTTCCATAGTGCAGGAAGCACATCTCTTTGTTAAGTAGGAAACTCCTTCAAAGTAACCAATAAGAGCTGCAATATGAAGTGGAGACCTTCCTTCTTCATTCTTTAAGTGTATCCAATTTGGTTTCTTGCTCAGTATGATGTCCATCATACCTATCATAAACAAGACCATATTAATCATTATAATGTCTAGTCAAATTAAGAAAATATATACAGTGGCCAAATGTAGATTATATAACGTGTCTGTGTGTTTGATAATATTGTATTTTTATTGGAAGAGAATGAGAGTTGATTGTAAGCTAGATTTCAGTAAGATGATTAAGAAATTAAATAATGAATCAATAACACTTACCTAAATTGCTCTTGATGATTGCTGGAACAAAGGGAGACTTTCCTTGAGGCTTTAAGTCACCTTGGATGCAAAAATCCATCAACTGATTAACTGCTTCCTCACAGCTAGCCTCAATGACTGCTTGCTTACAGCTAGCCTCAATGGCCAAGTACAATAATGATTTGCCTTCCACATTAACAGAAAATGGCAATAAATGATGAACAATTCTCTTAATTTCAGCCTCAAACTCTGAACTATCTGTGACGAAAGAAGCTTCAAAAGCTTGGAAAATCGTAGCCCCATTATGGCTACTGCTCATAAAGGCCTCGTGAAGGAAGGTGTTTCCTTGTTTATTTCGAAACAAAGTCAGTGATACCACGAGCATCTTTTCTAAAAGGGACTGATGATCATGACCATTTGTTTCACGTCTTACAAAATGCCAAAAGTTATTCAAGAGCAATTTAATGGTAGAGCCATGCCCTGCTCTTGCAGCAACATGTAGTGCAGTATCATAGTTGTTGTTAGTAGCAGTGAAAAGGTGGGGAGCATTTAGAGCTACCTTCTCTACCATTGCATCATTTCCATAGCTAGCTGCTAAGTGCAAGATGGTATTGCCTAGAAGGGTGTGTTGCTTATAAATGGCATCATCACGTACAATGAAATCATTGTTTGAACCAGAAACTTTGGGATTCATTGAAAGGTATGCAGCCGTTAGCAAGTTCAAGTCTTTGTCAGGTCCATGTTGATCTTGCTCCACTAACTCGTGCTTCAAACCAGATTGACTTGCAATCTCCCATGTGGGTTTTTGCAGTTGCATTCCTATGTCCCAGTTAAATGGCATTGCCATGGAGTCATATGGCTACATGTTCCAATGTTATATATGAATATATGTGTATAAATATTCAATATTAATGTTATATATGTATATAAATATTCAATATTATTATTTCTTTCCCCACCTAAAAATATTCTTTCCCCTTGTTTATTTTTTTTTTTAAATCTCTTTAACTTACTTTTATAGACAATGTTCTCATGCATTGATCATAAAAATGTTTTGTAAAATAAATAAAATAATGATAAAATATATTTAAATGTATAAACTAAATTTTTTAAAGGCATAATTATATTTATTGATAAATAAATATATTTACATTGTATTATGTACAAATTTTACCCCCTTTAACCAATTTTTCAAGCAAGGTTCGTCTTTTAATGTCCCAGCTATAGTGCATTACCTGGCAGGGTTTGGGCTTTTCGGGTTCTTTGGGCTTTTCGGGGGGTATTTTACCGTACTGCCGGATTACAACATTTATTGGAGATGATTCACTTGGCAATGAGAAGACAGTCTCCCAGGGCCCTTGAAAAAAAAATCACATCTTTGCTTGAAATAAAATTGTTTAAATCCCAATCATATGTAGATAAAGTAAAAGTACATATAGATTCAATTTGTATAATGACAAAGCAAAGCAATGGGATACTTATTTCGGAATGAAATCTGGCATACCTTGTGGCGGCGATGAGAAGAAGACAAACCATTGAATGAAATCTGGAGTGTTTACTTTAATTAGTTTTTTATGTTTAAATATCAATCATATATATGTATATAAAGTAAAAGCATTCATTTATTTTGTATAAATACTCTCTCCGATTCTCATTATAAGATATTTTATATCAATTATATAAATATTAAGAAAATAATTTTCTTATATAAAAATATAAAAAATATGAATATTTTCTCTTTTATTTTTATTAAATACTTCATTCAATTATTATAAATGAAAAGAGAGAAAGAGTTAAAGATATGAGTAAAATAAAAAAAAATTAAAATCTTATATTTTAGATTAAAAACTTATCATATAAAATATTTTATAATACGAATAAGAGAGAGAGTAGGTGAGTATCATGCATTAATTACACAATGTTCGAGAAATGAACCATATTATTAATTGCTTGTGCTTGCTATTGATTTTTGTTGATTTTATTGATAGTAAAGCAAAGAAATGGCGTACCTGGATCATTTTCATGTCCACTGGTTGTTATATAATCTCTCACCTCAAGCACGTGTTTGGGTTTGGATATATTCTTTTGAATTTCTGGTAGAAGCCAAATTTTCCCATCTTCTGCTCAGACAATAAAAAAATGATAAACTAGAAACATCATATGATTGCTTACTTGAAATATTATATTTTTCATTCAACCGAAAAAAAGGAAATTATATTTTTTAAATATTTTATTTTAATCTTATTCATATATTATTTTCAAATTAAAATAATTAAATTATTGTAAAATAATTTTTATATATTCATAATAATATTTATATTGATTAAATATATTTAATAATGATATCAATATTGCTGGAAAAAGATATATCGTGCATCATCTCCTAAAAAGTGATTTAATTATGAAATATTATATTTTATCTCCAAAAGTTATTCTAAACCTTCATAATAATAAAAACATGCATATACTCTGTGTGATTAATTTCTTTTGATGAAAATATTCTTAAATTTATAAAAATATACGGTCCAGATGTATTAAAATTTAATCAATAATAATTAATAAATAGTTATTCATTAAAATAAACATATTCAAATAATACTTCTTTTAATGACTTGCAATTAAAAGACAACCATCAAATATGTTGGCCAGAAAGACAACCAATTGTTTATATGAGAAAGAAGTGCATGCTAAAATGGGTAATTCATCAAATGAACTGGTAATTCATCAAAAGCACATTCAAACAAGCTTATGGGTTGAATTTATTACTTTTTGTTTATATAAATGTTGAATTATTAATTAAAATGTATCATTAATAATGAAGAAAAGGTACTATGGGAGCGATTATTAATTATGTTCCTAAGAAAATAGCATTAATAATTAAGAAAATACTCATATATATGTTTTTTATATTGAATTAAAAATTATAATTTCGAAATTTAATAGTACAAACAATTAATTGTTTTCTTTTCCGATAAAAAAAATCATTTTTCTAAAATGACTTCTCATCCTAAGTGATTATTTACGGAGCAGGATCAATGATATTGGGGGAATTTGAGTGATGACAAGTGTCATATTTTGAGCAATTATAGATTTGGGGAAAGAAAAGAACAATTATAGTGAGTACAATGAAAAGAGATTTGGAAGTTACCTCACGTGGGGAAGTAAAACTTTTCAAGAATAGAACTTTTAAAAAAGTAAAATGTTAGGTATTGTTTAATTTTAAAAGAAGTATAGAACTTTCCAAAAAATTGAGTTTAATTTAGAAAGTTCTACTTTTTTAGTAGTTTGTAATGTTCTGTCAAAAATATCCATGAGTATTTGATCCATTTCTTTAATAAAAATGGTATAAATGTCCTTGATTATAAAATATAACATATTTATTTTAAAAAATAATTTGAACTTTTCTAGAATTAAAAAATTAAGCAGGCAGTAAAGTATCAACTTCTAAGAAGCTATTTTTCAAACCCTTAGTTTATTTAAAATTATCTATGTAGAAGTAAAATATCTGTAAATTTAGAAGGAAACTGAAAGAAACAAAAAAGAAGTCGGGGATTCAAATAAGATGAAGAATTTGGGAGTAAAAGTTGAAAATTTTTTGCTGAAATTGCATATATTTATTTCTTTTAAATTCTAAAGATAATATTATCTCTGGTCCTTTTAATGAAAGATAAATAACTATTTCATCAACATTAAAAAAGACAATTAAGATTAGTTTTTTTTATGAACATAGTTGAAATTAGTTAAGTATGATTAATATATTACAAATTTAAAATTTTTTTCTAGAAATATCCATATTTAATATTTAAAGGATTCTTTTTGCTTGGAAAATAATCATCAGCTCTTTCCTTATAAATGAAAGGTAAAAACAGAATAAAACAATAAATACACGAGACAATGTAACAAATCATTCAAGAGAGAGTAGAAAAATCACCATCAAATTATAATCCCTCAACACAACCATTTGCCTTTTTTTTTTTTTTTGGTTTATTAAGAGGCACCCATTAATTTGCCTTATTTTTTAAATAAGACACCCATTTGGCTTTTTTTTTTTGGAATAAGACACATCCATTTGTCCCCTTTTTTTATTAATTAAGACACAACCATTTTTTTTAATATTTCTTATTGCTTATCCCCATATAGTAGCACTTTTTTAATCAAGCTATCCGAACATCTGCTTTCATGAAAATTATTCTATATATATCGAATTTTTTTAATCAAACAGCTGTTCCCAAAAATTTGTACCCGCGCAAAATTTTTATATTAATATCAATATATCAATATAATGGATTGGGTAACGTACGGTATAAATTGTCAAAACTGAATGCCGTATAAATGGTAAAAATGTTGGATTGCAATGGCTAATTTTTTTCCAACACTATAAAATTGATATATAACAAAAAGAGATGAAAATTGTTCTAAATACAAATATATTAATAAAATGTTTTTCTTTTTCCATTTGCCATAGCATATACAGGTTCCAAAATCACTCGCATACTAAAACAAAACCAAAACGTCAAATAGCAACCCAATCCTCACCTTGCAGTCTGTTCTAGTCTCCTGGCGAGGATTTACAACCACTGCATCCCTTTTATCTTTTCTTTTCACTCTTTCCTTGCAAAACACTTATCTACATGACATTATGATACCGTCTTTTTTCTTGCTATAAAACTGTTTTCTAACACCAAATCCAGTTTTTCCACTATAATTAACCCAAAATCTCCATGCTTGCTCAAGGATTGGCAACTTTATTAAATGATTTGGTAACTTTTGAGTCATTAGATTACTTGTGTGGTAGAGATAAGAGGTGAATGACTCTCATTTTCCCTCCACAAAATGAGATCCATTTTCAAGAAGGTCATTCCTAAATTTTGCAGTGATCTCTCACCAGATTGAGTGAGAGATAACCTAAGAAAAGATTTTCAAATCAAATAAAACATAACATTCAGAATCAAAGCAAAAATTTTGAAGCACTCAGTTGCATAGAACGCTTACTGCCGTTTGGCCTCTGCAATTCCATTTGCCGAACGAGCGATGAAGGCTCAAGTTTGCCTTTTGCCTCTGCGTCTGCGTCTCCACACTTCAGAGCAATTTTCTACTGCCAGTAAGGGTAAGATTAAAGGAACCAATATATGTATATACATTGAGAAAGAAACTTTTGTACGGAAGAAATAGGTGAGACCTATTTTTAGTCAAATTTAAAGGCTACCACTAATTGCACTACCATCATCATATTTTGTCTGGTCATTGGAAAAATTAACCTTTCAAAGATATCCATTCACCATATCTTTTTAAATTAAGAGTCTTGAGTACTCTAAATTTGTGTCATATTCCATCTTATTGTGGATGGGCAAGTGAGTTTTTACATATTTTCACGAATAAAATGTATATTCTAATTTTTACTTGTTTATTTTAATTTAAAACTCCAAAATTTACATTTTTCTTGTTTTCACATAAAAAAACTAGTAACGATGAATAATTATAAATACTGTATTTTATTTAAATATTAAAAAATTTTAAAATAAAAAAATTAATAAAACGATAGGAGAACAAAAATAATAAAATACATGTTCTAAACTTTATTCGTTCCATTTTTTCTACTGTCGGCAAGGGTAAGAGTAAAGGATCCAGTATATGTATATATATTGAGAAAGAAACTTTTGTGCGGAAGAAACAGGTGAGACCCATTTGACTAGAAATAGGTGAGACCTATTTTGAGTCAAATTTGAAGGCTACCACTATTTGCCCCATGAACATTATATTTTGTCAGCATTCAAAAATTGAACTTAAAAAGATAACTATTCACCATATTTTTTTAAATTAGGAGTTTTGAGTACTCTAAATACTTGTCATATTACATCTTATTATGTTAGGGACAAGTGAGTTTTTACTTGTTTTTTATACGGATAAAATACATATTTTAATCTTTACTCGTTCTTAATTTGAGAACTCCAAAATTTATATTTTTCTTATTCTCATATAATAAATTAGTAAAAAGAAATAATTGTAAACACCTTATTTTGTTCAAACATTAAAAAAATTTAAAATAAAAATAAATTAATAAAATGATAGAAAAACAAAAACAATAAAAAATTCCCTTTTATTCAAACAAATTAGTAATTATCATTCAGAAATGCAAATCTCATAAAAGAAAAAAAAAATCATGCTTTAAGAGTTAAAATTTCAAATTTTAAATTTAATCAAGGAAAAAGAAGAAATCTAAAATTCAAAATCCCTTTAATCTTAAATTCGGTGAATTTTCTTTTCTCTTACTAAAAAATAATAATGCAGATATTCAAATAAAATTGCATCTTACTCAAAAAATGTTTTTTTGAGCATAATATAATAAAAAAATTACTGAAATACGACATGTCAGATAATATTTATTAAAATATAATACACAAAATCAACAAGTGGTAATGCGATTTGACTCCATACACATAAGTCGACCAGGCAACTGTGCAGCTTCGAATCTAACAAATTTTTTTTAATGAAAAGGTAAGTCGCATGGGTATATATGGAACTTACTACCCATGTGACTTACCTTTTTAGAAGTTCAGAAAAGATAAAATCGCATAGTCATCTATATAACTTTGCTTTTATTTTTCTTTATAAAACAATTCTACATGACATTATGATATAGTGTGTAATTTATAACTTTTTGTGTAGTTAAATTTTTTGGTTGATATAGTATTCTTTATTTATTATAATTTAATTAATCATACTGAAGTGTTTTTAAATTCTTGTGATTACTTCTTTAGCTTTAGTTTCTTTAGCTTTAAAATAAAAAAAAAAAAAGAACCTTTACTTTATGACAAGTGACTGCACAAAAGTAGAGTCACTTAGCATGCTTCTTACGCACAATCTGGTCATATTACATCTTATCCTGGATGGGCAAGTGATTCTTTACATGTTTTCATGAATAAAATATATATTTTAATTTTTACTTGTTCCTAATTTGAAATTTTCTTGTTCTCACATAAGAAACTAGTAAAGAGGGATAATTATGAACACCGTATTTTGTTTAAACATTAAAAAAATTTTAAAATAAAAAATTAATAAAACGATAGAAAAACAAAAACAATAAAAACTTTCCTTTTATTCAAGCAAATTAGTCATTATCATTCAAAAACGCAAATCTCATAAAATAAAAAAAAATCATGCTTTAAGAGTTAAAATTTCAAATTTTAAATTAATCAAGAAAAAAGAAGAAATCTAAAATTCAAAATCCCTTTAATCTTAAATTTGGTGAATTTCCTTTTCTCTTCCAAAAAAATAACAATGAAAATATTCAAATAAAATTGGGTCTTGCTCAAAAAACCTATTTTTTGAGCATAATATAATAAAAAAATAAAAAAAATTACCGAAATATGACATGTCAGATAATATTTACTAGAATATAATACACAAAGTCAACTGGTAGCACCACGATTTGACTTCATACACATAAGTCGACCAAACAACTATGCGACTTCGGATTTAACAATTTTTTTAATGAAAAGGTACGTCATGTGGGTATGCACGGGAGTTACTACCCATGCAACTTACCTTTTTAGAAGTTCAAAGAAGGTAAAGTTGCATAGTCATCCATGTGATTTTGCCTTTATTTTTTTTTTTATAAAACAATTCTTTTTTTAATTGTTAGAATGAGAAATTTAAGTGGGCTCTTTAGTCTTATTTAAATGATCAATATTTCCTACTATACTCAAATAAACTTCCTACCATATCCAAGTAAGTTTTCACCATTCCTAAATATGATTCTTTGTAGGAAATATTTTTTATAGGGATCCAAAATTATCTTTTTTCAATTAAATAATTATTAAGAAGATATAAATTTAATTAAAAGTGTAATAAATATTAATTAATAATTAACTATATTTGTATAAGTGTTATCCCAAATTTTCTCATTCCAATCTTATATTATATACACATACTTTATTTTTAAACATTCAAATATCACATTTAAGTTGCATGAAGAGGCAAAAAAATCTTGTATGGTACATTAATTTATATAATTGAAATTAAGAAAAAAAATAATAAAGAAGTCCAATAATTACATATTGTACTTATTAACTTTTTTAAAAGAAAACTAAATTGAAGAAGTCGCACCCCTCCCTATTCAACTTCTTTAGTTATTTTAAAAAAATTTGTTGCCTTACTTTCCTTTAAAGTAAATTGAAAAAAAAAAACATATTGCGTCTTGCAGAGCTTCAACCGTGGAGGTCGTGATACTATAGAGTTCCTCATTTTGTTGCTTTTCTATTTAAAGGGTTGTCTCCTTCATTTCTCACTGCTCTTCTTCAGTTTTGCAACTCTTCATTTTTACACGATACTCCATCTATACTTTCATCTTCATTCAGCAATCTTTATTAACTTCGTGTATATTCTGGATTTTATTGCCACAGCTTCATTTTACATTAAAACTTTTCATCTCCCATGAATACTTATTCTCCTCTTAATTATCAAGTTTTATACTGGTAGATTTACCTGAATTATACACTTGAATAATTATATTACTTAATTTGTGCAGTATTATTCTATTTTTCTTCTATGTGAATCCTCCAGTTCCATTTAGTTTTCACAATAGGTGAAATATTAATTTTAGTAAGTATATTTATTTCTTTATTAATGCAAATTGTGATATGGTTTTTTTCTATTTAGTGTTAATTTTTGTTGTTGATATAGTATACTTTGTTTAATATAATTTAATTTATCACAATTGATAGTTTTAAAGTTTCTTCTTATCATTTAATTTTTATTTTTAAAGCTAACCATTGTATTCAAAATATGGAAAGAAAAAAAAAGAAGTGAAGAAGTTGAATGATGAGCCATTCGACTTCTTCACTTTATGAAAGGTTTAGGATGGAGCATGCCTCTTACGCAAAGTCATATTCCATCAATCTAATTTGGTCGGGAATAATTCCTGATCAGATTCTTTGTAAATAAAGTGAAATTTTTTTTTATTTTAAGACAATTTTTCAGACATAATTGAATTTTAAGATGCATAGGCACGTTTTTTTGCGTATAATTAGATTTTGAGATTAAGGAAAAATATTTGATTTTTATATTAAACTTGATTTTGGCACGCGAGATTAAAAATTTTTGAATGCTTATTGTTTTGAAAAAATCAATTTGGTATAAAAAAATGTATTTGTTTTTTTTATTATTACAGTGTGTAATATATATTTTTTGGTATAGTTTAATTTTTTGATTGATATAGTATTTTTTTGTTTATTATAATTTAATTAATCATAATGAATTGTTTTTAAATTTATTTTGAGTACTTCTTGAACTTTAGTTTTTTTAAGTTTAAGATTAAAAAAAACTTTTACTACATGAAAAGTGCCTCCACAAAAGTGAAGCCACTTCTCAGATGGAGCATGCATCTATCTATCTAATCTGGTCAAGAATAGTTTCCTAACAAGAATAGATAGATAAATATAGCCCATAAAAAGGTAAAAAAAAAAAAAAATTAAAACGCATCACAAAGAAGGCATAATTGAATTTTGAGATTTATAAAAAAATATTTAATTTTTAATACATGTTTTTTTGCGTATAATTGGGTTTTGAGATCAAGAAAAAAAATATTTGATTTTTGTATTAAACTTGACTTTGGTACCTGAAATTGAAAATTTTTTAAATATTTTTTTTTAAAAAAATTAATTAGATATAAAAAGTGTATTTGTTTTTTTATTATTACAATGTGTAATATATAGTTTTTTGTAGTTTAATTTTTTGGTTGATATAGTATTCTTTATTTATTACAATTTAATTAATCATAATTAAGTATTTTTAAATTTCTTTGATCACTTCTTCAGCTTTAGTTTTTTTAACTTTAAAATTTTAAAATAAAATTTACTTGATGACAAGTGGCTTCACAAAAGTGGAGCCACTTAGCATGCCTCTTACGCAGAATTTGGTCAGGAGGTTAGGAATCTATTCCTGACCAGATTAGATGGATAAATAAAGCCAAGAAAAAGTTAAAAAAAAATTTAAGACACATCATAACAAAGGCATAATTGAATTTTGAGATTTATAAAAAAAATATTTAATTTTTAATACATGTTTTTAGCGTATAATTTGGTTTTGAGATCAGGAAAAAAATATTTTATTTTTGTATTATACTGGACTTTCGTACATGAGATTAAAATTATTTGAATGATTTTTGTTTTGAAAAAAAATTAGTTTGTACAAAAGTGTAATTGTTTTTTTATTATTGCAGACTATAATATATATTTTTTTGTGTAGTTTAATTTTTTGGTTGATATAGTATTCTTTGTTTATTATCATTTAATTAATCATAATAAAGTATTTTTAAATTTCCTTGATTACTTCTTTAGTTTTAATTTTTTTAACTTTAAAATTAAAAAAAAAACTTTTACTTTATGACAAGTGACTTCACAAAAGTGGAGTCACTTAGCACGTCTCTTATGTAAAATCTAGTTAGGAATAGATTGCTGACCAGATTAGATAGATAAATAAAACCTACAAAAAGTTAAAAAAAATTTAAGACACATCACAACAAAGGCATAATTGAATTTTGAGATTTAAAATAAATATTTAATTTTTAATACATGTTTTGTGTGTATAATTGGGTTTTGAGATCAGGGAGAAAAATATTTGAATTTTGTATTAAACTTGACTTTGGTACATGAGATTGAAAATTTTTTAATACTTGTTGTTTTGAAAAAAATCAATTTGGTATAAAAAGGTGCATTTATTTTTTTATTATTGCAGTGTGTAATATATATTTTTTCGTATAGTTTAATTTTTTGGTTGATATAGTATTCTTTGTTTATTATAATTTAATTAATTTTAATGAAGTGTTTTTAAATTTCTTTGATTACTTTAGTTTTTTTAAATTTAAGAATAAAAAAACTTTTACTTTGTGAAAAGTGACTCCACAAAAAGTGGAGTCATTTCTTCAATGAAGCATACCTCCATCTATCTAATCTGGTTATGAATAAATTCCTGATCAAAATAGATAAATAAATATAGCTCAAAAAAAGGGGGGGAATTTCAAATGCATCACAGTAAAAGGTATATTTCAATTTTGAGATTTATAAAAAAAATTTTAATTTTTAATACATGTTTTTTGAGTATAATTGGGTTTTGAAATCAGGGGAAAAAGGATTTGATTTTTATACTAAACTTGTCTTTGGTATGTGAGATTGAAAATTTTTGAATGATTTTTGTTTTGAAAAGAATTAATTTGATATAAAAAGGGTATTTGTTTTTTTATTATTACAGTGTGTAATATATATATTTTTTGTGTAGTCTACTTTTCTAGTTGATGTAGTATTCTTTATTTATTATAATTTAATTAACCATAATGAAGTGTTTTTAAATTTCTTTGATTACTTCTTGAGCTTTAGTTTTTTTAACTTTAAAATTAAAAAAAAACTTTTACTCTATGACAAGTGACTCCAATAAAAGTGGAGTCACTTAACATGCCTTTTACACAGAATCTAGTCTGGAATAGATTTCCGACCAGATTATATAGATAAATAAAGCCTAGAATAAGTAAGAAAAAATTTTAAGACACATCATAATAAAAGGTATAATTGAATTTTGGGATTTATAAAAAAAAATTAATTTTTAGTACATTTTTTTGCGTCTAATTTGGTTTTGAAATCAGGAAAAAAATATTTAATTTTTATATTAAACTTGACTTTGGTACATGAGATTGAAAATTTTTGAATGCTTGTTGTTTTGAAAAAAATTTAATTTGGTATAAAAAGTGTATTTGTTTTTTCATTATTATAATGTGTAATATATATATTTTTTGTGTAGTTTAATTTCCTAGTTGATATAGTATTCTTTGTTTATTATAATTTAATTAATCATAATGAAGTGTTTTAAAATTTCATTGATTACTTCTTCAACTTTAGTTTTTTTATGTTTAAGAATAAAAAAACACTTTTACTTTGTGAAAAGTGCCACACTTTTCAGATGAAGCATATCTCCACCTATCTAATCTGATCAATAATAGATTCCTCACCATAATAAATAGATAAATATAGCTGAGAAAAAGGTAAAAAAAAATTAAAATGCATCACACCAAAGGCATAATTGAATTTTGAGATTTAAAAAACATTATTTAATTTTTAATACATTTTTTTATGCATAATTGGGTTTTGAGATCAAAGAAAAAATATTTAATTTTTGTATTAAACTTAACTTTGATACATGAGATTGAATATTTTTGAATGATTTTTATTTTAAAAAAATTAATTTGGCATAAAAATGTGTATTTGTTTTTTCATTATTGCAGTGTGTAACATATATTTTATTGTAAAGTTTAATTTTTGTGTTAATATAGTATTCTTTGTTTATTATAATTTAATTAATTATATTGAATTGTTTTTAAAATTCTTTAATTACTTCTTCAAATTTAGTTTTATTAAGTTTAAGAATAAAAAGAAACTTTTACTTTGTGAAAAATAACTCCAAAAAGCCCACAAAAGTGGAGCCACTTATCTGATGGAGCATGCCTCTATCTATCTAATCTAGTTATGAATAGATTTCTAATCAAAATAGATAAACAAATATAACTTAGAAAAAGGGGAAAAAATTTCAAACACATCACACCAAAGGCATATTTAATTTTTTTAGATTTATAAAAAAGTTTTTAATTTTTAATACATGTTCTTTTGCGTATAATTGGGTTTTGAGATTAGGAAAAAAATATTTGATTTTTATACTAAACTTGTCTTTGGTACTAGAGATTGAAAATTTTTGAATGATTTTTGTTTTGAAAAAAAAATAATTTGGTATAAAAAGAGTATTTTTTTTATTATTGCAGTGTGTAATATATATATATTTTGTGTAGTTTAATTTTCTAGTTGATATAGTATTCTTTATTTATTATAACTTAATTAATCATAATTAAGTGTTGTTAAATTTCTTTAATTACTTCTTGAGCTTTAGTTTTTTTAACTTTAAAATTTTAAAAAAAACTTTTACTTTATGACAGGTGACTCTATAAAAGTGGAGTCACTTAGCATACATCCATCTATCTAATCTGGTTAGGAATAGATTCCTGATCAGAATATATAGATAAATATAGCTCAGAAAAAGGGAGAAAAATTTAAAACTCACCACAACAAAGGCATATTTGAATTTTGGGATTTATAAAAAAGTATTTAATTTTTAATACATGTTTTTTTACGTTTAATTGAGTTTTGAGATAAGGAAAAAATATTTAATTTTTGTACTAAACTTGACTTTGGTACGTGAGATTGAGAATTTTTGAATGATTTTTATCTTGAAAAAAATAATTTAGTATAAAAAAGTGTATTTGTTTTTTAATGTGTAATATATAATTTTTCGTATAGTTTAATTTTGGTGTTGATATATTATTCTTTTTTTATTATAATTTAATTAATTATAATGAAGTGTTTTTAAAATTCTTTGATTCCTTCTTCATATTTTATTTTTTTAAGTTTAAAAATAAAAAAAAAATTTTACTTTCTAAAAAGTGTCTCCACAAAATTGGAGCCACTTCTCATATGGAGCATGTCTCCATCTATCTAATCTGGTCAGTAATAGATTCCTGACCATAATAAATAGATAAATATAGCTGAGAAAAAGGTAAAAAAAATTAAAATGTATCACAACAAAGGCATAATTGAATTTTGAGATTTAAAAAGTATTATTTAATTTTTAATACATTTTTTTGTGTATAATTGGGTTTTGAGATAAAGGAAAAAATATTTAACTTTTGTATTAAACTTGACTTTGAAGCATGAAATTCAATATTTTTGAATGATTTTTATTTTAAAAAAAATTAATTTGGTATAAAAATGCGCATTTGTTTTTTTATTATTGTAATGTGTAATATATATTTTTTCGTATAGTTTAATTTTTTGGTTGATATAGTATTCTTTATTTATTATAATTTAATTAATTTTAATGAAGTGTTTTTAAATTTCTTTGACTACTTCTTCAACTTTAGTTTTTTTAAATTTAAGAATAAAAAAAAATTTACTTTGTGAGAGCCACTTCTCATATGGAGTATACCTCCATATATCTAATCTGGTCAGGAATGACCAGAATAGATAGATAAATATTGCCTAGAAAAAGGTAAAAAAAAAGTAAAACACATCACAATAAAGGCATAATTGAATTTTGATATTTATAAAAAATATTTAGTTTTTTAATACATGTTTTTGGCATATAATTGGGTTTTGAGATCAGGGAAAAATATTTGATTTTTATACTAAACTTGACTTTGGTACATGAGATTGAAAATTTTTGAATGATTTTTGTTTTGAAAAAAAATTAATTTGGTATAAAAAGTGTATTTGTTTTATTATTATTGCAGTGTGTAATATATTTTTTTTTTGCAATTTAATTTTCTGGTTGATATAGTATTCTTTGTTTATTATAATTTAATTAACCATAATAAAATGTTTTTAAATTTCTTTGATTACTTCTTCAGCTTTAGTTTTTTTATTCTTAAGAATAAAAAAAATTTATTTTGTGAAAAGCCACTTCTCAGATGGAACATGCCTCCATCTATCTAATCTGGTCAGGAATTGATTCGTGACCAGAATAGATAGATAAATATAGCCTAGAAAATGGTAAAAAAAAAATTAAAATGCATCACAACAAAGGCATAATTGAATTTTGATATTTATAAAATAATATTTAATTTTTAATACATGTTTTTGGCGTATAATTGGGTTTTGAGATCAGAGAAAAAATATTTAAATTTTGCATTAAACATAACTTTGGTACGTGAGATTGAAAATTTTTGAATGATTTTTGTTTTGAAAAAAAATTAATCTGGTATAAAGGGTGCATTTGTTTTTTTATTATTGCAGTGTGTAATATAGATTTTTTTGGTATAGTTTAATTTTTTGGTTGATATAGTATTATTTAGTTATTATAATTTAATTAATTATAATGAAGTGTTTTTAAATTACTTTGATTACTTCTTCAGCTTTAGTTTTTTAAGGTTAAGGATTAAAAAAAAACTTTTACTTTGTGAAAAATGCCTCCACAAAAGTGGAGCCACTTCTCAAATGCCGCATACCTCTATCTATTTAGTCTGGTCTAGTCAGGAATAGATTCCTGTCCAGAATAGATAGATAATTATAACCTAGAAAAAGATAAAAAAAATTAAGACGCATTACAATAAAAGAATAATTGAATTTTGAAATTTATAAAAAAAATTTAATATATAATACTTTTTTTTGCATATAATTGGGTTTTGAAATCATGGGAAAAATATGTAATTTTTTCAGTAAACTTGACTTTGGTATATGAGAATGAAAATTTTGAATGAATTTTGTTTTGAAAAAAATTATTTGATATGAAAAAAGTGTATTTGTTTTTTTTATTATTGCAACGTGTAATATATATTTTTTGTACTATTTAATTTTTTAGTTCATATAGTATTCTTTGTTTATTATAATTTATTAATTATAATGAAGTATTTTTAAATTTCTTCGATTACTTCTTTAGCTTTAGTTTTTTTAAGTTTACGGATAAAAAACTTTTACTTTGTGAAAAGTGCCTCCACAAAAGTGGAGTCACTTCTCTTATGCAGCATGCCTCCATCTATCTAATCTGGTTAGGAACAGATTTCTAATGAGAATACATAGATGAATATAGCCCAGAAAGAGGTAAGAAAAATGTCAAACGCATCACAACAAAAGCATAATTGAATTTTGAGATTTATAAAGAAATATTTAATTTTTAATACAAGTTTTTTTGCGTATCATTGGGTTTTGAGATTAAGAAAAAAATATTTGAGTTTTTTATTAAACTTGACTTTGGTTCGTGAAATTGGAAAATTTTGAATGATTTTTGTTTTGAAAAAAATTTATTTGGTATAAAAGTGTATTTGTTTTTTTATTATTGCAGTGTGTAATATATATATTTTTTGTGTAGTTTAATTTTTTTTGTTGATATAGTATTCTTTGTTTATTATAATTTAATTAATCATAATTAAGTGTTTTTAAATTTCTTTGATTAATTTTTCAGCTTTAGTTTTTTTAACTTTAAAATTTAGAAAAAAAACTTTCACTTTATGACAAGTGACTTCACCAAAGAAGAGCCACTTCTCATATGGAGCATGCCTCCATTAATCTAATCTTGTCAGGAATAGATTCCCGACCATAATTGATAGATAAATATAGCCTAGAAAAAAATAAAAAATAAAAAATAAAATGCATCACAACAAAGGCATAATTAAATTTTGATATTTACAAAAAATATTTAATTTTTAATACATGTATTTTTTTTGCATATAATTGGGTTTTGAGATCAAGAAAAAAATATTTTATTTTTGTATTAAACTTGACTTTGATATGTGATATTGAAAATTTTTGAATGATTTTTATTTTGGAAAAAAATTAATTTGTATAAAAAGTGTATTTTTTTATTATTGCAGTGTGTAATATATTTTTTTTGTGTAGTTTAATTTTTTTTAATATAATATTCTTTGTTTATTATAATTTAATTAATCATAATGAAGTGTTTTTAAATCTCTTTGATTACTTTTCCATATTTAGTTTTTTTAAGTTTAACATTAAAAAAAAACTTTTGCTATGTGAAAAATGACTCCACAAAAGTGGAGCCACTTCTCAAATGGAGTATGCTTTCATCTATCTAATCTGGTCACGAATAGATTTCTTATTAGAATAGATAGATAAATATAGTCAAGAGAAAGATAAAAAAAAAAATTTAAAATGCATCACAACAAAGCCGTAATTGAATTCTGAAATTTATATAAAAATATTTAATTTTTTGATATTGAAAAAGACAAAAACAACTAACTATACATCCACAGCACTACCGAGAGACACAGCATCATTCCAAAGCTGTGACAAAATGAAGTCCGGAGGCTCCTTCAATATGATTAGATCCAATGCCCAAGACCCATCTCCATGCTCAAGTTTATCAACAACTCCATTAGCTCTACGATCACAGTACGTAAGCTCAACACTCCAATCTCTGTTAATAAAACTTTTGATCTCTTGGAAGGCACTAATCTCAGGATGCTCCTCAGACGCCTCCGATTGCACAGCATGGATAACCTCCAAGCAATCACTCTTAATAAAAATATTACGACAACCCATATCCCAAGCCAGCTTCATGCCCCAAAGCAATCCCCAGACTTTAGCAGAAATGTTGCTCCCGTTGCCTACCCTATGAAAAAAACCCCACAAAAACGCCCCCATATTGTCTCGAGCTACACCTCTGCAAGTAGCAGCTCCTGATTCTACATGATGTGCACCATCGACATTAATCTTTATGACCCCTTCTGTTGGTGCATTCCACTTGTCACCTTCGAACATACTCATGTGGGGCTGAGTTAAATCCATAAAGGTGCATGACAAACATGCCATGAGCCTGCAAATCAGCAGCTTTTGAACAAGAGCCATGAAAAACTCTTTCATTCCTAGATAGCCAAAAAAGACAACAAGCAATGACAAACCAGTATTTCCAAGCAACGCCCTCAACACTACATCCCACCCTCAGGTTCCACTTGATCCACCTCTAAACATCCTGGATCATAAAAAACTTGTTCTGTAACTCTATCGGAACCATGTGCATCCATAGTAGCTGAGCTTGTTGGCAATCTCTCACTGCATGCAATGTGCTTTCCTCTGCTTCCTTACATATTTGACATTGCCCACCATCCGTCATATTCCTATGATATCTTTCCTCCTTTGTTAGTAATTTCCCTTGCGCACATAACCATAAAAAAACTTTGCACCTTTGCAGAACTTTAAGTTTCCATAAGTGCCTCCAGAAGCTACGTCGACTCTCATCACTTGGACAGCACAGACTCCCAAAAGCAAATTTAACAGTGAACTCCCCATTTGACGTCAACCGTCAAATAGGGTTATCTTCCCTATGAGTATTGCTAATGCTTATTTTCCTAATTTCCTTCAGCACAAAACTTGGCAAATAAGGCTTCATTATATCCCAATTCTTCCCACCAGTGGCATTGACACAATCGTTCACCCTCCACCCAATAACATCCCCAGGAATATCTTTAGTAGCAGCAAGTTCAAGCTTGCCAAGATGAGGGACACAATAATCCTTCCAAAAACTCACCCTCTCCCCATTTCCTACCTTTCATGCCATACCCTCCAACGTTTTCTTCCACGTCAATTTAATACGAGACCATGTACGGGATCCCACCCTTTTCTCATCAATTTTCGGAATGATATCATCACCACATTTATATTTTTCTCTAAGAAACTTGACCCATAAGGCATCTCTTCTCTTAACAAGCCCCCACCCCAACTTCATCATGTAAGCATTATTTTGAGTCTTTGCATGTCGAAGACCTAACCCCCCGCTCTCCTTCTTCTTGCATACCCCATCCCAAGCCATAAGATGAGTCTTCCTACTTGTAGATGTATTACCCCAAAGAAAATTCCTACAGCTTTTATCTACTTCTTGGCAAATAGAATTGGGCAGCGGAGTCTTTTGCATGGCATAGGACGGGATCATGGACACAACTGATGACACCAAAGTATGACGAGCTACCATGGATAATGAATTTGCCTTCCAACTAGAGATACGAGAATCCATCTTATCAATGATAAACTGATACGTAGCTTTGGAAACCCTTTTATGATGTATTGGCATTCCAAGGTACCTCCCGAGATCACTTGTGACTTGAAATCTCAAGAATTGACTCAGTTCGTTAGCTCTATTATGATGCATATTTGTAGAGAAACAAATTCTGGATTTAGCAGCACTAACTTTCTCCCCTGATACACCACAAAAATCGTCCAAAATAGCTTTAATTAATCCTGCCTGCTCCATACTTGCCTCGGCAAACGGAATTAGATCATTAGTGAAAAAAAGATGAGAAATAGCCGTGCCTCTAGAACTAAGTCTGAAAGGACACCACTCTCCTTGCTCAACTTCATGTTGAATGAGATGACCAAGTTTCTCCGTAGCAATTACAAAAAGATAAGGGGACAATAGATCACCTTGTCTCACCCCCACTAGAGGGACAAAATGTGTTAGCTTTCTCTCCATTCCACAACAATTGCATATGAGAGGAAGAAACACACTCCCGAATGATATGCATAATAGAAGAAGGAAATTTAAGCTTGTCTAAACACCGAAAAATGAAACTCCATCAGATCCTATCATGTGCTTTTTCAAGGTCAATCTGAATAGCTATAAAACCTTTCTTTCTTTTGGCAACCCTCATCGACTGTATAATCTCTTGAACAACAATTATATTATCCACACTCTACCTTCCCTGCACAAAACTACACTAATTCGGGGCCACAATCTTGGGCATGATCTTCCTCAATCTGGTAGCAATGATTTTCATCACTATTTTATATATGACATTACATAAGCTGATGGGACGAAAACCCTTAATAGCCTCCAGTTTCTCGATCTTCGGAATGAGCACAATATGAGTGCCATTAATATCATGAACTGTACAAGGATCTCTCCATATGGTTTTCACCTTATCAATCACAGAACTTCCCACACTATCCCATTGACTTTGAAAGAATAAAGGATTCAAACCATCAGGTCCCGGTGCTTTCAGAGGACCCATACTAAACAAGGCTTGTTTAATTTCATACCCCTAGACCTGCTCACCTATCTCCCTCAAAGACATCTCGTCAATCTCAGGATAACTACATCCAAAAATTAACTCCATATCTTGAGAGCCTTCCTCATGATATAAGTTCTCAAAGAATATAGTCCCCATTTCCGTAACCTCCGTTTTATCATATGTCCACTCCCCATTCTCCAATTTCAAAGCTTCAATTCAATTCCATCTTCTACGGTTATTAACCATACCATGGAAAAAACTTAGTGTTCCTATCTCCCTGAGTGTACCAATTACATCTTGATTGTTGTAGCCACATAAATCTCCTCTTGAGCTAGCATTGTTTCCAATTCTATCCAGATCTCCTCCTTAAGCTTCTCCAAGTTCCTCCTTCTCCCCACCTCTGCTTCGTTCTTATTTATTCCTTCAAGGCGCTGATATAGCTTATCTTTCTTGTACAAAATATTCCCAAAGACTTTTTTATTCCACTATATAACATGTTCCGTAAACATACCAACCGAATCATTCCATCCTATGTTCATCAGCCATGCTTCCCTAACAAATTCCATAAAATTCTCATGAAGCACCCAAGGTGCAAAAAATCGAAAGGGCCTATTTTTCACCTGTCTACTCACTCCATTATCAATCCTGAGAAGGATTGGGCAATGATCTAATTTATATCTTGGAAGATGTAGGAGCGAAGCATTAGGAAATCTATCATGCCACAAGTTGTTTATAACAAAGCGATCAATTCTACTTTGACAATTACCCTGGTTCCAAGTAAACCTGGGGCTCGGAAACCCAATATCCATCATATCCGCTTCAAGAAACCATTCTCGAAATTTCTTATCAACACCAGACCCTTGCATCACTGAAGATATCCAATCATCCGCTTGAAGGGTCGCATTAAAGTCCCCTCCAATCACTCGACTACATTGACCATCCTTGTTAATTTCCGAAAGACAACGCCAAAGCTCACTTCGGCGAGCTGTATGAGGATTCCCATAAACAATAGTTTGGAGCCATGCATCCGACTTACCTTCATTTACAAAACCATGAACCATTTGATCCGTTGTGAACTTAACAACAAAATCAAAACCATCATCCCAGAAGACCCAAAGGCCACCACTAAAAACTTGGGCTTCAACTATCTTCATATTCTTCCAACCCAACCTTCTTGCAATACCTGTAGCTTTCTCTCCCTTCTGTCTCATTCAAAGTAGAGCCAAAAGACTTAACTTGAACTTGGCTATGTTTGCGAGTTTATGATGGAAGGGAATGGAATGTTCATTAATGGAATATAATGGAATGGAATGGAATGGAATGGAGTGGAATAAAATGTTTCATTGTTTGTGAGTTCTATTAAGGAAATGAGCGGTTTTATTTAACCATTGTTTGGAAGTTATTATAAAATAGATGGAATGGAATGGATTATAATTAGTTTTTTCAATATTACCCTTATAAGCAAATTGAGATAAAAAAGTTTGAATACATTTCTATAATAAGAAACATCTTCTTCTTCTAATATAGCAATTGCTAATAATAATAATAATAATAATAATAATAATAATATCTACTACAAAACAATTTTGTTTTTCGAATAATAATACTAATGAGGGAATAAAGTTTTTATCAAACAATAAAAATAACTAAATAACAATTTAAAGTTAATGGTCTAAACAAGATAATCCAAAAATTAACGAAAATAAAAAAAAAGAAAAAACTTAACTCCTATCCATATATGGATAAACTAAGGCGCACTGTCATTATTTTTTGAAGACATTAGAAGCATTACAATCTCCTTGCGCATCTCTGGGGGACATCCAATAAGCGTTCTTTGAGCATCAACATCTCGTACTATATGCATATAAGCTCTGGTTAATGTGTTTCTATCTAGCTGTAATCCTTCCAAGAGATCCCAAACTTCACTCTCCGACATAGGACGAGTCCGTTGACTATTGACTATATCTTCAGTACACTTCCTAAAAGCTTCAACCACACCATTCAAAGACTTAGCAAACATCTTAATACCCAACTCTTCATTTGCAACTTTGCTCTTTTTTTTCTTATTCTTTGATGTAGTTGCAACTTGAGATCTTGACTCTAGAGAAATTTGTATCTCTTCATCATTGTTTACATCACAGTTTTGTAAAATGGCTTCATTATTAGATATTAAGATATCAATATCTTCTATTGAATCAAATTCAGTTCCATTTGATGCAGATCTTCTTTGTCTGATCTCTGATGCAGTTTCTGCATACTCACCACTTGCCCTATCTCGTCCATACAATAGCAGCATTTTCTCATAATATGGAATCGGCTTGTTTTTCCATATGGCAGCTTCAGGTTTTGCCTAAGTAAAAAGAAATTAAAATTAATATTTATTCAATTGAAGTGATGGATATTTCTATTACTAATGATAGGGCATAAAAATATTAAATAATATTACCTCAATTAACTTATCCCATACTTCTGGTTCAGCAGTCCACAAATTTGTGTTTGAGTTCCATCCAAACCCACTTAAACCATTCTTGAACAAGTCATAGCAGGGGGTAAATTTGTTTTTCAACCTTTTCATATGATCTTTGATTTTAGTTTTGTCAAATTGTTTGTTAGGAAACTTCTCTCTCATTTTCAACAAAATTTCATCTAGAGCTTTTGATGTGAAGGTTCCTCCTTGTCTATTTCCCATATTGTGTTGATGTACATAGGCATCAACAAGAGCATCCTCCATAGCATTCGTCCAAACACATTTTCCATCATTAGATGCATTAGACACATCTCCTTGACTCTTTCGCTTTGACATGTCTAGATTAACAAATAGATTATTGAAAAATAACTTATACAACGAGTTCATAATGACAATACATTAAGAAAATATATTGATTTCATAATAACAGTACATAAAGGAAATAACAATTCATAGCAACAATATAGGAAATACAAAAAGTTGATAAGTCTATATATTTATCAAGATATGTAATCATGCCACATAGAAGCTGCAATTGAATCCCTAATTAAACTTCCTCTCATTGCCTCTTCACTATCTTCCCTTTCACTACCACGCTCTCTATTTTCATCATTTTGGTCAGAAAGTTCACGATCTACCTCAGCTATAAGTTCTTCATTTGGATCGGCACCCATTAAATAATTATGTAATATACAAGCAGCTAAAACAATTTTCTTTTGGGTATGAATACCAAAAGTTGGTGCACTTGTGAAAATGGTAAACCGCTTCTTCAAAACACCAAATGCTCTTTCAATGACATTTCGCAAAGAAGAATGTCGATGATTGAATAGTTCACGGGGATTTCGTGGTGGATTTCTTGAATACTCTTTCAAGTGATACCGTTCTCCCCTATAAGGTGTAATAAGTCCTCCCCTTAACATAAAACCAGCATAAACAAGATAAAATTTACCTATACATAAAATAAATACACTTTAGTATTATTAGTTATGGCTAACTTTAGAGTTTAGGAATATAAAACTTTACTAAATGGTACCTTCTGGAATTTTTAAGGGATATTGGCGTCTTAATGCATCTTTTAGAATTCTAGAATCAGATGCTGTTCCTTCCCACCCAGCCAAAACATAAGTGAATCTCATATTAAAAGAACAAGCTGCGAAAATGTTTTGGGTGGGATAATCTTTCCTACCACGAAATTTAGGGGCATCTTGTATAGGAACTTTTACACGCACATGTGTTCCATCAATTGCTCCAATACAATCCTGTGATAAAATAATCATCTTACATTTATATTTAAGTTGCTAATTTTTGGGTTAAGATAAAAGTAAAAGTCACCTTAAAATATGGGAAGAACCTATTGCTGTTGAGTACTTTTGGAGCAACTTCTTCACCGGTGGGTTGTCTCAAATAATCACATTCTAACTCAATTAAAGCTCTTAAGACATTATGAAAATGGCGACTTATAGTTTCACCAGATCTTCGAAAAACAAAGTTAATGGCGCGATTTCTCACCCCATGCCCAATCAAATATAAAAACTTAGCAACTTGTTCTTCAATTGTTGCCCGTTGTGTTGGTCGAAGACCACCTTTGCTTTGTAATATAACGCATAAGTTTAAAAATGCTTCAGGACGCATTCTTATTATATCACGACATTTTGATGAACTACACACAAGACATTTCATTAACTCATGTCGTGCTTGTTCTCTCTCTTTCCTTATGACTCTAGGAATTTGATTTCTTCTACATTGCTTTTGGGTTACATACCATACAGCCGCAAAGCAAACAAGTTGTATAACCACCATAAGAAATACATGTCGCATTAATTGTAGTTGTATTCTTGCTGTCATCGTAATATTCTTTTACAAGAAAGCATGAACTTCGTAAGTAGTATTCTCACTGATAATTAATGAAACACACTAACATAACAGAGAATTAAGTAGAATATACCTCAATCGGGGCAAATGTGCTTATTCCTAGTGCCTTTCTTGATGGTTTTCTTGTTTTACATCCACGAGTTGTAGCTTCCACCAATCTTTTTCCTACAAGTTAATCACAATAGTTTTAAATAACAGCTCATATGTAAATTAAGTTAATGTAATTCTTTTAGTTTACTTTCTTAGAATCTTTCACATAGCATGGGAAATCAACAATAAAACATCCAAGAAAAGTATTAGTTCACAAGTAACTTTCCTTCAGGAAGCTTAGTCATTCATGAGTCTAAACATTTCTTAAATGGGCTCTATGAATTAGTGGGATTATGTCACTACAATTTTTTGGCCAAGCAAATATATATGTATATATATAAGGCATTAGCATATCCTAATAAAAATATGTGCAGTTAAATGAGAAAGAAATTGGGATTATACTATCACAAAATTACTTTTAATTAATTTCACAATTTAGTTTTTACCCGTATATTTGTATGGGTCCATTTAACTTCATTGGGGTCTGACTCATGCTGCCTATATTTATATTCTACCCCTTCTTTGGTCAATATTTATAATTATTAATATCTTATTCAAAGTTGGTGAGTTTATTAAACGGATATTTTTTTTAATACATTTCAACTCTCAACATTATTGAATTTCTTTAGCAACGGTGGGTGGATTGGATTTATAACATTCTGCTGTATTATTTGTGAGGCACTTGATAGGCTAGCTTTACAAATAGAAATAAGTGGGATTGTACTTAATGATGATGCAAGGTTCTCAATTTAAAGTAGGTTGAATTCTGTAAGTGCATGAGATGGAGAGAGACTGTTGCAGGTTTAAAAGCAAATACGTTTGCTGTTATTTTGCTTGTCCCATTCAATCGTCCCTGTCTTCATAAACTCAGCCTAAAATATAATATAAAAGCTATTTATGAGCTATTTGCTACCTTCCCTGTCCTTCATTTGCTCTCCTGTGTGCATATTGAAATTTGCTATCAATGAATAAAAACGGTGGGTTAAGAGGCTGGACATTAGATATGTGGATAATGTTCCATAGCAGTAATCTCTACTATTCTCTCAGTATTCTACAATCCAAGTCAGCAATATTTCACGTTCGGCATTAATTCTGACTACTCAGTTTCTTTTTCTCAGAATCCTATAGGGTGTACTGCTTTGCTTTGATATGGCATCTAAAAAATCTAATTGCCCTATGGGAAAGGATATCTGGTTAAATTGTATTTTTTTTTTAAAAAAAAAAGATACAGCAGAGCCTGAAAGATAACGACAGTATTTGCACTGACCCAAAAAGCCTCGCACTTGATTTTCCAAAAGTTGCATGCGAGAGAGCTTTTAATGAAGCTGAGGAGTTTATATTCTATAGACACACAGTACCTAAAAGCATTCTGAAGCTTCTGAGATGGCTTAGAATTGGAGCAGAGAAGAAGATGGCCGAACCATGTGAAGTTTTTGACCAGTTCCTCCTGGAAAGTATAGCATCAAAAAGAGAAGAGCTAAGCAAGAACAACGAAATGAAAAAAGAGGAGGACAGCCTGTTAACCACTTTTATGAGGAATGAAGAAGGAAAAGAACACGTGGATGACAGGTTTCTGAGGGACACTGCTTTTAATCTGTTTGTTGCAGGCAGAGACACCGTAACTTCGGCTCTCACATGGTTCTTTTGGCTTGTTGCTACACACCCTTCAGTGGAGATATACTTTTGATAATTAAGGTTGGTTTAGAGCTCTAGAACCAGAACTTATAACGTGAATTCTTCGTACCAGTATATAATTGTATGGCTTCAAAAAAAAAATTCAAAAAGATAAGAGGCACTAGCATTTGTGCTCTCTACTTTTTTCTATTGCTTTGTCTCTATGAGATTCTTTGATCACATCATATCAGACTTCGTAGTGGACATGAGGTTGGTCCTGGTACCATGATAATGTTATTATTGTATGCAACGGGAAGATGTGAAGAAGTATGGGGGAAAGATTGCATGGAATTCAAGCCAGAGAGGTGGATCTCGGAGAAAGGAGGCATCGTTCACGTACCATCATACAAAGTGAATGGAAGGGGAAGGCGACAGGAAAGTAGCAAACGAAAGGAACAAAAACCTCAGTTTAGAGTCTGAATAAAGTTACCAGTCGTTAATCCTTGCAAATCGTCCTTTCGTCAAAGTCTCCTGCCTTCTTCCTCGACTCCGTTCCCTCGTTCCGAACTTCGCCCTTGAGAGAGAAAGGGGATAATGGAGAAACCATCATCATTTGTGTATTCTTTGTCAGTTCAAGTATCAAGGCTAAATAGAGACAGAATATTGAAACGAAATCAGCGAGCAAAAACAACAAAACAATACCTAGATGTGATGATGGCGCAAACAAAGTTTGTATGTTGTTGGCCAAAGGTTGAAGAAAACGCAAGAGCGCGGTTTAGCGGGAATTGATGGCGGCTATTCTGGGAATCGTGTGTATAAAGGGGTTTGGGTTTTAATAAGGGTAATTATGTATTTCAATAATTTACTCCTGACCATTCCATCACTGACCCTCCAAATTGGGGGGTCAAAAAAAATTGGATCTAAGATGGCTAAGGATGGCTTGAGAGGCCATCTCTTGCCATCCCACTCCTTCATAAAAAAATCTCCCAAACAATGGCCCAACCCATATTTCCAACCCACTCCATTCCACTCCCCCTTAAAATAAACTTCCAAACATAGCAGTCTTCAAGTCAGATAAGAGACGGCAAAAAGTCTTACTACCAACGCCCCTAGAATTCCAAATAAAATTGTTGTTTTTATCCATAAAAAAACATTAAAAGTGATTATAAAGATACCCACATGGCTAACCAAACTAATCTTGCATGTCCTCATGAGAGGACCCATCATCATAGCCCAACTTCACATTCTCATCTTCGGACAACGGATTAGATCTAATAACAAAATTGAAACCACCACTTGAACCAGGATCAATGGGATTAGAAGCCCCATTTTCATTCAGCGTAGGCCCATGTGGTGGCCCACTAAAAGATTCACCCAAGATAACATCCTCCTCTACCTTTTCTTCACATGACGTGGGCCCCAAGTCCATCTCCATATTATTCCTCCCATATTCTATGACTTCCACATTAGCATTATGTCTCTCCCCCAAAATCTTCTCTTTCATCTCTAAATAAGATTCCATTTCCCCCTTCTCGCCCGACTTTCTCGCAACAACTTGCTTCTCTTTCTTCCTCTCGATTTGCACAGATTGCTTAATATAACCAGAATCACGATCCTTAATGGCATGACTTATATGGTTCTGATTATTACTGATATCATGAATAGGAGCTCGTGTGTTAACGTTCGACTTCACTATCACAGAATTCGACTTTTTCAGCAAAACATCCTCCTCGACTTCCTCCTCTAGCGCAGCGTATCTAGAACCAGAATTAACTCCACCAGACTTATTCCGCGAATCACGCCGATAATCTAGCCCCCAGCCTCCACCGTTCAATGCCCACCGTCCCCTCCTCCGCCGTGTCTCCACCATCTATCCGCCGTAAATGGGTGAGTCTGATTGCTTCTCATCCAATGCCGAGTTCTCCTTCTCCTTCGCTTCTTTGCTCAACTACCATTACCAACTTCATCAGCTCTCATCCCCTGTTCTGCGTGTTTGCTCGAACAGTGATCAGCATCGTGGCCATACTTACCACACGAGAAGCATATTAGATGCAAACCTTCATAGACAATCTTCTTCTCCTTCCCATTGACCCAAATAGATGGCAACAAGGACTCCTTCAGATCAAGTTCCACACATATTCTAGCGAAGCGACCCTTCTACCGATTTAAAGTATTCAGATCAACTTTCAAGACATTACCCAACTGACTTCCAACGACAAAAAGTATTCCTTTATCATAATAGTCAAGTGGAAGCTTAGGAATACGGACCCACGCTGCAATCGATGAAATAACTTCATTGTCTGCATCAAATTCTTCTTTCCAAGGTCGTACAGACAAATAATGATCCAATACGAGCCAAGGCCCACCCGTAAAAGCAAACTCGTAATCCTCCTTCTTCTGGAAGTTAGCAAAGAAAAAACCTGACCCCACCTCCACTGTTTCAACGAACCCTCGTCTCCCCCATATCTGTTGAAGTTTGTCCGATAGATAACCCTCCCTTACCATCTTGCCCAACAACTTGACAATGAGTGTTCTCCTCCATCTCCTAGCCAACTTCTTCTTGAATTTCGAAAAGATGACAATATTAGTACCCTTAGTTCTCTTCTCGATCTTCATACGGCTTTTCCACCCCTCGTTGCTCCACCAGTCTTTCGTCTCCTCCTCCTCATCCTTGGAATCGAACTCATCTTCATTTGCACATGCTTGCTTGTACGACTTTTGTTTCGTCTTAGCCTCACCCTCTTCCTGCTTATCTTGCATCCAGTCTTCCATACGCGGAACCACAGCACGGTCATTAGAGGCTTGTCCCTCCCTGATTCGAACCTTTTTCCGGCTTCTCGCCAACGCATCAGTCTCCTTCGGAGACGGCGGCGCGAGCACGGTGTTTCCCCTATTCTCACTCATCGCTTTCTCGAGATTAATTTTCAATTAATATTTAATTTTTAATATACGTTTTTTTTCCGTATAATTAGGTTTTGGGGTTAGAAAAAAAATATTTAATTTTTGTATTAAACTTCACCTTAAATTTTTGAATGATTTTTGTTTTAAAAAAAAATTATTTGATATAAAAAGGGTATTTATTTTTTTATTATTACAGTTTTTACAATATTTATGAAAACATCATGTATTTTACTCAAAATTCAATCGTATATGATACTAAGATGTCTTTGATTAATGAAATAGAATGATCATTAATGAAATAAAATGACAACTCATGTTTTGATTCTTTGTTGGAGTGTTCCATAAGAGGAAGGGTCTCATTTTGACTAACTAATTATATAAAATAGGATGACTTAAAATGGATTATAATTTTTTTTTCAATATTATTTTTATGAAGTAATTTAGATAGAATAGTATTGTTAAATAAAAATCTTATTGCTTTGGCTTTTAATAATAATAATAATAATAATAATAAGGCAAAAACATCTTCGAAAATATAAAAATAATCAGATGGGATCTTATTGATAACTAGATCTTCTCATTCGTCCAGGCAGATTTTGTTGCTAAAGCGGCCTAAAAATAAACATTGGGCTAAGCGTAATTAAATTCTTGAGAGCCCATATTAAAAGAACCAATAATCCTATTCTGACTCTATTAATTCTATAAAATTATTTTCTAATTATTAGGCCCTAAAAATATATAGGTCTAGTGAAATTTTTTATTTTTAATTCATGATGGCAAAATAGTTGTGAAAGTCAGGTGAGTGGAAGCCACATCGTGGGATATTTGCTACATGGATAAAATCATACTTACAGGAAGCGGGAGTGAAGACAGGGAGGACGTGCTGTTGTTTGGATCCGGGAGCTAAACGTCTGGAAAATGGACGCATCAAATGCAGCACTTGTGGAGGTAGGAGAACTGCCATGTGACATATCTTTTTTTTTTTTTGTGGAGAATTTTTTTGCGGAGAAAATTGGTAGTTAGGGAAGGCACTCCTATGACCACTGGTAGGGTACCAAGTTCCAACAACCGAGGATCCATCTTATACTTTCGGTTGCCTCTAAGGGTCTAAACATTTTGGGCCTAGGGAATTGACCAGCCAATAGATACCCAGAAGACTTATTGACGTTGTCCCTGAGCGGTGGAGGAACTCCCCATGATAAAGTTGCCACCAACACAGGACTTGAGTAGTCAAGAGAAAACTCGAACCCATCTCCAAAGGGGAGGTGAGAGCTTTAATTCGGATCTCATGACCACTTATGCCAACCCACGTAGGCTGACACATCTATAAATAGCAAGAAAATCAACCAAGCAAAGGCCCAGCAACATTGCATAAACACAAACCTCCGAACCCTCAACCTCAACACTATGCATATGTTTAATTTTCCTATTTTTTTTCTGTGTCCGTTCTTTAGCTTTCATTATCATTCATAGTCCTATTCATTTTTTCTAGCATTGTCATTTTTCAATTCTTTTAGCTTTTAGCTTTCATTATCATTCAATGTTTTGCAGTTGACTTGGTAGTGACCCTTTGCATCTATGTTACTTGCAAAGTTTAAGTTTCCAATCTCAGTTTATATATTTCCAGTATTTAGCTTCTGTGGAAATTATGACCCAAAAACAAAACAAGGACTTGTATAATCGTTTTAACTAGAAGTCAGAATTTTCTTATATTTTAATGTTAACACCTCTGACACGCTTGGAGCATCAAAATTATTCACAACAACTATATACTTGATTTACAATTTATAATAAAGTAGTGCTAAACGAATTAGTGTAATGGAAAAAAAAAAATCATATGCATATGAAATGCATAAATTCCTAACATGGGAGAAAAGAATCCGACATTGATTTAAAAATTTTTTAAAAGTAACACTAAAATGTCAAAAATTCTAAACTACAATAAACTAGCATGCCAAGCTGAGTACATTAAGACAAAATGTACATACCAAACCATATATTACAAATTAATAGGTAGAACTATGTTAACCAATTTAACATAAACAATATTAAGGTAATGTCACTGGAATCATAGAAAATGACACATTATTAAGACACAGCCAAAATTGTAGACATTTTGATGTCCTTTCATAAGAATAATGTGTTATTTAGATTTCTGCATTTTAATAAAATTGAAGCACTGAGAAATACATTAAATATGATAAAATTGTTAAGAATTGATGCTCAACAGTATTAATTCACTTTGACAGTTAGCATCTTAAAAGGAAAAAAAAAATCTTCCTATCTGTCTTTTTTTGGCTACAAAATTAACAAAATATACAATGATATATCGTAAGCTAACCAATAAATGAAATAAAACCTGCAATAGAATAGCATTGCAGGATTTTTTTTTTGAGGATGTGGCTCTCTTCAAATTATGCCCTAAGTAACTGTCCCACCTTTTTTTTGGCCAGATCAGTAATTGTTCCACCTTAACTTAAAGATCTATCTTTCCACATCTCTACAACAATACGTATTAGTACAAAAGAGCTTTTCTAAGATTGGATTTAAGAATGGTTAAGAAAGGAACAATCTTTAAAAATGTGACCGATGGTAATTTTATAACTAAAATGTTAAGTTGTTAACTTAAGACGAGGATTGCTGTAATAACTGTGCTTATGTGTGTTTTCAAGGACAGTTAGATTTATAACCGTCCTCTTAGGTTTAAATGAAAAAAATTAATTTCAAGGACTATTGCATATATGCCTGTTTTGGAAAGTGTATGTTTAAAAACAATAGAAAATTGAAAATGTTAACACTTTAAACCCTTCGACTGCTCTGTTCTCCTAGTAATGTTTTAAAAACTAGACTGGATATTGAACTGAAAATATCATCGGATTACAATTTTTATGGTTCAACCAGTTAGACCGGTGTTCGAAACGGTGACATAATAATTAAATAAAAATAATATTATATATAATAATATATGTAAAAGAAAAGAAAATAGCAAATTGTTAAAAAAATAAATTTAAGTAGTTAACGTTCATAATAAATTAAGAAACTCACATAATAATAATATATATTAAATCATTGAATATAATATTAACATATTTCAATATGATAACATCATATGACCATAACATTATAAAATGACTATACTCCTTCCATTCTCAATTATAAGAAACAAATAACTACTTTATCAGTACGAAAGAAAAAACAGTTTTGGTAATTAAACTCATTAATTGTGCTACAAGTTTTTTTTCCCAAAATTACCTATATTAAAAGTTTAGAGTTAGACTAATTAACTATTGGTAATTGTCAACACAGCCTTAATTATTCAAGGGTATAAAAGGAAAATGATATTAATTGTTTTACAAATTTTATCCATATCTCTTATATTTTAAAACGAATGAAGAGTCCCAAAATTCTCTTATAATTGGGGATAGAGAGAGTATAATACAATGAAAATTTTTATTTTTATAATTAATAATTTTAAAATAGAAAGGAAAATATTGTTTTTACTCTTTGATCATTTTTATAATTAATAATTTTGGTAAAAAAAATTAAATTTATGTTAAATTTTACACAATTTAGAAAACTGGAAATCCGTCTGATTTTATGAAAACCACTCCGATTCTTGAGTCAATTCTAGTTCCCAACTCAATTCCAATTTCTGGCTCAAAAGCGTATTTAAAGCGGTCCAATCCGGTCCAACCCCTAAAATGGTTTAAAACTGAAAACCGAGCCGTTCTTATCTCCAAGTAACGGACGGTCGATCCGACCGTTCGGTTCAGTCCGATTCTCAAAACATTACCTCCTAGCTGTTTGACTAGCCTCCTCCTGGCCATTTCCCTCCTCATCATTCACTACTCCCTTGTCACCATTTGCTGCTCCCTCCTTATCGTTGGTTCATCCTCGAGTCACCTCAGTTTATCAAATCTACACTAGCATCGACATTCTCAGATGTTGCTCCCTCGTGGTCGTGGCTCCCTTCTCACCCCATTTTCATTAGAGCTTTCTATCATATGGCTGCCTCTGCTCCCATTTTGGTTTCAAGTGATGGACCTCTTTGTTTCCATTTCCAATCCTCCTGCTTTACCCTTACCCTCCAATTCCTATATTGAGCTTCATGGAGCTACATTGACGACATCAAGGGTATTTCTATTGTATTGTATGATTTATCTTCTAGGTACCCATTTTGTTCTAGTTTTGTGAATAAGCTAATTTTTTTAATGTCTAGAGTTGTTGTTCTTGACTAATCCACTAGTTATTTGGTAGCAATGGATTGCCATTGCTCAAGTTTCAATTCATTGCTTATACTCCATTTCATTTCAATAATATTATCTTAGAGCATGTGTGGATTAGTTTTCCAATAATTGATTATGAAGGTAAATGATTTTTTATAATTGATTATAAGAATAAATAATTATGTCAAAAGTGTTTTATATTTGAATGTTTTTAGTTGAGAAGTGATTTTGGAAAAATAAATGTATTTAAATTTTAGGGATTTAAGTGATTATTGAGTGGATAATGTAAAATTAATATATTGATGAGTGCTTTTATGTAATATTACATCATTCAGTCTGGAGTCTTCATCATGTTTTCTTTGAAGGAACAGTTGTATTATGAAGTTATCTATTTAATATAGGACTGTATTTGTTCAATTTGATAGTGAGCTCTGGGCAAGAGCAACACTATCTAACCTGAGTTGGTCACGGGGGCTTTTATTTCTATAGATTTGGGTCACCAAGCCTACTAGATGGAGTGTAGGATGGATGTGGATGTTGGGCCGTTGGCGCAATAGCAGGAAGAAGGAAAGAAAGGGCCTGACGGTAATTGTTGACTTAGAAAGAAGGAAGAGTCAAGGATGAAAATAGTGGGGATTGGTGGGGTTGGGGAAGGGGAAGGGGGGCCATACTCCTTTATTTTATTCTCTCTAATTTTTATAATAAATTATTTTTAATTATCTTATCAAAATTAAAAAAAATTTGTTATCTCATTAAAATTATCTTAAAAATAATGTAGTTTCTATTTTTATCCTCTAATAAATACCACAAATTTAAATAATTCACTTTCTCTCTCATAATTAAATAAGAGTTTTTTTAAAATAAAATAATTAATACTTAAAAAATCTATAGAAGGTGACTTACATATAAAACCACAAAAATCTTCTAAACGTGATTAACAAAAAAGACCGGAGAGAGTAATTTTCTTTCTCTTTTTAAGGTTTTAATGGCGGATATTTTTGTAAACTGTCTTTGAAATTCCATAAAGTTATACGTTTCACTTTTGTCACTTCAATTATTGTGCAAGAATCACCTTTAAAAGTTATTTTTAACCGTCCTTATTGCCTTCTGCGTAGTAGTGATCAATACCACACCATATATAAAGTCTCAAAGCAACATGTAATAAAATATAAATAAACTACAAATGTGTGGCTTAGGAAGTAATTGAAAACAAAGGCTCTTATTTTCAAAAACTTTTGAGAATAAGATAATATTGTCCTTAAAGTTTTTATACAAATCTATGTACTATTAATCATTGACATCAAAATATTTTGCCCAACCTAGCTCTCAAGATATAAATGGCTAATCTATGAATTCTCATAAGAGTTAATATTTGAACTCTCACGAAAGTAAACTTTCATAAAATTAATTGGCAAACAACTCAAATAAAAAATACCGCTCACTTGACTATAATGTCTATAAACAAAGACTCAATCAAGTCCCACATATATAAACTTGAAAATAAGCGAAAATAGACTCGGCTATTTAACCTTTATTTCACCTCAAACTACTAGCTCTTTCCACACCTATGCAAAGTTGCCAATACAATACACCAAAGCAAATAACACAAATAAAAAATTTATTAATTTAATGACAAAAATAAATAAATAAGGGTTAAAGTACGAAACTAGCTCCAAAGTATTCCTTAAATTGCTACTGATATCCTAAATTTTTTTTGACACAATGTTACCCTCCATATTTCAAAATCGTAGCAATTTTATCATACCCCATTAACCTTTAAATTTGTCAATTGTACCAAAACTATCCTATATAGCAGTCTATGTGGCATCATAGTTAGAAAAAATTCTTAAAAAGGTCACAAAAATGCAAAAAGAGAATAAGAAAAAGTTGTCTAAATGATAGAATTTGGCAAAATACATTGGTTTTAATACCGAAGGAGTATTAATTTTTAATTAAAGAACCTAAAAACTATTAAAAATCATATCAAAAAAATCCTGCGTGGTATGCAAGTAGAAACATAATGCATCAAATTAAAATACACCAACTTAACTTAATTAATTTCAACTGTGGTTCAAAAATCGGAACCTTAATTAAAAATCTCAAAACCTATTAAAATCAACTAATGGTATCAATTTAAAAAAAAAGTTGTCTAAATAAAGAAATTTGGCTAAAATACACTGATTCTAATACTCAAATGATATTGATTTTTAATTAGACACCCCCAAAACTATCAAAAATTATTTCATAAAAATCATACGTGGTGGACCATAAATAAAGTTCACTTGGATGTCATGTAGACTGTAAAATGAAGAGCATAATATCACTATGCCAAAAATGGCTTTCCTTGGCATATAAACATTGGCAATTAAACAAGTAAATGCTAAAAAAAGTGAGGCGGAGATGCAGCCAAGGTTTCCTTTGTAGTTATTACAATAAATACAAAAGAAATTTGGAATTTTCTTTTACATTTATTTAAATAATTGCAAAGAAAAGTTAGTCCAATTATCCAAAAGAAATCAAACTTTTTTAAAGTCAATCCAATTAAAAAAAACAAACTTTCCTTTGTGGTTTTTAAATAACTGCAAAGGAAAGTTGACTTTAGTTTGCTGTTATTTAAAGAATCATAAAGAAAACTTTGATATTTTATTTTATAAGAAACACATCGCACAAAACACCATTTCTAGCTGCTAATCAAAAGAAAATCAACAGACATTATTACTCTTGTATCATTTCCTTACTTCTTTATTTCTTTCATTCTCATATCTTTTTTCTCCCATCTCTCGTCATTATCCTCGATGTCTCTTATCTCTTCCTCCTCTCATCTTAGGCATGGGACTCAGAACAATAATGATGGTCTCCTCCTCCAATGATGACTACAGTGTCCTTCTCCATCTATAATGAGTTCCGAGTCCAAATTTGTTCATCATCAGTGGTCCTTACACAGCTCGAAGCTTCACGTCGAGGCCAAATTTGTTAAGCCACCATGAGTTATCAAATCTAGGACACTGTCAATTGAAGCTCCCTATCTACACCACCATCAAGCCAAGAACTAGATTTCAATTTTGTTGAATTAGCATTTGTACTTCTCTATTTGAACTTTTGACTATGTTAATATTGGAGATTTCATTTCATTTTGCAGATTTATGGCTTTATTCACTATAGATATGAATTGGTTTTGTATGATGCTTTTCTAGGTTACTTGCTCTCATTTCAAATATTATTGTGACGGGGGAGGTGTGGATCAAATAGATATGAACCATCATCTTCATTGCTTTTTCTTTTTTTCTTTTTAAAAGGAATGACTTTCCTTTGCGGTTGAGGTTATCAATAGCAAAAGAAATTTCCTCAGCACTCAAATCCTTTGTGGTTAGAAACCACAAAGAAACATCAAATATAACCACCAAGCTATTTTTAGTGTAGTATATTGTTTAAACATTAAATATAAAATAAAAGAATGAGGAATTCATAAATTGCTTATCAGCTAAGGGTCCATCATAAAGATACTACTTGTATGCTCTAAAATTATAAATAACAAATAAATGCAAATAGATAGAAAAGGAAGATGTGTCCCAGTAAAAAAAATTAGTTGGACATAATATACTAAAAGTGTAGGAAGTCTATCTATCCCATCAAAACTATGGCATTATCATAGCAAAAATAGTTAAAAAAAATGTTTCCATGCTTGAAAAGAAACCTCTAGGGTAGGGCTATTCACAGGTAGGGTCAGGACCAGACTAATCACTATTTGATGTCCTGCCCGAAAAGAGGATTGGGATAAGAGTTTTAGTTCGTATCACAACTCAGCCCGAGCAAAGCCGGTGCCTGATACCGGGGTAGAACAAGATCGAGCCTAATGTGGCCCAAGCTAAATGAAATTAGGGAAAAAAGGTTGCCAACACCATCAAATTAGATCAGAGATGTAGAGGTGAAAATACAATGATCAATCTTGAAGATAGGATCATGGAAAAGAAAACATAATATAATAGCAAGCTAGCAAGAATCCTATTTTAAAGAGAATAAGATGAAATAGCATACCAACAAATTAATTTATCTCCCAAATCTCTCAACCTCTTTCGTGTCCCTACCCTAATCTCTTAAATATCTCAATCTCTCTCATGGATGACGATGAAGAGGAATGAAGGAGTGAGGCCAATGATGGATGACGGTGAGTTTGGAGGATTAGTGGGTGCCATCAATGGATGAAACTAATGGATGACAACAGCCAAACCTTCTCTCTCATCTAGATCTAGAGGTTTCTGAAGCAGAGCAATGGTGGATGGAGGGAGGACTCTTAACTTTGAAACTCTTGAGCTGCTTGTGGACGTCATAGGAATGCACTCGATCTCACAAACTCTGGAATTTGGATGAATTTCACGCCTTCACAAACACACACAAGCTATGGTGGAAAAAGCAAGGCAAGGATGATGGTGGGGGTTGTATCAATAGTGACCTTGGCTAACAAAGGAGAGCAACAACGGAGGAGAGGATGAGAGGAGGCAGTGATGATGAGGGATTTAGGTATTAATGGCGAGAGAGAATGAGAGTGAGAAACAGAGTTCCACTGTTTCATTTAACTAATAAGCAATTAAATAAAAAATATTGACATATATATACGGGCTAGGACAAGATAGGTTGATGCCATGTTTATAGCCCATCCTAGCCTGAATATTCCTTAGCCTGGTTTTTCTTTCTATTTTGTTCTCTTCTTTTCTAGCCTAGCTCATCCTGGCCTAGCCCAAATGCCTCAAGCAGGACTAGACAAAATGGGCTGCAGGCTAGTTGAACAACCCCACTATAGGGAATTAATCAAACTCAGCAAGATGAAATATTTAAAAATCAAAATTTAAATAATAGAGAAGACTTACAGTTTAGTAAGATTACCGAAAAAACATGTTACATGAACACATTTGATGTTGTTGCAAATCCACATAGCAATAACCATCTCACACCCAGTATATCAAAAATGAAAAAAAAAAAGAAGCAATACAAGAAATAACCTCCATAAGAAACTAAGAATGTGAAAGATTGTGACAAAAAAAAGTGAGAAACCATCTGGGTTTTGTTCAGGATAATCGAATTGTAAAGAAACCACCAGAAGATGTCTCTTGTAAGAAAAAAAAACTTCTGATTTGGATTTGTTAAAAATATTGACACAAATTTTTATATTTTAAATATTGATTATTGGATAGACTTTATTTTTATAATGAGTCAAATTTTTTTGGTTGTTAGATTAAATTGAAAATAATAATAAAATACTTTTATTTAAATTTTTTTAAAATATTTATTTTCATGGTTTAGAATTTAAATTAAAAAATATTCAATCTTAAATTATAACAATTTGTCAAGAACCGGTTCTTCTAGCCCCTTCAAATCAACAATAACTAAATTGGATCATTAGGTCAATTATTCTAGTATAATTGAATATAATTTTTAGTCCTGGAAATATGGAATAACTCCATAAAGTCATGTGCAATTAATGTTAGGTTATACTCCATATACTCACTGCTCAGAACAAAACCTAATATGCATGGACATGATTCAAGGCAAAAAAAAAAAAAACCAAAGCAGAAAAGAAAATTGGACAGATCAAGTTTAATTGTATATTCAAGTTTTTAGTTAATTAATTAAAGTTAACTAAAATTATTTTGGTTGAATGTAGAGAGGAGAGGATATGGTGGATAACCAGAAGAATGTATCAGTGCGCCATCTAAGAGCCTTGACGGTCCAATAAGCCATCATGGGAGCTTGGTGCTTCTTCTGATCAATTGACCGGTACGCTTTGTATGTAACATGTGCCCATTTTGGCAGTGACCCTGCTGGTAATATAACAGCATGGTTCATCATTTTTAGAGGAATCCAAGAATCTAAATGTTCAAAAACCAAAACTGTAAAAGGAACTATTTTTTTTGCAATTTCTCTTCTGTGTCAATACAAGGGAAAGTGGCATCCTTTTTATACTAGTTTCCAGAGGCACATAACGCTGCAGAGTTTAATGGAGTTTGATGGCAATTATTGAGGGGGGTTATGGGAGAGGGAGTTACATGGATGGAGGTTACACGGCGGAGGGGTTACATGGTGAAATAATTATGAACCATTTCATTCTCCCTAGGTTGGACGAAACACGCCCTCGAGTCCAAGTCAGTATCATCATCCAAATATGGTGACAAGTCAGCAACATTCAAAGTGGCGGAAACTCCATAAGCACCAGGTAATTCAACCTTATAAGCATTGTTGTTAATCTTTTGTACAATCTTGAAAGGACCATCAGCTCTAGGAGACAACTTGGCATTTGGTTGTTTAGGAAAATGCTCCTTTCTTAGATGTATCCAAACCAAGTCTCCCACATTAAAGATCTGTTGCTTTCGATGCTTGTCTCGCTGTATCTTGATTTTGAAATTCTGCTTTTGGATTTTTTCACGAACTTGTTCATGCAACTTCTTGATTTCCTTAGCCCTTTGATCTGCATCAAAACTATACTGTTACTTATCAAGTGACGGGGTCAAGTCTAATGGACTAAGGGAACGAGTGTTGTAAACAACTTCAAACGGACACTTCCCAGTTGCTTGATTAGTAGAATTATTGTAGGCAAATTCAACTTGAGCAAGAATAAGGTCCCATTGCTTCAAATTCTTCCCCATGAAACTTCGAAGAAGATTTCTCAGAACTCTGTTAATAGCTTCAGTTTGACCATCTGTCTGTGGATGGCCAGCGTTGCTAAATTGGAGCTTAGTTCCCATCTTCTTCCATAACGTCCTCCAAAAGTAGCTCAGGAACTTAACATCACGATCAGAAGTAATAGTTTTTGGAATTCCATAGAGACGAACAATCTCTTTGAAGTACAAATCTGCAACTTGCACCGCATCATTGGTCTTTTGATATGGAATAAAATGGGCCATCTTAAAAAATTGATCCACAATAACCATGATGGAATCTTTTTGCCTCTGTGTTCGGGGTAAACCAAGAACAAAATCCATGCTCACATTTTCCCACGGTGCTTCTGGAACCAATAGTGGCATGTATAATCCTGTATTTTGCCCTTTCGTCTTAGCCAAATGACATATTTGACATCGCTGTATATGCCGGTTGACATCTCGTTCAAGTCTTGGCCAATAAAAATTCTCTTTGACTAGATCAACTGTCTTGTCTCTGCCAAAATGACCAGCTAATCCTCCATCGTGAGCTTCCCAAATTATCTCCTTCCTTAAAGAACCTTGAGGAATGCATAGGGTCTTACCTCGGAATAGAAACCCATCATGTCGGTAATACTGGTGGAATGATTGATTAGCTGTAGCTTCCCATACTCCACGGAAATCAGGGTCATCCTGGTACATCTCCTTGACAAGATCAAAACCAATAACTTTGGCCTGCATTGTTGTTAGCAACACATGTCGACGGCTAAGAGCATCAGTCACAGAATTTAAAATCCCAGCCTTATGCTTAATGAGGAAGGGATAAGACTGCAAGATTTCACTCCAACGGGCATGTTTGTGACTGATCTTTTGTTGATAGTTCAAATACTTTATGGCTTCATGATCTGAAAAAAGTATGAACTCTTTGTTCAGGAGATAGTGACTCCAATGTTGTAGAGCTCGGACAATAGCATAAAATTATTTATCATAAGTAGAATACCTGAGTTTCGCATCATTGAGTTTCTCACTGAAAAATGCAATGGGATGACCTTCTTGGCTTTAAAACAGCGCCAATTCTAGTATTAGAGGCATCACAGCTAACCTCGAACACCTGGTCAAAATTTGAAAGCACTAGGACAGGAGCTTCAATCAACCACTTCTTTAGCTCCTCAAAACTCCTCTGAGCTCATTCCGTCCACTGAAATTTGTCTCCCTTGGTGCAATCTGTGAGGGGTGCAGCAATAGAGCTAAAATTGTGAATGAACCTCCTATAGAAAGAAGCTAATCCGTGGAAGCTTCGAACTTCCTGGAGAGATTTTGGAACTGGCTAGCTATTAATGGCTTCAACTTTACTTGGATCAACTCGAACACCTTCTGCGGTGATGATGTACCCCAAGAAAACAACTTCATTGGTGAGAAAGGTACACTTCTTTAGATTGACAAAAAGCTTTTGGTCTCGCAGTGCTTGCAAAACTTGCCGTAAGTGATCAAAGTGTTCTTCTTGACTCCTGCTATAAATAAGAATGTCGTCAAAGTAAACAACAACAAATTTGCCAGTGAAGGGTCGCAATACCTGATTCATCAAACTCATGAATGTGCTAGGGGCATTGGTTAGTACAAAAGGCATCACATTCCACTCATACAAGCCATCTCTTGTTTTGAAGGCGGTCTTCCATTCATCCCCTGGTCGAATCCAAATTTGGTGATACCCACTACGAAGGTCAATCTTGGAAAAAAAAGTGGCACCATGCAACTGGTCTAACATGTTGTCAAGCCGGGGTATCAGAAACTGATACTTAATAGTAATTTTGTTAACAGCTCGACAATCGATGCACATTCTCCAGCTCCCATCTTTCTTGGGTACTAGCAGAACAAGTATAGCACAGGGGCTAACACTTTCCCGAACCAGCCTTTTTTTCTGTAGCTCTTCAACTTGTCGCTGGACTTCGGCATGTTCCTGAGGACTCATCCTATAAGCAGGCTTGCTAGGAATGACTACTCCTGGAACAAAATCAATGGCGTGCTGTATGTCTTGCATGGGTGGCAACCCGGGTGGTATCTCATCAGCTATCACATCTAGAAACTCAGATAATAAGGGCATAACTACTAGTGAGATGGTAGACTCATTGTTTGCCTCAAGTACTAGTATGAAACTCATTGTCTAGGTTTCAGATTTCATCACCATGAACTTTTCTTTCGTCATCAAAGTCACAAATGGCTTAGCTTCTGTTGAGACTTTACTAAATTCACTAGGCGGTAGAGGCGCTAACTTGTCCTTGACACCGTCTTTAGTGAAGGAGTAGGTGTTTGTATGTCCATCATGCAGAGCATATCAATCATATTGCCATGGTCTCCCCAAAAGAAGGTTGCATGCATCCATGGGAACAACATCACACAAAACATCATCACAATATCTGTTCCCAATAAAGAAAGTAACAAGGCATTGCTTAGAAACTTTTACCTCGCTTCCAGTATTAAGCCAGTGAAACTTGTAAGGATGCGGATGGTCATGCGTTTGTAGTTTCAATTTCTACACCATGTAGTCAGACACTACATTTTCACAACTCCTACTGTCAATAATGACATTACAAACTTTGCCTTGGGCAGTGCAAAGAGTGTGAAATATATTACGTCATAGCCAGGGTTCTTCCTTAACTACAGCTGCATGCAGACTTCGTCTGATAACCAAAGCCTCTCCCTGATCTGTAGGTATAATCTCCTCGTCATATACTGGTTTGGCTTCATAAAATGTAGTCTCCTCTTCATCTTCCTTAGGTGCTTCATAAACTTGCCCTTCCCTAATGGTGATAACCCTTCGAGTAGGACAATCTGAGGTGATGTGACCAAATCCTTGGCATTTAAAGCATTGGGGTGCTTTAGAGCCAGATTTCTTGACAGTATTTGGTGGAGACTTGCGTATAGTGCTAGGCTGCGGCTTGCCTAAGAAATTAGGCTGCTGAAATTTTGCCTTACGGCTATCAAAATAACCCTTAGAGGAAGAAGGTTGAAAAGTAGACCTCTTGGGCGTTTGCTTCTCCACACAGATGGCTAGGTGAATCACATCATCCAAAGTCCAATACTACTGAAGCTGGACTGGACGACTGATAACAGCGTTTAACCCTACAAGATAATGAGCTATCGTTTGCTCCTCCTTCTCCTGTATGTCACACTTCATCATAAGTTTTTCAAACTCTCTGGTGAATTCTTCTACAGACAAGGACCTTTATCCAAGATTCTGCAATTGGATAAAATTATCCTGGTGGTAATGCTCCGGTAGGAACTTCCTGGTGAGCTGTCATCTTATTTTCTCCCAAGTCTCAATCTTGCGCTTTCCCTCTCATATTCACTTCTGTTTGAGATTTTCCCACCATATAGAAGCATGCTTCTTGAGTTTAAGAGTGACTATCTTGACCTTCTGTCCGTATGGATTCTCCTTGTATTCAAATACTCGCTCAACTGTTTGAAGCCAATCTACAAACTCATCTGGCTGGAGTCTTCCCTCAAATTCAGGAATATCTACTTTGATGTCACTAGAGCAGAATGGTTATTGTTGAGGTCAGTGGTGGTTGTCAGTGGATGACGAACTACTGCTACCCGAATCACCTTATGGATTTTCTCTACGAGTTTCTAGCAAAGATCGCTGTAATTCTACGGTAGCTTCCAATTCTTGTATTCGACGTCTCATCTCGTCTATTGCAACGTCCTGTACATTCCTGCGTCTTGGAGGCATATTTTTTTTTTCACCTTTTCTGGAAGGTTAGGACTTAGGCAAAAAAACAATTAGAAGTATAGGGGTGAAAAGGTAATTTGCTAGGGTATAGGGGTGGAAAAGGAATTTTAAGAAAATGTGAAGCAAAATTGTAATTTTTGGAAAATATGTGCCAAAATTGCAATTTCAAAAAGTTTAGGGGCGCAATTGCAATTTTAGGAAGTAAAGGGGTAAAATGTAAATATTGAAAGTATATGGGCAAAAATATAAATATGAAAAAATTTAGGGGTTAAAATGTAAATATGAGAAGTTTGGCTGACTGGGCAGAGTGACGTGGTAGAGGTGACACGTGGCAGAAACTGGGTGGCTGATCTGTCGCAGACTGGACAGGTCAGGATGACGTGGCAGCTGACGTCATCATCTTCAACCTCTAGAGCGCGTGGCCAGCGCATGGGAATTGTGGACAGTGCGTGGACTGCGCGTGGTCTTTAGGTGGAGGCGCATGAGGGCGCGTGTAATGTGAGACGGCGGTGAAACTCTCCAGTCCGAGATTTTCGATCATTCTGAGCTTGATGGTGATGTCTGTTTCCCCGAAAAGTGACCGGAACTGGATTCCGACGGTGGTAGTTGCTCACTTTCAGGCGATTTTTTGACGGCTCTCACTCTACGAAGCTCCTGGACACTCTCTCACCTGCTCTGATACCAAAAATGGTTCAGAAACCAAAACTGTAAAAGGAACTCTATTTTTTCTACAATTTCTCTTCTGTGTCAATACAAGGGAAAGTGGCCGCCTTTTTATACTAGTTTCCAAAGGCACAAAACGCTGCAGAGTTTAATGGAGTTTGATGGGAATTATTGAGGGGGGTTATGGGAGAGGGAGTTACATGGACGGAGGGGGTTATGGGAGAGGGAGTTACATGGATGGAGGTTACACGGCAGAGGGGTTACATGGTGAACTAATTATGAACCGTTTCACTGGAAGGACCTGCGAGGAAATAAATTTTTATTCTTAAAATACCCCTTTAATGCCTAAAACTTATAACATGTAATTAATAATATCTTTTATATGTAAACCTTATACTTAGTTTAATAAGGGATATTATTGGAAAAGAAATCTTAAATGTATCAGATAACTTTTTATTTGTTTTTTATATTTAGGACAAAAAGTCTCTAATATTTGACATGAGGGTAATGCATAAAAACCAGACCAGACAAGCCGAAAATAGGTGCTAGGTCCAGTTTGAATGCAGAAGAGAATCGGAGGATTTCAGAAGATGATATCAGATGAAGAAACAGTAAATGAGCATGGAGGAAAGGAAGATGATAATAGATAGTGGATCAGTTAATGGAGAGAAAAGGTCCAAGTGGGAGGGATGTATATAAGTAGAAATCTTGGCATTTTAAGGAAAATAATTTTTTTTTAAAAAAGGCTACTAAGCTTAATATGGGGTAAGTAGGGGAGGGAAGTAGAACTTCATGGGAATTAATTTAATAGATACTGCTTGGTTTAAAAAAATTCCTAGGAAGTTGGGTTAATTCGGGAAGTTCTACTTCCTGAGCATAACCTTGAAAAGTTCTACTTCCCTAGTACTTTGTGATATTTTGTTAAAAATATCATTAATTATTTAATCAATTTCTTTAATCAAAATAATATTAATGTGTTTAATACTAAAATATTACATATTTATTTTAAAAAATAATTTAAACTTTTCAGGACTTAAAAAATTAAACAAACATGTAAAACATGAACTTTTCTAGAAATCTACTTTTCGGGAAATAGATTTCCCCGGAAGCTACTTGTTGGGAAGTATACCAAGCCCCTCAATTGTAAATATGTGAGACAAGCCATATAATATATAACCAAAATCATTTTTAAAAATAAAGGAGAGAGAAGGGTAACATGGCTAACTGCTAATCAAAATAAAAAAATAATAAAATTAAAAATACAGGAAGTTTACTTATTTTTTTTCAATTATAAATTTATATTTTAAATTTTCAATAGAGAAGAAAGTGGAGGCATGGATAGAATAGCTCATAAAAATTATAAAAAAATAGACGAAGTTTAGTTATTTTATTTTTAAAATCGTAAATCCAAATTTAAAATTTTAAATAGACAAGAAATAGGAAATTTAGGCAATCAAAGATAATTGTGTTATTTTTAATACAAATTAAAATAGAAACTAAAATTTAGAAGAAAAAATAATTTACATAAATAATAATGCAGTTGCAGAAGTAAGATAAGGTACATAAGTATGGCCAGTAATCTGGTCAACAAATAGAATGTGGTCAAAATAATAATAATAATGATAAAAAAACGTGTAATCATTCAGAAAATGGTCAAAACTTTTGATAAAAAAAAAAAAAGAAAAATGGTCAAATTTTCTTTCAAGATAGTATGGTCAACATTTGTCTATATATTTCCTTTCCTACCAATAAACTTCTAGAAATAAATGATGAATTCTATTACTTTTAATTTTAATTATTCACCATTTACACATGCATCATGCATGTTTGAAAATGTTGGTTTTTCCCTCTTGTTTATATTTCATCATCTTTTGTTTTTCTTCCCAGTTTAATCATTCTTCTTGTTTGTTTCATTTTTTCAATGTTCGCTCAAAAATAATAAATTAAAACTTTTATAAACTATACGCGCATAATTACAAATTTCCAACCAATAGAAACTAAATTAAATTAATTAAATTAAATTTCCAACTAAGTATAATTTTTTCAATAATAATTGTCGAAGCTAAAAACTAATTATGAATATAAAATCTGAGTATTGAAGCTTTAAGCTTTGAATCTAAGCCATAGCACCTTCTGTTGGAACTATGATTTATAGAGATGTGGGAAGTGTATCAAATATACAAATATAATACAATACATTGAATATGACAAAAGTTTTGAAATTTTAGGTTATGAGTACAAAAAATATATATTTATAATCTATAATTTATAATTATATATGTATTCAATGAAATAATACATGAAAAATAAACAATACAAAAAAATTAAATTTTAAATAAGTAATCAAAAGTAATATAAAGGTATTTATAATAAACAATCAAAAAATTGAGTTTTTTGTTTAAGCTATTGAGTCATTTGGGTATATTTGGGACGAAAGCAACTAATGATAAACATGTTAGAATATGTTATACATATTGTAAAATAAATTACATGTATCCTATTATATATATTTGATACAGTTTTCTTTTTTAACATGACTTGAAGTATCTCTCCCCGCAACAAGAATTAATTTCACTTGGAGTATGGGGAACAAAGGGTAAACCCCTCTCAACTATATTTACTTCATATTTAAAAGTAAAGAATCAAAACTCTATTCATTGCTTAAAGGATAAAAGTTTCTGTCACTTATGCCAACCTAAATTGATATTTTTTTTTAAGTATCAGCATTATATATATATATATATTCATGGAATCACGGGTTTGAAAAAAAAAATAAAATAAAATCAAATGTACGGATAAAATAACAAAACTAATTCTACTATAAGTCCAATAAACATTATTCGAGCATTGTTAAAGGATTCCCTCATTATGTTTACCAAGAAAAAAAAAGGATTGCCTCATTTAACCACTAAGCACTTGGTTAATAAAAAGTTATACTACTTTAATTAGAAGTTTTGAGCTCGTGTACTAAGAATGCAACCATATTAAATACATGGTGGTAAAACTTTGTTACTCCAATGTAATCCTACTTTACGTGATCTATATTAGATTACACTTCAATACATTTTCTAGTTGAAATGGAATAGGTTTAGCTGGATACTCTAAAAAAAAAGATTGCCTTATTGAAATATTTCTGATGGTATGGTGGAATTATATTTTAAGACACCATTATCAAACGTGACTCAAACTATTCGAACTCTTTACTCGGCCAACATATTAATAATTGTCCACTCTCCAAGTTGGCCAAACAAATTGTCTATAACCTAGATAGCTCTCAAACAAATCTGTATTTAATCTGTTTGTAATACTCCTTATGGATATTTTCTCTTATAGAGGATTTTCGAACCTTAAAATGAGTCAAAGAATACTTCAATAAATTTTCTAGAATTAGATACAAATTTTCAAAATTGAATAGAAAACAAGGGAAAAAAATGAGAAATATATGACCAAATAATTAGTAACTTTAAGTTCAATAGCAAGTTTTAACATTTTATGCACTTTGGAAACCCTTCTGATCTCGAAGTGTTAAATGAAAGTCAATGTAGTTGTTGGCCAAAGAAAAAGAAAGTGAATGAAGTGAATGTAGTTCAATATAAGGTATGTGGAAAAAAATAATTGGAAATGATTAAAACAAATGAAATAAAGTGAAAAAAAAAAAGAAAAAGATATATATGTATGATTTAGCTGGTTTAATTTAAGAAGAAAAATCAAAATAATGCGTGCTTGTGAGGTATATATAAATTATGAGTTAATATTATATACACATAAATTTATAAAATAAAAAATGGAACATGTGATTTCAGCATCGCATGCACCCACCTCTACAAATACCCAACAAATAAAAAAAAAGGTCTATAGATTTGCGCAATCTAACTTTTCATATTTTATAATGTATAACTTGATCACTTTTTCAAAGTCAGTATAAAAAAATTAAAAAATATTAAGAAAATTATAGCATGAGTGTCCTTAAGCAAGGAAGCAGGGAGAGTGAGAGTCCGTCATAGAGACCACACACAAGAATATTATATGATAACACGAGGAAATAAAAAATTAATGATCAGTTGAAACAAAAATTCTATTCAACTTTATAGTCGACCAAAAAAAGAGAAAAAAAAGAAAACAGTAGTTAAGCAGATGTGGAACACATCTGGTTTCTCAAACTCTTTATTTGGATGAGGGAAAAACATGGGAAGAGAAAAATTCATAAAGAAAAAAAGAAAGAATTTAGACATTCCTTTATTTATCCCCTTATCTAAGTTCCTCTTTATTTTTCCTTCTAATATTTCCATTTATCTATTTTTCTCTCATTCCAAACAAAAGCATAAAACGTTGAGAGGATGGCTGTTGTTAAACAGTACATTTTAATTATTTAAATTAAGTTTTTTGGGTGAATATTTAAAATAATATTTTATCATTTAAATGATATATTAAAAATTATATTTTTATTTTTAAAAATACAAAAAATAGGAATAATCGTCTAAGAATGATTTTAAAAAATAATTGCTATGTACAAAAAAATAAAAAATCTATAAAATTTAAACCGGTGAAATTAAATCTAAATAGCATAAATTTCAGGTTATAAAATAACACTGTGATGTGCTATTATTACAATAACAGAAGATCTGTTTGCAGGAGAAATCAAATTAAAAACATATTCTATTTTCTTTTGTTTCAATAATTTCTAAGGGCCTAGTCATAACTTTTTCTTTTGTTTGTTCTCTAGTTTTAATAGCGTATCTTTGATGAAATTAAAAAGACAGGTTGATTAAAATACATAAAGATGAATTTGGATACTATACATCCATACATACATGCATACATTATATTATATATATATATAACCACACTATAATGAAGAAAGTCGTCAAACATGGCCTAAGTTTTCAAATTAAGACTGAATAGTATCAATAATGGAATAAGTTGTCGTGTAAAGAATACATAAAATAAACTTTTGTAAAAGCTGGTCATGGTTTCATTGATATTTTGTTTTGGTACAGCTGCGCCACATATTACCAAAATAATAATAAATATAATTAGATAAATAAAAAAAGTGCATTGACAAACTTTAATTTGTAGGCGTGGATTATGGATATAGTTAACTTTCAATTTAATTCATTGGTCAAAGAACTCCAACAATTATTTATTGGTTGATAATAATTGGTGAAGATTTTTAAATTTGAATCGTTCATTAAATTCATGTAAGTATTGATTCATGCATGAAGCATAATGGTGTTGAAGTTATTAAAAAAATATATAAAATTACTACATGCTTCCGAAGGAATACCCCTAGTTATTACCAAGGGTGGAGCCAGGATTGGAACGCTGGGGGACATTTTTTTTTAAGTTGATGCATATAATTTGATTTTTTATTTTTAATATTTATTGTCAATAAGTTTTCCAAAATTAATCTTATACTATACTAAAAGGATTAATCATGTACAATAGTATAATAATATAAAAATATAAAAAAACTAAAAACTTACAAAAGTTAACCTATACAATAAAAAATAAATGAAGGGATAGGTTTTGATTTGTTTAAATGGTGCATAGTCACTAAACAAAAAATCAGAAGTTGTTTGAGTGTTTATAGAAATTTGGATATATATATATATATAAAAGCCTTACTACATAAAAAAATATATATACATATAGTGGTTATTATTTCTTTACATTATTTTTTACTAAAATTATATTTTATATCATTATTCAATAATAACTATCCTTCTATTAATTCTTAATCAATGAAAAAAAAACCCTAAAAAATATAAAGGAAGATAAAAAGAATAAAAAATAAATAAAAAGGCAGAGTAAATTTAGAGAAGGAGTAAAAAATAAACTAGGGAAGGAAACTGAAAAAGAATAAAAAATTAAAAGAGAAAGAGAAAATAAAGTTGATATTTAGTAAAATAATAGAGATTGTGTTAACTTTCTAAATTTTGTTATCTACTTTTAAAATAAAGTATAAATTTGGGTGGCCAAAATTACATAATCTCCATATAATATAAAATTTTGGTAAAAAAAATACATATAATATAAAATAAAAATTAAAAACTTGAGGGGACCATGGCCAATACCAGTCCCCCGCTAAATCCGCCTCTAGTTATTACCAAAAATAAAATAAAATTTTAGTTCTTAGCTTTTTATAATTGTTTCATTCAATTTTTAATATAGTCCATATCAATAAATTTAAGAAAATATTCTCACAATTTTAATAGTAAAAATTAAATTTAAAAAGTTTTAAAATTAAACACTGATAAAAACTATGAAGATCAAAATATAATTTTCTCTTCTTTTATTAAGCTATAGTTACTTAAGGTGTTGTAATGATCCTAGTTACTAATTTTAAGAAGGATATTTTTGAATGGTGTAGGATTGGAAGGACAAGGATCGGAGGAAGGATTAGAATTGAGCTAGTTGGAGAAAAGGCAATAGAACTCACTTGCGCTGCGGCAAGGCTCAATGGCGTTGTGGCAAGAACTGTTAATTTTTTTTATTCTGGGTTAAGATAGTGGACTCTGGAGCCACACGCGAATCTGGTTTAAATAATAAGAAGTCTAGCCAGTCACCAGAAGAAGAGAAAAATGAAGGAGCTCTGTTAGGGTTTCAATTTTCTAGCTTGGGGGCTCAATTTTTGGTACTTTGGAGGCTTGGATCTTGTTGGTAAGTCATCCTTCACTTCTCCTCTCCATTTTTCCTCAAGGTTTTCAATAGATTTTATGGTTGAAGCTAGGGTTCTGACTTGGGTTGTATTTCCACCAATTAAAATGAGTTCAAATGCTTCTTTGATGTGTTGTTGAATGTGTATAAGCTCTAGGTTAAGAATTTTAATTGTTTAAGTGGTATTTTCACCAAAGCCTAGCCCTCAACTCTTGATATTATTGGAAATCTGAAGTTGTATGGGCTTGATTATGGTTCTATTAGTTGTTTGGGGCATTTTGACATATCGGTTTGTTTTTGGAAGGCTTTTTTACAGTCAGATTGTGCTTGGGGTTGATAATCATGTATGTTAAGGTTGAAAAATTGTTTTAGTAAAGAGAGTTTCAATATTGTGTATATTGCTCTATTGCTCAATTGAAATCTCTTGACTCCGAGTAGTGTTTGGAAAGTTTGGAAGTGATTGATAAGTGACTACAATGATAATGGAATTATGGACTCTTTGGTTGGATTGGATGGGTTGTTATGATTTGGATTGTATTTATTGGTTTAAAGCAATGTGGTGACATGATGTTACACCCTTTTATTATGTGTAGTGGTTGTGGTCCTCTTTGGCCTACTGTGGTATAGAGTGGGTTTGGAAAGTTAAGGTAACCGGGGTGCCTTTCTATGTTTTCTGAATGATTATATATATATATGTATATGTTTCGCTCTTTTATATTATGATATGCCTCTTAGCATGGATATATTTATTTATTTTCATATCATGATATATGGCTAGTGAGTTTTCTATCCCTATCTTAATTTATGATGAAAATGGTATTATGATGGTAGTAAACATGATATATACAAGTGTGATAAATATTGATATGCACTCCATGGTTATTGTATACTATCATATGGCATGTTAGCACCATAAAGAATAACATGTGATGATATGTTAGCATGCAATAGGCTTTGTCATTGGTTGTATATTGTGTTGAGATATATGATTTAGCTGATGATATTATATATACCATATGGTATACCAATCAACTAAATAACACACATGGCCTTATGCTCAGGTAGTGCGACTTATATTATTCCAGTCACTAAATAATCATCCTATGGCTGGAGGACTCATGTGGCTTTGAATTAGAGTGCATCTTCTTTAAATAGCCACAAATTCTGGTGGTCAGGGAAAGGAGAGCCATGGTCCAATCTTTAGTGCATTGACCTTTGGTTGGGTCGTAACCATTAGGAGCCATGGTCCAATAAGCCTTTGGCAACTAGTGACCATACCAACAAGTCACATTGAACCCAAGAACCATGTTCAAGGAGATTTTACCTCAAAAAAACCACTTCTCTGAATTTTTACCACTTGAACCCCACTTTGACCATTTGAGCTATATGCCTAATTTGCATGACTAGGACCCAAGATTCCAACCAAATTTACGGCCTAATCATACTCACCCAATGGGACATGGGACCATGAGTCCCTGCCCAAAACGACAAGACATAAGACTCGAGAAGTCTAAAAGCACACATAGACCATATTGGTCATTCATCATACCCATACGATAACCATAGATTCAAAACACACAAACTACCATTCAAATGGTATGAGAAAGTTAAACAGGTTTCACAATAATTCAAACTATAGGTACACAAGTACATGACATGGAATGCATAGCATCACTCAGACATGACAATGGCACGTCATTGAAAGGGACAACCATGCAATAACAATAACGTAAGGGGGGCATAGCCCCGGCACCCATAAGTGCACTCTCAATCCTCCTTTCCCAAGCCCTTCTTGGTCATTTCCTTACTAGTGCTGGATCCTTCACCTAAGAATTGTTACTTATTTTGGTCAAAAGTGACCAATTTGGTGTGAAGTGTTCAAAATCTCTATACGGAGATATTTTTGGATGTGGTTAGTGTTTACGATTAGAATGAGAGTAAAGTAACTTGTAGGCCTTAGAATCGGGTAAATTAGAGGTCAGAGCGAGAAGTTATGTGCATTGAAAGTGAACTCAAAAAGTCAGCAAATTACAGATATGGTATTAGCATGTGGCATAACAGTACTAGAACCCAGGCTGCAGCGCCAGAACCCAGGCTACAGCTTCATGCCATTCTCTCTCATTTCAAGACTTGGACAAAATTGACCCATGTGGTGGCGCCACCTCTGTCTTGTCTTCTTCCCCCTATTTCTCTACTAGGTTGTGCATCTTTGGGGTTATAGAGTTTGGGTGTTATAGGTGTGGTCTCTAATAATGGCAAAAAAATGTTTCAAGTGTTTTCCATATTTTAATTTACAAAAATACAAAGAAACCTTTTTTTTTTTCACAAATACAAGCAAATTGAACCTATATTTTAATTTATACAATTTTGTAAGTCATTGAAATTTATACGAAGCAGAGGGTGAATTTTTAATTTTCGGCCACTAAGTAGTGGGTGAATTTACGTGAAGGAAAAACTCTACGATAATATTTCTTGTTTTTTTTTTGACCGGTCTATAATAATATTCTAAACTGTAATTTGACTACAAGTTTTATAAGTTTTATAACGAAATATATTTGATGTCGAAAACTATCACGCCAGAAACAAAAAACTTCACATCAATCAATATATTATATAAAATAAACTTATTTATTATTATTTATTTATTTTTTATTAGTGTAATATTAATATAAAATTAAATTATTTATCAGTTTTATTAGTTATTCAATGAGGTGTGATATTTTTAAATACATAAATATTGTAATTTTCAATTATGTGTTTCATAGAAAAAAATTAAATATTTTCGTACTTACATGAAAAACGTTCCTAACTATTATCTAAAAGTCACATACTCATCGATCACGTGACATCTTCAGCAAAAGAAAATTTCAACAAGATGATGGAAACATTCAAAGTTCCAACTCATAATCTATGTAACTAATACGGGTGCATGTATGTAATATAATAACACAATAAGGCACATTATATGAATATTTTTAAAATTTTAAGATGGCTAATATCTACACACATATGTAATTTATATATATAATTAACAAGTCAACTCATTAAAAATAAAAATTAGTATTAAATATACTAAAACTGATAATATAAATTTTAAAATAAACCATGTAGATTTTTTACCAGAAATATGTCTATTTTCTAAAGTATCGAGACAATTTAGGTCATAATTATAAAATTTTTGGAAATTAATTACTCCTCTTTGATTTCATTTATAAGGTGTTTTCAACAACATGGTATTAAGAAAATTAGTTATAATCTCAAAGTTATAAAAAATTTACATAAACTTTCAATTTTGCCCTTACTAGTTAAAATAAGATAATTCTTATTTAAGTAGCAATAATTATGTGTGAAAAGAGAAAAAGTGTTAATTGACCAATGAATATGACTTAGAGATACTGTAACAATTTATGAGACAATAAAGTCATTAATAGTAAAAGAGGAAATTCACATCAAAATATAATATAGCACCTTATAAATGAGACTAAACAAACATTCTAGATAATACTTTATAAATAGGATCAGAGGAAGTATAACATATGTAATATCTTTATTTTTTTTAATAGTTCGTGAAATTAATTACAACACATGTAATATCTTTATTAATACTTCATCATCATGTAGAAATATTTTAACACATTTTAGGTTTCTTAACTTCTTGGGGACAAGTGATAACATTTGATAACTTGCCGTAATATTGTAATCAACATACAAAAAAAAAATAATAATAGTAATTTAAATGCTAGTTAACCACAATCCTAATAATTAAGAGAGTTAATTATAATCTCAAAGTTATATAAAAAATTTGCATAAGTTTTCAATTTTACCCTTGCTGATTAAAATAAGATAATTATCATTCAAGTAGTAATAATTGCGTGGAAAGAGAGAGAATGTTAATTGACCAATGAATATAATTTTGAGATACTACAACAATTTATGAGACAATAAAGTTGTAAGGATAAGAGAGGAAATTCATATTAAAATATAATATAACACTTTATAAATGGGATTAACCAACCATTCTAAATAATATCTTATAAATAGGATCGGAAGGAGCATAACACATAATATCTTTTTTTTTTCAATAGTTTGTGAAACTAATTACAACACATGTAATATCTTTATTAATACTTCATCATCATATAGAAATATTTTAGTCCCTCTAATTCTTAATATAAGACATTTTTAACTGAATCACGTAGATTAAGAATTAGAATTAAAACTAATTAACTACTTCGATTTATCAGAAAATCCCAACATTTTTTCAAAACTACCCTTATTTAATATCTTTCTTTCTTTTTGAATACATTAAATAGGGGTATTTTTCTAAAAATGTATAATAAATAATACCTCGTATATTGTAAAGAGTCTTATATTTAAAATCAAGGCAAAAGATCCAATATATAGGACCGAAGGGAGTAACACATTTTAGGTTTTTAACTTCTTGGGGCCAAGTGATAACATTTTGATAACTTGCCGTTTAACGGGATTTAATATTGTAATAAAAATACAAAAAAAAAGTTAGCGCTAGTTAACCACAATCCTAATAATGAAATAAACAAAGAAAGTCATCAAATATGATGTAAGTTTTCTGAGCAAGATTGAAAAGCTTCAAGAATGAAATCTCCTGAAATAAAAACATGAAACGTGTATACTAAAAAAAAGGGGAAATGACATTTGAAGATCAAAAGTTGCATTTAATGCCAATTATGGATTCAAACATTTCAAAATTGCAGAAACAGACCAAGGTCCGAAACTGACCCAAAAGATTGAAATAAAATGACTATACTACCCTTCTTTTTATGTGTTAAGCTATTTCAGTATGTATAAACATTTCTGAGTTCGTGACTTCCCAATGACAGCCCTCCTGCAAAGCATTTCTTCTTCCCGCCATTTTCTTCATGAGACTTTTTCTCACCATCAGCAATATTTGATCGTGTGTTGTGTGAATACTATCTACTCTCCATAATGAGTCTTTCCCTCCATTGTATTCCTTCTTCCCCTCTTGGTGGCTCATGCATTGAATCACATGAATACTGTACAGGTGAGCATTGGTCTTTCTATTACATCTCCTCTACTTAGGGTGAAGCTTGGTAAATGCAAACAATAATATAGAGTTGTCAGTTTTAGTAATGGATATGCTAATGATCCCTATATAATGAATCTAGCGTTGCACAAAACGAATGGTAACTTAAACTATGTGTGTTGAAGTTATGATGAAGTTACAAGCGACATTTAGTTTATATGTTTCATGTTAGAGATTCTCCAAAACAAAGAAAAGTTGAAGAAATCTAGTGGGTATTGAAATTACGAGCCCTATGACCCTTTTGTAACTTAATATGAATCTTTTGAGTAACAAAGTAACGAATGACATAGATTACATATCATGGGTCATCATGTTAAACTCTTATATTTGCTGAACTATTTGTTTTGTGTAATGGGTAATAGACATTGAGTTAATTTTCTCCTGTGCTTATGAGTGAATATTAGCAGCAAACTTTAGGGAAGATGGAGTAGTAAATAACTGAATATCAGTAGTAAATTATACTAGATGTAGTAGTTAATATGGAACAAGAGTTGTGAAGTCATTGTTATTATTAATAAATAATGAAATGACAAAGTAACATACTATAACATTTCATATTATTTTATTTGTCTAGGTTGATATATCAATGGTGGAATGGTGAAGGAAATTTTTTGTTACTTTCATTTTGGTGGAGAAATGGTAAAGGATTTGAATGGCACTATGCAATATAATGGGGGCCAATCAAGTGAAAGCTTGATCAAAGAAGGAACTTCACTTGAACAACTGATAATATTAATATCATCATCTATCAACTATGATGTTCATGGTTCGAAGCTGAAGTATACATTAAAGTTTGATAATACAACATTTTTAGACCTCACAGATGATGGAGGGGTAGAAAATCTAATCAAGTTCAATGACAATTTTGGTCACGTACAAATAATCGGGAATGACCATCAAAATTTAGAGGCAGCAATAGAGTCACATGAATGGTAAGTTTTACATGTGCATATATCATCATTGTGTTGTTGTTTGAAGGAAGTAATGAATTTATGTTAATTGAACATGCAGGATGGGCTTTTTCAATGGTGATTCACACATTGGCTTTCCCTCTATGCTTGAGATTGACTATCTACCTTGTGCAATATCAACTATTCCATCATCATTGCCTTAGCTAAATAGCTCAAAATGGCAGGATGTAATTGTGGAAAGTGGACAGATATTTCCTAATGTTGATGCATTTAGAAAGGCATTATACAAGTATAGCCTTGCCCACAAGTTTGATTATGAATTCACAAGGAATAACCCTGATAAAATGATAGTGAACTGCAAAGTTGAAGGATGCAATTGGAAGCTGACAATGTATGCATTTGATGAGGAGTCGTCCTACCTTCAAGTGACAACTTTCCATAAGGAGCACGTTCATTCTGCACAAGACAGCCTCGTACTTACTCATAATGCTAGATGCACATTGACATCATCAATTGTTATTGATATGATCAGGGATAGTCCTGACAAAACTGCCAATGACATTAGGTAGGAGTTATTAAGAGATTATGGACTAGAACTAACTTACCGTCAAGCATCGAGGGCCAAAGAGAAAGCTTTAGAGCAAATACAGGGCATGCCTGAACAATCATATTTCCTAATACCTTGGTTATGTAATAGAGTGAAGGAAACTGATCCATATACTATAGCCAAGTGGGTGGCTTATGATAACATATTTGAAAGATTATTCATTGCATATGGTTTTTCTATCAAGGGATTCTTACAAGGGGCCCGACCTATTATCTTTATGGATGGATGCCATCTTAGCGGTCCTTACCAAGGAACTATGTTGTCAACTTCAGCGTATGATGCAGACAATAACCTTTTTCCATTGGCATATGCTATTGTTGGACGTGAAACCTTTGATGATTGGGCTTGGTTTCTTCAAAACCTTAAAGAAATTATGGGTTCTTTACAAATAACTATTGTGTCTGATCGACATCATGCAATCATCGGTGTTGTGCAAGAAATATTTGGAGGTGAAAGACACGCATTCTGTTATCATCATGTGAAAGAGAATTTTAGCACTGAGTTTACAAAAGTTTGCAAAGGAAAGGGAAGGAAGAGCAAGGAAGAGGCATTTAAGTTACTTGATGTAATTGCCTATGCACGACTTGAACGTGATTTTGACATGGCAATGGGAAATTTATGGAAATTCTCTCCAGAATTAGCAAGATGGGTAGAAACTGATGGTGATGTTGATAGGTGGTCAATGTTCAAGTTCCCATACAATCGGTGGGATCATATAACAACTAATTTGGCCAAATAATTTAATTCATGGTTGGTTAAGGAGAAAAGGTATTTTGTTTCTGTACTGGTCAATGAACATAGAGACAAGTTGGCTAGGAAGTTTGTTAAAACTAAGGAAGGTATGTAGAAGTGGAAAAATGGAGTTTGTCCCAAAATTGATGAGAAGATAAAGGAGAATGTTTTGAGAGGGGAAATTATGGTTGCTAAATGCTATGGAGAAAATACGATATTAGTGCGAACTGGTTCTATAGATCTTTATGTGAATTTAGCCTTACGGGAATGCATGTGCAAAGGTTGGGAGATGAGTGAAATTCCTTGTCCTCACACTTGTGCAGCCATAAAAAACGTGCATGGCAATGTTTATAATTTTGTTCATGAATCCTTCCTATTCAGCTCACAAGAGAAAATTTATAGCGGCACTTTAAATCCTGTCGAGACACATGACATACTGAAACTGAATGCCTTGAGAGCAACTAATTTGATAAACCAAATCTTTTTAAGACCATCTATGACAAATAGGCCTCCTGGTAGACCACGGAAAAAGCGAGTTGAGTCCCAATTTCAGTAGAAGAAGCCCTATCATTGTTCTCTATGTCAACAAGCTAGTCATACCAAGAAGACATGCACAAATCCAAATCCAAGCTAATATAGTTCCACATGAGTACTACATCAACATGGATTAGGTGGATATCTTTTGTTAGTATACTTGACTTTATGACTTGGGTGTAGGGGGCAATTTTTTGTATATGCACCTCCTAATTGCACATAATGTTCTTTTTGTATATATGAATACTCCTGATATAGATGGGCTAAGGACATACCATTGTAGGGTACAAGGGTATGAGCATCTTTTTGTACATGCAGCTGATATAGTGTTCTTTTGTGTATATGAATACTTCTAATATAGATGGGTTATTGAAGGGCATTGTAGGGTACATGGTATAACTGTATATGGGAAGAAGGGTCCTTTTCTATATATATCACATCATATATGTAATATTTCAAATACTGTATCTGATGAACACAAATTTAGCAGTGTGAAATTGTAGAAGTTCAATGTAAAATCTTAAGAAATGAGTAGTAAATACAGGGTTCTGCGTGTCAAATACTGAAATTGACCACATGAAAAAATTGAGGACAATCCGATCACATCAAACTGGGGGAGTTCAGTGTGAAATCTCTGGATAGAAGGAGTAAATAAGGGGTTCCGAGTGTTAGATAACACATCTGACCACATGAAAAATTTAATGAACACAATTTCATTAGTGTGAAATTACATATATTCAGTGTCAAATATTAGATTATAAGTAGTAAATTCAGGGTTTGGAGTATTAAATACTGGAGCTGATCCATGAAAATTTAATTGCCACAACTGCATCAATGTAAAATTCCAGATTTTTAGTGTCAGATATTAGATAATAGGTAGTAAGCTAAGGGTTGGGAGTGTCATACTGGACCTGATCCATGAAAATTTAATGAACACTGAAATTTGGGATGTTCAGTGTCAAATCTTGGTATACGGGTAGTAAATATAGGGTTATGTGTGTCAAATACTGGATTTGATCACATCAAAATTAGTTGAACATAATTCCATCAGTGTGAAATTTAGGATGTTTAGTGTCAAATCTTGGTATACGAGTAGTAAATATAGGATTCCGAGAGTCAAAAACTGGATCTGATCACATCAAAATTGGTTGAACATAATTCCATCAGTATGAAATTTAGGATGTTCAATGTCAAATCTTGGTATACGAGTAGTAAATATAGGGTTCCGAGTGTCAAAAACTGGATTTGATCACATCAAAATTGGTTGAACATAATTCCATCAGTGTGAAATTTGAGATGTTCAGTGTCAAATCTTGGTATACAAGTAGTAAATACAGGGTTTCGAGTGTCAAATACTGGATCTGATTACATCCAAATTGAGTGAACATAATTCCATCAGTGTGAAATTTGGGATATTCAGTGTCAAATCTTGGTATACGAGTAGTAAATATAGGGTTTCATGTGTCAAATACTGGATCTGATCACATCCAAATTGGCTAAACATAATTCCATCAATGTGAAATTTAGGATGTTTAGTGTCAAATCTTGGTATACGAGTAGTAAATATAGAGTTTCGTGTGTCAAATATTGGATCTGATCACATCCAAATTGGGTGAACATAATTCCATCAGTGTGAAATTTAGGATGTTCAGTGTCAAATCTTGGTATACGAGTAGTAAATATAGGGTTCCACGTGTCAAATACTGGATCTGATCACATCTAAATTGGGTGAACATAATTTCATCAGTGTGAAATTTGGGATATTCAGTGTCAAATCTTGGTATATGAGTAGTAAGTATAGGGTTCCGTGTGTCAAATACTGGATTTGATCACATCTAAATTGGTTGAACATAATTCCATCAGTGTGAAATTTAGGATGTTTAGTATCAAATCTTGGTATACGAGTAGTAAATATAGGGTTTCATGTGTCAAATATTGGATCTGATCACATCAAAATTAGTTAAATATAATTCCATCAGTGTGAAATTAGAGATGTTCAGTGTCAAATCTTGGTATATGAGTAGTGAATATAGGGTTCTGAGTGTTAAATACTGGATCATATAAATTTAGTGCATAATTTCTTCAGTGTCAAATGGGGGATGTTGAGCGTAAAACATTTGAGCATTAGTAGTCCATTGATGGTGCCGAGTGTTAAATATTGGATATGATCATATGAAAAATCTAATGCACACAATTTTTGAAAAAGAATAGCCAATTTGGGTTGCTGAGTGACAAATTGGCAATCCAAATTGACTATTCTTATTTTTAGAAGGTTGTTTTACATTTAAAATTTAATATTTATTGCTATTAATCTAATCTTTGAAATTGTGAATAATCATGTGCTTTTCAATTATCATCAAGTAATGTATTCATTCCAGCCCATGTTTGAGATAATTTCATCCTCACACTTGCACAAAACACGAGGTGCTATTATATGAAATATCAAGTTGTACAATGTTATTACTACAACAATATCAGAGTACATTAAACCAAAGAGATGACAAAATGTACAACTTGAAAATTTTGTTTACATTAGACAGGTCCTTTAGCTCATTTTCCAGTATTGGATTATGAAACTGACATATGACTACAAAATTTGAAACTAGTTGGTCCTGAACCCTGAATCTGGACATTGACATGAAAACATCTTGTCTTCTGCGTCTAGGATGCAGTCGGGGCAAATGCAAGTCACCTAGATATGAATTTCTGAATGCTCCACTCCAAAGACATTGTCCAACCTGCATAGTTGAAGAAACAAAAGAAAGAATTCTATGGACAATGTGCATTCAGCGAATCCCTAAATTCTGGCAATGATATGCAAAAGCCCTTTGTCTCTGGACAGAAAACACATTTGAAAATGGGTAACCCACGGTCAACAGCATATTTTTTACTATGATCACACTTTTTCTCATTACATTAAGAAATAGATAAGTGGTGAGAATTCCTGAACACAAGGCATCCACAGAAAAAAAACAACATATTTGTTAGCATCCTTCAAAAGTTATTTGAATACTAGTAACTGTAAAATTTAAAAAGTTTGAGGGGAAAGGTAATGAAATAAACATAATAATCTTTAACCAAGTCCACCAACAATGCTAATTGCTTTTTCTTTCAAACATTGAGTGGACAGGTAATGAAATAACCTTCACTACATACAGTATTTAGTGCAACTAGCAACTATAAAATGCAAAGTAATAAACCCAACCATAAGATCAGCTTCTCCTAGACCGCTTCCGTTGCCTATTTCCTGATATACAAGCATATACCTCATCACAAACCTTGTTCTTAGGATGATTGACTAACCACTAAATCAAATCCTCTCGAAATTGCTGAAATTGTGCCTAAACAACATTGGGAACTTCATAGTGAGATAACACAAAATAGCTTGTTCTGTGTGCTTTGAATTTAATTTTTTTACCTCTGTGTATTCATCCATGGTATATTGTCCCTTCATTGTGTTCTTCCATTCTTTTAAGCATTTAATCACATGAAGACCACAATCATGGTTGCATACAAAAAAATGACATAAGTTTAATTGAATACATTAAGAAATAACACAAGTTTAATTGTATATTTACGTGTTATTTTGTAATGGGATAGGGGAAAAGTGGACTTGTAGGGCTGGGAGCTTGGTATAGTGTTGTGGTTTCACTATCTTGAGTATCACTTGGAAGCAATCCTTCTGCAATCAGAATTTCATACATGAACATATCAGTCCACCACGAAATGATCAAATAGCCCATGCATACAATAAAGAAAGCTTACCACAAAATTTGCCATCCTTTTTTTCTCTTTGTCAATCTTGAACACTTAGGCCAAGGAATCAAGGATGAAGAACGTATTGGACTTTGGCTCAATAACATAGGTCCACCAATGATTTAGGAAACATGTGAGGGCAAAGATAAAGTCACAATCAGCAATATTGTAGCCAACTAACTTAGGTATTATGTCATTCACCACAAGATCCATTTTCCACTTTTGCTTCAACTCCAACATAGTTGCCTACACAATAGCATAATAAACCAGTATGTCTTAAACAAAAACATATACAGAGTAGTAAATCTACAATGTTTTCACTAAAACCACACCTACCGTAATTCAAGGATTTAAAATATGTCAACGAACACCATCTTTGGTACTCTTTTGGTCACCAACCAGTGTTTTTCTGACCATATGAATAATTTGTAAATCAATAATGCAACCTCAAGACCACATGAATTAGGAAATTATAATGAATTGACATAAATGCTAGCTAAGTGTCAAAGCTCTTGTACCATATTTCTTAAACACTTTCTATGGCCAATGCTTGTGCAATCATCTCTAGTGAGGTGGAAATCATACATCTCAACAACCACCCTATGTATCATATAGATGAGTAAGTTAAAATTAGAAAAAAACAATAAAAATGTTTCCAGCCAAATTAAATAGCATATGAAAGAATTAATGATCGCTTTTTGCAGGCCCAGGCCATCATGTGCAAAATTCATATAATTCTTTCTTATTGACAAATGACTTGCCCTTCCCCTTCCCCTTTAAAGGTTGTTGCACATAAGGCGACATCTTTGGAGCTTTCCTCCCACGCTAAGATCTCCTAACCGGGGGCCCATCCTTGGCCTTCCTCTTTGATGATTCATCATTGGTGGATGAATCTATCGAATCCTGGCCATCATTGCCCTTTTCTCGATCATCATCATCTCTGTGACCCTTATCTTCCTCTTCATCACTGTCATCTTCATTATCATCTTCATCTTCATTCTCTGCATCTTTTCCATCACCATCATCTTCATCTTCATTTTCTCCATCTCTCGCAGATTCATCACCATCCTGTGCCTCTTGCCCCTCCTCACTTGACAGAGATATATGGTCTTCCACATTTTCCTCTCCTTCATGATAACCCTCCCCCACACTTTGACCTCCATCTTGTCCAACAAGGAGATTTGTTTGCAGTTGGAGGAGGTCTTGATGAACTTCATTTACACATCTTACTACCTTTTCCCATATTTGTTTAATTTCCTACAGAAAAACAGCAATATCAATTCAAATTATTATAGAAATACTAATCATGCTTCAAAGTGTAATGATTTCCTTACCGGATGTGTGAATGTGCCTAGTGGAAGCTCACTTGAAGTATTTGTGGATGAGGATTCATGTAAAAGTCCATGGATACTGGTTCTTTCTATAGCAACCTGATCCTTTATCCTATCTTGGTCCCAGTATCCTATTATACTTTCTCCATCAAGTTTAGGTGGTGGCCTCAAATGGTCATGTTGGAAAAAAAATATCTGTTCACAGGATATTCATTATATACTTCAAACATTTATACAAAAAAAATATAAATTTCATATGGATCATACTAGCAAGAAAAAGAGGCAGCCAGCAATAGTCTTCTTCTTTTGCCCTCCACACAAGGACCGCTTGTATGATGCAATTTCTTTGGTTAGCTCAGATAATATATAATCGCACCAGTCCCAATCTTTTCCTACTCCTTTTCTATAGATTGCCTTCACAATCCTATCAGAACATCTTGTGCTAGAGGTGGGGTAAAGAAATGTACCAAGTGTGAAGACCATGAAGAGGGTTTCAAACTTCTTCATATCCTTTCCACTGAGAATCCTATCCTTCAAATCAATTAGCCGTTGTCCAACAAATTGCCTCTTCATTGCCTGAAACTTAGTGCGATCAACACTTAAATTAATTTCCTTCCCATCGCAAGGTAGCCCAAGTATTGATTTCACATCTTCAGGTTAAATAAAATATTTCCTGCCTTTAATCGCAAGTGTTCTAATAGGAGGATCAAAGGCAATCAACAGGTGCTCACACAATTCCTGCGGCAATTTTTTACATCCAAATTGTAATATGGATCCAAATCCCATTTCTTCAACCTTCTTCTTTAGTCTTTCATGCTGGTTGACGTAGTCAACCACTTCCTTAAATTGACTCAGAGACCATCGGGTAAAGAAGGGTGGTCCACTTCTTTTCCTCCCTTCTTCTTATCCTTTTCCTTTCTCCTCAAGGGCTCTCTTCTCATATATAGCCTTTTCAGGCTTTGATAGCCTATTCCATGCTGCATGTATAGCCTCGTTTGCATCAATGACATTCTTGTGTACTCCTTTATTTTTGGAATGAAATTCTTTCCTGCACAAAAAAAACAATGAAACACACATTAGATATAAATAACTAACAACATAACATTATATCAAAATTGGAGTTTCAATCTTACATAAATTTTATGAAACTAGTAATTCTTCGACCTTCATCTTTCACCATTATTGGTTTATTTACCTGTGAAAGAAAAATTATATCACTAATCACATAGAACAATTATGTAATTAAACCTCTTCCCACAAGATAGAAGCAGAACTTGTTTTGGCACCATGAGTAATGCAACCAACTTAGGCAACCTCAAGTGGTAGAAAAATAGGAAATCTCCAATAACATTCATTTTAAAAATTTTATTGTTTATCATGCCAATAACATAAACTTTTCTTGAATACATGAAATATGTAGAATAATATACAACACATACTACCTCGACTTCCATGCACTTATTTTGGTCATATATAGTGTACATTCAATTTAATCCTCCACAAATCATTTCTGTTAATCTAATCATTCAATTGTCAAAATATTAACCATTTCATTTCATTTCATTTTTCATCCAAACCTTAACAACACATAAAAAAATTTGCTCACTTGCACGTTATTTGCTACCTAATACTTTGGGTTCAATTTACCAACCAATAATGTCAAATTCTGTTGATGGTTAAGTTTGACATTAATCATTAAGGGACTAAACTGAAAATGATCTGCAGTGGACCAAATTAAAACAAGTTCTCATGTCTGTAAAGGACCAAACTATATGGTTCTGTGTATGTGTAAAGAGAAAGAGAGAGCACGAAAGAAGGGCCATACTTGAGAGACCTAGCTAGAAACTTCGACAATGGTCCACTGAGATTATTATAAGACAAGTCCTTGAATGTTTAGTGTTACCATATTAGCATAAATAAGAAGGACTCAACCAGTGGTGGTTTGTTTCATTTTTTAAGACACTTAATAGACTTGAGATAGCCAACAAACAAATGTCTTGGGGCTGAGAAAACCTATGCTCACAAGAAAACAAGCTATGGGATTTTGGCTACTGAAGCAGGAAAGGGCCCAGACAAGCTATTGTTGTTCAGCCTCCTATTCTCATTATGGACAAAGAACATGACATTAAACTCTACACGAGAATTATAAATAAGGTAGAATGATAAACAATACTAGTAATGATATCTTAAGTCAACAACTAGACCACAAACAGCACTAATGGTTGCTTACCTAATTGTTTTATGAATTTTACAAAAACTATTTAAAAACCATTTTCCTGCATTTTCTTGGCAAAGGAGGACAAAAAGAAAAAAAAAAGATAAAAGTTAACTCACAAGTACTGGAGACTATCCAAGTGACATACAGACCTAGGAATCACACCAGAGAATTGATTATTGGAAAGATCTAAAGTTTATAGCTTAGAAAGGGTTCCAAGTTCCGATGGGATTTTGCCAGATATATTGTTGTTCTGCAGTTATCTACATTAATCAATCAACAAATTGAGATTAAAAATTTCAAAGACAAGGGAAACACATTAACAAAATGGGTTAAAACTCCAAACAATCAATTTGCAATTAGAATTATAGTTAACTTTCTCAGAGTTTGATAGTGACAAGTCTTGGTTATAAGTTATTCACAGGCATGGAAAATAGACTACACTACAAAAACCAAAGATTAGACGTAAAATATGTTTCACAATGTCGCGATGATAACTATATTTCCAAACCAAAATGAAACGCTATTCCCCCAAAACCTCAAAAACAAAGTAAGGCACAAGGAAATAGAAAAATTGAGTAGCAGCTAGAAAAAATGGCAAGGTTACCTCACACTTGTCGAAGATTTGTCAAATTTCCTATGGCTCTTGAGAAAGTTCTAGAAATAGACTAGCCTAGAGCTCCCCTGCAAAACCCAAAAGAAAAAAAATGAACTCGTCAAGCTTCTGAGTCTCTGAGAAAGCAAAACGTAGTAAAGAAGAACTCACAGGCCTATAATAAGGGAATCAGGAGAGCAAGTGATTATGACCACATTCATGGAATTCCTCGCACAACATTATTAAAGTGATTTGGATTTAGAGGTGACCCAATAACATGCACTACCCTTAAATTAGTGAGCATAGAAGCATAGAAGCTACCCTTTGTTTAGCAGAGGTCAGCGAGCAGTGGGCAGCGGGCAGAGATCAGTTAGATGCGGCACTGAGTAGGGATGACGCGAATCAGGCCGACAGCGACAATACGAATCAATGATAAGAGGCCACCAACATGACAAGATGACATTTTCCGATGGCCTTGGTGCTCATTTCGTTTGCAAAATACCTTCCTTTGTCTCAGAGCTTCGACAATGTCTCACTGAGTCAGGCCGTCGGGGATGACAATGTGGGAGTTAGGGCAGTTTCTCAGCATCAGCGTTAAGGAACACTTCATTAAGGATAGTGTAGTCATTTTATTTCAATCTTTTGGGTCAGTTTCAGACCTTGGTCTGTTTCTGCAATTTTGAAATGTTTGGATCCATAATTAGCATTAAATACAACTTTTGCACTTCAAATGTCATTTCCCCTAAAAAAAAAATCAAAGAAACATGAAACGTGTATCATCGTCAACGATCACTTATATTTTGATATAATTAGAAGTGGTTTTATATGTTGCATTGAGTATTGCATTATTTAAGATTAATGAATGTTGAATAGCGTGACTTTTATATATTTAATTATTATATTAATATAAATTGATGGTCTACAAAAAGTCAAAAAATTAATAGTCCATGTTTTATATTTTCACATGCATAGATATACTCAACTTCCATTTTAATATCTATGACAATTTAATATACATGTGCATTAATTATCCTCTCTTTTCTTAACTTTTATATATAAATAAATAAAAGTCAAGATAACACATATTGATATTATGTTTATGTATATAATAATAAAGTAACTGTAATACATTTTTTTTAATAACTGTCTAGTAACAAAACACCATTTTGGATTCCAATTAATTCAGATTAAACTATGGTTGAGTCCTATTCAAGAAAACTCTGCCAAAAACATTTTTTATATTCACATAACTATCTTAAATCTAAAACATCATACTTAAGTAATTCTAATTCTTTTTATTATAGGTAAAATAACTGTAATACATTATTATGTTTTTCATTTTTAAAAGTTTTATTATTAGATTGTGGCATGGGCCACATGCCCCCAAAAATAATAAAAAACTTATTAAATTTAGAGAAATCAAGTTATTTTGTTAAAAAAAGGTCATTCACGTGTTAACGAATGACTATTGCACCAACCTCCTGCGTATGCCATTCGGTGAACCTGCATGCACGGATTGCTTCCGCCTTTAGCATGCCAATTTCAGTCCCTCTCATGATTATCTTTTGCCAAATGTTTACGTGTTTTGCTTCCCTCCTTTGCTTTTCCCTGTTTGATTAATGGAACACACACAGATGTCCTATTGCTATAATTTCGTGTAAGAATTCTGTGAAATATGAAATTAAAATTAGATAGTTTTATAATTCTTTCACATTTGCTCGTAGATATTAAAACAGTTCTTTTATATATTATTCATAATCGATTTTGACAAATCAACAATAAAATCTTTTTATCTGAATCAACGAATTGAATAAAAGCTAAACTTAACAAGTATACCTATCATTGTTGTAATACTTCAATTTTTTTTTGTAGTGAAAGAAAATACATGAAAGGCCTGTAGTACGTAGACTCAATTTGTAAAGAGAAATTTGTCAATTATCATCAAATATCTGTAATACTTAAATATTGAAAGGCAGCTTCTTCAACGACCCTTTCAAGTAAGAGAAATTTGTCAATTATCATTATTATATATATATTTTTTAGTTTTCTAAGCTGTAAAATCAATTATCAAAATTTTAGAATGGAGTCATTCTAACATTTCATTTTGAATAAATATATGGCCATTCAATCCATCTTACAAATAGATGTTTAAGTACTTTCAATTTTAAAAAATTTCTTTCAACAATAGCAACTGTTATAGATATTGCATGTATTTGGAAAAGTGTATAATCTTTTGATATAATATAATATTTCAATTAGACTACTAATTTATTTTGTTAACACTTCTGTCGAAACCTTCAATTTTGAGAAGACAAATCAAGACCATTAATATGGAAATATTCATTAATACAATTTTTTTTGAATTCATCCTCATTTAAAGTTTTAAAGTCATGGAATTCAAAGAATAAACCAAAAATAGTTTCATATTTTAAAAATTGCTCAAATCACCCTCAATGCAGAAATTGATTGATCAAATATGTATATAAAATATTCAACATAAAAAACATCTTCAACTGAATGTGTAATATCATCACTTCCAAATGTCTATTTCTATTAGCTATACAACGTCGAACATGGCAGCTAATTTCCAACAAACGACAATACATATATATATAGAGAGAGAGAGGGTAGAAACTAGAAAGGAATTTCAGGAGGGGCCTGTAGCAACCGCCTTCGTTGCCTTGAAGCATGCACGGCTGTGAAGCCACACCGTCACGCCGTTCTTCTTTGGATCCCTTATCTCTGCCACGTATTTTCCCCACGGCCTCCTTCACACTCCCCTTTACCACCTCACGTCTCTCAGAGCGTGAAAACCCACGCGCCTCCACTGATGTTGCTCCATTATTATTTTTTTTTCCCGGTGAACTACACTACTCCATTATAAGTATGTTCAGGTATTTTCTCTCTCATCAATGTTTGAAGCCTCCATCTCTGAAGGTTTAGAAGAAACCCCATCGGGGGAAACACCATCAGTTTGGGTATAAAAGGTGACAACTTGAGTTTTTTTTATCATAATATAAGATAACATTAACATAAATTTATTTATCACTTTTATATCTAATTAATTAATGTAATATATAATATTATAAATTGTGTTAGAATTATAAAAAGAAAAGTACTTAACAGGAATAAAATAGAAATATTTATATTTTTTAATATATGTAAAACTCTAAATATTATTTTATAATATTATTGGAGATGGAATAATTTTTTATAGTTATGTAAAATCAAAATATTTTAGTAGAAATAAGAAAAATAATTCGACATAAAAAAAAAATAATCAGGGTTATACTTACGAAGACAATAAGTTGGTCAATTTCTCTCTCTCTCTCTCTCTATAACCACACACACACATACGAGTTGGTCAATTTAATATCGGTTGAGGTGGTGACGCAAGCAATCTCTCCACGATCACACGGTTGATGACGGCACAGAAGCTTTTTATCGATATCCTCATACACTTTAATTAAGTTGGGCCACGTACGTTTGGTGTGGAATAGTGAAAAGCAAGAAACTTATTCCTTCTTTTTGAAACAGCCGGAAATATCGACCATTCTCATGGGAACGTTGACCAGCGAGAGGATTACATCAGAGAGATGAGGTAATGGTATATAAATGCACCGCGTGCACTATAAAATTGTTAGAGAAATGTCGAAATTGCTCCTCAATACATGCAATTTGATTTGCTTCATATGGATCATTCTGTAATTTAAGGGATTGAAGTCTTTTTACTTTTCCATGCATTGCTTTCGATTTTTCCCCCTTTTGATATCACCATTGCTGAATTCAATTTCGTCTCAATTTAATTTTTTTTTATCACAACTAAAAAATATTATTCAAAACTCAAAGTCTCATTGAATAAAATTGTGATTGATTTTGGGCGATTAAATAATGGATCTAACGGTTGAAAATTAAAATTGAAACAAAACGAAATTTCATGGATCCAAATTGCACCATTGGTTCGTACTTTAGAATTAAAGAATTAGCACTCAAACAACAATATTTCAATATATGAATTTTAGGGGTAACTTGGTATTGAGGAAGTAAGGAGGGAAAGTTTAACTTTCTGGAAAGTAAAGTAACTGATATTATTTGGTTCGAAGAAAAACTTGGAAATTTTTTGAGAAGTTTGAATTAGCTCAGGAAGTTCTACCTCACGAGCAAATTTTGAGAAGTTTTACTTTTTGAGTATTTTATAATGAATTTATAAAAAGTCTCTTAATTTATTAATTCATTTTCTTGATAAAAAATTTATTTTTCTATTTAATATAAAAATATAATATATTTCTTTTAAAATATAATTGAAACTTCTCGGAAATTTAAAATAAACCAAGCAAATTATATGTGCACTTCCGAGGAGTATACCAAACTCCCCCTTAATCAATGATCAAATTAAGGTAAATCAGTGTTAAAATTGACGTGGTTAATTAACATGCACGTTGATCATTGGTGTGTAGAGATCAGACGGTGGTTTGTCTTTTGGGTTTATGGTGATCGAATCTTGGACATGAAAATGTCCTTCATGTGGAGGCAATATCATCGTGTCTTATGTTAGAAATAGCATATAATAATCAATTAGTGCCTAGAAATGTATGATAACACACTGTCCTTAAGATATTATTTGCCCCCACTATATTTGTTATAGGGATCCGTCGAATCACTCCTAAGAATGATCCTAAACACTAAAAATATCTGACAACAACTTTAAATACTTTGAAATACAGAACAAAATTAAGGGACTGTAAGCAAGAGGAGAGAATGTTAGAGATATATTTTTAGTCTCTAGTTTGACCCTTTTATAACAGTGAAAAATAAAACAGAATATCAAATGTAATTAAACATAATAAAAGAAAATTAATATGCTATTTCATAATGTTGGAAACTAAATTATAATTAATCAATCCTTTTCTGAACGATGTCATTTGAAAAATTCCATTTCTGAAAAATAAAAAACTATTAATTAAATATATTAATATCAAATTTATATCAGACTAAATCTCCATCATTAGATCAATCCAACGGTCACTAGCCAAATGCTGAAATATTAAATAAATAATATTTAAGTCTACTTAGTCTTTTTCCTGAAAAATTATTTTAGCATGTAATATTTCCTCTCTCTTATATATACTTCATAAGTCTTGTTCTCATCCAATATGAAATTTAAATTTTTCAAACTATCTCTAACATCTAATGACTTTGGAAGTTTCCGTGGGATAGAGCCATTGCTCGAAAGCTTATTATTGAATCAGACTTGCAGGAAATTAAGTGCTGAAACTGCTTAATACACATAATAAAATGAATTAAAAAAAAAGAATAGAATAAAAGAAGTGATTTCATGAACTTAAATTAAATAATCTTTTATCTTGAAATAAAATATGACAATTATTGTTCCCTATGATCTCTCCTGCCCCGAACCTCATATGGCAAGAGATCGAGGATAGGATAGGAGAGATAGAATTAAACATTGGAGTGTAGGACCCACATCCCATGTTTCCGTCCCTCTTCCTTATGGAAATCCTTTTCCCTGGTCGATCGTGATCTCAACCAGCCTGTTCGTTCTGTCTTGCGGAGCATATATCGCCAAAATGGTTAAGATTAAGAGCAGCAGATGGCGGGCTCCAGCCTAGGAGGGGCTCTTGCTGTTGTCGGCGTGTTTCCTTCTTCTCGATAAAGAAGAAAACATGCGTAATGACACCAAGTGGTGAGTGATCGATATAATGTAAGTTGTATATATAAAAACATCAAAATTATTCAATAAAAAAAATATATTTCCCATGGCAAACTGACCCTTCAAATAAACAGTAGGACAGACTCTGAATCAGTGATCAAATCACCCGCATGATCACAATGTCTGTGATTATCTTTTCACAAAATGCCAACATTTATTGATTAAAAAAAGTTAAAAATAATTACAGATAAATCACTGCTAGTCCCCGCAATTTCTTAGAAAAAATTAAAACAAAACCAACAATCTGAACTCAGTATATATCCGTCGTTATTGCCACCAGATCTGATTATCCATGGAATATTCCCACGTCATCCCCTCATCCACCGAAGTGGAAGCTACGGTTCCATCCATCGTCTTACTCCGCTTGACTGCGCTTGAAGACGATGACGTCGATGATGAATTTGGTACTGGCACCTCCGGCGAATGGCGCTTGAGAGTGACTCGAACTGGCTCGGCGTGATCTGAGCCGATCAGGTGGGGGAAGTTCAGCTTCGCTTTGGCTCCGCGCATCTTGAACGCTGCTCGGTCGTAAGCCAAGGCCGCATCTTCAGCCGTCTCGTAAGTCCCAAGCCACACCCTCACGCCGTTCTTCTTTGGATCCCTTATCTCCGCCGCGTACTTTCCCCACGGCCTCCTCCTCACTCCCCTGTATCGCCTCTCGTCCCTCAGAGCGTGACTCACACCCGCCTCCACCGACACTACTCCATTATTATTAATATTCATACTATCAGTTCTGTGACTGTTATTTTCTCCCTCAATGTTTGAACTCTCCATTTTTGAAGTTGCAGGAGCAGTCCCATCTGATGGAAGCCATCCAGTGTGGGCGGCATCAGGAAAGGCCCCATGGAAGACCATATCCTTGGCGTCGTTCTCTTTCAGAGGAAGGTCTCTCCAGTTCTCCGTTAAGAATGCGTTTCTAAAGCTCCAACTCTGAGAATAATCCGGTGCGGCAGTATTCTGAAACGACGTCGTCTGAGTTGTCATCGTCAAAGGCTCTGAGCTTTCTACGATGAAGACACTAACTTCTGAAAATGGAGTACACATTCCGTACACGTATTTCTCGAGGTTGTTGGGTGCCAGTGTATATGTGTCTGCGTTTGGACTTTTTTTTGATGAATGCGTTTGAACGTTGAAAGAGAAAACCTTTTCTTTTTCTTCCCCTGAAGGGTGGCCATGGACGATGCATTATATAGCAGCGAAAAAGGAGAGAAGGTTCCGATGAAGTTTCTTTAATCTCCACGAGGGGTCGGTTTCACATGCTTAAATAGAATGCTTATTTTATTATTTTTAAATGTTGTTGGTTGGGGGGTTGGTTTGTTGGACATTTTGTTTTCTATTCTTATTTTAAGATTCTGATCTGAAAGTGACTTGGTAAATTTGAACTTTGAAGAAGAATGTCCCCGTATGAATCATATGGCACCTAATTTTTAAAGCAACTGTTTAACATGTGTGTGTGTGTCGGGTCCGCGACTTGATAAAAATGATTTACTCTCTACCTAAACTCTCAACTTAGAGAAAAGTGAAATACTTATTACTTGAATGGTGATTTAACACAATGAGTTAGATCTTATTTATACTAGTTTAGGGAAGAAACATGGGGTTTATTTCTAAGGAAAAGGGTTATGGGAGTTATGATACTAATTATGGGGTTATGGAGTTACATAAACTTTATTGTGGGGGTACATCGTGACTGAAGGGAGTTGCTAAGGAAGGATTTATGGATTGGAATTACATGAGAGTTAAGGGTCAATTCCATCCTCTGTTTCATCCTCCCTAGGCTGGACAGGACTCGCCCTCGAGTCAAACTCAGCATCATCATCGTTAATATATGGTGAAAGATCAGCAACATTGAAAGTAATAGAGACTCCATAAACTCTCGGTAACTCCACCTTGTAGCCATTGTTGTTGATCTTCTGCACAATCTTGAATGGTCCATCAGCTTTAGGGGATAGCTTGGCATTTAGTTGCTTCGGAAAACGTTCTTTTCTCAAATGTATCCAAATCAAGCCTCCCACGTTAAAAGTCTAATGCCTTCAATGATTGTCATGCTGAGACTTGTATTTCAAGTTCTGTTTCTGAATTCGTTCACGAACTTGCTCATGTAGCTTTTTGATTTCCTTGGCCCTTTGATATGCATCGGCACTATAAAATTACTTGTCAGATAACAGGGTCAAGTCTAATGGGCTAATTGGATAAGCACCATATACCACTTGAAATGGACACTTTGTCATAGCTTGATTGACAGAATTATTATAGGCAAATTCAACTTGGGCAAGTATAAGATCCCACTGCTTCAAATTCTTCCCAACAAAACTTCAAAGAAGATTTCCCAAAATCTTATTAATTGCCTCAATTTTCCTGTCTATCTGAGTTAGGTTAGCACTACTAAACTAGAGTTAGGCCCTATCTTTTTCTATATTATTCTCCAAAAGTGGCTAAGGAACTTGATATCATGATCATATGTGATAGTTTTAGGAATGTCATGTAAACGAACAATCTCTTTAAATTATAAATCTGTAACTTGAACCACATCATTGGTGTTTTAACATGGAATGAAATGAGTCATCTTTGAAAATCTATCTACAATAACCATGATGGAATCTTTCTGTCTCTGTGTCCTAGGCAATCCAAGGACAAAGTCCATACTCACATCTTCCCAAGGTGCTACTGGTATTGGAAGAGGCATGTATAACTTGGTGTTTTGGCTCTTAGACTTAGCCAAATAAGAAGTTTTGCTTCTCTGTATATGTCTGTTGACATCCCTTTTAAGCCTTGGCCAATAGAAGTTTTCTTTGACTAAGGCCATTGTTTTGTCTTGGCCAAAATGACCTACCAATCCTCCATTGTGAGCTTCTTAAATAATTGCTTCTCGCAATGAGCATTGAGGGATGCATGAGGCTTTTCCTCGGAATAATAACCCTTCATGCCTGTAATATAGCTGGAAAGGTTGATCCATAGTGGCATTCCATATTCCATGAAAATCAAGGTCATCTTGGTACAATTCTTTGATGGTCTCAAAGCCAACAACTTTGGCTTGAATAGTAGAAAGCAAAGCATGATGACAGTTGAGTGCATCGGCTACTGAATTCAGAATTCCAACCTTGTGATTGAGCAAGAATGGATAAGATTGTATGAACTCACTCCAAGTAGCATGTCTACAGGTGATCTTCTACTGAGAATTTAAATGGTTAAAAGCTTCATGATCAGTGTAGAGAATAAATTCTTGGCTCAGCAAATAATGACTCCAATACTGTAAAGCTCAAACAATGGCATAAAACTCCTTGTAATAGGTAGAATATTTGAGCTTGACATCATTGAGTTTCTCACTAAAGAAAGCAATTGGATGTCCTTCTTGGCTTAGAATAGCACCAATCTCGGTATTAGAATCATCACAGCTAACTTCAAACACTTAGTCAAAGTTTGGAAGGGCTAGCACAGGAGCTTATGTTAAATGCTTCTTCAATTCATCAAAACTCTTCTGGGCTTGCTCTATCCACTGAAACTTATCACCCTTAATGTAATCTATAAGTGGCGTAGCAATGGAACTGAATTTTTTGATAAACCTCCTGTAGAAGGACGCTAGTCCATGGAGCTTCGAACATCTTGGACTAATTGTGGAGTTGGCCAGCTATTAATTGCTTCAATTTTGCTTGGGTCAACTCGAACACCCTCAACGGTGATAATATAGCCCAAAAAAAATCACTTCATCAATCAATGAGGAACATTTCTTCAAATTGGCATATAGTTTTTGCTCTCATAGGGTCTTCAATACTTGCCATAGGTGCTCTACTTGCTCTTCTCAATTCATACTGTAAACAAGAATATTGTCAAAGTAAACAACAACAAATTTGTCAATGAAGGGGCGAAGTACTTGATTCATCAATCGCATGAATGTGCTAGGAGCATTTGTTAGCCCAAAAGGCATCACAATCTACTCATACATACCATCTCATGCATTCACTAGGCAGCAGTGGAGCTAGCTTAATCATTACCCCATTCTTCACAAAGGAATAGGTATTTGCATGACCATCATATAGAGCACGATGATCATATTGCCAAGGTCTTCCCAAAAGAAGATAACAAGTATCGATAGGAACAATATTACATCAAACTTCATCTTGGTCTTTCTTACTAATTGAAAAGAAAACAAGACATCGCTTAGATACTTTTACCTCACTTCCCTTGTTGAGCCACTGCAACTTGTATGGATGTGAATGAGCCTGAGTAGTCAAGTTCAGTTTCTCCACCATATAATTGGACATTAAATTTTCATAGCTTCCATTGTCAATGATGACATCATAAACTTTTCCCTGAGTTGTGCAACGAGTATGGAAGATATTATGCCGAAGCCATGGTTCCTCTTTTACTTGTAATGCATGTAAACTTCATCTAATTACCAATGATTTTCCATGATCAGCAGAAACAAATTCTTCATCATACACCGGTTCTTTCTCTTCAAGTATTGGCTTTTCCTCATCAAAGATAATCTCCTTTTCTTCATCGGATGCTGCATAAGCTTCCCCTTCAACAATGGTAACAACCTTGCGGTTGGGACATTCTGAAGCAATATGGCTGAACCTTTGGCATTTGAAACACCTAGGTGATTTGGAGCTAAATTCCTTAGCAGCCTTAGTGGAGGCCTGCTCAAAGAACTAGGTTACTGAATTTGTGTTTTGCGGCCACCAAAAGAACTTTTGGTAGAGGAACCTAGTTGATGAGAGAACTTTTTGGGCAACTGCTTTTCGATTCGGATAGCTAGATGGATGACATCATCAAGAGTCCAATATTGCTGAAGCTAAACTGGATGGGCGATGTTAGTGTTTTGTAACATCCTACCTTTTTATACCTCAAAAATTAACCAAATAAATTAATATCCAACCAAATACAACCCAAACATCTCGAACCAACTCTCGAATACTCCAAAACAGAAACGAACCCCACGACGCCAAAAATTGGGCTGGGGCCGCGGCAGCTACAGTACCGCCGCGGCTTCGGCCTGCTCTGTTCTTCCCCGCTTCTGTCAACACTGGCGCCGCGGCCTTCCTTCCCGTGCCGCCGTGCCCCATGCTGATATCCCATATCAGCAAATTCAGCATTCTGAGGTGAACTTCTGACGTGCATAACTTTATGCTCCGACCTCCAATTGACTTGATTCCAACTCCTACAAATCAATCTAGTCCCAAGCTATCTGTTGACACCCTTCTTTCCTCAAACCAACTTTGTATGGAGATTCTGGACCCTTAACACCATTTTGGCCACTTGTTGATCAAAAGCCACCACCAACCACTTCCAATTGTCACCAGAGACAACTGGTCATGCAGAGACCATTCATACAGGTCCAAAACCCCCAAACTTCCATGTCTAAAGAGGTTTCACCTCAAAGGAACCACTCCTCTGAGTTTTGACCTCCTTGAACCTCAACATGACAAGATGGTCTACAGGCCCTAAACATAAAAACTAGGCCCAAAACCACTCTGGGCCCACAAATACCACCATACCAACTTCCCACATCCAACAATCTCAAAACACCACAAGATACACATATCTCATAGACACAACCAATCATACATCACAATATATGTAATCACAACTGATCATCACACCATACACTTAATACAAAACCTTTTATCCTACTTGGCACGTAATACATTATCCGAAATTAAAAACTACATAGACTATTCCCACGCACGCAGCTACTCTTTGGGCTTCTCAGGACTAGTGCCAGAACCTTCACCTGAAATGGTTAGTCATGGGAGAAGGTGGGGTGAGACAATGTCTTAGTAACCGGGATCAACACCACATAAACATACATATATACTCATATAAATCATGGAACATATGAATGCAATGTAAAATGAATGGTATGCAGGTCGTCCTCACAGGGACTTCCATCCTTATCCTCCCTAACATGCATATACATAGAATCCATCATTATCTTCCCTAACATATACAATCCACCCTTATCCTCCCTAACACATATAATCCACCCTTATCCTCCCCAACACATATACATATACACATATCCCATCCTTATCCTCCCTAACAAATACATATATATATATATATCATCATATCATCAACACTCCATACACCATACAACACAATCTCACAATAACATGTGGTGATGCAAATGTATCATCATATAACCATCATCATATCATATCATCATGTATGCACCATTTCATATCCTATCAATGTTAACATCATATGTATCATCATCACAATCATTATCATCATCTAACTGTACGCATACCACGATATATAAAACAATACACACATAAACGCATCAATATCGTGGTATGAAAGAGACATGCATATATGTAACATCCCAATTTTTATTTAGGATTTATAGTGATGATAGTAACCTTAAATAGGACATATGATTAACTATTAGGCCCAAAAGAGTAGGACATAAGATAAAGTAAGGGGAAAATTTAAAAATTCATTAATATTCAAAAGTTATCTTAATTGATTTTTACACCTATTAGGATTTTAAAATATATATAAATATATATATAATAATATTAATAATAATAACAAATGAGAATAGCATAAGGAGTTATCAGGATATTATTTAAATCTAATCAGATTTTTTTTATTTTGATTTTTAAAATAAATATATTTAAAATTTATATTTATAAAATAATCAAGATATAATAAAATAAAAGTGTTTTGTTAATAACCCCATTTGAGAAAACCTAAACCATTTTCTTTTCACTTCGTCTCTGCCGCCAGAACACGCAGGTGCCTCTCTCCATCAATATATAAATTGTGCATATCTCTCTTTCTTTATTTTGTCTTCTTTCATTTTCCCGAATCCTAAATCTTGTGTTGGAGGATTGTTTCAGGTACTTTTGATTTCAATTTTTTTTAACCAATTATATTGCTTTGAAATCTTTAATTGGGTGCTTGAACCAAAAGTAATATATTATATATATGGAGAGGGACATTCACAGTACGCGATGCTCATCTTTTTTTTCTTAGTCAAATTCGTCATTTTCCTCCATTGAACAATACATATATATATCATTCAATTTGTGTTTTTTTTTTGCTTTTCGGTCACTCACAGAATGCTTGGAATACGAAGACTTAGATCAAATTTGTCTTTTTCTCATAGTTTTGGTCCCACGCTAATTATTTCTTAATTCACAGTTTTTTTTTCCTTTGTTCCATTATTTCGTATGTATATTATATATATTTCATGGATCTAGTAGCTATTTTTTGTATCTCAAGTTAGTCTCCTTAAATTAAAAAAAAATGTTCAGATGTTGTCTTTTTATTCTAGTTTCAGTGATTTAGGAAATTGGGAACGTTCGTAAATTAAAGATTAAAAATGAAATTTGACTATTCTAATTAACTAATTAATTTATAAGATAATTTTTGGAATCTTTTGAAATAGTTTTAAGACTCTAAAGTAGTTTTAGAATGACCCTAGGATAGTTTTAGGATAATTTTATAATACTTTTGAGCATATATTAATATATATATTTTTTTATATCTGTATGACCTCTGTAGACTCTCATTGATAACGTTTACTGTTTGGATTGCCATTTGTTACCTTGTGAGCTAAGGAGAACAGGTAAGTTGGGATTTTTCCATGTGTGTGCAGACTTTGTTTGTTATGATAAATAATATGTTCTGTCATAGTGTATTTCTTTTTAAGCATGCTTGTGAACTTAAATTGATGTTTTAATATTCTGAAACTGGTATTTGGATGTTTTGGAGTAGTTTTATTCTTTCAAGCATGCTTGGAGCTGTTTTATGAAGTACTTTGTTTTCTTTCAAGCATGCTTGTCGGCATTATGAATGATATAAATGAATGACATGCACTGGTGATGGGATTAAGGAGAAGCTGATGTGGATATAGAAATGATTCAGTGACCACGTGGTTTGCCACCACTTTACGCACAGTGGTTGGTCGTTTATAGGGCCCCGTTCCTCAATACTTACCTGGCCTGGTTTGTAAAGGAGGGGCGTGGGACAGTGATACCTTCTGGTTTTGTTTAAGGGGGGGAGCCATATTCTGGGCTTGGGCTCTGTACCTTTGGCCTGATACATCTCGAGCACCGAAGAAGCTTTGGTCGGTCCAATGTGGGCCAGACCGTGGTTAAGCCTATGGTTCCAGTCAGCGGTATAAGGTTGGACGGAGCAATAAGGGAGGTTGCATTGCATAATATCATGATTTGCATGGAAGTATTATGAGTCATATCTGTGATTTTTTTTTATTTTATTATGCTAGTAATTGAGAATGATACTGGAATTGTATATTCGCCTATGATATTTTCTTTATGGGGGTTTGTTAGTTTGTGTGTGCATGGTGAAATTCTGAGTTACTGAGACATTAGTGCTCACCCCAATCTTTTAACATATTTCAGGTGTAGGATCCAATAGAAGACAAGGGAAGGCACCGGAGGAGTGAGCTTTTGGCTCTTGTGCTTCCCGAGCACATGCTGGTCATTATTTACTTTCTGCCATGACCTTAGGACACTGTCTATTTATTTTCATTGTTTTGGACTTTAGGACTCTAATGTTTTTTTTTTTGTTTTGGACAATGCAACTCAGTTTTAATTATGTCTGTATTGAAACTTCTGAGACTCTTGTAGACTGGATAATAAATTGAAATATTTATGCCGAGCTGTGAATTCTGGACAATTACGATAAATTAAATAAGACAGGTAGAGCCCTTAGATTTTGTTAAATAGTGAAAATGATTTCTGTTATTGATAAGGCTGAGCCCTTTAAATTCTTAACTTACATTTAAGAGGCGGAGCCTCCTTAGTTATAATTGTACAAGTACTTGGGCCTATGTTTGGGGGAAGGAGTCCCTAGTCCATTGTGTGTTTTAGGTTTTCCCTACATTGAATGCTTGAGATTATACTAGTTGTGTAAGTAGTAGGACCGGTGTTACATTTTTGGTATCAGAGACGTGGCCATTTGTTTGTTGTGACTTTTGTGTTTGCTTTTAGAGGTCATGGCAAGTAAATATCAGCATGTGTACTTCCCTTTTATTTGAGTTTAGATTTACATAAACTGTATATTCGACTCAAATTTTTTCTTTTGTTGTTGTACATAGGAAGGGAGAATAATGGTGAACACTCATAGAACCAAGTGAAACCCACCTCTACCTCTATCTCAAAATCAGCCTCAATCTCAAGACAATGACGCTATCTTGAGGGGGTTGAGGGATATGGTTCGAAATATAGATCAAAAGGTTAACAAGCATGAGGATCAGATAGCTGCAATTAACGGATGAGGAGACAGCCACGTGAATGCGAATGGCCCCTTCCACCCTTAGAGCCGATCAAGAGGCTGCATTCCATGCTTTTAAACAAGGGAATTTGCACGAGGAGGAGTTCATAACTCGCTTTCTAGAGTTGTCCAAGTATAGTACCTATCTTCAGAGGCACCGTGACCCTAAATGGATGGCTGAGTGGTTGATGGAAAAAGCCAAGCCGGAGTTAAGAACAGCTTTAGCGCCATTTGAGATACAAGGCTTTGAAGAGTTATGCACTAAACTGCGCATCACTGCCAGGAAGATGAGAGAAGAGGAAGCTGAGAAGAGGAAGGAATCCCAGGCTAGGTCTGCCCCATACATGAGACCTACCGGGGGAATTAGTAAGAGGAACAACTACAGCACTGGTGGTATAAGCAAGTAGCCCAACCAACCCCCGAGGAGTCAGTTCAATAAACCTCCGAGAAGCCAATTCAGTGGACCTCCGAGAAGCCAATTCAGTAGACCTCCGAGGAGCCAGTTTACTAGAGGACAAAATTCATATAGGGGTTCTACTGCTCCTGCAGGTAGTACGGCTAAGCCAGCAGTGTGCAAGATGTGGGAGAGTACATCCCGGAAAGTGTTTAATTTGCTTTAAGTGTGGGAAGCTAGGTCACATCTCTAGATTCTGTGAAGAAGGCTCACTAGGAGCTAATGAGAATCGAAACACCATTTCAGGTAGGGTATTTGCAATGACACAACAGGAGGCTAATGAAGCGCCCAATCTTATTAAAGGTATTCTCAATCTCCAAGGCTATGAAATTGAAGCTCTTTTTGATTCTGGAGCAACTCACTCTTTTGTATCTGATGATTGTGTGTTGAGATTGAATTTATCTATTTATGAATTGCCATTTGATATGATTATCTCTACACCGGCTGGAGTTTCGGTGAAAACTTCCCAAACTTCTTTGAATTGTATGCTTGAATTGGATGGTAGGACATCTACCATTGATCTGGTTTGTCTACCTTTGAAGGGTGTTGATCTTATTGTGGGAATGGACTGGTTATCGGCAAACAACGCCATCCTCGACTATAAGAGGAAGACCGTTTCCCTACCGATCTCTCCTAGGCTTTTTGGCGAACCAAAGTTGTTGTCTTCTGTGCAGGTTGAAAAATGTATTCACAAGGGCTGTCAGGCCTATATGGTATTTTTCTCTATTCAAGTAGAAGTAGAACAAGGTGTAGATAAGATTGTAGTAGTAAGTGAGTTTCCTTATGTATTCCCTAAGGATATGATAGGTTTACCTCCAAAAAGAGAGATATGCACAATTTATATATTGATGGAGAGAGGCACCTGCATGTTCTGGCGGCAGAGACGAAGCGAAAAGAAAATGGTTTAGGTTTTCTTAAATGGGGTTATTAACAAAGCACTTTTATTTTATTATATCTTGATTATTTTATAAATATAAATTTTAAATATATTTATTTTAAAAATCAAAATAAAAAAAATCTGATTAGATTTAAATAATATCCTGATGACTCCTTATGCTATTCTCATTTGTTACTATTATTAATATTATTATTATATATATATTTATATATATTTTTTAAAATCCTAATAGGTGTAAAAATCAATTAAGATAAATTTTGAATATTAATGAATTTTTAAATTTTCCCCTTACTTTATCTTATGTCCTACTCTTTTAGGCCTAATAGTTAATCATATGTCCTATTTAAGGTTACTATCATCACTATAAATCCTAAATAAAAATTGGAATGTTACAGTTTCTCCTCTCCTTAAAGAAATTTTGCCCTCAAAATTTAGTAGTACACAAAACAGTTCAAGTCAAACAAGCACAAACAAAGCACACAAAACAATCATATACCTAAACAAATTGGTGGGGATATTCTTGTTTCATCTTTTCTTCGGCCTCCCAAGTTGCATCACCGGGACTCATCCCCTTCCATACAACCTTTACTAGTTGAATGGTTTTATTTCTTAGCTACTTATCCATGGCATCCACTATCCTTTCTGGCTCAGCCTTATATGCATATTCTCTCTAAGCTCTATACCAAAAATGTAACACCGGTCTGACTACTTACACAACTAGTACAATCTCAAGCATTCAATGTAGGGAAAACCTAAAACACACAATGGATTAGGGACTCCGTCCCCCAAACATAGACCCAAGTACCTGTACAATTATAACTAAGGAGGCTCTGCCTCTTAAATGTAAGTTAAGAATTTAGAGGGCTCAACCCTATCAATAACAGAAATCATTTCCACTATTTAACAAAATCTAAGGGCTCTACCTGTCTTATTTAATTTGTCGTAATTGTCCAGAATTCACAGCTCAGCATAAATATTTCAATTTATTATCCAGTCTACAAGAGTCACAGAAGTTTCAATACAGACATAATTAAAACTGAGTTGCATTGTCCAAAACATTAAAAAAAAAAACATTAGAGTCCTAAAGTCCAAAACAATGAAAATAAATAGACAGTGTCCTAAGGTCATGGCAGAAAGTAAATAATGACCAGCATGTGCTCGGGAAGCACAAGAGCCAAAAGCTCACTCCTCCGGTGCCTTCCCTTGTCTTCTATTGGATCCTACACCTGAAATATGTTAAAAGATTGGGGTGAGCACTAATGTCTCAGTAACTCAGAATTTCACCATGCAAACACAAACTAACAAACCCCCATAAAGAAAATATCATAGGCGAATATACAATTCCAGTATCATTCTCAATTACTAGCATAATAAAACAAAAAAAAATACAATATATGACTCATAATACTTCCATGCAAATCATGATATTATGCAATGCAACCTCCCTTATTGTTCCGTCCAACCTTATACCGCTGACTGGAACCATAGGCTTAACCACGGTCTGGCCCACATTGGACCGACCAAAGCTTCTCCGGTGCTCGAGATGTACCAGGCCAAAGGTACAGAGCCCAAGCCCAGAATATGGCTCCTCTCCTTAAACAAAACCAGGAGGTGTCACTGTCCCACGCCCCTCCTTTACAAACCAGGCCAGGTAAGTATTGAGGAACGGGGCCCTATAAACGGCCAACCACTGTGCGTAAAGTGGTGGCAAACCACGTGGTCACTGAATCATTTCTATATCCACATCAGCTTCTCCTTAATCCCATCACCAGTGCATGTCATTCATTTATATCATTCATAATGCCGACAAGCATGCTTGAAAGAAAACAAAGTACTTCATAAAACAGCTCCAAGCATGCTTGAAAGAATAAAACTACTCCAAAACATCCAAATACCAGTTTCAGAATATTAAAATATCAATTTAAGTTCACAAGCATGATCCAAGCATGCTTGAAAGAATAAAACTACTCCAAAACATCCAAATACCGGTTTCAGAATATTAAAACATCAATTTAAGTTCACAAGCATGCTTAAAAAGAAATACACTATGACAGAACATATTATTTATCATAACAAACAAAGTCTGCACACACATGGAAAAATCCCAAGTTACCTGATCTCCTTAGCTCACAAGGTAACAAATGGCAATCCAAACAGTAAACGTTCTCAATGAGAGTCTACAGAGGTCATACAGATATAAAAAAATATATATATTAATATATGCTCAAAAGTATTATAAAATTATCCTAAAACTATCCTAGGGTCATTCTAAAACTACTTTAGAGTCTTAAAACTATTTCAAAAGATTCCAAAAATTATCTTATAAATTAATTAGTTAATTAGAATAGTCAAAAATTTCATTTTTAATCTTTAATTTACGAACGTTCCCAATTTCCTAAATCACTGAAACTAGAATAAAAAGACAACATCTGAACATTTTTTTTTTAATTTAAGGAGACTAACTTGAGATACAAAAAATAGCTACTAGATCCATGAAATATAAATAATATACATACGAAATAATGGAACAAAGGAAAAAAAACTGTGAATTAAGAAATAATTAGCTTGGGACCAAAATTATGAGAAAAAGACAAATTTGATCTAAGTCTTCGTATTCCCAGCATTCTGTGAGTGACCGAAAAGCAAAAAAAAAAAACAAATTGAATGATATATATATGTATGTATTATTCAATGGAGGAAAATGACGAATTTGACTAAGAAAAAAAAGATGAGCATCGCGTATTGTGAATGTCCCTCTCCATATATATAATATATTACTTTTGGTTCAAGCACCCAATTAAAGATTTCAAAGCAATATAATTGGTTAAGAAATAATTGAAATCAAAAGTACCTGAAACAATCCTCCAACACAAGATTTAGGATTCGGGAAAATGAAAGAAGACAAAATAAAGAAAGAGAGATATGCGCAATTTATATATTGATGGAGAGAGGCACCTGCGTGTTCTGGCGGCAGAGACGAAGCGAAAAGAAAATGGTTTAGGTTTTCTCAAATGGGGTTATTAACAAAACACTTTTATTTTATTATATCTTGATTATTTTATAAATATAAATTTTAAATATATTTATTTTAAAAATCAAAATAAAAAAAATCTGATTAGATTTAAATAATATCCTGATGACTCCTTATGCTATTCTCATTTGTTATTATTATTACATATATATATTTATATATATTTTAAAATCCTAATAGGTGTAAAAATCAATTAAGATAACTTTTGAATATTAATGACTTTTTAAATTTTTCCCTTACTTTATCTTATATCCTACTCTTTTGGGCCTAATAGTTAATCATATGTCCTATTTAAGGTCATTATCATCACTATAAATCCTAAATAAAAATTGGGATGTTACAATATACATATATACAACACTATACAATACCACATAAACAAACACCCAGTTACATCAAGTTGTCAATACCGCGCTTACGCAAGTTCCACACGCTTTCTTGAACACCAACATGCTTGAACCCCTCTCGGCTAACCAGACAGCCTTCATAATAACGAAAACATCACAATTCAACCACTTTAGGCTTAACCCAAAGTTCCAACACCCCTTTCATGCATCAATAAGCTCTTAGGGATCATTCAAACACTACACAACTTCATACACTTTGGATTCCCAAGAGCCCTAACCGAAAACAACCTAGGGTTAAGCTCAAATCATACCTACACCCTTCAAAACTCACATCCAAGCAACAAGAATACCAAAACACACTTTATTAACCTCAAAACATCAATTTCAATCGGTGGATTTCATCCCAAATCGGAAATCCAACCTTAACACCGAAAATCCCAAACTTCAACTGCAGAAAATGGAGAGGGAAGAGTAGAGAACACTTACCAACTTGAATCCAAGCTCCCTCGGTCCGAAAATCCCTCCTGGACGCCGGAAATGTCAAACCCTAACTGAGCTCTCTCGATCTCCTTTTGTTTCCTTTCATTTCTTTTCCTTCCGAGCGTCTGAAATGATCCGGATTTAAACAAAAATCCCGACTCTCGCCGCGGCCTTAGATGTCTCGTCGCGGCTCCACTGGATTCAACTCAAACATCGTCACTGGAAGGTCTCTCACTGCCGCAGCTCTGCTCCTCGCCGCGGCGTGGAGCCCTTTCTAGTTCATCTTAAACCTATCTCTATCCTGCTTCCTCCAGTCCTGAACACAAAACCAATAAAGATATCGTGAGGGGCGTTACATGTTCAACCTTCCAAGATAACAGGCTATCGTTTACTCTTCTTTTTCTTGAATATCACATTTCATCATGAGCCTCTCAAATTCTTTGGTATATTCTTCCACGGACAAAGACTTTTGGCATAGATTTTGCAATTGAATAAAATTATCCCAGTAATAATGATCAGGTAGAAACTAACAAGTAAGCTCGCGTCGCATCTTTTCCCATGTTTGTATTTTGCTTTTGCCTTCACGCTCACGTTTCTTCTTGAGATTCTCCCACTATATGGAAGCATGCTTCTTGAGCTTGATGGCAACAATTTTGACTTTTTGATCTCCCAGTACCTCTTTGTATTCAAATACCCGTTCCATTATTTGAAGCCAATCTAAGAACTCATCTGGTTGTAGCTTTCCTTCAAAGTCTGGAATTTCAACTTTGATATCATTGTTGTGAACGATTGGTCTTCAAGGATGGTGATTACCATCTGATGGAGTATCGCTACTATCCAAACCTTCTTCTCTTTGCCTTCCTTGTTCCTTCAACTGGGCTCATTGAACATTCACAAGCTCTTATAGCAGTTGAACTTGATTTCTCAACTCTTCAATCTCAACTTCATGCATAGGTCTACATCTTGGAGGCATTTTGTAGGCGATAGTAGGATAGAATTGAAGTTTTGGGTTTTGAAAAGGTTTAGGGGTATATTTAGGGGAAAAATAGGTCAAAGCAGTTTTTTTTTTGGGAATTTAGGGTGGAGGTGAAGTTTCGAAAAGTATAAGGTTTTAGTGTAATTTTGTGGAAGTTCAAGGGTCAAATAAAAATTTTAAAAAAGTTAGGTGCAAAAGTAGAATTTCAGAAAATATAGGGAAAAGTAGAATTTTGAGAAGTTCAGGGGTCAAAATAGAATTTCAGAAAGTTTTGGGGAAGAACTGAATTTCAGAAAAGATGAGGGGTCAAAATTCAATTTTATAAAAAATGGCTAACTAAGTGCTTACATGGCACAATTAACACGTGACAAGCAGTTGTTGGCTGACGTGTTGCTAACTGGACACCTCAGTGCTGACATGGTTGTCTTTAACCTTCAAACGGTGCTTGGACTACACGACCGGCGCGTGAATATCTGGTGACGGAGCTTGGCGGCACGTGGAAGCTCCGTTGGCTATGAAACGTTCTACCCTAGGGTTTTTGGACCTTCTAAATTCAATGGTGATGTCAATTTTCTTGAAAAACGATTGGAGATGGGACTTCTGAAATTGGTAAGGACCTCTCTCGCTGGCAACTTCACGGATTCCAATTCCAAGTAGTTTTTCCAGTGGTTCCTCTTCTCTGGAACCCTGCTCTGAAACCAAAATGGTTCAAAATCTAGGAAAAGAAAAGGAGTAAACTCTCAACTTAGAGAAAAATGAAATACTTATTGCTTGAATGATGATTTAACACAATGATTAAGGTCCTATTTGTACTAATTTAGGGAAGAGATCAAGAGACATGGGTTTAATTTTAATAAAAGGGGCTATATGAGTTATAATACTAATTATGGGGTTATGGGGGTTACATAAGCTTTATTGTGGAGTTATATCGTAACTGAAGAGAGTTGTTAAGAAATAATTTATGGATTGGAGTTACATTAAGGGTCAATTTCATCCTCCGTTTCAAGTATTTTTAGGAAATATACAGAAAAAGATAGAAAATGCAAACATTCTTAAGCCTTAAAATTGCTTAATCTATATATCATCTGTAAAATGTGATTTATAAATAAGCCTTTTAATTTTATTTGGATTTTACCTTTTAAAAGAGATAACAAGAAAAATCATGGGGATAAATTTAATGTGCATTATTGATGTAGCAAATTATGTTATTATTTTAATCATGAGAGTGGAACAAACATCTCATATAAACATGTTTGTTCATCACAAAATTAAGTTTTGAGATCTCTGTACGAAAATTTTGACGCACAGCATCAGAACCATGAAATTCTACGTAACCATGAGATAGACGAGATTCAATCCTCTGAATTTTTGTATTTAAAGTTTTAGCAAAGTTGTTTTCTTTTTTCCCTTTTTAATTTGTTTAATGTATAAAGGTTTCTCTCTTCTTTCTTTTCTGTGACTAGCTTCACAGAAATTTACAAACCTCTTTTTTTAAGTTTGATGATAAGTGTATTTCCTCCCCACCTTTTTTCTTGGATCCTAACTAATATGAATTGAGTCGAGTTGAATTACATGATGTAAAGGTTTCCTAGCAGCAATTTTTTCTATACACAAAACTCGAACTTAAAACTTTATTTAAGGGAAATAAAAGTAATTTTAGTTTTTTGCAAACAATGCACGTTATTTTATTAATCATGTGTTACACATTTATATTAATTCAATTACATCTTTTCATAAATTGTTTTAAGTTAGTCATGTTGATATTTTATGTGTGTGTTTTTTAATTATAAGTATTAA